>CM065592.1:266957548-267646714 GCA_033119425.1 Bufotes viridis
TGATGATGAAACTTAGAATGTGTATCCACCCCAGTGAGGTGGACAGAGAAATAAGCAAAAGAACAAACAGCAGATGCTCGCTATACAGATATATTTTATTGAATCAACACAGTTGCTAGACTACATTCTTAATTACTTGCAATTACAAAAATATTGAGGTCCAAGTGTTCGCTCATCTCTAATCATAACTAATTGAATTTCTTGGCAACTTGGTAACTTCGGCAAAGCTGCCAAATCGAATTTTTCAAAACCTTGCTCATCTCTACCTGTGACTGTCACAACTGGTAGCAGTTGAAGCAGTTGGATGATGAAACTTAGAATGTGTATCCACCTCAGTGAGGTGGACAGAGAAATAAGCAAAAGAACAAACAGCAGATGTCGCTATACAGATATATTTTATTGAATAACACAGTTGCTAGACTACATTCTTAATTACTTGCAATTACAAAAATATTGAGGTCCAAGTGTTGCTTTGAAAAATTTTGCATATTTTTCATGAGGTAACCACTTTAAAGGGGTTATCCGAGATATATTAAGTTAATCCAAACTTCTTTATCAATAGATATAAAACATTTTTGTAATTGACTTACTTTAAAAATAATGCACGGTTTACATTCTGCAGAATGTTGACATTTGTGCCCTGACGTCACCCTGCTTGATTCACAGTCTTCATTCAGCACGGCTCTGGTAAGGATCGCGCATGCGCGATCCTTACCAGAGCCGTGCTGACAGATTCCACAGTGCTGACACTAATAAAATGTCAGTAATAAAAAAAATGCATTGTGGCAGCGCCCGTAAGTCATCATGCATATAGCAGAGCTGATATTTTGCCATGTGTATGAGAACTTAGGACTACTTTAAGGGTGGTGTCATACAGCTTCATGTAGAAGATTTTAATACAGTAAGAGTAGTAGACTTCCTTTATATTTCTCATTCTATTCCAACCACCTCTAACTTTGGCTCAAAAACCTACATCAAATACTGCTACAAAAACTGCAACACCACTGCGACAGTGACACTACCCTAACCCCTTTTTAGCTTACATGACAATTTTTATTTTTATTTTTTCTGTAAATAAAAAATGCAATTATTTGTAAATCTCCTAGATCCATATTGTGTTCACAATAGACCATAGAACAACTGGATGTTAAAAGTGAGACATTTTACCATTTCACAAAACAAATCTAATATTTTAGAACTTGATGGCAGCAAGACATCTCAAAAATGTTGGGACATTACCAATTAATGGCTGGAAAAGTAAGTGGTACTAATAAGAAACCAGCAGGTGGACCAATTTGTAACTAAGTCACATGTCATACATACCGTGTATAAAAAGAGCATATTAGAGTTCACCAATCTTCAAAAAAACCATATGTGCACAAGAAACAAGGTGACAGTCAATGCTGGATGCTCATGATCTATGGGCCCGCAGATGTCACTGCATTAAAAACAGGCATGATTCTGTATTGGAAATTACTGCAGGGGCTCACGAACACTTCCAGAAATCATTGTCTGTGAACACAGTTCTCAGTGCAATCCACAAATGCAAGTTAAAGTCATATCATGCAAAGAAGAAGCTATATGTCACCTTTTACTCTGGGTTAGAGCTCATTTGAAATGGACTGAGGCAAAATTAAAAACTGCTCTGTGATTAGATAAATCAAAATTTGAAATTATTTTGGAAAGTTTGGATGCCGTGTTTTGAGGACTAAGAGGAGAGGTACCATTCAGCTTGTTATCAACGCACAGTTCAAAAGCCTTCGTCACTGATGCTATGGGGTTTCATTGGTGCCTATGGCGTGGGCAGCTTACACATCTGGACAGGCACTATCATTGCTGAGCAGTATACTGAAGTGTTTGAACAACATATGCTCCCTTCCAGACGCGTCTCTTTCCGGGAAGGCCTTGCATATTTCAGTATGACAATGCTAAACCACATACTGCATCCATCAAACAAAATGGCTTCACAGAATAATAGTGCAGGTGCTGAACTGGTCTGCAGTCCATACCTTTCACCAGTAGAAAACATTTGTCACATCAAGAAACAAAAAATACTGCAACAAAGGCCCAGGACTGTTGAGCAGGTAGAATGGAACAACATTCCTCTACCAAAACTCCAGATATAGGTTCCTTAAATCCTCAGATGTTTACAGGCTGTTGGTAAAAGAAAAGGTGATGCTACACAATGGTACACAGGCCCTGTCCCAACACTTTTGAGATGTGTTACTATAATCAAGGTCTAAATTACTTATTTTTTTCATGAAGTTGTTAAATGTCTCATTTTCTACATCTGATATGTGTTCTATGATCAATTGTGAATAAATTGTAGGTCTATTACATTTTCATTTAGTTTTTATATACATTTATTTACCTTTTTTACAGTGTCCCAACTTTTTGGGGAATTGGGGTTGTACAGCACATTGTTTGGCTCCAACGGTTGAAGAAGCACCTCAACAAAAATGTTATTCTCTGGGTCATTAGAAAGGTACATGATGTAAATTGCAGTAAAGGTAATTTTACTGGTGACTGTGTTTGTGAGTTATGCACCTCCTTCTGGAACTCAGCTATGCCATGTGACTGGCATTCTGATTTTCCAGCTGACACAGTGGGATGTTCTTGTTTCACTTTCATTTGAATGTTACTTTGGGGGTCTCTCTGTTTCATCTGAAATTGATCTGAAAATGGTAAGTTGGAATTGCTCATTCTTAAAGCGGTTGTCTGATGATATATATATGGTTGTCTCACTAATGATATATCCTTAGATGAATACAAAGGAGCTGTCCCATTGAAGTGATTTGGGATAGCGGAGCTATAAGTATACCTGCTCTCTGCTGCATGGTAAGCAGTAAGGACAACACTGCACCCATATGAGTGCTGTGTTATATTCACACAGCTGATCAGTAGAGGTGCTTTTTAGCCCTTTAACCCTTTAAGGACCGGAGGTTTTTTACTTTTTGAGTTTTCATTTTGCGCTCCCTGACTTCCAATAGCCATACTTTTTTATTTTTCGGTTCACATAGCCATATGAGAGCTTGTTTTTTGCGGGACAAGTTGTACTTTCCAACGCCACCATTTAATATTGCATATAATGTAGTGTGAAGCGGGAAAAAAATTCCAAATGGGGTGAAATTGCAAAAAAAAAGCAAATCCACCACAGTTTTGCGGCTTTTTAAATTCCGACGTTCAATGTGCAATAAAACTGACCAGTTACTTTTACTCTACAGGTCAGTACGAATCTGGTGATACCCTTTATGTATAGGTTTTCTTGCGTTTTGATAGTGAAAAAAAATTCAAAATTGGGAAAAGATCAGTTTTACTTTTTTGTCACCATGTTTTGACCCCTATAACTTTTTTGTAATTATATGTACAGAGCTGTATGGGGGCTCATTTTATGTGTCATAATCTTATATTTTTATTGATACCATTTTGGGGTGTGTATGACTTTTTGATCACCTTTTATGTAATTTTTTGTGGAAAATGAAGCGACCAAAAATGGCGAATCCGCCATTTGGATGCTTTTTTCAGTTTTTCTGTTTAACGGATGGGGAATATTTTTTTTATATTTTTATACTATGGGCATTTTCGCACATTGCGACACCCATGATGTGTATTTTTAAATTTGTTTTGTTTTTTAATTTTAATTTTAGCAAAAATGGGGTGATTTGAACTTTTATGTTTTTTTATTTATTTATTTTTTTAACTTTTTTTTTTTTTTTTTTTTTACACTTTTATATAGTTCCCATAGGGAACTATAACTTACAATCATTTGATTGTGATTTTCATACATTCCAATGCAATAGCATTGGAATATATGAAAAAATTCGCATATTTCCTATGAAGCCTATTACAGGCAAGGCTCCATAGGAAATACTATACAGCAGCCTGGGTTTCATTCATAGAAACCCAGGCTACTACAGGCGTGCTCCGGCTCCTCTAATCGCCACACAGGGAAGCCAGAGCGCAAACCGAAAGTAAAACTTTCAGTTTGTGCGCACTGAGATGCCGTGGTGAGGATTGACCACGGCATCCGAGGGGTTAAATGTCCGCGGACATTAGCCGCGGGTGTCTGCTACAGGAGCCATGCGGATACCCGCAGCTAAGGCGACCGCATGTAGCAGGAGCGGGCGCCATCTTAAAAGACCGGACACAGGACATACATGTAAGTTCTGTGTCCTTAAGAGGTTAAACATGTTCGAGTAGAACAACTAGGAAAATGGCTAAATCTATGTCACATCTGCAACTAGCTCTTTCAGAGCAAAAGCCATTCATCAGAGCGAAGCAGATGGAAACAGCTTTTGTAGTTGCAAGGTCTTGGGAGAAACCTTTGGGTGAGCACTATTTCTATTATGCAGACCAGTTGATATACATGATGACTACTATAGGCTAGACAATGCTCCTCTTGATTTCTGGGGAAAATATTTTCAATTTATCATGTCTAACATCTGCCGGCTTCAGATAGGTTTAGGAAAGCTAATTTGAATATGTTTCCCAGAAATCTCAGTTCTCAGATAAACAATATCATTAATAAACACTGGTCCAGTGGACACAGTTACATTGTGGAATTTAAACAGAAACCTTTAATGTCCTATATAAGATCACAGAATTTAAAAGGTAGACTAGAAAAAAATGTTGTCTGCTCGCAGAACAGTGTTAAATATATTTTATAAGGTTGTTATCCATGTTTGCATTGTGTCAATTGTACATTTATGTGTAAAGGCCAACAGTTAGCACATCCGAGTACTAATGTAACATATAAAATCAGATACTACAAAGAAAAAATGGTAGGGGGTTCAGTCAGCACAACCCTATATGCAGGTGCACATATTGCTATGGCGAAATACACATACAAACGCAAAAACAAAAATGCAATGGCACTCTGCAACCAGCACTCTGCCCTGCCTCCATGCTGGATGTTGAATGAGGCATTAGTGTACATATTGGCCAAAGCGTAATAAGCCACTCACCACGTCAAGGTCGCCTCTGAGTGGTCCCTAACACTAGTTCCTACCTGTTATGGGCCATGACAGCCACACAAAATCCAGGGAGCGCAGGTTCAGCATGCATGCCAGGTACACTCTGCCTGTAACCCCGTCTGGTGCCATAACAGCTTCAATCAGATCCACGGATTTAAGTACCAACATGCATGCTGAGCCCACTATATACTTCTCCTGGAGCCAAATGGCTACTGGTAGGCGCTATAAAAGCAGACTCCGTTTTATACAGAATTTAAAACCAGCCTCCAGGGCAGACTAACTAGTCAGTTGTGCACGACTGCATGGAGATCGCCACACCTCCAATATATACTACAAAGAAAAAAAAGGTGGGGGGTTCAGTCAGCACAACCTTATATGCAGGTGCACATTGCTATGGCGAAATACACATACAAACGCAAAAAAAAAAATGCAATGGCACTCTGCAACCAGCACTCTGCCCTGCCTCCATGCTGGTTGTTGAATGAGGCATTAGTGTACATTTTGTCCAAAGCGTAATAAGCCACTCACCACGTCAAGGTCCTAGTTCCTACCTGTTATGGGCCAAATCAGATACTATTTAACGTGTGATATTTAACGTGACATTCTTCATATGTACTTTATATATTATGGTGTCCATGTCAAAAATTATACATAGGAGAACCAACATGTGATTTTAAGACATGTCTTAATCAACACCGGAACTTCATACGTATGGATTTACCGGTATTTAAACATTTTGTGGACAAGGGACATACTGAATGTGACTTTAGATTTATGATTATTGATCAGGTTCCTCCATCGACAACAGGAGTAACCGTATTAACCTACTGAAAAAATGTGAATCTGAATGGATTTCTAAATTAAAGATGCTGAAACCGGATGGTTTGAACGTTGACTATAGACCATAGCTATTTGTGTGATGAAGCTACCCCTCTTGCTCGTTTTCTTGATTTCTGTTCATGAGAATCCCCGTGTATTGATAGTCATTATAATTTTATTATTTTATTTTACAGGGTTGTGCCTCTTGGTTGATCTGGACTACCCTACCTGGAACCAAACATTTTTTATTTACATATTTTGCACTAATAAAGTATATAATATTGTACTTATTGATGTATTTTTTTAAAGTGGCATTTGGGATTTATTTACTGCTTATGAACAAAGATTATCTACTCATTTACTTAGGCACATTACACAGTGAATGTTGGTTATTATTGCTACTTGGGTATTCACACAATGCAGCTTTTTTAATTTCCTGCATGTGCTTTATAGGTCTCCTGACTGGGCATACTATAATACTTTATTGTATATTGGGTCTTGGTTCTATTTGTAGTTTGTCTTTGTAAGGTCACTGTTATGTGGGTGATTATGCCTATCTGGAATGTGTAGTCACTGGCATTGGGATGGGGTGAGTGCATGTAGCTGCAGCACTTCCCCATCCCGCAATGTGTTTTCTCTGAGATGTTACTCATTACTTTTAGACAACATGACCCATATGTTTATAGTGACATCCCGTTGCAGCATATTCTATTAGTAATATTATGACATTATTTGTTTTAATGTATTGCGTTTTCGTTATTTATTGTATTCATGATGTGTGTTTTCCTCACACGCCGAGGGGCCATGTTGGTTGCATTTTTCTTTGAGTGTTATACCAGTGAGCGAACTATTGATACTAACAGTCACCAACCCCTACACGATGGACACTAATTACATTGATTATAACGCACAATTTTATATTATTATTAGTGTTGGTCGAGCACCAAAGTGCTTGTGTACTCGAGTAGAAAACTTTGCTATGCTTGGATGCTCTACCGAGCACCCAAGCACAATGAAAGTCAATGGGAGAACCCGAGCATTAAACCAGACACCCCCTGCTCTGAAGAGGAACTCTAGTTTGGCTTAGGAGTCCCTGCTCTGAATCCATATATAGCTATATCCATATATGGAGTTAGTGCTAGGGGACAACCCAGTGCATTTAAATCTAATTTCTTAAAAATTCTGGCGGGATTTGAACTCCCAACCTTATACATTAGAGGCAAGGACCTTATCCACTTAGCATAAAGCTGAATGCTAAACTGTGTCTTATTTTATATTTCTGAGCAGGTTAACATGTAGCTCTATAGTAGTTAACATCCTTGCCTCTAATGTACAGGGTTGGGAGTTCAAATCCTGGCAGAAACATTTCAGAAATAGAGATTAAATGTATATGTTTTATATTTTTTTTTAGTAATTGTAAAAAATGTATGGCACAAAATAAATGTGTAATTGCTATATATATATATATATATATATATATATATATATATATAATCATACTTCTGATACATATATAAATGCATAATATGTGGGAAACTACTACTGATATTTTTAGCTATAATATATTTACATACAGGTGAAACTCGAAAAATTAGAATATCGTGTAAAAGTTCATTTATTTCAGTAATGCAAATTAAAAGGAGTTGCATTAATGTAACTTAAAATTAGAATATTGTGAAAAGGTTCAATATTCTAGGATCAAAGTGTCATACTCTAGTCAGATAATTAATCCATACCCCCTGAGCAAAGGGTACCTGAGATTGTGACTTTGGGGTTTTCATACGCTGTAAGCCATAATCATCCATAATCATCAAAAATTATAACAAATAAAGGATTGAAATATCTCGCTTTGCATGTAATAAGTCTATCTCACATATTAGTCTCACCTTTTAAGTTGCATTACTGAAAAAAATTAACTTTGCACGATATTCTAATTTTTAGAGTTTCACCTATATATTATAATATATTATAAATAATATAAATAAATAATAATATATGTATATATATATATATATATATATATATATATAATAAATAATAATATATGCAAATATACTATGGCTAGAGTTGAGCGAACACCTGGATGTTCGAGTTCGAGAAGTTCGGCCGAACTTACCGAAAATGTTCAGGTTCAAGATCCGAACTTGACCAGAACTTCCCCCAGAACCCAAACCCCATTGAAGTCAATGGGGACCCGCAAAAGGCAGCAAAATGTAGGTAAATCCCCTGCAAACAAATGTGGATAGGGAAATGAATTAAAATAAAATAAATAAAAATAAATAAAAATTAAACAATATCAATTGGAGAGAGGTCCCATAGCAGAGAATCAGGCTTCATGTCAACCAGCAATGGAGAAGGCCACTTTTACTTGTTTAAGCCCCAGCACCCAGACAGAGGAGAAAGGTCCCATAGCAGAGAATCAGGCTTTATGTCATCCACCAATGGAAAAGGCCACTTTCAGTTATTTTGGCCCCCATCACCCATACAGAGGAGAGAGGTGGCATAGCAAAGAATCAGGCTTCATGTCACCCACCAATGGAAAGGCCACTTTTACTTATTCAGGCCCCAGCACCCAGACAGAGGAGAGAGGTCCCATAGCAGAGAATCAGGCTTCATGTCACCCACCAATGGAAAAGGCCACTTTCAGTTATTTAGGCCCCAGCACCCAGACAGAGGAGAGAGGTCCCATAGCAGAGAATCAGGCTTCATGTCACCCACCAATGGAGAAGGCCACTTTTACTTGTTTAGGCCCCAGCACCCAGACAGAGGATAAAGGTCCAAATAGAGAATCAGGCTTCATGTCACCCACAAGTGGAACAGGCCACTTTCAGATATTTAGGCCCTGGCACCCAGACGGAGGAGGGGTTAATTCAACTTTGGTTTGCCCCGCAATATAACGGTAAAATTAAAAAAAGAAGATTGAATGAAGAAGTGGCCTGGAGTCCAAGAATATATGGTTAAGGGGAGGTAGTTATACATTTCTAATCTGCACAAGGGATGGACAGGTCCTGTGGGATCCATGCCTGGTTCATTTTTATGAACGTCAGCTTGTCTACATTGGCTGTGGACAGGCGGCTGCGTTTGTCTGTAATGACGCCCCCTGCCGTGCTGAATACACGTTCAGACAAAACGCTGGCCGTCGGGCAGTCCAGCACCTCCAAGGCATAAAATGTTAGCTCGGGCCACGTAGACAATTTGGAGACCCAGAAGTTGAATGTCGCAGAACCATCAGTCAGTACGTGGAGGGGTGTGCACACGTACTGTTCCACCATGTTAGTGAAATGCTGCCTCCTGCTAACATGTTCCGTATCAGGTCGTGGTGCAGTTAGCTGTGGCGTGATGACAAACCTTTTCCACATCTCTGCTATGCTAACCCAGCCCTCAGAGGAGCTGGCTGTGATACAGCTGCGTTGGTGACCTATGGCTCCTCCTCTGCCTTCGCCTTGGGCTTCCACTTGTTCCCCTGTGACATTTGGCAATGCTCTCAGTAGCGCGTCTACCAGCGCTTGTACTCGCACATCTTCTTATCACGCTCCAGTGCAGGAAGTATGGTGGGCACATTGTCTTTGTACCGGGGATCCAGCAGGGAGGCAACCCAGTAGTCCGCACATGTTAAAATGTGGGCAACTCTGCTGTCGTTGCGCAGGCACTGCAGCATGTAGTCGCTCATGTGTGCCAGGCTGCCCAGAGGTAAGAACAAGCTGTCCTCTGTGGGAGGCGTATCGTCATCGTCCCTCCGTTTCCCCCCAGCCACGAACCAGTGATGGGCCCTTACTAGATGTTATCCTCATTGTTACCGTTCACCACAATAAGAAAAAAATTATTTGGCCCAATGTATTGAATTCAAATTCAGGCCTTTTTTTACAGGCACCTAACACTATCCGGCTATCTATTTATTTACCGTATTACACTAATCCAAGCACAGCAGTAACCACAGATTTAGGGGAATATCAATTGTAGGCCTAGTATTTAGGCCCTGGATGAAAGGTATCCTTTTACGGACAGATTTACACTTGGAGATACACAGTAGCGTGTGAAAAATATATAGGATTGTGCTTTCAGCAGTCGTATTTTAACACTTTGTGAAATATTCCCTTTAACGGAAAGAAATATACTTAGAGATTAGTGTTGAGCGAACAGTTCGAGAATAGTTCGGGTTCGTACCGAATTTTGGGGTGTTCGGGACCCGGACCCGAACATTTTCAAAAAGGTTCGGGTTCGGGTTCATTGTTCGGCGATTTCTTCCCGCTTTCTGAAGGGCTGCACAGCAGCCAATCAGCTAGCGTTTTACTTCTTGCCCTAAGAGCCCATCACAGCAATGCCTACTAATGGCATGGCTGTGATTGGCCAAGTGCAGCATGTGACATAGCCTCTATTTAAGCTGGAGTCACGTAGTGCCGCACGTCACACTGCTCTGATTAGTGTAGGGAGAGGACGCAGCTTCTGTCAGGGCGAGATTAGGCAGGGAAAAGTCTGCAAAAGCACCTAATGAAGTGATCAATCTACAGCTGTGAATGATTGAACTTCTGCTAGTTACTTGCTCACTGGTTTTTAGGCTGCACAGAGCGTTTTTCTGTCACTTATTTTCTGGGGTGATCGGCGGCCATTTTGTGACTTGTGGTGCACCAGAACAAGCTGCCAACAAGTCCATCAATCCATCAATACTAGTTTTTTTTTTTTACATAACCTACATCAGGGGCTTGGCTATGCTAATTGTCACACCTAGAAACTCAGGATAGCAATTTCTATATTTTATTAAGGGGTTAAATACAATTGCCAAAATACCAATCCCCTAAATCTGGTGTTCCAGCTTTGGCTAGCCAAGTATAATACTGTCTGCTGTTTGGCAAAGGATAGATTATTTTCTGTGGTGAAATTCAATTGTCAAAATAGCAATCCCCTAAATCTGGTGTCCCAGCACTGGCTAGCAAACTATAATAGTGTCCGCCAAAACATATATTTTGTTCTGGGGTGAAATTCAATTGCCAAAATAGCAATACCCTAAATCTAGTGTCCCAGCAGTGGCTGGCAAACTATAATAGTGTCCGCCAAAACATATATTTTGTTCTGGGGTGAAATTCAATTGCCAAAATAGCAATACCATAAATCTGGTGTCCCAGCATGTGGCTGGCAAACTATAATAGTGTCCGCCAAAACATATATTTTGTTCTGGGGTGAAATTCAATTGCCAAAATAGCAATACCATAAATCTGGTGTCACAGCTGTTTCTGGTAAACTATAATAGTGTCCGCCAAAACATATATTTTGTTCTGGGGTGAAATTCAATTGCCAAAATAGCAATACCATAAATCTGGTGTCCCAGCACTGGCTGGCAAACTATAATAGTGTCCGCCAAAACATATATTTTGTTCTGGGGTGAAATTCAATTGCCAAAATATCAATACCATAAATCAGTGGTTTCAGCTCTGGCTGGCAAACTATAATAGTGTCCGCCAAAACATATATTTTGTTCTGGGGTGAAATTCAATTGCCAAAATAGCAATACCATAAATCAGTGGTTTCAGCTGTGGCTGGCCAAGTTTCATAGTGTCCTGCAAAGGATATATTTTGTTCTGGGGTGAAATTCAATTGCCAAAATAGCAATACCCTGAATCTGGTGTTCCAGCTGTTGCAGGCCTAGTTTAAATATGTCCGTAACAGGGTATATTTTGTTCTGGGGTGAAATTCAATTGCCAAAATAGCAATACCATAAATCAGTGGTTTCAGCTGTGGCTGGCAAACTATAATAGTGTCCGACAAAACATATATTTTGTTCTGGGGTGAAATTCAACTGCCAAAATAGCAATACCCTAAATCTGGTGTCCCAGCATTGGCTGTGCAAACTATAATAGTGTCCGCCAAAACATATATTTTGTTCTGGGGTGAAATTCAATTGCCGAAATAGCAATACCATAAATCAGTGGTTTCAGCTGTGGCTGGCCAAGTTTCATAGTGTCCTGCAAAGGATATATTTTGTTCTGGGGTGAAATTCAATTGCCAAAATAGCAATACCCTGAATCTGGTGTTCCAGCTGTTGCAGGCCTAGTTTAAATCTGTCCGTAACAGGCTATATTTTGTTCTGGGGTGAAATTCAATTGCCAAAATAGCAATACCATAAATCAGTGGTTTCAGCTGTGGCTGGCAAACTATAATAGTGTCCGCAAAACATATATTTTGTTCTGGGGTGAAATTCAACTGCCAAAATAGCAATCCCCTAAATCTGGTGTCCCAGCACTGGCTGGCAAACTATAATAGTGTCCGCCAAAACATATATTTTGTTCTGGGGTGAAATTCAATTGCCAAAATAGCAATACCATAAATCAGTGGTTTCAGCTGTGGTTGGCCAAGTTTCATAGTGTCCTGCAAAGGATATATTTTGTTCTGCGGTAAAATTCAATTGCAAAATAGCAATACCCTGAATCTGGTGTTCCAGCTGTTGCAGACCTAGTTTAAATCTTTCCGTAACAGGGTATATTTTGTTCTGGGGTGAAATTCAAATGCCAAAATAGCAATACCATAAATCTGCGGTTTCAGCTATGGCTGGCCAAGTTTCATAGTATCCTGCAAAGGATATATTTTGTTCTAGGGTGAAATTCAATTGCCAAAATAGCAATACCATAAATCAGTGGTTTCAGCTGTGGCGGGCCAAGTTTCATAGTGTCCTGCAAAGGATATATTTTGTTCTGGGGTGAAATTCCAATGCCAAAATAGAAATACCATAAATCTGGTGTCACAGCTGTGGCTGGCAAACTATAATAGTGTCCGCAAAAACATAAATTTTGTTCTGGGGTGAAATTCAATTGCCAAAATAGCAATACCATAAATCTGGTGTCACAGCTGTGGCTGGCAAACTATAATAGTGTCCGCCAAAACATATATTTTGTTCTGGGGTGAAATTCAATTGCCAAAATAGCAATACCATAAATCAGTGGTTTCAGCTCTGGCTGGCAAACTATAATAGTGTCCGGCAAAACATATATTTTGTTCTGGGGTGAAATTCAATTGCCAAAATAGCAATACCATAAATCAGTGGTTTCAGCAGTGGCTGGCCAAGTTTAGTAGTGTCCTGCAAATTATATATTTTGTTCTGGGGTGAAATTCAATTGCCAAAATAGCAATACCCTGAATCTGGTGTTCCAGCTGTTGCAGGCCTACTTTAAATCTGTGTGTAACAGGGTATATTTGGTTCTGGTGTGAAATTCAACTGCCAAAATAGCAATCCCCTAAATCTGGTGTCCCAGCACTGGCTGGCAAACTATAATAGTGTCCGCCAAAACATAAATTTTGTTCGGGGGTGAAATTCAATTGCCAAAATAGCAATACCATAAATCAGTGGTTTCAGCTGTGGCTGGCCAAGTTTCATAGTGTCCTGCAAAGGTTATATTTTGTTCTGGGGTGAAATTCAATTGCCAAAATAGCAATACCCTGAATCTGGTGTTCCAGCTGTTGAAGGCCTAGTTTAAATCTGTCCGTAAAAGGGTATATTTTGTTCTGGGGTGAAATTCAATTGCCAAAATAGCAATACCATAATCAGTGGTTTCAGCTGTGGCTGGCAAACTATAATAATGTCCAATAAAACATATATTTTGTTTTGGGATATAATTCAACTGCCAAAATAGCAATCCCCTAAATCTGGTGTCCCAGCACTGGCTGGCAAACTATAATAGTGTCCGCCAAAACATATATTTTCTTCTGGGGTGAAATTCAATTGCCAAAATAGCAATACCATAAATCTGTGGTTACAGCTGTGGCTGGCCAAGTTTCATAGTGTCCTGCAAAGGATATATTTTGTTCTGGGGTGAAATTCAATTGCCAAAATAGCAATATCCTGAATCTGGTGTTCCAGCTGTTGCAGACCTAGTTTAACTCTGTCCGTACCAGGGTATATTTTGTTCTGGGGTGAAATTCAATTGCCAAAATAGCAATACCATAAATCTGGTGTCCCAGCACTGGCTGGCAAACTATAATAGTGTCCGCCAAAACATATATTTTGTTCTGGGGTGAAATTCAATTGCCAAAATATCAATACCATAAATCAGTGGTTTCAGCTCTGGCTAGTAAACTATAATAGTGTCCGCCAAAACATATATTTTGTTCTGGGGTGAAATTCAATTGCCAAAATAGCAATACCATAAATCAGTGGTTTCAGCTGTGGCTGGCCAAGTTTCATAGTGTCCTGCAAAGGATATATTTTGTTCTGGGGTGAAATTCAATTGCCAAAATAGCAATACCCTGAATCTGGTGTTCCAGCTGTTGCAGGCCTAGTTTAAATATGTCCTTAACAGGGTATATTTTGTTCTGGGGTAAAATTCAATTGCCAAAATAGCAATACCATAATCAGTGGTTTCAGCTGTGGCTGGCAAACTATAATAGTGTCCGACAAAACATATATTTTGTTCTGGGGTGAAATTCAACTGCCAAAATAGCAATCCCCTAAATCTGGTGTCCCAGCATTGGCTGTCAAACTATAATAGTGTCCGCCAAAACATATATTTTGTTCTGGGGTGAAATTCAATTGCCGAAATAGAAATACCATAAATCAGTGGTTTCAGCTGTGGCTGGCCAAGTTTCATAGTGTCCTGCAAAGGATATATTTTGTTCTGCGGTGAAATTCAATTGCAAAATAGCAATACCCTGAATCTGGTGTTCCAGCTGTTGCAGGCCTAGTTTAAATCTGTCCTTAACAGGCTATATTTTGTTCTGGGGTAAAAATCAATTGCCAAAATAGCAATACCATAATCAGTGGTTTCAGCTGTGGCTGGCAAACTATAATAGTGCCCGAAAACATATATTTTGTTCTGGGGTGAAATTCAACTGCCAAAATAGCAATCCCCTAAATCTGGTGTCCCAGCACTGGCTGGCAAACTATAATAGTGTCCGCCAAAACATATAATTTTGTTCTGGGGTGAAATTCAATTGCCAAAATAGCAATACCATAAATCAGTGGTTTCAGCTGTGGTTTGCCAAGTTTCATAGTGTCCTGCAAAGGATATATTTTGTTCTGCGGTAAAATTCAATTGCAAAATAGCAATACCCTGAATCTGGTGTTCCAGCTGTTGCAGACCTAGTTCAAATCTTTCCGTAACAGGGTATATTTTGTTCTGGGGTGAAATTCAATTGCCAAAATAGCAATACCATAAATCTGCGGTTTCAGCTATGGCTGGCCAAGTTTCATAGTATCCTGCAAAGGATATATTTTGTTCTAGGGTGAAATTCAATTGCCAAAATAGCAATACCATAAATCAGTGGTTTCAGCTGTGGCTGGCCAAGTTTCATAGTGTCCTGCAAAGGATATATTTTGTTCTGGGGTGAAATTCCAATGCCAAAATAGAAATACCATAAATCTGGTGTCACAGCTGTGGCTGGCAAACTATAATAGTGTCCGCAAAAACATAAATTTTGTTCTGGGGTGGAATTCAATTGCCAAAATAGCAATACCATAAATCTGGTGTCACAGCTGTGGCTGGCAAACTATAATAGTGTCCGCCAAAACATATATTTTGTTCTGGGGTGAAATTCAATTGCCAAAATAGCAATACCATAAATCAGTGGTTTCAGCTCTGGCTGGCAAACTATAATAGTGTCCGGCAAAACATATATTTTGTTCTGGGGTGAAATTCAATTGCCAAAATAGCAATACCATAAATCAGTGGTTTCAGCAGTGGCTGGCCAAGTTTAGTAGTGTCCTGCAAATTATATATTTTGTTCTGGGGTGAAATTCAATTGCCAAAATAGCAATACCCTGAATCTGGTGTTCCAGCTGTTGCAGGCCTACTTTAAATCTGTGTGTAACAGGGTATATTTGGTTCTGGTGTGAAATTCAACTGCCAAAATAGCAATCCCTAAATCTGGTGTCCCAGCACTGGCTGGCAAACTATAATAGTGTCCGCCAAAACATAAATTTTGTTCGGGGTGAAATTCAATTGCCAAAATAGCAATACCATAAATCAGTGGTTTCAGCTGTGGCTGGCCAAGTTTCATAGTGTCCTGCAAAGGTTATATTTTGTTCTGGGGTGAAATTCAATTGCCAAAATAGCAATACCCTGAATCTGGTGTTCCAGCTGTTGAAGGCCTAGTTTAAATCTGTCCGTAAAGGGTATATTTTGTTCTGGGGTGAAATTCAATTGCCAAAATAGCAATACCATAATCAGTGGTTTCAGCTGTGGCTGGCAAACTATAATAATGTCCAACAAAACATATATTTTGTTTTGGGATATAATTCAACTGCCAAAATAGCAATCCCCTAAATCTGGTGTCCCAGCACTGGCTGGCAAACTATAATAGTGTCCGCCAAAACATATATTTTCTTCTGGGGTGAAATTCAATTGCCAAAATAGCAATACCATAAATCTGTGGTTACAGCTGTGGCTGGCCAAGTTTCATAGTGTCCTGCAAAGGATATATTTTGTTCTGGGGTGAAATTCAATTGCCAAAATAGCAATATCCTGAATCTGGTGTTCCAGCTGTTGCAGACCTAGTTTAAATCTGTCCGTACCAGGGTATATTTTGTTCTGGGGTGAAATTCAATTGCCAAAATAGCAATACCATAAATCAGTTGTTTCAGCTGTGGCTGGCCAAGTTTCATAGTGTCCTGCAAAGGATATATTTTGTTCTTTAGTGAAATTCAACTGCCAAAATAGCAATACCATAAATCTGGTGTAACAGCTGTGGCTGGCAAACTATAATAGTGTCCGCCAAAACATATATTTTGTTCTGGGGGGAAATTCAATTGCCAAAATAGCAATACCATAAATCTGGTGTCCCAGCACTGGCTGGCAAACTATAATAGTGTCCGCCAAAACATATATTTTGTTCTGGGGTGAAATTCAATTCCCAAAATAGCAATACCATAGATCAGTGGCTTTAGCTGTGGCTGACCAAGTTTCATAGTGTCCTGCAAATTATATATTTTGTTCTGGGGTGAAATTCAATTGCCAAAATAGCAATTCCATAAATCAATGGTTTCAGCTGTGGCTGGCCAAGTTTCATAGTGTCCTGAAAATTATATATTTTGTTCTGGGGTGAAATTCAATTGCCAAAATAGCAATACCCTGAATCTGGTGTTCCAGCTGTTGCAGGCCTAGTTTAAATCTGTCCATAAAAGGACAAAATACCTTTCATCCAAGGCCTAAATACTAGCCCTAAAAGAGATATTCTCCTAAATCAGTGGTTACTGCTGTGCCTGGATTAGTGCAATACGCTACATAAATAAATTGGCAGATAGTGTTAGGTGCCTGTCAAAAAAGGCCTGGATTTGAAATCAATACATTGGGACAAATATTTTTTTTCTTATTGTGGTGCTTGGTGAATGGTAACAATGAGGAAAACATCTAGTAAGGGACGCGGATACGGTCGTGGTGGTGTTAGTGTACCCTCTGGTGCTAGGAGAGGACATGGCCATTCTGCCACAGCCACACGTCCTAGTGAACCAACTACCTCAGGTTCCAGTACCCGCCAGAATTTACAGCGATATTTGGTGTAGCCCAATGCCGTTCTAAGGATGGTAAGGCCTGAGCAGGTACAGGCGCTAGTCAATTGGGTTGCCTACAGTGGATCCAGCACGTTCACAACATAATTTCCGACCCAGTCTTCTGCAGAAATCGCACAGGTGGCGCCTGAAAACCAAGCCCATCAGTCTGTCACATCACCCCCATGCATATCAGGGAAACTGTCTGAGCCTCAAGTTATGCAGCAGTCTCTTATGCTGTTTGAAGACTCTGCTGGCAGGGTTTCCCAAGGGAATCCACCTAGCCCTTCCCCAGTGGTGGAAGACATAGAATGCACTGATGCACAACCACTGATGTTTCCTGATGATGAGGACATGGGAATAACATCTCATCGCAGTCCGCACGTCTCTGATGATGACGAAACACAAGTGCCAACTGCTGCATCTTTCTGCAGTGTGCAGACCGAACAGGAGGTCAGGGAGGAAGACTGTGTGGAAGACGATGCAGGGGACGATGAGGTCCTAGACCCCACATGGAATGAAGGTCGTGCCACTGACTTTCATAGTTCAGAGGAAGAGGCAGTGGTGAGACCGAGCCAACAGCGTAGCAAAAGAGGGAGCAGGGAGCAAAAGCAGAACAGCCGCCTCCAAGAGAGTTCGCCTGCTACTGGCCACCGCCACCAGGGACCGACCACTCCAAAAGCAGCTTCGAGGAGTTCCCTGGCATGGCACTTCTTTAAACAATGTGCTGACGACAAGACCCAAGTGGTTTTCACGCTGTGCCATCAGAGCCTGAAGCAAGGCATTAACGTTCTGAACCTTAGCACAACCTGCATGACCAGGCATCTACATGCAAAGCATGAACTGCAGTGGAGTAAACACCTTAAAAGCAAGGAACTCACTCTGGCTCCCCCTGCTCCCTCTTCTGCTGCTGCCTCGGCCTCTTCCTCCGCCTCGGGAGGAATGTTGGCACCTGCCACCCACCAAACAGAGGATGTGCCACCGACAACACCACCTGCGTCACCAAGCATCTCCACCATGTCACACGGCAGTGTTCATCTCTCCATCTCACAAACCTTGGAGAGAAAGTGTAAATTCCCACCTAGCCAACCTCGAGCCCTGGGCCTGAATGCCAGCATTTCTAAACTACTGGCCCTTGAAATGCTGTCATTCAGGCTGGTCGACACGGACAGCTTCAAACAGCTGATGTCCATGGCTGTCCCACAGTATGTTGTTCTCAGCCGCCACTACTTCTCGAAGACAGCCGTGCCTTCCCTGCACAACCAAGTATCCGATAAAATCAAGTGTGCACTGCGCAACGCCATCTGTGGCAAGGTCCACCTAACCACAGATACGTGGACCAGTAAGCACGGCCAGGGACGCTATATCTCCCTAACTGCACACTGGGTAAATGTAGTGGCGGCTGGGCCCCAGACGGAGAGTTCCTTGGTGCACGTCCTTCTGCTGCCAAGGATTGCAGGGCATCATTCTTTGCCTCTGCTTCCACCAGCTCATCCAGTCAGCCACACACCTTCACCACCAACTTCAGCACAGCCCGGGGTAAACGTCAGCAGGCCATTCTGAAACTCATATGTTTGGGGGACAGGCCCCACACCGCGCAGGAGTTGTGGCGGGGTATTGAACAACAGACCGACCAGTGGTTGCTGCCGGTGGGCCTCAAGCCCGGCCTGGTGGTGTGCGATAATGGGCGAAATCTCGTCGCAGCTCTGGGACTAGCCGGTTTGACGCACATCCCTTGCCTAGCGCATGTGCTGAATTTGGTAGTGCAGAAGTTCATTCACAACTACCCCGACATGTCAGAGCTGCTGCATAAAGTGAGGGCCGTCTGTGCGCGCTTCCGGCGTTCACATCCTGCCGCTGCTCACCTGTCTGCGCTACAGCGGAACTTCGGCCTTCCCACTCACCGCCTCATATGCGACATGCCCACCAGGTGGAACTCCACCTTCCACATGCTGGAGAGACTGTGCGAGCAGCAGCGGGACATAGTGGAGATTCAGCTGCAGCACGCATGCGTCAGTCGCACTGCGGAACAGCACCACATCACCACCAATGATTGGGCCTCCATGCGAGACCTGTGTGCCCTGTTGCGCTGTTTAGAGTACTCCACCAAGATGGCCAGTGGCGATGACACCGTTATCAGCGTTACAATACCACTTCTATGTCTCCTTGAGAAAACGCTTAGGGCGATGTTGGAAGAGGAGGTGGCCCAGGAGGAGGAGTTGTCATTTTTAGCACTTTCAGGCCAGTCTGTTAGAAGTGGCTCAGAGGGAGGTTTTTTGCAACAGCAGAGGCCAGGTACAAATGTGGCCAGCCAGGGCACACTACTGGAGGACGAGGAGGATAAGGAGGAGGTGGAGGACGATTAGGATGAAGCAGGTTCACAGCGGGGTGGCACCCGACACAGCTCAGGCGCATCACTGGGGTGTGGCTGAGGGGATACGGAGGACAACGACAATACGCCTCCCACAGAGGACAGCTTGTCCTTACCTCTGGGGAGCCTGGCACACATGAGGGACTACATGCTGCAGTGCCTGCGCAACGACAGCAGAGTTGCCCACATTTTAACGTGTGCGGACTACTGGGTTGCCACCCTGCTGGATCCCCGGTACAAAGACAATGTGCCCACCCTACTTCTTGCACTGGAGTGTGATAGGAAGATGCGCGAGTACAAGCGCACACTGGTAGACGCGCTCATGAGAGCATTCCCAAATGTCACAGGGGAACAGGTGGAAGCCCAAGGCGAAGGCAGAGGAGGAGCAAGAGGTCGCCAACGCAGCAGTGTCACGGCCAGCTCCTCTGAGGGCAGGGTTAGCATGGCAGAAATGTGGAAAAGTTTTGTTTCCACGCCACAGCTAACTGCACCACCACCTGATAAGGAACGTGTTAGCAGGAGGCAGCATTTCACTAACATGGTTGAACAGTAGGTCTGCACACCCCTCCGGGTACTGACTGATGGTTCAGCCCCATTCAACTTCTGGGTCTCCAAATTGTCTACGTGGCCAGAGTTAGCATTTTATGCCTTGGAGGTGCTGGCCTGCCTGGCGGCCAGCGTTTTGTCTGAACGTGTATTCAGCATGGCAGGGGGCGTCATTACTGACAAACGCAGCCGCCTGTCCACAGCCAACGTGGACAAGCTGACGTTCATAGAAATGAACCAGACATGGATCCCACAGGACCTGTGCCTCCCTTGTGCAGAATAGACATTTATAACTGCCTCCCCCTCAACCATGTATTCTTGTACTCCGTGGAACTTCTTTATTGAATCCTCATTTTTTTAACTTTACCATGATCTTGCGGTGCAACCCAAAGTTGAATGAACCTCTCCTCTGTCTGGGTGCTGGGCCAAAATAACTGAAAGTGGCCTTCTCCAGTGGTGGGTGATATAACGCCTTATTCCTTGCTGTGGGACCTCTCTCCTCTGTCTGGGTGCTGGGGCCTAAATAACTGAAAGTGGCCTTCTCTAGTGGTGGGTGAAATGACGCATGATTCCTTGCTGTGGGACCTCTCTCCTCGGTCTGGGTGCTGGGCCGAAATAACTGAAAGTGGCCTTCTCCAGTGGTGGGTGATATGACACCTTATTCCTTGCTGTGGGACCTCTCTCCTCTGTCTGGGTGCTGGGGCCGAAATAACTGAAAGTGGCCTTCTCTAGTGGTGGGTGAAATGACGCATGATTCCTTGCCGTGGGACCTCTCTCCTCGGTCTGGGTGCTGGGCCAAAATAACTGAAAGTGGCCTTCTCCAGTGGTAGGTGATATGACACCTTATTCCTTGCTGTGGGACCTCTCTCCTCTGTCTGGATGCTGAGGCCGAAATAACTGAAAGTGGCCTTCTCCAGTGGTGGGTGATATGACGCATGATTCTCTGCTATGGGACCTCTCTCCAATTGATATTGGTTAATTTTTATTTATTTTATTTTACCTTCATTTATTTGTTTGCAGGGCATTTACCTACATTTTGCTGCCTTTTGCAGCCCTCTTGCCCTTTCCTGGACTATTTTACAGCCTTTTTAGTGCCCAAAAGTTCGGGTCCCCATTGACTTAAATGGGGTTCGGGTTTGGGATAAAGTTCGGGTCGAGTTCGGATCCCGAACCCGAACATTTTCGGGAAGTTCGGCCGAACTTCTCGAACCCGAACATCCAGGTGTTCGCTCATCTCTATTAGAGATGCAAAACAGTGTGTGCAAATACGTAGTATAGTATATAAGACCGAAGAAAGACATTTGTCCATCCAGTTCGGCCTGTTTCCTACAAGTTGATCCAGAGAAAGGCAAAAAACCCCTGTTAGGCAGAAGCCAATTTTCCCCACTTAAGGGGAAAAAAATTCCTTCCCGACTCCAATCAGGCAATCAGAATAACTCCCTGGATCAACGACCCCTCTCTAGTAGCTGTATCTTGTAATATTAATACACTCAAGAAATAAATCCAGTCCACTCTTGAATTCCTTTATTGTACTCACCATCATCACCTCCTCAGGCAGAGAGTTCCATAGTCTCACTGCTCTTACACCGAAGAATCCTTTTCTATGTTTGTGTACAAACTTTCTTTCCTTCAGACGCAGAGGATGTCCCCTTGTCACAGTCACAGTCCTGGGGATATATAGATGATGGTACAGATCTCTGAACTGACTCCTGATATATTTATACATAGTTATTAGATCTCCCCTCAATCGTCTTTTTTCTAAAGTGAATAACCCTAATTTTGATAACCTTTCAGGGTACTGTAGATCCCTCATTCCAGTTATTACTTTAGTTGCCCTCTTCTGAACCCTCTCCAGCTCTGCTATGTCTGTCTTGGAGTACAGTGTACAGTTCTGGGCTCCTGTGAACTGTACTCCATGTGTGGTCTGACTAATGATTTGTAAAGTGGTAGGACTATGTTCTCATCACGGGCATCTATGCCCCTTTTGATGCAACCCATTATCTTATTGGCCTTGGCAGTAGCTGTCTGACATTGGTTTTTGCAGTTTAATTTGCTGTTTATTAAAATTCCTAGATCCTTTTCCATGTCAGTGTTACCGAAATGGTAAATGTAGAGGATTATGCTGTATTTTAACACTTACTGTAATATACCTTTTAACGGAAAAAAATACTCTTGGAGATGCACGGTAGCATGTGAAGTTATTGAGGATGACCCTATCAGCACTTGTATTTACACCTTGAGTGTAATATACCCTTTTACGGACAGAAATACACTATGACATGCACAATAGTGCGTGCAAATTTATAGGATTATGCTTTCAGCAATTGTAATTTAACACTTTGTGTAATATACCCTTTTACGGAAAGAAATACACTTGGAGATGCACACCGGGTGTAATATACCCTTTTACGGACAGATTTACACTTGGCCTGCAACAGCTGGAACACCAGATTTTGGGTATTGCTATTTTGGCAATTGAATTTCACCCCAGAACAAAATATATCCTTTAACGGAAACTATTAAACTACTTGCCCAGCCACAGCTAGAACACCAGATTTACTATATTTCTATTTTTGCAACTGAATTTCACCCCAGAAAATAATATATCCTTTTACGGACACTATGAAACTTTTCCAGACACAGCTGGAACACCAGATTTACGGTATTTCTATTTTTGCAACTGAATTTCACCTCAGAAAATAATATATCCTTTGACGGACACTATGAAACTTGTCCAGTCACAGATGGAACACCAGATTTACGGTATTTCTATTTTTGCAACTGAATTTTACCCCAGAAAATAATATATCCTTTGACGGATACTATGAAACTAGTCCAGTGTTGGACTGGTCGGCACTGCTGCAGTAGTCTATGGGTCGGCGTCCCAGGAACAATGTAGGAATGAAGACCGGCACTCGCTTCTTAGATTTTCAATGTTGCTGCTTTTATTGGTCACATAGTATATAAGTGACGCGTTTCGGCACTGGTTCGTGCCTTCATCAGACTCATAACATCTCTAAATAATGACAGGTTTATATACACAGGTCATCAAGACAATTGGTAGGAACAAACAAAGGGAAGTGATGTCACACAGTAGCCACTCCCTCTACACAAAAAAAGGGTTAATCAATGAATTAAGCACCAGAAAAAATACTTATGAAGTAAGCAAGGATCCTGACATGTAGTAGTACTACATCTTGTTGGCGCTTTGCTAGAAATAAAGAAAAAAGAAAAAAAGAAAGAAATAGTATTTAGAACATAAAATACAACCAATGTGAACAATGTCTTACAAGAAGCTATGTATACTGTAGTCCCGATTTAGACCACGGGGTTCAATGGTCTGTAGGCGATGAATCCAGTAAGCTTCTCTTTTAAGTAACAATTTGGAAAAGGGCGCCCCCATTACGTGACAATTAAACACTCTCAACAATCTGAAAACATAGTTGTGCTACTGAATGGCGCATACGGTGAAAGTGGTGGGGGATTGGTAGTAGAAGATTTTCCTTCCTAATGGTCGATTTGTGGTTACTTAGTCTATCTTTCATGCGTGTTGTGGTCTCGCCAATTTACAATAAGCCACAATGGCATTTTAATAAGTACAGCACAAATCGACTGTCACATGTAAAATGACCCTATACCGGTATTAATTCCCCTGTATGTGGATGGGAAAAATGTGTGCCTCGTATGGCACTTGAACAATGTGTGCAACTTAAACAGGAAAAAGTGCCTGTTTTAGGGGAAGAAAACACTTGTTGCCATAAGGAAATTTTTTCTGGTGCTTAATTCATTGATTAACCCTTTTTTGTGTAGAGGGAGTGGCTACTGTGTGACATCACTTCCCTTTGTTTGGTTCTACCAATTGTCTTGATGACCTGTGTATATAAACCTGTCATTATTTAGAGATGTTATGAGTCTGATGAAGGCACAAACCAGTGCCGAAACGCGTCACTTATATACTATGTGACCAATAAAAGCAGCAACATTGAAAATCTATGAAACTAGTCCAGTCACAGCTGAAACACCAGATTTACTGTATTTCCATTTTGGTAATTGAATTTCACCCCAGAACAAAATATATCCTTTGACGGATACTATTAAACTACTTGTCCAGCCACAGCTAGAACACCAGATTTACTGTACAGGGAGTGCAGAATTATTAGGCAAGTTGTATTTTTGAGGATTAATTTTATTATTGAACAACAACCATGTTCTCAATAAACCCGAAAAAACTCATTAATATCAAAGCTAAATATTTTTGGAAGTAGTTTTTAGTTTGTTTTTAGTTTTAGCTATTTTAGGGGGATATCTGTGTGTGCAGGTGACTATTACTGTCCATAATTATTAGGCAACTTAACAAAGAACAAATATATACCCATTTCAATTATTTATTTTTACCAGTGAAACCAATATAACATCTCAACATTCACAAATATACATTTCTGACATTCAAAAACAAAACAAAAACAAATCAGTGACCAATATAGCCACCTTTCTTTGCAAGGACACTCAAAAGCCTGCCATCCATGGATTCTGTCAGTGTTTTGATCTGTTCACCATCAACATTGCGTGCAGCAGCAACCACAGCCTCCCAGACACTGTTCAGAGAGGTGTACTGTTTTCCCTCCTTGTAAATCTCACATTTGATGATGGACCACAGGTTCTCAATGGGGTTCAGATCAGGTGAACAAGGAGGCCATGTCATTAGATTTTCTTCTTTTATACCCTTTCATGCCAGCCACGCTGTGGACTACTTGGACGCGTGTGATGGAGCATTGTCCTGCATGAAAATCATGTTTTTCTTGAAGGATGCAGACTTCTTCCTGTACCACTGCTTGAAGAAGGTGTCTTCCAGAAACTGGCAGTAGGACTGGGAGTTGAGCTTGACTCCATCCTCAACCCGAAAAGGCCCCACAAGCTCATCTTTGATGATACCAGCCCAAACCAGTACTCCACCTCCACCTTGCTGGCGTCTGAGTCAGACTGGAGCTCTCTGCCCTTTACCAATCCAGCCACGGGCCCATCCATCTGGCCCATCAAGACTCACTCTCATTTCATCAGTCCATAAAACCTTAGAAAAATCAGTCTTGAGATATTTCTTGGCCCAGTCTTGACGTTTCAGCTTGTGTGTCTTGTTCAGTGGTGGTCGTCTTTCAGCCTTTCTTACCTTGGCCATGTCTCTGAGTATTGCACACCTTGTGCTTTTGGGCACTCCAGTGATGTTGCAGCTCTGAAATATGGCCAAACTGGTGGCAAGTAGCATCTTGGCAGCTGCACGCTTGACTTTTCTCAGTTCATGGGCAGTTATTTTGCGCCTTGGTTTTTCCACACACTTCTTGTGACCCTGTTGACTATTTTGAATGAAACGCTTGATTGTTCAATGATCACGCTTCAGAAGCTTTGCAATTTTAAGAGTGCTGCATCCCTCTGCAGGATATCTCACTATTTTTGACTTTTCTGAGCCTGTCAAGTCCTTCTTTTGACCCATTTTGCCAAAGGAAAGAAAGTTGCCTAATAATTATGCACACCTGATATAGGGTGTTGATGTCATTAGACCACACCCCTTCTCATTACAGAGATGCACATCACCTAATATGCTTAATTGGTAGTAGGCTTTCGAGTCTATACAGCTTGGAGTAAGACAACATGCATAGAGAGGATGATGTGGTCAAAATACTCATTTGCCTAATAATTCTGCACTCCCTGTATTTCTATTTTTGCAACTGAGTTTCACCCCAGAAAATAATATATCCTTTGACAGACACTATGAAACTTGTCCAGTCACAGCTGGAACACCAGATTTACGGTATTTCTATTTTTGCAACTGAATTTCACCCCAGAAAATAATATATCCTTTGACGGACACTTTGAAACTTGTCCAGTCACAGATGGAACACCAGATTTACGATATTTCTATTTTTGCAACAGAAAATAATATATCCTTTGACGGGTACTATGAAACTTGTCCAGTCACAGCTGGAACACCAGATTTACGGCATTTCTATTTTGGTAATTAAATTTCCCCCCAGAACAAAATATTTATTTTGACGGATACTATTAAACTACTTGTCCAGCCACAGCTAGAACACCAGATTTACTGTATTTCTATTTTTGCAACTGAATTTCACCCCAGAAAATAATATATCCTTTGACGGACACTATGAAACTTGTCCAGTCACAGCTGGAACACCAGATTTGTGGTAATTGCTACTTTGGTAATTGAATTTTAACCCAGAACAAAAGCTATACTTTTACGGACATTATAAAACTTGTCCAGCCACAGCTGAAACCACTGATTTAGGGTATTGCTATTTTGGCAATTGAATTTCACCCCAGAACAAAAGCTATCCTTTGACAGACACTTTAAAACTTGTCCTGCCACAGCAGAAACCACTGATTTAGGGTATTGCCATTTTGGAAATTGAATTTCACCCCAGAAAAAGATATATATTCTTTGCCAGACAGTATTACACTTGGCTAGCCACAGCTGGAACATCATATTTAGGGGATTGCTATTTTTTTAAGTGAATTTCACCTTTCAATAAAATATAGAAAATTCTATCCTGAGTTTCTTGAGGTGACAATAAGCACAGCCAGGCCCCTGATGTAGGATATAGCAAAAATAAAAACCCTACTATTGATGGATTAATGGACTTGGTGGCAGCTTGTTCTGGCACACTACAAGACACAAAATGGCCGCCAATCACCCCAGAAAAAAGTAACAGAAAAGCGCTCTGGGCAGCCTGAAAACAGTAAGCAATTAACTAGCAGAAGTTGAATGATTCACAGCTGTAGATCCATCACTTCATTAGGTGTTTTTGCTGAGTTTTCTTTGCCTAATCTCGCCCTCACAGCAGCTGCGTTCTATCCCTACACTAATCAGGGCAGAGTGATGTGCAGCACTACGTGACTCCAGATTAAATAGAGGCTGGGTCACATGCTGCACTTGGCCAATCACAGCCATGCCATTAGTAGGCATGGCTGTGATGGCTTCTTAGGGCAAGAAGTAAAACGCTAGCTGATTGGCTGCTGTGCAGCCCTTCAGAAAGCGGGAAGAAATCGCCGAACAACGGACCCGAACCCAAACTTTTTTGAAAATGTTCGGGTCCGGGTCCTGAACACCCCAAAATTCGGTACGAACCCGAACTATACAGTTCGGGTTCGCTCATCCCTAGTGGCCTCCTATGAGCCTTGATGTATTTCCTATTAAACGTCTGTGGAAGGAGCTGAAACATGCAGTCTGGAGAAGGCACCCTTTAAACCTGAGACAGCTGGAGCAGTTTGCTTATGTGGTATGGGCCAAAATACCTGTGGACAGGTGCATAAGTCTCATTGAGAGTTAGAGAAATTGCATAATTGCAGTGATTATGGGTACATTCATTTTTGTCCAGGCCAGTCTCATTAGTTTGTTTGTTTGTTTTTTTAACTATTTTGTTGAACCACAATTCAGAAGAATGATTTTCATTAGTTGCTTTTTTATTATTACAATTATTTCAATGACCAATAATTTTGTCCACGTGTTTATACTGGTGCATTTTATTGCATTTTAAGACAGTATTTTAACTTTTTTATTACCCAAATTATTTTTACAGTGAAACTGGTGTAAAATCTAAATCCAAAATGAAGGACTAGAATCACACTGTGTTCAAGTGGTTCACACTACTGCACCTCGTTATTGCTAGAATAAGAAGAAATCCCAAAAGAAGGTCACCGGCCAGCAGAGGACCGAAGTGCAAAAACAATATGACCCCTCTGTCTCCAGTAGCACATAGCAGAAAATCCTCCATGTTTCTCTAACAACTCCAGAGGGAAAAAAAACAGGCTGGTGTATTTGAGTTTCATTTACAGCATACTTATATAAGTAGATATATTTATAACGCGAGGTTGGTTGCGACGCGTGGTTGATTAAGTGTGTGGTTGTGTAAGTGTGACTTAAGATTAAGTGACTTCAGATTCAGGGACTTCAGTGGGGGACTGAAATCCACCAGTTCTTGTAACTAGATTATATTGTATTTTTTTGTTTTTGTTTTTGTGGTGTAATCCCCATTAGTATGTCTTGCACAATTGACAATGCCGTCGAGTGCACATCTTGCATGATGTATGCAGTCCTGGAACAGCCGTTTGAGGGTGCATATCTTTGTTCAAAATGTGAGCAAATTACCCGTTTGGAATCGCACATCGAGTCTCTAAACGGGCATATTGCAACACTGAGAGCCACTGACAATTTGCAAAAGAGTTTGCTGCTCACCGAGCAAGCAGTCTTTGGGGTAGATGTGGGGGAGGGTGTTAGCGAGGAGAGTGAGGTAGCTAGCTGGGTTACAGTAAGAAAGCGGGGTAGAGGGAAGAGTGCCAGGGAGGCTAGCCCTGATCTGACACACCCCAACAAGTTTGCACGTTTGGCAGATGAGGGGGATGGCAGCTCAGGGACAGCACCGCTGCAGCACTTCCTCTGCCGGTCAGGGGAATGTCAGCTCCAGTAAGCAGGGGACCAGGAGAGCAGGGCAGGCCAGACAGGTGCTGGTAGTGGGAGACTCAATTATTAGGGGAACAGATAGGGCGATCTGTCACAAAGATCGTGATCGCCGAACAGTGTGCTGTCTTCCTGGCGCTAGAGTTCGACACATCGCAGATCGGGTTGACAGATTACTGGGAGGGGCTGGAGAAGATCCGGCGGTCATGGTCCATATCGGAACCAATGACAAAGTTAGAGGAAGGTGGAGCGTCCTTAAGAATGATTTCAGGGATTTAGGTCAAAAGCTTAGGGCAAGGACCTCAAAGGTAGTATTTTCCGAAATACTGCCTGTACCACGGGCCACACAAGAGAGGCAGCGGGAGATTAGAGAGGTTAACAAGTGGCTCAAAAACTGGTGTAGGAAGCAGGGTTTTGGGTTCATGGAGAACTGGGCCGACTTTGCTATCGGCTACAGGCTCTATCGTAGGGACGGGCTGCACCTCAATGGGGAAGGGGCAGCCGTGTTGGGGAGAAAGATGGCTAGAAGGTTGGAGGAGTGTTTAAACTAGGGACTGGGGGAGAGAAATTACATTATAGGAGGGGAAGATAGTGCAGATAGAGACCGGGGGCAAGGTAGTGGGACTGGGGGAGAAATGGAAGGAGGGACTAGAAAAGTTCAGAAGGAAAGGTGTAGGGCAAAAATATGCATAAACCTCTCAAATGTATGTATACTAATGCCAGAAGCCTGACTAATAAAACTGGGGAACTGGAATTAGTGATGTGTGAGGAGGATTATGACGTAGTGGGAATAACTGAGACATGGCTGGATGATAGCTATGACTGGGCAGTTAATGTACAAGGTTACAATCTGTTCAGAAAGGATCGTCAAAACCGGAGAGGGGAGGGGTCTGCCTTTACATAAAGTCCTCTCTAAAGCCCACACTCCGGGAAGACATCTGTGAGGGACACGAAAATGTGGAGTCATTGTGGGTGGAGATAAATGGAGCCAAAAACAATAATAAATTACTAATAGGAGTTTACTATAAACCACCTAATATACCAGAGTCCGCAGAAAATCTATTACTAAACGAGATAAACAAGGCGGCAAACCATAATCAGGTGGTTATTATGGGGACTTCAACTACCCAGATATAGACTGGGAAACTGAAACCTGTACATCCCATAAAGGAAACAGGTTCTTGGCAATAGCCAAAGACAATTACCTTTCCCAAATGGTTCAGGACCCAACTAGAGGGACGGCCATACTGGACTTAGTATTAACCAATAGACCTGATAGAACAACAGACGTGCAGGTCAGGGGACACCTGGGAAATAGTGACCATAAAGTAATAACCTTCCAATTATCCTTCAAACGAGAGTTTCTACAGGGAGGAACAAGAATACCGGACTTCAAAAAAGCAAAATTTAGCCAACTAAGGGAGGCCATAGGCCCAATTACCTGGGACATAGTCCTCAAAAATAAAAATACAACCACAAAATGGGAGATTTTTAAAAGCATTGTAACATCAAATTGTGATCGATGCATACCTTATAGAAATAAAAGGCTAAGAAATAAGAAGAAACCAATGTGGATAAATAGAACCGTAAAAAAGCAATAAATGACAAAAAGAAAGCATATAAATCACTAAAACAGGAGGGGAGCCAGGAAGCACTGATAAACTATAAGGAAAAAAATAGAATATGTAAAAACTAATAAAAACTGCCAAACTAGAGACCGAGAGATTAATTGCCAAAGAGAGCAAAACTAACCCTAAAATGTTTTTCAATTATATAAATGGTAAAAATATAAACCTGAAGGAGTCGGCCCTCTACATAGCAATGAGGGGGAGTTGCAGAAAGCGATGAGGATAAAGCCAAGCTATTAAATATTTTCTTCACCACTGTTTTCACTGAGGAAAATAAACTGTCAGATGAAATGCAAAATGTAAAAGTAAATTCCCCTTTAAAAGTGCCCTGTCTGACCCAGGAAGAAGTACAGCAGCGACTTAAAAAGATTAAAATAGACAAATCGCCAGGACCGGATGGCATACACCCCGTATCCTAAGGGAATTAAGTGATGTCCTAGCCAGACCCTTATTTTTGATATTCACGGACTCCATACTGACAGGGAATGTTCCACCAGACTGGCGTATAGCAAATGTGGTGCCAATATTCAAAAAGGGTCCAAAAACAGAGCCTGGAAATTATAGGCCGGTAAGTTTAACATCTGTTGTGGGTAAACTGTTTGAAGGATTTGTAAGAGATGCTATCTTGGAGTATCTCAATGAAAATTAGCAAATTACACCATATCAGCATGGCTTCATGAGGGATCGGTCATGTCAAACTAATTTAATCAGTTTCTATGAGGAGGTAAGTTCTAGACTTGACAGCGGCGAATCAATGGATGTCGTATATCTGGACTTCTCCAAAGCATTTGACGCTGTACCACATAAAAGGTTAGTATATAAAATGAGAACACTTGGACTAGGAGAAAATATCTGTATGTGGGTAAGTAACTGGCTCAGTAATAGAAAACAGAGAGTGGTTATTAACGGTACACACTCAGATTGGGTCACGGTCACTAGTGGGGTACCTCAGGGTTCAGTATTGGGCCCTATTCTCTTCAATATATTTATTAATGATCTTGTAGAAGGCTTGCACAGTAATATATCAATTTTTGCAGATGACACTAAACTGTGTAAAGTAATTAACACTAAAGAGGACCGTTTTCTGCTACAGAGGGATCTGGATAGATTGGGGGCTTGGGCAGAGAAATGGCAGATGAGGTTTAACACTGACAAATGTAAAGTTATGCACATGGGAAGGAATAATGCAAGTCACCCGTACATGCTAAATGGTAAAACACTCAGTAACACTGACATGGAAAAGGATCTAGGAATTTTAATAAATAACAAACTAAGCTGTAAAAACCAGTGTCAGGCAGCTGCTGCTAAGGCCAATAAGATAATGGGTTGCATCAAAGGGGCATAGATGCCCGTGATGAAAATATAGTCTTACCACTTTATAAATCACTAGTCAGACCACACATGGAGTACTGTGTACAGTTCTGGGCTCCCGTGAACAAGGCAGACATAGCAGAGCTAGAGAGGGTTCAGAGGAGGGCAACTAAAGTAATAACTGGAATGGGGCAACTACAGTACCTCGAAAGGGTATCAAAATTAGGGTTATTCACTCTAGAAAAAAGACGACTGAGGGGAGATCTAATAACTATGTATAAATATATCAGGGGTCAGTACAAAGATCTCTCCCATCATCTATTTATCCCCAGGACTGTGACTGTGACGAGGGAACATCCTCTGCGTCTGGAGGAAAGAAGGTTTGTACACAAACATAGAAAAGGGTTCTTCACGGTAAGAGCAGTAAGACTATGGAACTCTCTGCCTGAGGAGGTGGTGATGGTGAGTACAATAAAGGAATTTAAGAGGGGCCTGGATGTATTTCTGGAGCGTAATAATATTTCAGGCTATAGCTACTAGAGAGGGGTCGTTGATCCAGGGAGTTATTCTGACTGCCTGATTGGAGTCGGGAAGGAATTTTTTCCCCTTAAGTGGGGAAAATTGGCTCTACCTCACAGAGGTTTTTTGCCTTCCTCTGGATCAACTTGCAGGAAACAGGTCGAACTGGATGGACAAATGTCTTTTTTCGGCCTTATATACTATGTTACTATGTTACTATGTAACTGTACACAGCCAAGTCACATTATTATGACTCATTCCTACTTTCAACATCGGCAGTGCGTAGCTCATGAAGGAAGTCATGTGTCGCGAGCTGGCTAGATGGATATAAGGTGTGCGAAAGGTTGTCACGGGTAAAAGGGGCAATTTATCATAATTACAAAAAAGGGTGATCATTTGCTTTTGGACGAAGGATGGCAGTATTTCTAAAACTGTGCAGTTTGTGAGCGGTTCGTCTGCTGCTGTGGTGAAAGTGTATCGTGAATGGACAATTGGCACCATTGTGAATAAACGACATGGAAACTGCAGAACCCCACATGCCATTGATGTGAGAAATGAACTTTGAACACAAAGGTGTGCAAGGGCAGACCAACATGCTACAGTGGAGCAGCTCACTGCCAGAATGAGCCAGGGGCCTATAGATTTGTGTCTAAAACAACAGTTCAGTGAACCCTAACATATAGGGCTCTGAAGCAGACACATTGTCACTTTACCTATGCTGATGAGAAACATCCCTACAACCATTACTGGAAGAGCACAAGTTGGTGGTGGTAGACTTATGGTCTGGGAAATGTTTTCGTGACATTCTCTCGGCACACTCCTCTATGTGGAAGGAATTCTCAACCAATTTGGGAATGGATTCGTCTTTGCAGATCACATACACCCATATATGTTGATTGTCTTCCCTGGGGTGGATGGGCTCTTCCAGAAAGACAATGCAACATGTCACACGGCTAGAAATGTTGGAACACAGTTGGTTGGAAGAGCATGACCAAGACTTCCAAGTACTACCATGGCCCACTACTTTTTGCTGAGTTAATCCCTGCCTAATCTCACCCTAACAGCAGCTGAATCCTATACCTACACTAATCAGAGCAGATTGACGTGCGGCACGACGTGACTCCAGCTTAAAAAGAGGCTGGGTCACATGCTGCACTTGGCCAATCACAGCCATGCCAATAGTAGGCATGGCTGTGATGGCCTCTTGGGGCAAGTAGTATGACGCTTGTTAATTGACTGCTTTGCAGGCTTTCAAAATGCGCCATAGAAATCGCCGAACAACGAACCCGAACCTTTACGTAAATTTTTTACTATACAGATCGGGTTCGCTCATCCCTAATTATGGCTAAAAGCTTATATATAAATGTTTCTGCCTGGATTTGAACTCCCAACCTTTTAAATTAGCGGCAAGGACGGTAAACACTACACTATAGAGCTACTTCTTAACCTACAAAAATATAAAATAAGTCTTCTACTGAATAGGAATATTCACTATATCAGAAACTACTATGAGGTTTTTCTGACACCGTTTAGCATTCTGCTTTATAGCTGAGTAGGTAAGGTCCTTGACTCTAATATACAGTTTCGAGATCAAACTTTTCAAAAATAGATGCTAAATTACATTTAAATACACTGACTCGAGAATTGCGCTCGAGCACACGTGGTGTTCGGCTGAACACCGCGATGCTCGAGCCAAGCATGCTCGCCTAACACTAATTATTATACAATATTTTCATTGGAAGCACATGGTGTAGCTAAGAGCTGTCCTAGGTTGCCAATATGACTTACATGTTTGTATAGCTAGACTTGCCAATACATTTAATACAATTCCTATGTTTATATATTAAAGACAGAAAGAGAGTTACTTACAGCGACTTAATGTTCTGGATGTCATATAACAGTTGTATATTGTGTTCACAGAAGCAGAAAAGATAATATACCTTTAAGATTTAGTAAGTGAATGTAAGGTAAGCTCAATGACACAGCAGAATTAACAACAGAAAGCATAGAGTTAAGCTGTTGTTACTGCCCAGGAGTCTTAACCAATCACAGCCAACCTCACACTGAGTATGTGTGGGAAATCCCCTAGCAGAATCTTCTGGAGTCAGTATAGACCTGAGAAGTGAAGCTGGACAGACATTTGCAGTCAGAGCTGTGTTTTATGGGAACAAGAAGCCAAATAGGTATTTAGAACAGTTATATAATGTTCATTTTGGTAATACTGTGAACAGAACTATACCGAGACCAGTTGTATATGTTTGTTTACAATTCCACCAAACCGCGACCAAACTACGCACAAACTGAGCAAATTAGACTAAATCAAACTATTGGTTAAACCTCAGATATACCTCTTAGAGTGATTATAAAGTCATTAACCATTCACATATTGGCCATTTCCCCCTTTGTGACTAGTGTTGATCACGAATATTTGAATTGATAATTTTAATCGCGAATATCGGCACTGCGAGAATTTGTGAAAATTTAGAATATCGCGAAATATATTCGTAATTACGAATATTCTTTTTTTTAAATACCAGTTATTGCGAATTTTTATGCGAATTTACGCAATCAAGAAAATAGTGACTTGAGATCACGAATTCACAAATTTTTGAATATAGGGTGAATATTCACCCAAATAGTAGTGAAATATCGCGAATTCGAATATTGCCCCTGCCGCTCATCACTATTTCTGACCGAGCCATTTTTTGCAAATCTGACATGTGTCGAATATTCGAATTTCAAATCTTAATCACGAATATTGGCACTGCGAGAATTTGTGAATATTTAGAATTTTGTGAAATATATTCGTAACCGCGTTTTTTCAAATACCAGTTATTGCGAATCTTTATGGGAATTTTTATGCGAATTTTCGCAATCAAGAAAATAATGACAGGAGATCATGAATTCAAAAATTTTTGAATATATGGCGAATATTCAACTAAATATTCGTGAAATACCGTGAATTCGAAAATTTCCCCAGCCGCTAATCACTATTTTTGACAGAGCCATTTTTTGCAAATCTGACACGTGTCACTTTATGTGGTAATTAGAGTTGAGTGAACACCTGGATGTTCGGATTCGAGAAGTTCGGCTGAACTTCCATAAAATGTTCGGGTTCGGGATCCGCACTCGACCCGAACTTCATCCCGAACCCGAACCCCATTGAAGTCAATGGGGACCCGAACTTTTGAGCACTAAAAAGGCTGTAAAGTAGTCCAGGAAAGGGCTAGAGGGATGCAAAAGGCAGCAAAATGTAGGTAAATGCCCTGCAAACTAATGTGGATAGGGAAATGAATTAAAATAAAATAAATAAAGATAAACCAATATCAATTAGCCACTTCAGCCCCCCTAGCTTAAACACCCTTAATGACCAGGCCACTTTTTACAATTCTGCACTACACTACTTTCACCGTTTATTGCTCTGTCATACAACTTACCACCAAAATGAATTTTACCGCATTTTCTTCTCACTAACAGAGCTTTCATTTGGTGGTATTTCATTGCTGTTGACATTTTTACTTTTTTTGCTATTAATCAAAAATGACCGAAATTTTTGCAAAAAAAAGTGTCATTTTTCACTTTCTGTTGTAATTTTTTTTTTAAAAACGACATTTCTATATAAATTTTTCGCAAAATTTATTGTTCTACATGTCTTTGATAAAAAAAAATCCAATAAGTGTATATTTATTTGTTTGGGTAAAAGTTATAGCGTTTACAAACTATGGTGCAAAAAAGTGAATTTCGGCATTTTGAAGCAGCTCTGACCTTCTGAGCACCTGTCATGTTTCTTCAGGTGCTAGAATGTCAGGATAGTGTAAATACCCCCCAAATGACACCATTTTAGAAAGAAGACACCCTAAAGTATTCGCGGAGGGGTATGGTGAGTTCATGTATCATTTCATTTTTTTTCACAAGTTAGCGGAAAATGACACTTTCTGAGGAAAAAAATAAAAATAATAAAGTTTCCATTTCTGCTAACTTCTGGCAAAAAAAAAAAAAAAAAACTCCAACGGACTCACTATGCCCCTCAGTAAATACCTTGGGGTGTCTACATTCGGAAATGGGGTCATTTGTGGGGTGTGTTTACTGTTCTGGCATTTTGGGCGGGGCTAAATTGTGAGCAGCCATGTAAAAACTAAAGGTACTCATTGGAATTTGGGCCCCTTTGCGCACCCAGGCTGTGTTTTGGGGTGTATTTTTACATATAACCATGTTGGGTGAGAGAAATATCTCTGTAAACTCACAACTTTGTATAAAATTTTTTTAAAAGTTGTCGTTTACAGAGATATTTCTCACACCCAGTTATATGCCACTACATTTACCCAGTGTGCAGTTAGGGAGATATAGCGTCCCTGGCCGTGCTTACTGGTCCACGTATCTGTGTTTAGGTGGACCTTGCCACAGATGGAGTTGCGCAGTGCACACTTGATTTTATCGGATACTTGGGTGTGCAGGGAAGGCACGGCTGTCTTGGAGAAGTAGTGGCAGCTGGGAACAACATACTGTGGGACAGCCATCGCCATCAGCTGTTTGAAGCTGTCTGTGTCCACCAGCCTTAATGAAAGCATTTCAAAGGCCAGTAGTTTAGAAAGGCTGGCATTCAGGCCCAGAGCTCAAGGGTGGCTAGGTGGGAATTTACGCTTTCTCTCCAAGGTTTGTGAGATGGAGAGATGAACGCTGCCGTGTGCTTGGTGACGCAGGTGGTCGTGTCAGTGGCACATCCTCTGTTTGGTGGGCGTCAGGTGCCAACTAGAGATGGCCCGAACTATTCGCCGGCGAACAGTTCCCGGGCGAAAATAGCTTGTTCGCGTTCGCCTCGGTGGGCAAACATATGCAATGTTCGATCCGCCCCCTATATATCATCATTGAGCAAACTTTGACCCTGTACCTCACAGTCAGCAGACACATTCCAGCCAATCAGCAGCATACCCTCCCTCCCAGACCCTCCCACATCCTGAACAGCATCCATTTTAGATTCATTCTGAAGCTGCAGTCTTAGTGAGAGGAGGGAGAGTGTAGTTGCTGCTGATTTAATTGGGAAACCGATAGCTAGGCTAGTGAATTCAGTGTCCACTCCAGTCCTGAAAGACTCATTTGATCTCTGCTGTAAGGACAGCGTCCTGACAGCACCCCAAAAAGCCCTTTTTAGGGCTGCTACATTAGTCTGCTTTTTTTTTTTTCTCCATATATATATATTGCAGTTGCCTGGCCTGCCTGTGTGTGAGGAGCTGCAGGCCCACAGACTACATAGTGCCCACTGCCAGTGCCCACCACTCACACCGTGTAGCACAGGACTTTGCATCAAACAAAGGCATTTAATTTTTACCCTTTAATCAAAGGTTAGTTGCTTGCCTGCTAGTGTGTGTCAGGCCGACTTCCACAGACTGTAGTGTGCCCACGGCCAGTGCCCACCACCACTCATACCGTGTGGCACAGGCATTTAATTTTTACACTTTAGTCTAATTTCAGTTGCTTGCCTGCTGCCAGTGTGTGTCAGGCCGACTTCCACAGACTGTAGTGTGCCCACTGCCAGTGCCCACCACCACTCATACCGGGTGGCACAGTAGCTTGCCGATAAATAAGGCATTTGATTTTTACACTTTAGTCTAATTTCAGTTGCTTGCCTGCTGCCAGTGTGTGACAGGCCGACTTCCACAGACTGTAGTGTGCCCACTGCCAGTGCCCACCACCATTCATACCGGGTGGCACAGGCATTTAATTTTTACACTTTAGTCTAATTTCAGTTGCTTGCCTGCTGCCAGTGTGTGTCAGGCCGACTTCCACAGACTGTAGTGTGCCCACTGCCAGTGCCCACCACCATTCATACCGGGTGGCACAGGCATTTAATTTTTACACTTTAGTCTAATTTCAGTTGCTTGCCTGCTGCCAGTGTGTGTCAGGCCGACTTCCACAGACTGTAGTGTGCCCACTGCCAGTGCCCACCACCACTCATACCGGGTGGCACAGTAGATTGCCGATAAATAAGGCATTTAATTTTTACACTTTAGTCTAATTTCAGTTGCTTGCCTGCTGCCAGTGTGTGACAGGCAGACTTCCACAGACTGTAGTGTGCCCACTGCCAGTGCCCACCACCATTCATACCGGGTGGCACAGGCATTTAATTTTTACACTTTAGTCTAATTTCAGTTGCTTGCCTGCTGCCAGTGTGTGTCAGGCCGACTTCCACAGACTGTAGTGTGCCCACTGCCAGTGCCCACCACCATTCATACCGGGTGGCACAGGCATTTAATTTTACACTTTAGTCTAATTTCAGTTGCTTGCCTGCTGCCAGTGTGTGTCAGGCCGACTTCCACAGACTGTAGTGTGCCCACTGCCAGTGCCCACCACCATTCATACCGGGTGGCACAGGCATTTAATTTTTACACTTTAGTCTAATTTCAGTTTCTTGCCTGCTGCCAGTGTGTGTCAGGCCAACTTCCACAGACTGTAGTGTGCCCACTGCCAGTGCCCACCACCACTCATACCGGGTGGCACAGTAGCTTGCCGATAAATAAGGCATTTAATTTTTACACTTTAGTCTAATTTCAGTTGCTTGCCTGCTGCCAGTGTGTGACAGGCAGACTTCCACAGACTGTAGTGTGCCCACTGCCAGTGCCCACCACCATTCATACCGGGTGGCACAGGCATTTAATTTTTACACTTTAGTCTAATTTCAGTTGCTTGCCTGCTGCCAGTGTGTGTCAGGCCGACTTCCACAGACTGTAGTGTGCCCACTGCCAGTGCCCACCACCACTCATACCGGGTGGCACAGTAGCTTGCCGATAAATAAGGCATTTCATTTTTACACTTTAGTCTAATTTCAGTTGCTTGCCTGCTGCCAGTGTCTGTCAGGCCGACTTCCACTGACGGTAGTGTGCCCACTGCCAGTGCCCACCACTCATACCGGGTGGCACAGTACCTAGCACGCGTAGTACCACTTATCTAAAAAAAATGACAGGCAGAGGCAGGCCACCCCGCAGGGGCCGTCGTGGTCATGGTGCTGTGATTTCCACTGTCCCTGGAATAATGCCCAGTGTTCAGAGGCCACGTACCCTAAACCTGAAAAATTCTGAGGACATAGTTGACTGGCTTAGACAGGACACCCAATCTTCAACAGCTTCCGCTAAGAACCTTGACGCACCATCCTCCTCCAGCTCAGCTTCGGTCACCTGCTCACCCGCCCGCCGCCATCACCACCACTACCACCACAGCCACCACAGCCGCTTCACTTGATCCGTCAGAGGAGTTATTTACACATCAGTTGGATGCAATTAGTGATGCGCAACCATTATTGCCAGATGATGTAGATTACGGGGATATGTCTCAGTCAGGCAGGAATACACACATGGACGTACAGTGTGATGATGATAATGATGTTGTTGTACCCGCTGCTGCTTCCTTTGCTGAGGTGTCAGATACAAGTGAAGCGGTTGATGATGACGATGTGTCCACGGATGCCACGTGGGTGCCTGCTCGAAGAGAAGAAGAGTGGGAAAGTTCAGAAGGGGAGACAGAGAGAAGGAGGAGACAAGTTGGAAGCAGGGGGAGGTCATCGCAAGGAGTTAGTGGCACAGTCAGACAGCATGTATCGGCACCTGGGGTCAGCCAGACAGCACGCCAGTCAACGCATGCTGTTGCGACCACCAGAATGCCGTCATTGCAAAGCTCAGCAGTGTGGCATTTTTTTGTGTGTGTCTGCCTCTGATAACAGCAATGCCATTTGCAACCTGTGCCAAAAGAAACTGAGTCGTGGGAAGTCCAACACCCACCTCGGTATAACTGCTTTGCGAAGGCACATGATCTCACATCACAAACGCCTATGGGATCAACACATGAGCACAAGCAGCACACAAACTCAAAGCCACCATCCTCCTTCTGGTCCAGCATCTTCAGCCACGTCAACCACTGCTATCCTCCCTGCCCCCTCTCAACCACCCGCCACTCCGCCTCTCACCTTCAGCAGTTCCATCTCATCTGCCCACAGTCATGTGTCTGTTAAGGAAATGTTTGAGCGTAAGAAGCCAATGTCACAGAGTCACCCCCTTGCCCGGCGTCTGACAGCTGGCTTGACGGAACTCTTAGCCCGCCAGCTTTTACCATACCAGCTGGTGGAGTCTGAGGCCTTCAAAAAATTTGTCGCTATTGGGACACCGTAGTGGAAGGTACCTGGACGAATTTTTTTTTCAAAAAAGGCAATCCCTGATATGGGACGTAACAGGGATTAAACTGATAGGAATAGTACTAGTTAAGACACCACTCATATCGGGTGTGACAGTAAATTGCACGGCGCAGACGCAGTGACCGTGGATTAAAACAAAGGGGAGGGAGCCAGAGTTTTTTTAACCATCTCCCCGTTCGAAAAATCTATTTAATTGACCTTTCGGGGACCCTTGGTGTTCTACGTGGCTGGGTGGAGGAAGAAACCTTCAATGACATCACCGGGACGTGGCTAGCTTGGTATCCAACCTTGTGCAAATGGGGAGTTTGCGGTTGTGCAAATGAACTGTTTGCGGTTGTTTGCGGTGCATTAAAAGGGGAGTTTGGTCTGTCAATGTCTGTAAAGTGGGCGTAACCCTTACACTACCTGATCGATACAACATCATACCTGATCTTATACACACACTGGATGTTTTAAAGCATGTTATTCCAAACAATTTAGGAATGTTACGTGATTTATGCCCTTTATGGATTAAAACCCGACTCTGCGTCCACTACGTAATTTTCCATAGGAGTTTTGCCATGGATCCCCCTCCGGCATGCCACAGTCCAGGTGTTAGTCCCCTTGAAACAACTTTTCCATCACTATTGTGGCCAGAAAGAGTCCCTTTGGTTTTTAAAATTCGCCTGTCTATTAAAGTCTATGGCAGTTCGCCCGGTTCGCCAGTTCGCGAAAATTTGCGGAAGTTCGCGTTCGCCGTTCGCGAACTGAAAATTTTATGTTCGCGACATCACTAGTGCCAACATTCCTTCCGAGGTGGAGGAAAAACCGAGGCAGCAGCAGAAGAGGGAGCAGGGGGTGCCTGAGCGAGTTCCTTGCTTTTAAGGTGCTTACTCCACTACAGTTCATGCTTTGCATGAAGATGCCTGGTCATGCAGGTTGTGCTAAGATTCAAAACGTTAATGCCTCACTTCAGGCTCTGATGGCACAGCGTGCACTCGGGTCTTGTCATCAGCACATTGTTTAAAGAAGTGCCATGCCAGGGAACTCCTTGAATCTGCCTTTGGGGTGCTCGGTCCCTGGTGGCGGTGAAGTTATTGAGGATGACCCTCTCAGCCTTTGTATATACACCTTGAGTGTAATATACCCTTTTACGGACTGATTAACACTCGGCCTGCAACAGCTTGAACACCAGATTCAGGGTATTGCTATATTGGCAAGCGAATTTCTCCCCAGAATAAAATCTTTTCTTTGCCGGACACTATTAAACTTGGCCAGCCACAGCTGAAACCGCTGATTTATAGTATTGCTATTTTGGCAATTGATTTTCACCCCAGAACAAAATATATATTCTTTGCAGGACACTATTAAACTTGGCCAGCCACAGCTGAAATCACTGATTTATGGTATTGCTATTTTGGCAATTGAATTTCACCCCAGAACAAAATATATCCTTTGCAGAACACTATTAAACTTGGCCAGCCTCAGCTGAAACCACTGATTTATGGTATTGCTATTTTGGCAATTGAATTCCACCCAGAACAAAATATATCCTTTGCAGGACACTATTAAACTTGGCCAGCCACAGCTGAAACCACTGATTTATGGTATTGCTATTTTGGCAATTAAATTTCACCCCAGAAAAAAAATATACCCTGTTAAGGATAGATTTAAACTAGGCCTGAAACAGCTGGAACACCAGATTCAGGGTATTTCTATTTTGGCAATTGAATTTCACCCCAAAAAAAAATATACCCTGTTACGGACAGATTTTAACTAGGCCTGCAACAGCTGGAACACCAGATTCAGGGTATTGCTATTTTGGCAATTGAATTTCACCCCATAACAAAATATATTTTTTTCCGGAAACTATTAAACTTGGCAAGCCACAGCTGCAACCACTGATTTATGGTATTGCTATTTTGGCAATTGAATTTAACACCAGAAAAAAATATACCCTTTTACGTTCAGATTTAAACTAGGCCTGCAACAGCTGGAACACCAGATTCAGGGTATTGCTATTTTGGCAAATTAATTTCACCCCAGAAAAAATTCTACCCTTTTACGGACAGATTTAAACTAGGCCTGCAACAGCTGGAACGCCAGATTCAGGGTATTGCTATTTTGGCAATTAAATTTCACCCCAGAAAAAAAAAATACCCTTTTACGGACAGATTTAAACGAAGCCTGCAACAGCTGTAACAACAGTTTTACTGTATTTCTATTTTTGCAACTGAATTTCACAACAGAAAATAATATATCTTATGATGGACACTATGAAACTTGTCCAGCCACTGCTGGGACACCAGATTTATGGTATTGCTATTTTGGCAATTGAATTTCACCCCAGAAAAAAATAAATCCTTTGCCGTATATTTTAAACTTGGCCAGCCACAGCTGAAACCACTGATTTATTGTATTGCTATTTTGGCAATTGAATTTCACCCCAGAAAAAAATATATCCTTTACCGTACACTATTAAACTCAGCCAGCCACAGCTGAAACCACAGATTTATGGTATTGCTATTTTGGCAATTGAATTTCACCCCAGAACAAAATCTTTCCTGTGACGGACACTATTAAACTTGGCCAGCCACAGCTGAAACCACTGATTTATGGTATTGCTATTTTGGCAATTGAATTTCACACCAGAAAATAATATACCCTTTTACGGACAGATTTAAACTAGGCCTGCAACAATTGGAACACCAGATTCAGGGTATTGCTATTTTGGCAATTACATTTCACCCCAGAAAAAATTATACCCTTTTACGGACAGATTTAAACTAGGCCTGCAACTGCTGGAACACCAGATTCAGGGTATTGCTATTTTGGCAATTAAATTTCCTACAGAAAAAAAAGAATACCCTTTTACGGACAGATTTAAACGAAGCCTGCAACAACTGGAACAACAGTTTTACTGTATTTCTATTTTTGCAACTGAATTTTGTCGGGTTTACAATAATGCAATTAAGAATTATTAATTATGGTCATAAAAATAATTAATCAAGAATTTTCCATAACTTGTAAAAATAATGACCTGGTGAATTGTAGATAGCCCAATCGATACAATTCACATCTGAGGCCGACTATTTCCTCAGATAATAAGTTCTTTTCATGTGAGATGACATTAATGCTAAAGATATAGTTTTGACATTAAATAATAATACGCAGGTATTATAAAAACATGCAGATTTTATTGGTTACACGATTATAATCAAATAGTTATATAAACACGATTATATATGCCAAGGAATATATATGGCAATGATATCAGGCACTAGAAGCTTCACAATAAGTAAATAAACACATGTGGGTAAGAGCAGCTTGTCACATTATAACAAAGCTATTTGGTTAGGATATCAAAACAAGAAGTTACATTATATACATTACTCCTGTTGAGAGGAAAACCTCTTGATATCAAAAATGGGTGTGCCTAATCCTAGACATCAATCTGGAATGCTGAATACATTCCCCACCCCTCTCTAACCAAAGTATAACTCACATGACTTCGGGAATGGGCAAATCCATTCAAGTATACAACTTAGAAGATAGTAGTCAAATCCTAGACTACTTTTGCATGTATACTTCTGTCAATACTACTTTCATATCTGTATAACCTGGTAAGACTATTAAGACAACAGGAATTGGAAGAACTTGGAACAAATCTTCCAGTGGGAATTTATCATCTAGCTTGGCGAAGAATGCTACTATCAATATATCTCCGCATATATATATGCAATCATTTAATACTCTGATAAATTATGAAACTTGATTCTTCTGCAGGTAGAATGAAGGCTCACAATTATTCTATATCTAAGACTACATCTCATATAAAGAGATGATAAATAAATTAATATGTTCGCCAACATAGATGCTATGATTTTACCCACATTATATAAATAGTCTTAATAAAATGAAACATCATTCTTTGTGTTTCTTACCAAGTCCTAGCAGGAATCTCACTTCTGCTCCTAGGAAAGCTGGATGGTCCATCACCATGGCTTTCATCTTGGGTGTTGGCTCCTGGAATGTTGGAATGCTATGCTTCCTCCTTTGTTCCTTGCTTTCCTTGTTCTTGCCTCTCTCCTTCCTCTTTGCCTCCCTTGATGCTGATCTATCTAGGGTAATTATCTCCCTTGTGATCTAACATTACCACCCCCTGGATTAGTATTCTCCAATCAATTGAGGGGGTGTAAACATAAGTAATAAGATCCTATTTACCCATAATGCAACTATGTAGGATGGTGTAGCGATGTCCATCTGTCTCCGGATGGCACTGCTGTGTAAGCTATTAGCACCATACTATAAATAGTTAACTAGGGTATTTTTGCATCATATACATTTGACCCTCGTCGTCGTAAATCAGAGATAAGGATTAGTTTAGAAAACATTGAAACAACTAAAGACAGACCTCTAGGCGTCTCTCTGAATGTTTCTCACACTGTTGATCTATGGACCATAATGATATGAATGGGCCTTGTTCTCTTCAGACGGACATGTCTGGAGAATCCAGTGTACTCCCTTACAGATAAGACCACATTTGTGGCAATAACTCTTAAGACACAATACTCTCTGTATTTTTACACAGACTGAGCTTGGCATGACCTCATCTTGGCCTGTCTTAGTCGCATATGAAAACTTTGGCTCATGTATGTTTCTTAAAGACAATGAGCATGCATTTTTAATATAATATGATCAGGTATCAATATAGATGTCTATGAAAATGCCCGACAATTTCACCACAGAAAATAATATATCCTATGACGGACACTATGAAACTTGTCCAGCCAAAATATATCCTTTGCAGGACACTATTAAACTTGGCCAGCCACAGCTGAAACCACTGATTTATGGTATTGCTATTTTGGCAATTGAATTTCACCCCACAACAAAATATATCCTTTGCCGGACACTATTAAACTTGACCAGCCACAGCTGAAACCACTGATTTATGGTATTGCTATTTTGGCTATTGAATTTCACCCCAGAACAAAATATATCCTTTGCCGGACACTATTAAACTTGGCCAGCCACAGCTGAAACCACTGATTTATGGTATTGCTATTTTGGCAATTGAATTTCACCCCAGAGCAAAATCTTTCCTGTGACCTACACTATTAAACTTGACCAGCCACAGCTGAAATTACTGATTTAAGGTGTTGCTATTTTGGCTATTGAATTTCACCCTAGAACAAAATATATCCTTTGCCGGACACTAATATACTTTGCCAGCCACAACTGGGACACCAGATTTAGGGGATTGCTATTTTGGCAATTGAACTTAACCCCTTAATAAAATATAGAAATTTCTATCCTGAGTTTCTAGCGGTGACAATAAGCACAGCCTAGCCCCTGATGTAGGATATAGCAATAAAAACCCCTAGTATTGATGGATTACTGGACTTGGTGGCAGTTTGTGCTGGTGCACCACAAGTCACAAAATGGCCGCCGATCACACCAGAAAAAAGTGACAGAAAATCGCTCTGTGCAGCCTAAAAACCAGTGAGCAATTAACTAGCAGAAGTTGAATGATTCACAGCTGTAGATCTATTACTCTATTAGGTGTTTTTGCTGACTTTTCCCTGCCTAATCTAGCCCTCACAGATGCTGCGTCCTCTCCCTACACTAATCAGAGCAGTGTGACGTGCGGTGCTATGTGACTCCAGCTTAAATAGAGGCTGGGTCACATGCTGCACTTGGCCAATCACAGCCATGCCATTAGTAGGCATGGCTGTGATGGCTTCTTAGGGCAGGAAGTAAAACTCTAGCTGATTCGCTGCTGTGCAGCCCTTCAGAAAGCGGGAAGAAATTGCCAAACAACGGACCCGAACCCGAACTTTTTTGAAAATGTTCGGGTCCGGGTCTGTGTCCCGAACACCCCGAACTGTTCGCTCAACACTAGTGGTAATAACTTTAAAACGCTATTACTTATCCAGGCCATTCTGAAACTGTTTTCTGGTCACATATTGTCCTTCATGACAGTTTTAAAATTGAGTCAAAAAAATGCATGTTTAATTATAAAAAAAATACCAAATGTACCCAAAATTTTGAAAAATTAGCAAATTTCCTAATTTTAATTTCTCTACTTTTATAATAGATAGCAATGCCTCCAAAAATAGTTTTTTACTTTACATTCCCCATATGTCTATTTCATGTTTGGATCATTTTGTGAATGTCATTGTATTTTTTGGTGAGTTAAGAAGACTTAGAAGTTTAGAAGTAAATCTTGAAATTTTTCAGAAAATTTCCAAAACCCACTTTTTAAGGACCAGTTTAGGTCTGAAGTCACTTTGTGAGGTTTACATAATAGAAACCACCCAAAAATGACCCCATTTTAGAAAATACAGGTGTTCGACAAGATCTAATGGAAAATGGAGATGAAATTTCAGAATTTCACTTTTTTGGCAGATTTTCCATTTTATTAATTTTTTTCCACTAACAATGTAAGAGTTAACAGCCAAACAAAACTCATTATTTATTGCCTGATTCTGTAGTTTACTGAAACTCCCCATATGTGGTCGTAAACTGCTGTATGGCTACACAGCAGGGCGCAGAAGGAAAGGAATGCCAAATGGATTTTGGAAGGCAGATTTTGCTGTACTGGTTTTTTGACACCATGCCCTATTTGAAGACCCCCTGAGGCACCCCTAGAGTAGAAACTCCAAAAAAAATGACCTCATTTAAGAAACTACACCCCTCAAGGTATTTAAAACTGATTTTAAAAACTTTGTTAACCCTTTAGGTGTTCCACAAGATTTAATGGAAAATGGAGATGACATTTCAGAATTTCACTTTTTTGGCAAATTTTCCATTTTAATCCATTTTTCCAGTAACAAAGCAAGGGTTAACAGCCAAACAAAACTCAATATATATTGACCTGATTCTGTAGTTTACAGAAACACCCCATATGTGGTCATAAACTTCTGTACGGGCACATGGCAGGGCACAGAAGGAAAAGAGTGCCATGTGGTTTTTGGAAGGCAAATTTTGCAGGACTGTTTTTTTGACACCCCTAGAGTAGAAACTGCCAAAAAGTGACCCATTTTGGAAACTACAGGATAAGTTTCCAGTTTTGTTGGTACTATTTTAGGGTACATATGATTTTTGGTTGCTCTATATTACACTTTTTGTGAGGCAAGGTAACTTAAAATAGCAGTTTTGGCACCGTTTTTATTCTTTGTTATTTACAATGTTCATCTGACAGGTTAGATTATGTGCCTGTTTTATAGATCAGATTGTTACAGATGCGACAATACCAAATATGACTACTTATTTTGGTTGGTTGTTTGTTTTACATAATAAAGCAATTTGAAAAATATATATTTTTCAGTGTCTCCACATTCTCAAAGACATATTTTTTTTTTTTTTTTGCGGGCGACTGTCTTATGTAGGAGCTCATTTTTTTCGGAATGAGATAATGGTTTGATTGGTACTATTTAAGGGTGCATATGACTTTTTGATTGCTTGGTATTACACTTTTTATGATGTAAGGTGACAAAAAATGGCTTTTTTGACACACTTTTTTATTTTTTATTTACGGTGTTCGCCTGAGGGGTTAGGACATGTGATATTTTTATATAGCAGGTTCCTACAGACGTGGCGATACCTAATAAGGTATACTTTTTTATTTACTTAAGTTTTAGACAATTACAGCATTTTTAAAATAAAAAAAATATATATTAGTGTCTCCATATTCTGAGAGCCATAGTTTTTTTTATTTGTTGGGTTTTTGTCTTAGGTAGGGGCTAATTTTTTTGCGTGATGAAGTGACTGTTAGATTGTTAATATTTTAGCGGGTATAGGCCTTTTTGATCGCTTGGTGTTGCACTTTTAGTGAAGTAAGGTGACAAAAAAAGTTTTTCTTTTTTTAGCACAGTTTTAATGTTATTTTTGCGACGGTGTTCACCTGAGGGGTTAGGTCATGTGATGTTTTTATAGAGTCGGTTGTTACGGACATGGCAATACCTAATATTATACTTTCTATACTTTCTTTTATTTATTTAAGTTTTACATAATAATATCATTTTTGAAACAAAAAAAAATCATATTTTAGTGTCTCCATAGTCTGAGAGTCATATTTTTATTTTATTTTTTAGGCGATTGTCTTAGGTAGGATATCATTGTTTGTGGGATGAGATGATGGTTTCATTGGCACTAATTTGGGGTACATATGTCTTTTTTATCGCTTGCTATTACGCTTTTTGTGATGTAAGGTAACAAAAAATGGCTTTTTTGTGGCACTGTTTCTATTTGTTTTTATGGCATTCACCTGAGGGGTTGAGTCATGTGATATTTTTATAGAGCTTGTTGTTACGGATGCGACAATACCTAAAAATGTATGTTTTAATGTCTCCATGTTCTGAGAACTATAGTTTTTCTATTTTTTGAGCAATTTTCTTATATAGTTGCTAATTTTTGCGGATGAGGTGACTGTTTTATTAGTATCATTTTGTAGACATATGCCTTTTTAATCACTTGGTGTTGCACTTATTGTGATGTAAGGTGAAAAAAAATGTCTTTTTTTGACACAGTTTTCATTTTTTTCACTTTTTTTCACTTTTTTTTATCAGACAGGGTGGATCATGTGATATCTTTATAGAACCAGGTGTCACGGACGCGGAAAAACCAAATATGTCTATTGTATTTATTTTTTCCTATTTTTAATATTTTTTTAATTACTTAATTGGGGAATTTTTTTTTATGTGAAAACATTTTTTGTTTGTTTTTTATAAAATACTTTATTGTTTTATTTTTTATTTTACACTTTGTGTTTTTACACTTTGAGGCTGTAGAGCAGAGCAAGAAAAGACACGTCTCCTTTAAGACTGAAATTTGTTCCAGCTACCTTCAGATCACAGTATCCTTCTGTTCAAAAAAGTCAGAGCTTTTCTTTTTATTACCTACCATTGCATATAGGCTTTGGCATTTCGTGTTCTGGAATAAAAGACAGTTTGTAGTACACAGACTCTAAAGTATTTAAAGTGAAAGTCATTTATTGCTTGCATTTATCACTTTTACATTTAAAGTGAAAGTCATTTATTTCTGCATTTATTCATATTGCATTTAGAGTGAAAGGTCCTTTGATGATCGTATTGGTTGTTATAGCATTTGAAGTAAATGTCTGAGCCTAGTATTACCATGCCACTGTTAGAGGATACAAAGATAGATAGGATAGAAGGTGAGGAGCAAGAGAACCTGTCTGAGTCAGAAGAGTCTAATGCAGCACTAGTCTTGCCTCAAACAAGTTAACTAAAACGTTCATCACGTGCTAAAATATCGACCCCAAAGACGCTGGAAACTATGGAGCAAGAAGCAGCACTGAAAGAGAAAAAGTTCCCCAGAATGTATGAGAGGTGGAAAATATACATTAAAGACATTCGTAGAATGCAAAAGCAAGAAAGTATGAAAAGAAACTTGAGTGAAATGGTAGAAACGGTAGAAGAATCGGAATCAGAGCTTATGGCAGCATATGTCAACCTGCGGCCGTTTATGACACCTTCTCAGGATATTATAAGGAACATAGACACATGTACTGCGGTCACTAAAGATTTAGTAAAGCTCATGAGAGAACTATCATCTGCAGCCAGCAAACTATGATGAAGTTGGAGCAAGAAAGAGAATGAACAAGCTTTTTTATGAGAGACTATGCTAGTTCCTTAGGTGGAACCACAATCTCAAGTGGGACTTCCTTCACTATCATAAGTGCCAGCCCCATATCAGAGTCCTCAAGTACTTCATAGAAAAAAATAGACTCCTATTTTCCTCCATACACCCAGGGGGATGGAAGGCAATCTCCAGCACTTAGTTAGAAAATTCATCATTATCCTTCCATCCCTGCTCAGAAAGACAAATATAGGCTTGGTCCACTGTCAGGAAAAAGGTATGTGAATTTACCCTCTACCTCTGCCGGAAAAGATGAAGAAAGGGACTCACCTAATTCAGAACTAAGTGAGAAAATAGAACCGTGTAATTCTATTCCTAGATGTCATGGCAACGGTCAGAAGAATGTTACAACTATTGTCCCAGCTAGACTACTTAGAACAGTCCTCGCTAGACTTCCCGTTCCGGAATCCACTGTATTTTCAGGAGACGTACTGAAGTTCATAGAGTGGTAGGCAAGTTTAGAAATGATCATCAAGCATCATTGCTTCAGTCCATTTGACATGTTATTCTATCTTCAGAGATATGTTGATGGAGAAGCAAAGGAAGTTCTTGAAGGTAACTTCTATAGAAAAGACAAAGAAGCCTATAAGCAAGCTTGGGAAAAATTGAATGCAAGATATGGTCATCTATTCTTAGTACAAAGAGCCTTTAGAGAGAAACTAAATAACTGGCCTAAAATAGGTCCTAAAGAACACTTCAGACTTCAAAAGTTTGGAGACTTCCTGCAAGCATGCAGCAATGCAATCCCACATGGATGAGGACTAGAAGTACTGAATGACTATCTAGAAAACCACATGATGCTAAGCTACCTGAAGAAGTAGCTTCTAGGTGGAATCGCTATGTGACTGAACAGTTAGATCGAGGTAAGGACTTTCCAAGTTTTAAAGAGTTCTCTGAGTTCATCAATAAGGAAGCACGAATAGCATGTAATCCAGTAACAGCATTTTTTGTCTTAAAAACCTTAGAAGAAAGGCCTGCAAGAGATATAAGACGTGCAAGAGCAACTAGCTTTGCAACCAGCACAGTAGCTTAAGGTCTAGATACCTACGAGAGCAAGCTCAAAGTCACTACTGAGATCAGTAGAGAGATAGAACCGACAAATCTTCAGACTACCTTGAAATGTATGTTCTGTGGAGAGAACCACTCCATACACAAGTGCCAACACTTGAAGGAGAAGTCCCCAGATGAAAAGAAAAAATTTGTACTTGATAACCAACTGTGTTTCGGATGCCTAAGAAAAGGCCATGTTGCTAAGGAGTGTAAGCAAAAGGCTACATGCAGCGTTTGCAAAGGACACCATCCTACACCACTACATGAAGAACATCCAAAGAAAGATAAATCCTCAATAACTAAAGATACTGAGGAAGAAGATAAAGTATCGGTATTCTCTTGCAGAGTGAAGAAAGTTGAAAGCAACAGCACATCAATGGTTGTACCAGTGTGCATTTCAAATCCTACAAGGAGGAACAAAAAGGTATACCCCTATGCGCTACTGGATGCCCAGAGTGACGTCACCTTCATTGATGAAGAAATATGCAAGAAATTACAAGTGGCTGCAGAACCAATGAAGCTCAAACTCACCACAATGACAGGAAGAGACACATTAGGGAACAGTCAAAGGGTTAATGGACTGGGAGTTAGAGGACTTCATTCAAACTTCACATTAGATCTACCTCCAGCTTATACAAAAGACGATATACCTCTAGATCGAGATTGCATACCTACCTGTGAAACAACCAATAAATGGGAGTACCTATCTGTCATATCTCATGAAATGTCCCCGCTGAAGGAGTTTGGTGTTGGACTGTTGATAGGTTACGAATGTCTCTAAGCCTTGGTACCACAAAAGGTAATCACAGGAGGAAAGGGTGAACCCTAGCAAGGTTAAAATGTTTGAAGAAAAAGATGGGAAGAGATCCCAAATTCAAGAAGGATTATTTGAAATGGACAGATATTGGGAATAGCTTACTCTTATGTAATCAGGGAATATGTGCTCTAGTCCTAACACTGTTTCACCCTTCCAGGAAAAGAGAGTTGATAATAAGATAGATAATGGACTGGCACTCTTTCAGTGTACTTCTCACGTGATTAGTCAGACAACTAATAGATTGCCATATCTGATAAATTAGTAAGATTTATTCATGAAAAAAGTTAAAACGATAAAATCCAAAAAATTAAGATAAAAAATACATAGGATACAAACATATCGTGACTAAATACATCTGGGCAAATATAATCTCCACAAAATTATACCAAAGGTAATAACTTGATTATCCAAGTTAGCAATGTAGTATCCAGAAGACTAAGGTTAATTAGTAACATAAAAAGCGGTGTGTAAAAAAAAGAATTTTCTCATTTGATGACTCAATTCTCAGCATTTGTTGTTACCAAGGCTATATGAACTGCACAACACCAATAGTTATTCAAGGTTGGTACTGCATCATCCAAAGGGTTGAAGTTGAATAGTTATAACTGTTATTGTTGACAGTCATATCAGCAAACACAAGTCATTGAAAGAGAAATCTCCCATTTAGTATCTCAATTTCATATTAATATTTAATTGTCACGGTTATATGCTTCACATGGTTCTGGTAGCCACTGAGTATATATAGTTCTAATAGTCGGCAATTGTATAGAGGCCTTGGTATCTTATCTTACCATTTGTCTTTAATCTATACTCTGTATGCCATATCCTTCCAATCCCCTATCAAGTTGGTTAAGAGTCCGATGGGTATACTTAATGATGGGACTCCCCGGTTCTCCCCGTGGTACTCGCTGTTCCAAGCGCTGGCATGCCATGTGACCTGCAGTGGGGTGATGGAGTAGTAATAGTAAACATGCAATGCTTGGGGCGCTCCAATTACTTTATAAATATTGAACTAGACTGTACAGTCATTTATAAAGGGCTCTTTCTATCATGAGGATAGGCCATCAATATAAAAAATCCTAGATAACTCCTTAAATTTACAGCAATTTATATATAATATATATATATATATATATATATATATATAAACCTTTAATAACCATTTATACATTCATTTATGGATTAGAAGATCAGTATTTGAAGACAAAAGTTAGTGCCAGATTTCTAGTGTTACCGTAACTAGACTTGGTGTTCCCAGGTAGGATAGATACAGAACAAATCAATATTTTACTCCTTCGCTCATCTCATTGACTTTCTAGCAAACAAAAAACAAAGTGTTCCAGACAAAGAGTTTCCTTTCTCAGAAAAGTTCAGGTCTGTACCTTTTCTCAGATGAATTGCTGACTTATTTAATTTGATGACATATAAGAAATCAACTTTATAGTGCACTGTGGTGTTGAATCATAGTTCTGAGTTTAAGCTTGTCTCAAATAAATTAAGGGAATATTGTGTTCTTTTAAATGTGTCCTTTTTTATTTCTTGCCATTGAAGTCATCCAACATCCAATAGTACTTGTTAAAAGTGGACTAAAAAGTCATATCCCAATTACAATTTAAATACCCTTTCAAGATGAATATCCCAAATTCCTGAAAATAGAAATTGTAGAAAATAGAAATTGTAGTTAGTGAATGAAGGACAATATCCAAGGGCGTAAAAGTTGGCTTTGCTATTTATATTGTGTGATGTGGCTGAAGATATATTAGACTCTTGTGCATTCACTTTCCATCCCTTTAGCTAACTAACACACAAAATAACTCTGCTATTAAATTTTATAGAGTCACAATAGAAATATGGAGTTAGGAACTATACCAAAAAGTATACACCCAATCAAGGTACAAAATAAAAACTTCATAGCGTTCAAAGTGTTCTTTTGAAATATAAAGGAATACATGACTCATTTTTCTTAAAAACTCATAAACTAAGTATTACAATAAACCCACAAACTGAGGATGACCACATGCCAATGATTTTAGAATGTAAAATATTATATACACAATGTACAATACAAATACATGTAACATTTATATTAAAATGATACTTAAAACATAAGCCTATACTTATTACTGAAACTGCTACTCACATATTCTGGTCAACAGCTAATTTTCCAGCCTTTGCTTCCTTAACCCCTTAGTGACCACCCATACGTGTTTTTACGGCGGTCACTAAGGGGCCTTAGGCTGGGCTGCCGCGTTTTTACGGCGGCCCAGTCTAAGCGCTGCACGGGTCCCTCACATGAGAGCCGCGGCCCTGCTCTAACAGCCCGGGCCGGCAGGAGTGCCGATCCGGGCTGTTTAACCCCTTACATGCCGGGCGCAATGGCGCCTGCGCATGTAAAGGGTTGACAGAGGGAGCGAACTCCCTCTGTCACCCATCAGCACCCCGCAGATGCGATCGCGGGGTGCTGATGGGCTGGGAAGCTCACCTTCCTTCCGGCAGGGCCCTGAGCCTGCCCTGAAGTATTCACCAGCAGGCTATGCCTCTCTGGCGTAGCCTGCTGGTCAAAGTTGGAATTGCACTGCATTTAAAATGTAATGCATTATAGATATAATGCATTACATTTTAAAAGCAATCAAAATACTGTATATTATAGTCCCCATGTGGGACTATAAAGTAGTAAAGAAATTAGAAAAAAATACACATTTATTAAATAAAAAAAATTCCATGAAATATAAAAATATGCTTTTTTTTCCATTGAAAATACGCTTTTCAATGAAAAAAATTGCAAAAAAAAATTATCTACCATATGTTTGGTATTGCCACGTCCGTAACGACCGGCACTACATAAATATTACATAAATTATCCCCTATAGTACACACCGTTAAAAAATAAATAAAAAAAAGCCAGAATTTCTAATTTATTCTTAATTTTCACAGAAAAAAACGGAATAACAAGCGATCAAAAAGCGGAATTTACTAAAAAATTATACCAATGAAAAATAGAAGTCGTCCCATAAAAATCAAGCCCTCACACAACTCCATAGAAAAAAAAATTAAAAGTTATGGGTCCTGGGAAGTGGCAATGCAAAATCATTTTTTTTTTGTTAAAAAAAGGGGTTTTATTGCAAAAAAAGTAGTAAAACTTAAAAAAACTATAAGTATTTGGTATCCCTGTAATCGTACTGACCCAGGGAATGAAAATATTATGTTACTTTTACCGAATAATGAACACCGTAAAATTTATAATGTACAAACGCAGTGGCAGTAGTACTATTTTTCCCCTTCTCCCTCCCAGAAAGAGTTAATAAAAGTTAATAACAAGCCCTCATACTGCTATATAGACGGAAAAATAAAAAAGTTATAGCTCTGGGAACGAGACCATGAAAAAAGGACGAAAAACGCTTGGTCATAAAGGCCCAAACAGGCTTGGTCACTAAGGGGTTAATAGCAACGTCTTCTCAACACATTGCTCATATTTAGATGTCATCCTATTTGTATATATGTACAATCTGTCATACGATATGTCATACGGTGCCAGGCACTGTCATGCTTCTAAGCATAGTATGATTATGCAGTACTCAAATACTGTCACATAAAGCCATCTAATATCTGGTGTTACTGCCATAAAATCTACAAATAATATTGGCATATGTTCAAATTAGAGTCAATATATCAGATACTTATATCATCACACAAAGCCCGAACAGTGCCATACAGATTTTTTAACAGTGCTATATATAGGGGTTAACCCATGACTTTTTCCTCTATATTTTCTACTTATCTGGACAACTCTTGTCTTTCTGGAGATGGGCATCAGCAAATTAAAAGGGGTTGTGTCACTTCTGCAAGTGGCATTTATTATGTAGAGAAAGTTAATACAAGGCACTTACTCATGTACTGTTATTACCATATTGCTTCCTTTGCTGGCCTGATTATATTTTTCATCACATTATAAGCTGCTCATTTACAGGGGTTAGCGTCATAGCTTCAGTTTAGTAGCGATGGTCGTGCTTGCACACTATAGGAAAAAGTCTTGGTCTTTCTGGTGGCTGGGACATTGGGAGTGCGCATAGGTAGCCATACGCAGCAGCTCCCATTCCGACCACCTTGTGTCACTCTTCGGTGTGGGAGGGAAACCTGCACCAAACGTAGGAGGGAAAGGGGTGAGGGCAAAAGGCCTGGAAACTAGGGAAAGAAGCCAGTCACCAACTAGAGAAACCCTAACCAGAGTCCTGACTGACTGCAAGTATGAACTGACCTGCAAGGTAGTTCATTCACCGGAACCTAAAGTGCTAATTCACCCTGTAGGACCCTGGTACTAATGTCAGGACAAGAGACAACCTGTTCCTCCAAACGGTAGGATGAACAGGACAGGACTAAACACAAATGACAGGAAAAAAGATCAACACAAGAAAACCCACACAATAAAGAAAAGGGGAAGAAGACACTTAACTTCAAATGGTTATGGAAGCACAGGAACTCTGCCAAGATCCAAACACTATCAATCCACAAGCAAGACTGAAGCTATAAACCGCACAGCATGTGCGGTTTTAGGGAGAAGCCACAATAAATAGGGAAGGTTTAATGACCACATAGGCAAAACCTGAGGAAAGGGATGTGGCCATTACCAGAAACAACACAGACCCCAATTGATCCACAAGGAACCTGTCAGATCAAACCACGTGTTGCCAGTCTCACTGATTTCCTTGCACCTGTCACGGGAACGTCCGTGACACCTTGTAGCTGAGCACAAGCAGTGTATAATGCGATGGAAAAATTAATCCAGGCAGCAAAGGAGGCAATATGGACAATCACAATACATTAATAAGTGACTTGTATTAACTTTGTCTACATGATAAATGCCATTTATGAGAGGTAAGTTCTAGACTTGACCCCGGAAAATCAATGGAGGTCGTAATTCTTGACCTCTCCAAAACATTTGACACTGTACCACATAATAGGTTAGTATATAAAATGAGAATGCTTGGACTGGAGGAAAAGGTCTGTATGTGGGTAAGTAACTTGATTAGTAATAGAAAACAGAGGATGGTTATTAATGGTACACACTCAGATTGGGTCGCTGTCACTAGTGGGGTACCACAGGGGTCAGTATTGGGCCCTATTCTATTCAATATATTTATTAATGATCTTGTAGAAGGCTTGCACAGTAAAATAAAAATGTTTGCAGATAACACCAAACTGTGTAAAGTAATTAACATAGAAGAGGACAGTATACTGCTACAGATGGATCTGGATAGATCGGAGGCTTGGGCAGAGAAGTTGCAGATATGTTTTAACCCCTTCAGGGCACATGACATACCGGTACGGCATGTTTCCTGAATCCTTATGGACACATGACGTACCGATACGTCATGAGTATTTCCGATCACTGCTGCTCAGCCGGCAGTGATCGGAACAAGATACCTGCTGAAATCATTCAGCAGGTACCTTGTTACAATGCTCAGGGGTGTCCTGTGACCCCCCCGTATCGGCGATCGTTGCAAACCGCAGGTCAATTCTCTTTTCGCGATCTCTGATCATAGTCTAAATGCTCCCAAAGTTGTACATTTTAACCCCCCCTGCAGCCCCCAATCATATTGTGGCTGCAGGGGTGCAGGGGGCAGTGGTTGCTGTAATGCTGTGCCTTTGCAGCCCGCTGACAGGATGGGATCGCAGATGGAGGGGTCCCCCCTCCTTCCCCATCGCCCGCTTCTCTGTTATAGCAGCGGGTGATGGTTGACATGGAAGCAGGACGCTTTCAGCTAAAGGTCTATTCAGACTTTGTAAAGTAAAAAATACAACACAGTGCACTATACAGTGTACTGTACTGTATGATATAGACACCAGATCCACTGGATCTACAAGAAACAAGTGGGTCTGGGTAAAAAAAAATGAAAAAACACAGATCACTGAATAAAAATTAAAAAAATTAAATACACTACACATATTATGTATCGTAAAAACCTGCTCTATAAAAATATCACATGACTGAACCCCTCAGGTGAACGCCATAAACCCCCTACCCCCAAAAAATAGTGTAAATAAGCCATTTTTTGGCTCCTTACATCACTAAAAGTGTAATACAAAGCGATAAAAAGGCGTATGCCTCCCAAAATAGTACCAATCAAACCTCCACCTCATCCCGCAAAAAATGAGCCCCTACCTAAAACAATTGCTCAAAAAAATAAAAAAACTATGCCTCTCAGACTAAAACATGATTTTTTGTTTCAAAAATGCTTTTTAGTGTTAAATGTAAAAAAAAAAAACTAAAAAGTAGACATATTGGGTATCTTCACGTAAGAATCTGCTCAATAAAAATATCACATGACCTAACCCCTCAAGTAAATACTGTAAAAACAAACTTTGTCAAAAAGCCATTTTTTTTGTCACCTTACATCACAAAAAGTGTAATAGCAAGCGATCAAAAAGTGACATGACCCCCCAAATAGTGCCAATCTAATAGTCACCTAATCCCGCAAAAATTGTACCCAACCTAAGACAATCGCCTAAAAATGAAAAAAATATGGCTCTCAGACTATAGAGACACTAAAACATGTTTTTTTTTGGTTCAAAAAGGATATTATTGTGTAAAACCTAACAAAAAAAAAAAAGTATACATATTATGTATCGTCGCGTCCGTAAGGACCTGCTCTATAAAAATATAACATGACCTAAACCCCCAGGTGAACGCCCTAAACAAATAAAATAAAAATGTTGTCGAAAAAGATATTTTTTTGTCACCTTACATCACAAAAAGTGTAATAGCAAGCGATGAAAAAGTCATATGCACCTCAAGATAGTACCATTAAAACTGCCATCTCATCCCGCAAAAAATGAGCCCCTACATAGGACAATCGCCCAAAAAAATATGGCTCTCAAACTATGGAGACACTATAACATGATTTTTTTTTTATTTTAAAAAAGGATATTATTGTGTAAAACTTAAATAAATAAATAAAAAGTATACATATTAGGTATTGCCGAGGCTGTCACAACCTGATCTATAAAAATAACGCATGACCTAACCCCTCAGCTGAACACAGCAAAAAAATAAAATAAATACGGTGTCAAAAGCCATTTTTGTCACCTTACATCACAAAAAGTGTAATAGCAAGCGACCAAAATGTCATATGCACCCCAAGATAGTGCCAATCAAACCGACATCTCATCCCGCAAAAAATGAGCCCCTACATAGGACAATCGCCCAAAAAAATATGGCTCTCAAACTATGGAGACACTATAACATGATTTTTTTTTTTTTAAAAAAGGATATTATTGTGTAAAACTTAAATAAATAAATAAAAAGTATACATATTAGGTATTGCTGAGGCTGTCACAACCTGATCTATAAAAATAACACATGACCTAACCCCTCAGCTGAACACAGCAAAAAAAAAAAAATAAATACGGTGTCAAAAGCCATTTTTGTCACCTTACATCACAAAAAGTGTAATAGCAAGCGACCAAAATGTCATATGCACCCCAAGATAGTGCCAATCAAACCGACATCTCATCCTGCAATAAATGAGCCCCTACATAAGACAGTCACCCCAAAAAATAAAAAATAAAACTATGGCTTTCAGAATGTGGAGACACTAAAAAAATTTTTTTTTCAAATATGCTTTATTATGTAAAACTGAAACAAAACCATATTTGGTATTTTCGCGTCCGTAACAACCTGCTCTATAGAAATAGCACACAATCTAACCTGTCAGTTAAAACTATGTAAATAACAAAAAATACAAAACGGTCCCCAAAGAGCTATTTTTTTTGCAAATTTTCCATTTTAATCCATTTTTCCAGTAACAAAGCAAGGGTTAACAGCCAAACAAAACTCAATATTTATTGCCCTGATTCTCTAGTTTGCACAAACACCCAATATGTGGTCGTAAACTGCTGTGTGGCCTAACGGCAGGGCGTAGAAGGTAGGGAACGCCATATGGTTTTTGGAAGGCAGATTTTGCTGGACTGGTTTTTTGACACTATGTCCCAATTGAAGCCCCCCTGATGCACCCCTACAGTAGAAACTCCAAAAAAGTGACCCCATTTTGGAAAAAACGGGATAAGGTGTCTGTTTTGCTGGTGCTATTTTAGGGTAAATATGATCTTTGGTTGCTCTATATTATACTTTTTTTGAGGCAAGGTAACAAAAAATAGAACTTCTGAAATGTCATCTACATTTGCCAATAACTCTTGTTGAACACCTAAAGGATTAACAAAGTTTGTAAAATTGGTTTTGAATACCTTGAGGGGTGTAGTTTCTTAGATGGAGTCACTTTTATGGAGTTTCTACTCTAGGGGTGCATCGGGGGGCTTCAAATGGGAGATCGTATCAAAAATCCACCTTACAAAAACCATACGGCGGTCCTTAACTTCTGCGCCCTGCCGTTTTGCCATACAGCAGTTTACGATCACATATGGGGTGTTTCTGCAAACTACAGAATCGGGGCAATAAATATTAAGTTTTGTTTGGCTGTTAACCCTTGCTTTGTTACTGGAAAAAATTTATTAAAATGGAAAATTTTCAAAAAAAAAAACAAAAAACTAAATTCTGAAATTTTATCACCATTTGCCATTAACTCTTGTGGAAAACCTAAAGGGTTACTGATGTTTGTAAAATCAGTTTGAATACCTTGAGGGGTGTAGTTTCTAGAATGGGGTCATTTTTGGGTGGTTTCTATTATGTAAGCCTCACAAAGTGACTTCAGACGTGAACTGGTCCCTAAAAAGGTGGGTTTTTAAATTTCAGAAAAATTTCAAGATTTGCTTCTAAACTTTTAAGCCTTGTAACGTCCCCAAAAAATGAAATGGCATTCCGAACATGATTGATACATGAAGTAGACATATAAGGAATGTAAATCAATAACTCTTTTTGGCGGTATTACTATGTATTATAGAAGTAGAGAAATTGAAACTTGGAAAATTGCAAATTTTTCAAAATTTTTGGCAAATTTGGTATTTTTTTATAAATAAAAATTTAATTGTTTGACTTAATTTTACCACTGTCATGAAGTACAATATGTGACAAAAAACAATCTCAGAATGGGCTGGATAAGAAAAAGCATTTTAAAGTTATCACCACATAAAGTGACACTGGTCAAATTTTGAAAAAATGGCCTGGTCCTTAACCCCTTAAGGACCGGGGGTTTCGGGATTTTTGCGTTTTTGTTTTGCGCTCCCTGCCTTCCAAAAGCCATAACATTTTTATATTTCCGCTCACATAGCCATATGACGGCTTGTTTTTTGTGGGACAAGTTGTACTTTTTAACGCTACCATTTATTTTTGCATGTGATGTAGTGGGAAACGGGAAAAAAATTCCAAACGGGGTGAAATTGCAAAAAAAAAGCAATTTCACCACAGTTTTACGGGTTTTTAAATTACAACGTTCGATTTGCGATAAAACTGACTGGTTAATTTTATTCTTCAGGTCAGTACGAATCCGGCAATACCTAATATGTATAGTTTTTCTTGCGTTTTGATAGTGAAAAAAATTAAAAGTGGGAATTTTTTTATTTAATTTTTTGTCGCCATGTTTTGACCCCTATAACTTTTTTGTAATTATGCGTACGGAGCAGTGTAGGGGCTCATTTTTGCGGGGCAATCTGAACTTTTAATTGATACCATTATGGGGTGCGTATGATGTTTTGATCACTTTTTATTCATTTTTTTAGGAAATGAAGCGTCCAAAAATGGCGAATTAGCCATTTGGACGCTTTTTTCCGTTTTTATGTTTACCGTATGGTGAATATTTTTAATATTATTATAGTATGGGCGTTTTCGCACATTTCGACACCCATTATGTGTAATTTTTTATTTTTTATTTATTTTATTTTCATTTTGGGGAAAGGGGGTGATTTGAATTTTTATATTTATTTTATTTTATTTTTATTTTTAAACTTTTTTTTTTTTACCACTTTCTTATAGTTCCCATAGGGAACTATAAGATGCCATCATCAGATTGCTATTCTCATATATTCCAATGCAATAGCATTGGAATATATGAAAAATCGCATATTTCCTATGGAGCCTATTACAGTCATAGGCTCCATAGGAATACTATGTAGTAACCTAGGTTTCATTCACAGAGACCTAGGCTACTACATGCATGCTCCGGCTCCCCTTGTGGCCATCAGGGAGCCGAGCACAAACCGAAAGTGAAACTTTCGGTTTTGCGCTGATCAGATGCCGTGGTCAGGATTGACCACGGCATCTGAGGGGTTAAATGTCCGCGATCGGCATCGCTGCCGGTCACGGACATGAGCTGCGGGTGTCAGCTTGATGAATCAAGCGTTTACCCGCAGCTCATGCGCCCGCTCCGGGCGCCATCTTTAAAGTGCGGACGAAGGGCGTACATGTACGCCCTTCGTCCTTAAGAGGCTAAGGTGAAATAGGGCCGTGTCCTTAATGGGTTAACATCGACAAATGTAAGATTATGCACATGGAAAGGAATTATGCAAGTCACCAGTACATACTAAATGGTAAAACACTGGGTAACACTGACATGGAAAAAGAATTTTAGTGAACAGCAAACTAAGCTGTAGAAACCCGTGTCAGGCAGCTGCTGCCAAGGCCAATAAGATAATGGGTTGCATCAAAAGAGGCATAGATGCCCGTGATGAGAACATAGTCCTGCCACTTTACAAATCACTAGTCAGACCACACATGGAGTAATGTGTACAGTTTTGGGTTCCTGTGAACAACGCAGACATAGCAGAGCTGGAGGGGGTTCAGAGAAAGGCAACTAAAGTAATAACTGGAATAGGTGGACTACAGTACCCTGAAAGATTATCAAAATTAGGGTTATTCACGTTAGAAAAAAGACGACTCAGGGGAGATCTAATAACTATGTATAAATATATCAGGGGTCAGTACAGAGATCTCTCCCATCATCTATTTATCCCCAGGACTGGAGAAAAGAAGGTTTGTACACAAACATAGAAGAGGATTCTTTACGGTAAGAGCAGTGAGGCTATGGAACTCTCTGCCTGAGGAAGTGGTTATGGTGAATTAACTAAAAGAGTTCAAGAGGGGCCTGGATGTCGCTACTAGAGATGGGTCGTTGATCCACAGTTATTCTGATTGAATGATTGGAGTCGGAAAGGAATCTTTTTCCCCCCTAAAGTAAGGAAAATTGGCTTCTACTAGTGTTGAGCGAACAGTTCGAGAATAGTTCGGGTTCGTACCGAACTTTGGGGTGTCCGTGACACGGACCCGAACCCGGACATTTTCAAAAAAGTTCGGGTTCGAGTTCGGAGTTCGGCATGTTCTCTCGGCGCATTAGGAAAGTGCTATATAGCAGAATAGTACAGGCTTAAAGCTGAAATCGCATTGCGATTACAACTTTGAGCTACCGATCACCATGAGAACGCCTCCTCCAGTAGAATGTACTGTCGGATCTGAGAATTAAGTTGAAATCGCAATGCGATTATTAGAACTCAAATAAATCGCATCACACTACACGTTCTAATTGCATTCGATTTTAACTTTACTGTTTGGTTTTGTATCGCGATAATACAAAATTTGAATAATCGTGTGCGTGCTGTTCTAGCACGCAGTGCTATTCGTATCTCACTATTAAGTTCTAATCGCATTCGATGTTAACTTATGCATTTTTTTTTTTTTGCCAGGCATCAAATAGAATGCGATGCCTGTCAAAAAAAAAGCATAAGTTAAAATCGAATGCGACTAGAACTTAAGAGTGGGATACGAATAGCACTAGTGTTGTGTTGTTGAGCGCACATTTCGAGAATAGTTCCGGTCCATACAGAATTTTGGGGTGTTCGTGACACGACCCGAACCCAACATTTTCATAAAAATTCGGGTTCGGTTTTGTAGTTCGTCATTTTTTGTGGCGCATTTTGAAAGGCTGCAAAGCAGCCAATCAACATTCATCATACTACTTGCCCTAAGATGCCATCGCAGCCATGCCTACTATTGGCAAGGCTGTGATTGGCCAAGTGCAGCATGTGACTCAGCCTCTTTATAAGCTTGTGCGCACGTCGGGACGTGCTCACTCCCGATGTGAATAGAACAGGGATAGATGCAGCTGCTGTGAGGGCGAGATAGGCAGGGAATAATCGAGGAAAAAAACCTGAGAAGAAGTGAATGATCTAAACCTGTGCATCAGAACAACTTAGCTGAGCTGTTCACTGAAAGTTTATTTTTTTTTACACTGGCCAGATCGACTTTTACTGGCACATGTAACTGGGCTGACCGGCGGCGGCCATTTTGGGACCTGTGGTGGGCCAGCTCAAGCTGCCACAGAGTCCAAAGAAAAGCTCCAAAGAATTGAAAAATCTACTCCTGTGACACAGAACAACAGCGATTCAGCTGCTCAGTCAAAGTCAATTTTTTTTCTGGCTGGGCAGACCATTTTCTGGCACATGTTACTAGGCTGATAGGCGGCGGCCATTTTGGGACTTGTGGTGCTACAGCAAAAGCTTCCACAGCGTCCATTAATCTCATGTAATAGTCGATTTTTTTCATAGATATACTACATCAGGGGTTTGGCTGTGCTTGTGTCACCCCTACCAACTGCCAATATATTTAATATATCAGTGGTGAAACTGAAAGTAACCCACTTGGATAGCAAATCCCATGAATGTGCTGTTCCAGCTAGGCTAGCCAGTGTCACTACAGCCAGGTCCAATACTGTCAGCCAGAAATTAAATTTTTTATTTTTTTTTGCCAGAAATATTAATTAAAAATATCTTTCCCTGTAACAAACATAATTCTGGTGTTAGACCAGAAGAAGCACTCCTTCAGTAAATAATACTGTAAAAAGGTTTAGGCAATAATTCTCCCAGTGTGGGCAATTTATGTACCAAAACGAGCATTTTAAAAATTCCGGTGTTCTGAAAAACCAGCAGTCCTCTTGTAATTAATACCAGAAAAAGGCATTATAGTGTCCAGTGTTGTCATTTTGGTTCCAAAAAGGCCAATTTAATCAATCTGGTGTTGGTGACACCCGAAATAGTACGCCGCACGTTGTTACTCCTGTAAAAAGGAAATAGTTCTCCCACTGTGGGAATTCATTTAACATAAGTAGCATTTAAAAAATTCTGGTGTCCAATTTGCAGAAGTCCTCTTGTAATTAATACCAGAAAAAGGCATTATAGTGTCCAGTGTTGTCATTTTGGTTCAAAAAAGGCCAATTTAATCAATCTGGTGTTGGTGACACCCGAAATAGTAGGCCGCACGTTGTTACTCCTGTAAAAAGGAAATAGTTCTCCCACTGTGGGAATTGATTTAACATAAGTAGCATTTAAAAAAATTCTGGTGTCCAATTTGCAGCAGTCTTCTTGTAATTAATACCAGAAAAAGGCATTATAGTGTCCAGTGTTGTCATTTTGGTTCCAAAAAGGCCAATTTAATCAATCTGGTGTTGGTGACACCCGAAATAGTAGGCCGCACGTTGTTACTCCTGTAAAAGGAAATAGTTCTCCCACTGTGGGAATTCATTTAACATAAGTAGCATTTAAAAAATTCTGGTGTCCAATTTGCAGCAGTCCTCTTGTAATTAATACCAGAAAAAGGCATTATAGTGTCCAGTGTTGTCATTTTGGTTCCAAAAGGCCAATTTAATCAATCTGGTGTTGGTGACACCCGAAATAGTAGGCCGCACGTTGTTACTCCTGTAAAAGGAAATAGTTCTCCCACTGTGGGAATTGATTTAACATAAGTAGCATTTAAAAAAATTCTGGTGTCCAATTTGCAGCAGTCTTCTTGTAATTAATACCAGAAAAAGGCATTATAGTGTCCAGTGTTGTCATTTTGGTTCCAAAAGGCCAATTTAATCAATCTGGTGTTGGTGACACCCGAAATAGTAGGCCGCACGTTGTTACTCCTGTAAAAGGAAATAGTTCTCCCACTGTGGGAATTCATTTAACATAAGTAGCATTTAAAAATTCTGGTGTCCAATTTGCAGCAGTCTTCTTGTAATTAATACCAGAAAAAGGCATTATAGTGTCCAGTGTTGTCATTTTGGTTCCAAAAGGCCAATTTAATCAATCTGGTGTTGGTGACACCCGAAATAGTAGGCCGCACGTTGTTACTCCTGTAAAAGGAAATAGTTCTCCCACTGTGGGAATTCATTTAACATAAGTAGCATTTAAAAAATTCTGGTGTCCAATTTGCAGCAGTCTTCTTGTAATTAATACCAGAAAAAGGCATTATAGTGTCCAGTGTTGTCATTTTGGTTCCAAAAAGGCCAATTTAATCAATCTGGTGTTGGTGACACCCGAAATAGTAGGCCGCACGTTGTTACTCCTGTAAAAGGAAATAGTTCTCCCACTGTGGGAATTCATTTAACATAAGTAGCATTTAAAAAATTCTGGTGTCCAATTTGCAGCAGTCCTCTTGTAATTAATACCAGAAAAAGGCATTATAGTGTCCAGTGTTGTCATTTTGGTTCCAAAAAGGCCAATTTAATCAATCTGGTGTTGGTGACACCCGAAATAGTAGGCCGCACGTTGTTACTCCTGTAAAAGGAAATAGTTCTCCCACTGTGGGAATTCATTTAACATAAGTAGCATTTAAAAAATTCTGGTGTCCAATTTGCAGCAGTCTTCTTGTAATTAATACCAGAAAAAGGCATTATAGTGTCCAGTGTTGTCATTTTGGTTCCAAAAGGCCAATTTAATCAATCTGGTGTTGGTGACACCCGAAATAGTAGGCCGCACGTTGTTACTCCTGTAAAAAGGAAATAGTTCTCCCACTGTGGGAATTCATTTAACATAAGTAGCATTTAAAAAATTCTGGTGTCCAATTTGCAGCAGTCTTCTTGTAATTAATACCAGAAAAAGGCATTATAGTGTCCAGTGTTGTCATTTTGGTTCCAAAAAGGCCAATTTAATCAATCTGGTGTTGGTGACACCCGAAATAGTAGGCCGCACGTTGTTACTCCTTTAAAAGGAAATAGTTCTCCCACTGTGGGAATTCATTTAACATAAGTAGCATTTAAAAAATTCTGGTGTCCAATTTGCAGCAGTCTTCTTGTAATTAATACCAGAAAAAGGCATTATAGTGTCCAGTGTTGTCATTTTGGTTCCAAAAGGCCAATTTAATCAATCTGGTGTTGGTGACACCCGAAATAGTAGGCCGCACGTTGTTACTCCTTTGAAAAGGAAATAGTTCTCCCACTGTGGGAATTCATTTAACATAAGTAGCATTTAAAAAATTCTGGTGTCCAATTTGCAGCAGTCTTCTTGTAATTAATACCAGAAAAAGGCATTATAGTGTCCAGTGTTGTCATTTTGGTTCCAAAAGGCCAATTTAATCAATCTGGTGTTGGTGACACCCGAAATAGTAGGCCGCACGTTGTTACTCCTGTAAAAGGAAATAGTTCTCCCACTGTGGGAATTCATTTAACATAAGTAGCATTTAAAAAATTCTGGTGTCCAATTTGCAGCAGTCTTCTTGTAATTAATACCAGAAAAAGGCATTATAGTGTCCAGTGTTGTCATTTTGGTTCCAAAAGGCCAATTTAATCAATCTGGTGTTGGTGACACCCGAAATAGTAGGCCGCACGTTGTTACTCCTTTGAAAAGGAAATAGTTCTCCCACTGTGGGAATTCATTTAACATAAGTAGCATTTAAAAATTCTGGTGTCCAATTTGCAGCAGTCTTCTTGTAATTAATACCAGAAAAAGGCATTATAGTGTCCAGTGTTGTCATTTTGGTTCCAAAAGGCCAATTTAATCAATCTGGTGTTGGTGACACCCGAAATAGTAGGCCGCACGTTGTTACTCCTGTAAAAGGAAATAGTTCTCCCACTGTGGGAATTCATTTAACATAAGTAGCATTTAAAAAATTCTGGTGTCCAATTTGCAGCAGTCTTCTTGTAATTAATACCAGAAAAAGGCATTATAGTGTCCAGTGTTGTCATTTTGGTTCCAAAAGGCCAATTTAATCAATCTGGTGTTGGTGACACCCGAAATAGTAGGCCGCACGTTGTTACTCCTGTAAAAGGAAATAGTTCTCCCACTGTGGGAATTCATTTAACATAAGTAGCATTTAAAAAATTCTGGTGTCCAATTTGCAGCAGTCTTCTTGTAATTAATACCAGAAAAAGGCATTATAGTGTCCAGTGTTGTCATTTTGGTTCCAAAAGGCCAATTTAATCAATCTGGTGTTGGTGACACCCGAAATAGTAGGCCGCACGTTGTTACTCCTGTAAAAGGAAATAGTTCTCCCACTGTGGGAATTCATTTAACATAAGTAGCATTTAAAAAATTCTGGTGTCCAATTTGCAGCAGTCTTCTTGTAATTAATACCAGAAAAAGGCATTATAGTGTCCAGTGTTGTCATTTTGGTTCCAAAAAGGCCAATTTAATCAATCTGGTGTTGGTGACACCGAAATAGTAGGCCGCACGTTGTTACTCCTGTAAAAGGAAATAGTTCTCCCACTGTGGGAATTCATTTAACATAAGTAGCATTTAAAAAATTCTGGTGTCCAATTTGCAGCAGTCTTCTTGTAATTAATACCAGAAAAAGGCATTATAGTGTCCAGTGTTGTCATTTTGGTTCCAAAAGGCCAATTTAATCAATCTGGTGTTGGTGACACCCGAAATAGTACGCCGCACGTTGTTACTCCTTTGAAAAGGAAATAGTTCTCCCACTGTGGGAATTCATTTAACATAAGTAGCATTTAAAAAATTCTGGTGTCCAATTTGCAGCAGTCTTCTTGTAATTAATACCAGAAAAAGGCATTATAGTGTCCAGTGTTGTCATTTTGGTTCCAAAAAGGCCAATTTAATCAATCTGGTGTTGGTGACACCCGAAATAGTACGCCGCACGTTGTTACTCCTGTAAAAGGAAATAGTTCTCCCACTGTGGGAATTCATTTAACATAAGTAGCATTTAAAAAATTCTGGTGTCCAATTTGCAGCAGTCTTCTTGTAATTAATAACAGAAAAAGGCATTATAGTGTCCAGTGTTGTCATTTTGGTTCAAAAAAGGCCAATTTATTCAATCTGGTGTTGGTGACACCCGAAATAGTAGGCCGCACGTTGTTACTCCTGTAAAAAGGAAATAGTTCTCCCACTGTGGGAATTCATTTAACATAAGTAGCATTTAAAAAATTCTGGTGTCCAATTTGCAGCAGTTTTCTTGTAATTAATACCGGAAAAAGGAATTATATCTTCCAGTGTGGGAATTTTGGGGCTAAAAAATAATATATTTTATTGTGGTGCGAGTTAAATCGTAGCAATGAGGAAAAATTCTATTAAGGGACGAGGACGCGGTCGTGGTGGTGTCCGTGGAGCCTCTGTTGCTGGCAGTGGACGTGGCCGTTTGGCCTCAGGTGCACAAAGTAGACAACCAACTCCCTCAAGTAGCCGGCAGAATTTACAGCGATATTTGGTGGGGCGCAATGCCGTTATGAGGATGGTAAGGCCTGAGCAGGTACAGGCATTAGTCGATTGGGTGGCCGACAGTGCTTCCAGCACGTTCACCACATTGTCTTCCGCCCAGTCTTCTGCGGAAAGCGCACAGGTGGCACCGGAAAACCAAGCCCATCAGTCTGTCACATCACCCCCATGCATATCAGGGAAACTGGCTGAGCCTCAAGTTATGCAGCAGTCTCTTCTTCTGTTTGAAGACTCTGCTGGCAGGGGTTCCCACGGGCGTCCACCTAGCCCTTCCCTAGCGGTGGAAGACATACCATGCACTGACGCACAACCACTTATGTATCCAGATGATGAGGACATGGGAATACCACCACAGCAGAGTGACCGAGTGTCTGATGATGACGAAACACAGGTGCCCACTGCCGCGTCTTATTGCAGTGTGCAGACTGAACAGGAGGAGGTCAGGGAGGAAGACTGGGTGGAAGACGATGCAGAGGACGATGAGGTCTTAGACCCCACATGGACTGAAGGTCGTGCCGCTGACTTAAATAGTTCAGAGGAAGAGGCAGTGGTGAGACCGAGACAACAGCGAAGCCAAAGAGGGAGCAGGGGGCAAAAGCAGAACACCCGCCGTCCCGAGAGTTCGCCTGCTATTGGCCAGTGCCAACAGGGACCCAGCACCCCAAAGGCATCTTCAAGGAGTTCCCTGGCATGGCACTTCTTCAAACAATGTGCTGAGGACAAGACCAGAGTGGTTTGCACGCTGTGCCATCAGACCCTGAGGCGAGGCATTAACGTTCTTAACCTGAGCACCACCTGCATGATCAGGCATCTACATGCAAAGCATGAACTGCAGTGGAGTGCACACCTCAAAAAAAATCCGCTCAGGCTCCCCCTGCTCCCTCTACCGCTGCTGCCTCGGCTTCCGCCTCGAGAGGAACGTTGCCACCTGCCGAGCAGCAAACAGAGGATGTGCCACCGACACCACCACCACCACCGCCACCGTCACCTTGCGTCTCCACTATTTCACACAGCAGCGTTCAGCTCTCCATCTCTCAAACCTTTGAGAGGAAGCGCAAATTCCCACCTAGTCACCCTCGAGCCCTTGGCCTGAATGCCAGCATTTCTAAACTACTGGCCTTTGAAATGCTGTCATTCCGGCTGGTGGACACAGACAGCTCCAAACAGCTGATGGCCATGGCTGTCCCCCAGTATGTGGTTCCCAGCCGCCACTACTTCTCCAAGACAGCCGTGCCTTCCCTGCACATGCAAGTGTCCGATAAAATCAAGTGTGCACTGCGCAACGCCATTTGTGCCAAGGTCCACCTAACTACAGATACGTGGACCAGTAAGCACGGCCAAGGACGCTATATCTCACTAACTGCACACTGTGTGAATGTAGTGGCGGCTGGGCCCCAGGCGGAGAGTTCCTTGGCGCACGTCCTTCCGCCACCTAGGATCGCAGGGCATCATTCTCTGCCTCCTGTAGCCTCCTCCTCCTACTCGGCTTTCTCCTCCTCCTCTGCTTCCACCAGCTCCTCCTGTCAGCCACACACCTTCACCACCAACTTCAGCACAGCCCAGGGTAAACGTCAGCAGGCCACTCTGAAACTCTTATGTTTGGGGGAGAGGCCCCACACCGCGCAGGAGTTGTGGCGGGGTATTGAACAACAGACGGACGAGTGGTTGCTGCCGGTGGGCCTCAAGCCAGGCCTGGTGGTATGCGATAATAGGCGAAATCTCGTGGCAGCTCTGGGACTAGCCGGTTTGACGGACATCCCTTGCCTGGCGCATGTGCTGAATTTGGTGGTGCAGAGGTTCATTCACCACTACCCCAACATGTCAGAGCTGCTGCATAAAGTGCGGGCCGTCTGTGCGCGCTTCCGGCGTTCACATCCTGCCGCTGCTCGCCTGTCTGCGCTACAGCGGAACTTCGGCCTTCCCGCTCACCGCCTCATATGCGACGTGCCCACCCGGTGGAACTCCACCTTGCACATGCTGGAGAGACTGTGCGAGCAGCAGCAGGCCATAGTGGAGTTTCAGCTGCAGCACGCTCGCGTCAGTCGTACTGCGGAACGGCACCACTTCACCACCAATGATTGGGCCTCCATGCGAGACCTGTGTGCCCTGCTGCACTGCTTTGAGTACTCCACCAAAATGGCCAGTGGCGATGAGAGAAAACGCTTAGGGCAATGATGGAAGAGGAGGTGGCCCAGGTGGAGGAGGAGGAGGAGGAGGGCTCGTTTCTAAGACTTTCAGGCCAGTCTGTTAGAAGTAGCTCAGAGGGAGGTTTTTTGAAGCAGCAGAGGGCACTTTCACAAGTCGCCAGCCAAGGCACTCAAATGGAGGACGAGGAGGATGAGGAGGAGGTGGAGGAGGACGAGGATGAAGCAGGTTCACAGCAGGGTGGCAGCCCACACAGCTCAGGCCCATCACTAGTGCGTGGCTGGGGGGATACGGTGGACGATGACGATACGCCTCCCACAGAGGACAGCTTGTCCTTACCTCTGGGGAGCCTGGCACACATGAGCAATTACATGCTGCAGTGCCTGCGCAACGACAGCAGAGTTGCCCACATTTTAACGTGTGCTGACTACTGGGTGGCCACCCTGCTGGATCCCCGGTACAAAGACAATGTGCCCACTTTACTTCCTGCACTGGAGCGTGATAAGAAGATGCGCGAGTACAAGCGAACGCTGGTAGACGCGCTCCTGAGAGCATTCCCAACTGTCACAGGGGAACAGGTGGAAGGCCAAGGCCAAGGCAGAGGAGGAGCTAGAGGTCGCCCACGCAGCAGTATCACGGCCAGCTCCTCTGAGGGCAGGGTTAGCATGGCAGAAATGTGGACAAGTTTAGTCTCCACGCCACAGCTAACTGCCCCACCACCTGATACGGAACGTGTTAGCAGGAGGCAGCATTTCACTAACATGGTTGAACAGTATGTCTGCACACCCCTCCACGTACTGACGGACGGTTCGGCCCCATTCAACTTCTGGGTTTCAAAATTGTCTACGTGGCCAGAGTTAGCATGTTATGCCTTGGAGGTGCTTTCCTGCCCAGCGGCCAGCGTTTTATCAGAACGCGTATTCAGCACGGCGGGGGGCGTCATTACTGACAAGCGCAGCCGCCTGTCCACAGCCAATGGGGACAAGCTGACGTTCATAAAGATGAACCAGGCATGGATCCCACAGGACCTGTCCCTCCCTTGTGCAGAGTAGTCCTTAATAACTGCCTAAAACATGTCTTGTTGTACTACGGGCCACTTCTTTATTTAATACAAATTTTATGTAACCCACAGTTGAATGAAACTCTCCTCTGTCTGGGCGCCGGGGCCTAACTAGATGAAAGTGGCCTGTTAAACTATCGGGTGACGTAAAGCCATAACCTCTGCCATGCTACCTCTGTCCTCTGTCTGGGTGCTGAGGCCTAAGTCAAAAAAGAGGTCTTCTGCTGTGCTGGGGGATAGGAAGCTAATCTCTGACCTCTCTCCTCTGTCTGGGTCCAAAGGCCTAAGTCACTGAAAGAGGCCTTCTCCTGTGGTGTGTGATATGATGCCTGAATTTGTGCTGTGGGACCTCTCTCCTCTTCCTGGGTGCAGGGGTCAAAGTATCTAAAAGCGTCCTTCTCTTGCGGTGGTTGATATGATGCCTGAATATGTGCTGTGGGGCCTCTCTCCTCTGTTTGGGTGAAGGGGTCAAAGTAACTTTATGGTGGCTTCTCCTGTGGTGGTTGATATTATGCCTGATTCTCTGCTGTGGAACCTCTCTCCTCTTCCTGGGTGCAGGGGTCAAAGTATCTAAAAGTGTCCTTCTCTTGCGGTGGTTGATATGATGCCTGAATATGTGCTGTGTGGCCTCTCTCCTCTGTCTGGGTGAAGGGGTCAAAGTAACTAAATGGTGGCCTACTCCTGTGGTGGTTGATATGATGCCTGAATATGTGCTGTGGGGCCTCTCTCCTCTGTTTGGGTGAAGGGGTCAAAGTAACTTTATGGTGGCTTCTCCTGTGGTGGTTGATATTATGCCTGATTCTCTGCTGTGGAACCTCTCTCCTCTTCCTGGGTGAAGGGGTCAAAGTATCTAAATAGTGTCCTTCTCTTGTGGTGGTTGATATAATGCCTGAATATGTGCTGTGTGGCCTCTCTCCTCTGTCTGGGTGAAGGGGTCAAAGTAACTAAATGGTGGCCTACTCCTGTGGTGGTTGATATGATGCCTGATTCTCTGCTGTGGGGCCTCTCTCCTCTGTCTGGGTGAAGGGGTCAAAGTAACTAAATGGTGGCCTACTCCTGTGGTGGTTGATATGATGCCTGATTCTCTGCTGTGGGACCTCTCTCCTCTGTCTGGGTGAAGGGGTCAAAGTAACTAAATGGTGGCCTACTCCTGTGGTGGTTGATATGATGCCTGATTCTCTGCTGTGGGGCCTCTCTCCTCAGTCTGGGTGAAGGGGTCAAAGTAACTAAATGGTGGCCTACTCCTGTGGTGGTTGATATGATGCCTGATTCTCTGCTGTGAGGCCTCTCTCCTCTGTCTGGGTGAAGGGGTCAAAGTAACTAAATGGTGGCCTACTCCTGTGGTGGTTGATATGATGCCTGATTCTCTGCTGTGGGGCCTCTCTCCTCTGTCTGGGTGAAGGGGTCAAAGTAACTAAATGGTGGCCTACTCCTGTGGTGGTTGATATGATGCCTGATTCTCTGCTGTGGGGCCTCTCTCCTCTGTCTGGGTGGAGGGGTCAAAGTAACTAAATGGTGGCCTACTCCTGTGGTGGTTGATATGATGCCTGATTCTCTGCTGTGGGGCCTCTCTCCTCTGTCTGGGTGAAGGGGTCAAAGTAACTAAATGGTGGCCTACTCCTGCGGTGGTTGATATGATGCCTGAATATGTGCTGTGTGGCCTCTCTCCTCTGTCTGGGTGAAGGGGTCAAAGTAACTAAATGGTGGCCTACTCCTGTGGTGGTTGATATGATGCCTGAATATGTGCTGTGGGGCCTCTCTCCTCTGTTTGGGTGAAGGGGTCAAAGTAACTTTATGGTGGCTTCTCCTGTGGTGGTTGATATTATGCCTGATTCTCTGCTGTGGAACCTCTCTCCTCTTCCTGGGTGAAGGGGTCAAAGTATCTAAAAGTGTCCTTCTCTTGCGGTGGTTGATATAATGCCTGAATATGTGCTGTGTGGCCTCTCTCTTCTGTCTGGGTGAAGGGGTCAAAGTAACTAAATGGTGGCCTACTCCTGTGGTGGTTGATATGATGCCTGATTCTCTGCTGTGGGGCCTCTCTCCTCTGTCTGGGTGAAGGGGTCAAAGTAACTAAATGGTGGCCTACTCCTGTGGTGGTTGATATGATGCCTGATTCTCTGCTGTGGGACCTCTCTCCTCTGTCTGGGTGAAGGGGTCAAAGTAACTAAATGGTGGCCTACTCCTGTGGTGGTTGACATGATGCCTGATTCTCTGCTGTGGGGCCTCTCTCCTCAGTCTGGGTGAAGGGGTCAAAGTAACTAAATGGTGGCCTACTCCTGTGGTGGTTGATATGATGCCTGATTCTCTGCTGTGAGGCCTCTCTCCTCTGTCTGGGTGAAGGGGTCAAAGTAACTAAATGGTGGCCTACTCCTGTGGTGGTTGATATGATGCCTGATTCTCTGCTGTGGGGCCTCTCTCCTCTGTCTGGGTGAAGGGGTCAAAGTAACTAAATGGTGGCCTACTCCTGTGGTGGTTGATATGATGCCTGATTCTCTGCTGTGGGGCCTCTCTCCTCTGTCTGGGTGAAGGGGTCAAAGTAACTAAATGGTGGCCTACTCCTGTGGTGGTTGATATGATGCCTGATTCTCTGCTGTGGGGCCTCTCTCCTCTGTCTGGGTGGAGGGTCAAAGTAACTAAATGGTGGCCTACTCCTGTGGTGGTTGATATGATGCCTGATTCTCTGCTGTGGGGCCTCTCTCCTCTGTCTGGGTGAAGGGGTCAAAGTAACTAAATGGTGGCCTACTCCTGTGGTGGTTGATATGATGCCTGATTCTCTGCTGTGGGGCCTCTCTCCTCTGTCTGGGTGAAGGGGTCAAAGTAACTAAATGGTGGCCTACTCCTGTGGTGGTTGATATGATGCCTGATTCTCTGCTGTGGGGCCTCTCTCCTCTGTCTGGGTGAAGGGGTCAAAGTAACTAAATGGTGGCCTACTCCTGTGGTGGTTGATATGATGCCTGATTCTCTGCTGTGGGGCCTCTCTCCTCTGTCTGGGTGAAGGGGTCAAAGTAACTAAATGGTGGCCTACTCCTGTGGTGGTTGATATGATGCCTGATTCTCTGCTGTGGGACCTCTCTCCTCTGTCTGGGTGAAGGGGTCAAAGTAACTAAATGGTGGCCTACTCCTGTGGTGGTTGATATGATGCCTGATTCTCTGCTGTGGGGCCTCTCTCCTCTGTCTGGGTGAAGGGGTCAAAGTAACTAAATGGTGGCCTACTCCTGTGGTGGTTGATATGATGCCTGATTCTCTGCTGTGGGACCTCTCTCCTCTGTCTGGGTGAAGGGTCAAAGTAACTAAATGGTGGCCTACTCCTGTGGTGGTTGACATGATGCCTGATTCTCTGCTGTGGGGCCTCTCTCCTCAGTCTGGGTGAAGGGGTCAAAGTAACTAAATGGTGGCCTACTCCTGTGGTGGTTGATATGATGCCTGATTCTCTGCTGTGAGGCCTCTCTCCTCTGTCTGGGTGAAGGGTCAAAGTAACTAAATGGTGGCCTACTCCTGTGGTGGTTGATATGATGCCTGATTCTCTGCTGTGGGGCCTCTCTCCTCTGTCTGGGTGAAGGGGTCAAAGTAACTAAATGGTGGCCTACTCCTGTGGTGGTTGATATGATGCCTGATTCTCTGCTGTGGGGCCTCTCTCCTCTGTCTGGGTGAAGGGGTCAAAGTAACTAAATGGTGGCCTACTCCTGTGGTGGTTGATATGATGCCTGATTCTCTGCTGTGGGGCCTCTCTCCTCTGTCTGGGTGGAGGGGTCAAAGTAACTAAATGGTGGCCTACTCCTGTGGTGGTTGATATGATGCCTGATTCTCTGCTGTGGGGCCTCTCTCCTCTGTCTGGGTGAAGGGGTCAAAGTAACTAAATGGTGGCCTACTCCTGTGGTGGTTGATATGATGCCTGATTCTCTGCTGTGGGACCTCTCTCCTCTGTCTGGGTGAAGGGGTCAAAGTAACTAAATGGTGGCCTACTCCTGTGGTGGTTGATATGATGCCTGAATCTCTGCTGTGGGGCCTCTCTCCTCTGTCTGGGTGAAGGGGTCAAAGTAACTAAATGGTGGCCTACTCCTGTGGTGGTTGATATGATGCCTGATTCTCTGCTGTGGGGCCTCTCTCCTCTGTCTGGGTGAAGGGGTCAAAGTAACTAAATGGTGGCCTACTCCTGTGGTGGTTGATATGATGCCTGATTCTCTGCTGTGGGACCTCTCTCCTCTGTCTGGGTGAAGGGGTCAAAGTAACTAAATGGTGGCCTACTCCTGTGGTGGTTGATATGATGCCTGATTCTCTGCTGTGGGGCCTCTCTCCTCTGTCTGGGTGAAGGGGTCAAAGTAACTAAATGGTGGCCTACTCCTGTGGTGGTTGATATGATGCCTGATTCTCTGCTGTGGGACCTCTCTCCTTTGTCTGGGTGCTGGGGTCGAAATAATAGTAAGTGACCTTCTCCATTGGTGGGTGACTTGAAGCCTGATTCTGTGCTATGGGACCTCACTCCAATTAATATTGTTTAATTTTTATTTATTTTATGTTAACTCATCATTTCCCTATCTACATTTGTTTGCAGGGGATTTACCTACATTTTGCTGCCTTTTGCAGCCCTCTAGCCCTTTCCGTGTGTGTTTTACAGCCTTACCAAAAACCTTACCAGATCTAGCACATCTAACCAGTTGAACTTGAAACCCTTGAAAGATTGCAGTAATGAAAAATAATTATTAATATGGGCAACACTATCTGTACCCTTTGTTTCCAATCAAACAAAACGCAATAAATTTGATTTAACATTATAGTTTTATAAAATAATCTTTAACAAAATAGAATTATTTTTTAACATAAATATATAAATAACTAAAAAAATTAGGGTAATTTTTTAAATTTTCTCTGCTCCTCCAGCAGATCATCGATGTCCTTAAGATGAGCCTCCTCCATGGCTCGCATTTGGTGGGAGAACTGCATCTTGAGCTGCCTCATCTTCCTGGTTTGCTGCTCCCTGAACTGCTGCATTTGCAGCTGGTGCTTCCGTCGCATTATTATTTTTTTTTTTTAACATGATGTTGTCAGCTGTAAAATAAATGAAATAAAATATGGAAATGTACATTAAAATACAATCATTAATTGTTATATAAAGCAGATGATATTTTTTTCTTGAAAATCACTGGTTAGACCACACATGGAGTACTGTGTACAGTTCTGGGCTCCTGTGGACAAGACAGACATAGCAGAGCTGGAGAGGGTTCAGAGGAGGGCAACTAAAGTAATAACTGGAATGAGGGATCTACAGTACCGTAAAAGGTTATCAAAATTAGGGTTATTCACTTTAGAAAAAGACGACTGAGGGGAGATCTAATAACTATGTATAAATATATCAGGGGTCAGTACAGAGATCTGTCCCATCATCTATTTATCCCCAGGACTGTGACAAGGGGACATCCTCTGCGTCTGGAGGAAAGAAGGTTTGTACACAAACATAGAAAAGGATTCTTCACTGTAAGAGCAGTGAGACTATGGAACTCTCTGCCTGAGGAGGTGGTGATGGTGAGTACAATAAAGGAATTCAAGAGGGGACTGGATTTATTTCTGGAGTGTAATAATATTACAGGCTATAGCTACTAGAGAGGGGTCGTTGATCCAGGGAGTTATTCTGATTGCCTGATTGGAGTCGGGAAGGAATTTTTTTCCCTTATGTGAGGAAAATTGGCTTCTGCCTCACAGGGGTTTTTGCCTTCCTCTGGATCAACTTGTAGGAAACAGGCCGAACTGGATGGACAAATGTCTTTTTCGGTCTTATATACTATGTTACTATGTTACTATGTAAATCTGTTATATATTGGTTTAGGTAGGATTAATAATAGTTCCTTTTAGTTTTGGGTTATTGACTTAGTAGTTACGTTAATGGTTTTGATGTTGATCAATTACTTTTTAGTGTTTATGTTTTATATTACTGTTATCTGTTGTACTTTATTTGTTGCCTGTTTTATTATATTTTCTTCATTTAAAAAAATAATATAGTTTGTTAAAATATATTCTTAGAAAAATTTATATATTGCATGCTTGTTATATCGTACTTCCAAAAATGGATGTGGCAGTTAGATACGTTATGGAAATCAGTACTCCCACCCGTAACATTAGCTTTCTGGGACACTGAATAAATAAAAATATCCACATCATCCATTTACCTTCTTGTCGGGGGGTAGTGACCATCTCCTCTTCTGCCTCCTCAGAGTCATCACCCTCCTCCACTGCAGCAGGTGGGCTATGGGCCCGATAGCCTGATGGCCCTGCCTCTTCCTGCTCGTCCGAGTGGTCTGTCTCCTCCTCCACCTCCACCGCCTTCTTCTTTTTAGAGAGCTTGGCTCTCACTTTGGGAAGCGAAGCATCTGTAATGATGATGATGACCAAATTTTTTAAAAATGCCAAGATAAACAAGTAAAGCCAAATTACAGTTAAGGGTACACAACTTAATCTATGGTAGTGTCTGGATGGCATAATAATTAACTACACCTATCTTTCTTCTCCTTCTGGCTTAGATCAAGTGTCGTATCATCAGTGTCTGCCTTGACCTGCCGGACCAGGACCCTGTGGGTACCCCCTGCACTCTGCCTTTGAGCATCGTTGATTAAGTTCAGCTTCAACTCACTGCTGCTATTGGGTGATGGGCCACTCCCCAGGGAACAAGAGTGATTCGAGTCTATGACTTAATTTGGGCATGTGGCCTAATTGTCCTGATCGATGCTTGTTGTCTACACTCGTCCAGACGTGCGAGGAGTTTGGACAAGCTTCAGGGGCCAAAGTCAACTGTGTAAAGTCAAAAACATATGTGGCCCAGAAAGAGGTCTCATATTGCCACTTTAGCACCCTTTCCCATCAGTTCAACACCACTGTACTAAGTGATTTATTGTAAAGGGTTAAAAAATACTTATTTCTCTCACCAACATATTGTGTTATCTATCTGCTCAGTTATGCAAATAAGTATTGTACCTGGAAGAGATTTATCTCGGATCTTAGTGATCAGATCCATCCGGTGGCGCTTCAGATCTGACCACTTTTTAGAATCGCATCCTTCCGATGAGTGCACCCATTCTTCTGCCACAGATGGAAAGCAATTCTCCGCACTATGGCCTGCTTTTCGCCCCTTGACCTTCTGCGGTCGTACCCCTTCTCCAACATTTCCTGCAAGATAACAATTAAATCATGTTCATGTAATCCCACAGTTCTAAAATACAATTATTAGTTATCATAGTCATAAGAACCATCAAAAATAACATTTAATATCAAAACAGTCAAAGAGTAGAACATCGCCATCCCTTTAAAAGTGACTTGAACATTGCCGCCCCTTTAAAAGTGACTTGAACACTGCAGCCCCTTTAAAAGTGACTTGAACATCGCCATCCCTTTAAAACTGACTTGAACATCGCCAATTCGCCATCCCTTTAAAAGTGACTTGAACATTGCCGCCCCTTTAAAAGTGACTTGAACACTGCAGCCCCTTTAAAAGTGACTTGAACATCGCCATCCCTTTAAAACTGACTTGAACATCGCCAATTCGCCATCCCTTTAAAAGTGACTTGAACATTGCCGCCCCTTTAAAAGTGACTTGAACATCGCCATCCCTTTAAAACTGACTTGAACATCGCCATCCCTTTAAAAGTGACTTGAACATTGCGATCCCTTTAAAAGTGACTTGAATATTGCCGCCCCTTTAAAAGTCACTTGAACATCGCCATCCCTTTAAAAGTGACTTGAACATCGTCATCCCTTTAAAAGTGACTTGAACATTGCCACCCCTTTAACAGTGTCTTTCACTAATCACTCATGTAGTTGTGCAGTCTGCTAAAGCCTGTGATGAGTTTATGTCACCAAGCAGTAGGACATGTGACAGTGTAAGGCAGTAATGAGATCAGTGAAGGCCTGCAGGCTTCTTGGCTAATAAAAATCATTAATAAGTTTAAATCACATTACTGAATTACACACTACGTTCAATTACTTTTTACTTACAGTTATTAAGAAATCCAGCTCTCCTTTAGAAAAATTACTTTTCGCCATAATCGCTGGGAGCAGTCACCAATCTCCACTCTCGTCTCTCTCGATCCGATCCGAGGTAACGCACACACGTACAGACGCACGTACACGATTCTTGAATAGTTGTATTATCGCGATAATAAAACTAACAGTGTAAAGTTGACTGTATTGCTCTAAGTTATATTCGCGTACGAATGTAACTTCTATTACAGCACACCATACTAAAACTGACTAAGTGACAGCTTTAAGTTCTATTCGAACGCGATTATGCGATTATTATATATCTGCTTAATCGCATTGCGATTTCAACTTAGCATTGCTAAATAATTCCATCCATATTCGTTACCTTACTGACTCAGTAAGTTAACGATATGGATGGAATTATTTAGCAATGCTAAGTTGAAATCGCAATGCGATTAAGCAAATATATAAGAATCGCATTGCGATTTCAACTTAATTCTCAGATCCGACAGTACATTCTACTGAAGGAGGCGTTCCCATGGTGATCGTTAGCTCAAAGTTGTAATCGCAATGCGTTTATTGCGGTATATTATCCCTCTGGGTGTCTTTTACAGGTTAATTTTTATTTATTTTATGTTAACTCATCATTTCCCTATCTACATTTGTTTGCAGGGGATTTACCTACATTTTGCTGCCTTTTGCAGCCCTCTAGCCCTTTCCGGGAGTCTTTTACAGGCTTTTTAGTGCCCAAAAGGTCGGGTCCCCATTGACTTCTATGGGGTTCGGGTTCGGGATGAAGTTCGGGTTGAGTTCGGATCACGAACCCGGACATTTTCCGGAAGTTCGGCCGAACCTCTCGAACCCGAACATCCAGGTGTTCGCTCATCTCTAGCTTCTACCTCACAGGGTTTTTTGTATTCCTCTGGATCAACTTTCAGGATAACAGGCCAAATTGCATGGACAAATGTCTTTTTTCGGCCTTATATACTATTTTACTCTTTTACTAGATATCTTTTTTCAGCCTTATAAACTACGTTACAATGTTACTATTTGCTGAAATGAGATAACCAATTTAAACACCTGCATCTCACAGGAGGCATTGCAATTATCTCTTGTTAACACATTCCGTTCCTGCATACAAGATAGCCCCTCACATCTAGCCTCAGAGATAAATGGTATTAATGCCCCATTTCCTTCTCCACTTTCTAGAGAGAGATATAGCTATATAATTCTATAAATTTAAAAGTAGAGATGACTGATTGATAGCTGTCTGGGCAATTTCACTTCTCTATGTGATCACTATACCAGCACTGAGAGGAGGGGAGCAGGGAAGCTATTAAGCATGTTAGTCCACCACTGAATAAAGGAGAAGGTGGACTAGAAGCATGGGGGGCAGTGGAAGATGCCCTCAATCAAGGCTGATCATGTTTGCTCTACTGCTCCAAATTAATAGTAACCCAAGGGTTTTTACGTGCACAGAAGAAAATAACTGTGACACACACTGGAGTCAAAGCAAATTCTCATTTATTACAGTAAGTACAGCGGGTTATAAAGACATCAGAGGGGCATTCCCCCTAAGGCATGTGGCATTCTTACAACGGTTAGAATATGAAAATATTAACATTTGGCATATGCGCATTGTGCATTGTTTTACTAACTCTGGTATGTGAACTATGTAAATATCTAGCTGTAAGCGCCATGTGTTAATGGAGTATTCACTAACAGCAGAAAAGCATATATGACATAGCAAGGAGGTGTGTTCTCTTCGGTAGGATGAAACCGTCATGCTCTGGAGAAGATAAGGCGTTGTCTGAGAGCTGGAGTATATGGAAGCTTTCTTAGCTGATTCAAAGAATGATGGCCACATCTTTATCAGTACCCCCTTGGACCTCATTCTTTCCCTAATAAAGCCTAGCACACCTGTCCCAATGCTCCGAATCCTCCCTAGCCTAGTGTATAGACTCCCATGACACTGGACTTATTGCATGGGGAGGTCAGGTGATCTCCAGGTGACGTTGTAAGCGGGGGGGGGGGGGGGCGGGGGACAAACAGAACTAGGTGGACTTTGTCTCCTATCCTCATGAAATTCTCTCATGATCATCTCCATGGTAGCCTCAGCTACGGTTTTAAGCAGGAGCCTCCTAATGCAGGGGATGATTCAACAGACAATTACTGCAAGGATCATTAATTCAATGACTATAACTAGAGATGAGCGAACACCTAGATGTTCGGGTTCGAGAAGTTCGGCCGAACTTCCCGAAAATGTTTGGGTTCGGGATCCGAACTCGACCCAAACTTTATCCCGAACCCGAACCCCATAGAAGTCAATGGGGACCCGAACTTTTGGGCACTAAAAAGGCTGTAAAATAGTCCAGGACAGGGCTAGAGGGCTGCAAAAGGCAGCAAAATGTAGGTAAATGCCCTGAAAACAAATGTGGATAGGGAAATCAATTAAAATAAAATAAATAAAAATTAACCAATATCAATTGGAGAGAGGTCCCATAGCAGAGAATCATGCGTCATATCACCCACCACTGGAGAAGGCCCCTTTCAGTTATTTCGGCCCCAGCACCCAGACAGAGGAGAGAGGTCCCACAGCAAGGAATAAGGCGTCATATCACCCACCACTGGAGAATGCCACTTTCAGTTATTTCGGCCCCAGGACACAGACAGAGGAGAGAGGTCCCACAGCAAGGAATCATGCGTCATTTCACCCACCACTAGAGAAGGCCACTTTCATTTATTTCGGCTCCAGCACCCAGACAGAGGAGAGAGGTCCCACAGCAAGGAATAAGGCGTCATATCACCCACCACTGGAGAAGGCCACTTTCAGTTATTTCGGCCAAGCACCCAGACCGAGGAGAGAGGTCCCACAGCAAGGAATCATGCGTCATATCACCCACCACTGGAGAAGACCACTCAGTTATTTCGGCCCCAGCACTCAAACAGAGAAGAGAGGTCCCACAGCAAGGAATCATGCGTCATATCACCCACCACTAGAGAAGGCCACGCAGTTATTTCGGCCCTAGCACCCAGACAGAGGAGAGAGGTCCCACAGCAAGGAATCATGCGTCATATCACCCACCACTGGAGAAGGCCACTTTCAGTTATTTCGACCCCAGCACCCAGACAGAGGAGAGAGGTCCCACAGCAAAGAATCATGCGTCGTATCACCCACCACTGGAGAAGGCCCTTTTCAGTTATTTTGGCCCCAGCACCCATACCGAGGAGAGAGGTCCCACAGCAAGGAATCATGCGTCATATCACCCACCACTGGAGAAGGCCACTCAGTTATTTCGGCCCAAGCACCCAGACAGAGGAGAGAGGTCCCACAGCAAGGAATCATGCATCATATCACCCACCACTGGAGAAGGCCACTTTCAGTTATTTCGGCCCCAGCACCCAGACAGAGGAGAGAGGTCCCACAGCAAGGAATCATGCGTCATTTCACCCACCACTGGAGAGGGCCACTTTCAGTTATTTCGGCCCAGCACCCAGACAGAGGAGAGGTTCATTCAACTTTGGGTTGCACCGCAAGATCATGGTAAAGTTAAAAAAATGAGGATTCAATAAAGAAGTTCCCCGGAGTACAAGAATACATGGTTGAGGGGGAGGCAGTTATAAATGTCTATTCTGCACAAGCGAGGCACAGGTCCTGTGGGATCCATGCCTGGTTCATTTTTATGAACGTCAGCTTGTCCACGTTGGCTGTGGACAGGCGGCTGCGTTTGTCAGTAATGACGCCCCCTGATGTGCTGAATACACATTCAGACAAAACGCTGGCCGCCGGGCAGGCCAGCACCTCCAAGGCATAAAATGCTAACTCTGGCCACATGGACAATTTGGAGACCCAGAAGTTGAATGGAGCCGAACCATCAGTCAGTACGTGGAGGGGTGTGCAGACGTACTGTTCAACCATGTTAGTGAAATGCTGCCTCCTGCTAACACGTTCCGTATCAGGTGGTGGTGCAGTTAGCTGTGGCGTGGAGACAAAACTTTTCCACATTTCTGCCATGCTAACCCTGCCCTCAGACGAGCTGGCCGTGACACTGCTGCGTTGGCGACCTCTTGCTCCTCCTCTGCCTTCGCCTTGGGCTTCAATCTGTTCCCCTGTGACATTTGGGAATGCTCTCAGGAGCGCGCCTACCAGCGTGCGCTTGTACTCGCGCATCTTCCTATCAAGTTCCAGTGCAGGAAGTAAGGTGGGCACATTGTCTTTGTACAGGGGATCCAGCACAGTGGCAACCCAGTAGTCCGCACACGTTAAAATGTGGGCAGATCTGCTGTCGTTGTGCAGGCACTGCAGCATGTAATCGCTCATGTGTGCCAGGCTCTCCAGAGGTAAGGACAAGCTGTCCTCTGTGGGAGGCGTATCGTTATCATCCTCCGTATCCCCCCAGCCACGCACCAGTGATGGGCCTGAGCTGTGTCGGGTGCCACCCCGCTGTGAACCTGTTTCATCCTCATCCTCCTCCACCTCCTCCTCATCCTCCTCGTCCTCCAGTAGTGGGCCCTGGCTGGCCACATTTGTACCTGGCCTCTGCTGTTGCAAAAAACCTCCCTCTGAGCTACTTCTAACAGACTGGCCTGAAAGTGCTAAAAATGACCCCTCATCCTCCTTCTCCTCCTCCCGGGCCATCTCCTCTTCCATCATCGCCCTAAGTGTTTTCTCAAGGAGACACAGAAGTGGTATTGTAACGCTGATAACGGTGTCATCGCCACTGGCCATGTTGGTGGAGTGCTCGAAACAGTGCAAAAGGGCACACAGGTCGCATGGAGGCCCAATCATTGGTGGTGAAGTGGTGCTGTTCCGCAGTGCGACTGACCCGTGCGTGCTGCAGCTGAAACTCCACTATGGCCTGCTGCTGCTCGCACAGTCTCTCCAGCATGTGCAAGGTGGAGTTCCACCTGGTGGGCACGTCGCATATGAGGCGGAGAGCGGGAAGGCCGAAGTTCCGCTGTAGCGCAGACAGGCGAGCAGCGGCAGGATGTGATCGCCGGAAGCGTGCACAGACGGTCCGCACTTTACCTAGGGCTGTGCTGAAGTTGGTGGTTAAGGTGTGTGGCTGACTGGATGAGCTGGTGGAAGCAGAGGAGGAGGAAGCCGAGTAGGAAGAGGAGGCTACAGGAGGCAAAGGAACTCTCCGCCTGGGGCCCAGCCGCCACTACATTTACCCAGTGTGCAGTTAGGGAGATATAGCGTCCCTGGCCGTGCTTACTGGTCCACGTATCTGTGGTTAGGTGGACCTTGCCACAGATGGCGTTGCGCAGTGCACACTTGATTTTATCGGATACTTGGTTGTGCAGGGAAGGCACAGCTGTCTTGGAGAAGTAGTGGCGGCTGGGAACAACATACTGTGGGACAGCCATGGACATCAGCTGTTTGAAGCTGTTTGTGTCCACCAGCCTGAATGACAGCATTTCAAAGGCCAGTAGTTTAGAAATGCTGGCATTCAGGCCCAGGGCTCAAGGGTGGCTAGGTGGGAATTTACACTTTCTCTCCAAGGTTTGTGAGATGGAGAGCTGAACGCTGCCGTGTGACATGGTGGAGATGCTTGGTGACGCAGGTGGTGGTGTCGGTGGCACATCCTCTGTTTGGTGGGCGGCAGGTGCCAACATTCCTCCCGAGGCGGAGGAAGAGGCCGAGGCAGCAGCAGAAGAGGGAGCAGGGGGAGCCAGAGTGAGTTCCTTGCTTTTAAGGTGTTTACTCCACTGCAGTTCATGCTTTGTATGTAGGTGCCTGGTCATGCAAGTTGTGCTAAGGTTCAGAACGTTAATGCCTCGCTTCAGGCTCTGATGGCACAGTGTGCAAACCACTCGGGTCTTGTCGTCAGCACATTGTTAAAAGAAGTGTCATGCCAGGGACCTCCTTGAAGCTGCCTTTGGGGTGCTCAGGCCCTGGTGGCGGTGGCCAGTAGCAGGCGAACTCTCTTGGAGGCGGCTGTTCTGCTTTTGCCCCCTGCTCTCTCTTTTGCTACGCTGTTGGCTTGGTCTCACCACTGCCTCTTCCTCTGAACTATGAAAGTCAGTGACACGACCTTCATTCCATGTGGGGTCTAGGACCTCATCGTCCCCTGCATCGTCTTCCACACAGTCTTCCTCCCTGACCTCCTGTTCGGTCTGCACACTGCAGAAAGACGCAGCAGTTGGCACTTGTGTTTCCTCATCAGAGACGTGCGGACTGCGATGAGATGGTATTCCCATGTCCTCATCATCAGGAAACATCAGTGGTTGTGCATCAATGCATTCTATGTCTTCCACCACTGGGGAAGGGCTAGGTGGATTCCCTTGGGAAACCCTGCCAGCAGAGTCTTCAAACAGCATAAGAGATGCTGCATAACTTGAGGCTCAGACAGTTTGCCTGATATGCATGGGGGTGATGTGACAGACTGATGGGCTTGGTTTTCAGGCGCCACCTGTGTGCTTTCTGCAGAAGACTGGGTGGGAGATAATGTTGTGAACGTGCTGGATACACTGTCGGCCACCCAATTGACTAGCGCCTGTACCTGCTCAGGCCTTACCATCCTTAGAATGGCATTGGGCCCCACTAAATATCGCTGTAAATTCTGGCGGGTACTGGAACCTGAGGTAGTTGGTTCACTAGGACGTGTGGCTGTGGCAGAATGGCCATGTCCTCTCCCAGCACCAGAGGGTACACTAACACCACCATAAATGCGTCCGCGTCCCTTACTAGATGTTTCCCTCATTGTTACTGTTCACCAAGCACCACAATAAGAAAAAAAAATATTTGTCCCAATGTATTGATTTCAAATTCAGGCCTTTTTTTACAGGCACCTAACACTATCTGCCTATTTATTTATGTAGCGTATTACACTAATCCAGGCACAGCAGTAACCAAAGATTTAGGGGAATATTTATTTTAGGGCTAGTATTTAGGCCCTGGATAAAAGGTATCCTTTTATGGACAGATTTAAACTAGGCCTGCAACAGCTGGAACACCAGATTCAGGGTATTGCTATTTTGGCAATTGAATTTCACCACAGAACAAAATATATCCTTAGCAGGACACTATGAAACTTGGCCAGCCACAGCTGAAACCATTGATTTATGGTATTGCTATTTTGGCAAGTAAATTTCACCCCGGAACAAAATATATGTTTTGGCGGACACTATTACAGTTTGCCAGCCAGTGCTGGGACACCAGATTTAGGGGATCGCTATTTTAGCAGTTGAATTTCACCCCAGAACAAAATATATGTTTTGGCGGACACTATTATAGTTTGCCAGCCACAGCTGAAACCACTGATTTATGGTATTGCTATTTTGGCAATTGAATTTCACCCTGGAACAAAATATACCCTGTTTCAGACAGATTTAAACTAGGCCTGCAACAGCTGGAACACCAGATTCAGGGTATTGCTATTATGGCAATTGAATTTCACCCCAGAACAAAATATATGTTTTGGCGGACACTATTATAGTTTGCCAGCCACAGCTGAAACCACTGATTTATGGTATTGCTATTTTGGCAACTGAATTTCACCCCAGAACAAAATATATGTTTTTGCGGAAACTATTATAGTTTGCCAGCAACAGCTGTGACGCCAGATTTATTGTATTGCTATTTTGGCAATTGAATTTCACCCCAGAACAAAATATATCCTTTGCAGGACACTATGAAACTTGGCCAGCCACAGCTGAAACCACTGATTTATGGTATTGCTATTTTGGCAATTGAATTTCACCCCACAACAAAATATACCCTGTTACGGGCAGATTTAAACTAGGCCTGCAACAGCTGGAACACCAGATTCAGGGTATTGCTATTTTGGCAATTGAATTTCACCCCATAACTAAATATATCCTTTGCAGGACACTATGAAACTTGTCAAGCCACAGCTGAAACCACTGATTTATGGTATTGCTATTTTGGCAATTGAATTTCACCCCAGAACAAAATATATGTTTTGGCGGACACTATTATAATTTGCCAGCCACAGCTGAAACCACTGATTTATGGTATTGCTATTTTGGCAATTGAATTTCAACCCAGAACAACATATATGTTTTGGTGGACACTATTATAGTTTGCCAGCCACAGCTGAAACCATTGATTTATGGTATTGCTATTTTGACAATTGAATTTCACCCCAGAACAAAATATATGTTTTTGCGGACACTATTATAGTTTGCCAGCCAGTGCTGGGACACCAGATTTAGTGTATTGCTATTTTGGCAGTCAAATTTTACCCCAGAGCAAAATATACCCTGTTACGGACAGATTTATACTAGGCCTGAAACAGCTGGAACATCAGATTCAGGGTATTACTATTTTGGCAATTGAATTTCACCCCAGAACAAAATATATGTTTTTGCGGACACTATTTTAGTTTGCCAGCCACAGCTGTGACACCAGATTTTTGGTATTGCTATTTTGGCAATTGAATTTCACCACAGAAAATAATCTATCCTTTGCCAAACAGCAGACAGTATTATACCTGGCTAGCCAAAGCTGGAACACCAGATTTAGGGGATTGGTATTTTGGCAATTGTATTTAACCCCTAAAAAAAAATATAGAAATTGCTATCCTGAGTTTCTAGGGGTGACAATTAGCCAAGCCACTGATGTAGGATATAGCAAATAAAAACTAGTATTGATGGATTGATGGACTTGGTGGCAGCTTGTTCTGGTGCACCACAAGTCACAAAATGGCCGTCCATCACCCCAGAAAATAAGTGACAGAAAAACGCTCTGTGCAGCCTAAAAACCAGTGAGCAAGTAACTAGCAGAAGTTCAATCATTCACAGCTGTAGATCGATCACTTCATTAGGTGCTTTTGCAGACTTTTCTCTGCCTAATCTCGCCCTCACAGCAGCTGCGTCCTCTCCCTACACTAATCAGAGCAGTGTGACGTGCGGCGCTACGTGACTCCAGCTTAAATAGAGGCTGGGTCACATGCTGCACTTGGCCAATCACAGCCACGCCATTAGTAGGCATGGCTGTGATGGGCTCTTAGGGCAAGAAGTAAAACGCTAGCTGATTGGCTGCTGTGCAGCCCTTCAGAAAGCGGGAAGAAATGGCCTAACAACGAACCCGAACCCGAACTTTTTTGAAAATGTTCGGGTCCGGGTCCCGAACACCCCAAAATTCGGTACGAACCCGAACTATTCTCGAACTGTTCGCTCAACACTAACTTTAACCATTCCAATTTGTAACAAGGTCTGTTTCCAATTTTTAATCTAATTTTCGAACCAATTTTCCCATGAACCATCCACCCCCACAATTTCTCTTAAATTCCTCTGAGAGAGAAGTCCCCCTCTGGGCATTCATGACCTGACCATTTGGTCCTAAGTTATCCGGAATTACGGTACAGCAGGTTTTACCAATCATTTTGCACACACCATCTTTTTCTGCTAGTCCAGGGCCATTCTATTTTGGGATGCCATAACACATGCCCCAGATGCTCTACCATACCCTTTAATGCATCTCTGGTGTAATTCACAAACCTCTGCTCATTATATTAGATGTATTTGATCCAATCCACATTTTTGTTTATAGTAACTATAGGGATTAAAGATTCCAAAAATTATAAAAGAGGGGGGCAGTAACATAAATAAAACATAACCTTTAATGGAGAACACATATAAAGAAGCCCCCATGAGCACTTACAAACACAGAAACAGGCAAAACAAACACACATACACTGCACCTCGCCTAGGTCAAAGGGTGCTCTATAAGGAGCCCAGCACAAAGCCAGAACTGGAGTTAATGCGCCTATTGTACCGTAAGGATAACTGGCTGGTGACAACTACGTACATAAAGGTATAGATGTTGTCAAATAAATATATCTGGGTGGATCTTACCGTTCCAGAAGAAGGATGTCATCTGGAGATGGAACAAATAGTCATGAAGGCGAAGAATTTCCACCGTACTTTGTCCTCTTAAAGCAGGTCATGAACCGGAGCCAGGCAAAGGGAAGTATTACTATCCCTAATGTGCCCTACTTGGCCTGTGCTGTCCCTGATTGCCTCCTAAAACGGAGTCATCACCCTGAAAAGGGCAAACCTGTCCGGAACCTGCCCCTGTTCTTAAAAGCCCAAGATTTCCCTAAATGATGATGTGCACAGGGGGGTTCTAGTAGCTTACGATTAAAGATTCAAACCCTGCTGCCACTTGACATGTGGCTGCACACAACCTGATCACATCCCCTAATGCTTAAGTCTGGTTCATCAAATGACTTTTATAGGCCTCAAAAAGGAAAAAAACAAAAAAGGTAACCACTGGATGAGGCGCCAATCGGATTAACGTTACGTGGTCTCTATTGTACAATAGGGCTTTATAGTTGGACTACTCTGAAGTCATATCGATGGCGTTCAATAAAAATGTGTTAAGCATATAAAATACAGGTAGGTACGGCTATCATTACCAATATAAGTAATCATGAAGTAAAACCAATGGATAATAATGTATAAACTCACTTCACCGGGGGGAGATTTTGAGGGATAAACTCAAGACACCCATCAAAAAACTCCTCCCAATCCTGGATCGCCTGTAGAGTCTTAGGATAAAGCCGCAGTCCCAGAAGTCGGTTCTTCTAGCAAAATCCTTTATTGGGGTATAACAACAGGAACAGATAATCGCTCAACGCGTTTCGGGGCTGGTATCCCCTTCATCAGGAGCAGAATATTGGTAAGGTATAGAGTCAAGGTATATATAGTGTGCAAACCAATTGCAAACAGGAAGTTGAATGATGTCACAAGGCACATGTCATTTCCGGGTCACTGAGTAAAAGCTTAGTATATTGAATTATATCCATATAAACACTATAGTGGAACTAGGTATGTGGATGTTAGACTCACAGAAGTAAAGATCAGCAAACTTATAAATGAATTAGAACTGTCAATGGTCTGTGGAACGCATGTTTACTTCCTGGTGTTGGAATCAGATGGAGGCTTGGATCGCATAATCACCCGAGCCTCATTGTGGTGTGAGAGGGCCAGAAAGAGGCTTGGACCGCATTGTCACATGTGCGCTCCCGTGCTATATTGGAATCGAAAGAGAGGCTTGGAGTGCATAGGTCAGTATGCGCTCCATTCATCATATGGAGAGTGACAGCTAAAGAATCGTATGAGTCTTTCCTACTAAGAATTATTTTCAAATCAACCTGGAAGAGACTTGTGCCCCGTGATAAGATGAATAAATACATAAACAAGCAAGCAGTTTGTGTAAAAAAGGGAAGAAATATCATATGAAATATTATATAGCGCTATTAAATAACTGTATATACATATATATACATACACAAACAGACACACATATATATATATATATATATATATACACACACACATACATAAATCGTCATAGGGAGATCGAATATTAAGAATATAAATATATATATATATATATATATATATATATAACGCAACACAATACAACATATTATACATAGTAGTAAATGTTGATGCATTAATCGAACAAAAACATGTAATTCTACACCATATAAACCAATATAAAATATATGATATAATATAAAATATATGGACTGTATATCATATTTTCAAATATAAAAAAAAAATAAAAAATTGGATGTTAAATAAATATACACCACTCTTTTTTCTCCTATCTGACTTTTATAGGCCTCACCAGTGGGATTCACCACAGTTCCACAATATCCTTCTGGAAACCTGCCCATGTTATTCCCTTTTTTTACCTCTATTTCAAAACAGGTGTAATTCCCCTGGTATATGGTTATTCCTCCCCCAGGTTCAATGGTTTCTCTTAAGATTGGGAACTTCTCTTCCCAAACCTTGCATTCAGTCATGTCAGCAGTCTGATTCACATACATGCTTGAATATTGACTAGGACTTTAGTGAAGGAGAACATTTCCTAAGTGTGGTCTGGCTGTGGCACAGGTGATACACCCAGATCTGTTTACCTGTGATGCCATGAACTTCATCCATTCCAACCAAAAATTACGGTCAGAAAATCCTGTTTCCACTGCCAGTGTATCCTCTACAGTAAAGAGGGGTCTAGCTACTTTCCCTGGTAACAAGGGGTTGGGCTTTTGTATTGGTGGAACTGTCCCAATGGCCCATAGTTATCAAATGGATATTTCATCAAAACATACATTCCAAAGTCTGTTGGTTGGGGGGGATTCTATCGTCAGTATTACTGGATGACAACCCCGGGGCCCCCCTTGATCAGTGGGATATTTTTGACATGTTTTGAGCTATTTTTTCCCATATTCTTTGAGTCAGGTTCAGCAGTCACACGCGGAAAACAAGAAACATGCTTTCAAGTCTCCAGACTCAACACTTTCTTGAAATGACTTGAATTAGGCTTTCCTTCGAGCTTCACTGGTGTGATTGTGGTCAACAACACTTGGAATGGACCATAAAAAGGTTTTAGGACTTTCCTAATGTGCGCTTTTACCACCACCCATCTCCAGACACAAGTGTGTGGGTTCCTGGTACTGTCTTACGGTTAGGGGTATACCTTACTGAAAAGAGGGCTACCTGCAGGCACTCTGTACATGGCTTACCAGTCACTGCCATGGCGTTTTAAATCTTTAGCTTTAGTATCCCATTCAGCTCCTTGTCTCCTACCCTACCGCTGCTTTGTGGATGGTACAAAGCATGTAAAGCCTGTTCTACACCCAAAACCTTCATTATCTCCTGCATCACTTCACCTACAAAGTGAACACCTCTGTCACTTTCACTGGTCTCAGGTACCTCATACCTGCATACAACTTCGGCCATAATCTTCTTTGCTTCTTTCGCTATGCTTTTGGCCATCCTGAAAACAAGTCATTACACATCAATACATACTCCTATATGCCCACCTTGGGTAGTTTAATGTAGTCTGCAAATGTTAAAAAAACAGATACAAGGGCAAGACGTGTGTTTCTGGGGTACCTTAACTATCTTGCCGACGTTGTTCTGGGCACAAATCATGCATCCTTGAGTATATCTGCTACAGTGCTGAAACCTGGGGCGTACCATGCGCTATGTACTAAATCACACATAGCAGTTTCTGACTGGTGCATCACTCCATGGTTTGCCTGTGCCATCGTGGGGTAGAGGGACCTGGGAAGGCAGAGTTTCCCTTGGAACCGTATTAGGCCTTCCTCATTTGTAGTCCCCACTTTTCCATCCACCAGTCCCTTTCCTCCTTCCCCACCTGGTTCTGTAAGGTCTTAAGAACTTCCAGTGGGACAGGAGGAGTTATTTACGGGATGTGAGCTGTGGCCACTTAAGGCAGGGGTCTGCCTAGGCAATTTGGCAGCCATTTGTGCCCCCTGATCTGCCATGGCTTTTCCCTTTGCCTCCTCTGAGTCAGTGCTACAGTGGCTCACTTATATTTATCAAATAATCAATATGATGTATCCATGATAGCACATAAAACACTTAATCTATAAGCTTCAGGAAATACGTTTATGATACGTCCTGATCGGGATCAGGTATTAACTGTTAATTACACATATATACTGTTGAGAAACACACACTTGTGTACTAGTCGTTGTCTCTCTCTTGCCTTTTTGAAAAATTTGGACTGAAGTTATCACATTTAACTCTGCGGCCAACAAAAAGGTTTTTGGGTTGTACTTTCATGAAGATCGGATGAAGTACTGTCATTTTTGTGGTTCAGGACTATCTCAGAGTTTATATCAAGCATGGCTTGTACAACTGCTACAGCTCTGATGCAGTAAAGGGCACCTCTGGCCATGGGATCAGTCTAGCTGAATAATTTGCTCAGGGCATTGTCACTGGCCATGCAGTTGGGTAAGGATAGCTGAGGCATGGCCACTTACTTCTGTACAATACAACCTAAATGTAATAATCTAATAGGCCCAGTGCGAGATAGAACAATGTTGCCAGCTTTAGGCCATAAAAGGCATCTATCACCTCATCTGTAAGTTGGGAGGGACTGAAAGCTAAAGGAGGACAGGAGTGACATGGCTGCAGTATGCATAGTAGGTGAGTTCTAGGCTCCCTGCGGAAGCACCACCAAGGTATACTGTTTACCCTCATATGTGAAGGCAAACAAATACTATAAAATAAATAAAATGTCGCACAAGGGGATACAAGTACTAAAAGTGGTGCTCCGTACCTAACGATCTCACCAAATCGTAGGATTGATTGCAATAAAATAGAAAAGGTAGGGCACACACCATATAATGGGTCACAGGATGGTTACATTTATTAATATAAAGTTTATATAAAATCAGTGAAGATTGATTAGGTAGTTAAAGTGCCATGTGCTAATAACAAAAAACATCAAATACAATAATTGAAACAATGTATTACTGTAGCAGGTTATATAAAAGTGTCAATCTGACAAACAATTGAATTGTGCAAATGTGCAAAAAATAAAAGTGTCCTCGTGCCTTTTGAACCAGCAGGGCCTCTCCCAAATTTATAGATCAGCTCCAGTCATCCAAGGAGGGAATTAATGTCTCTGTATTATTATACAGATTATTCGTCCACCTGTATTCAAATAGACCTGAGCGGCGTCCCGCTGAATAAGCGATCGCAAATGGAGAAGGTTCGATCTTACCGGGTCTCTAATGTAGATCTCTCCCACCTCTCCGTTCGTAGATATGTAGGTATTGGGAGTCCACTGCCTGTAAAGGTACGTGTCGGCGTCTTCCTACACGTGGTGCGGTAAAGCCACTGAGGAAGGGGTTTTACCTGCACAACCCGAAACGCGTCTGGTTGCTGACCCCCGATACCGAGTTAGTCCACCTACAATACCTTGGAGACTTTGGAGAAGATTGTTTTATTGGTCCTCTGCACTGCCAGCATAGCATGCGTGTTATACGGCACCTGACAGACACAGCGGAACTACTAATGGCTTTACCGCACCACGTGTAGGAAGACGCCGACACGTACCTTTACAGGCAGTGGACTCCCGATACCTACATATCTACGAACGGAGAGGTGGGAGAGATCTACATTAGAGACCCGGTAAGACCCAACCTTCTCCATTTGCGATCGCTTATTCAGCGGGACGCCGCTGTACCTGTTGGAGCGGGACGCCGCTCAGGTCTATTTGAATACAGGTGGACGAATAATCTGTATAATAATACAGAGACATTAATTCCCTCCTTGGATGACTGGAGCTGATCTATAAATTTGGGAGAGGCCCTGCTGGTTCAAAAGGCACGAGCACAACTTTATTTTTTGCACATTTGCACAATTCAATTGTTTGTCAGATTGACACTTTTATATAACCTGCTACAGTAATACATTGTTTCAATTATTGTATTTGATGTTTTTTCGTTATTAGCACATGACACTTTAACTACCTAATCAATCTTTACTGATTTTATATAAACTTTATATTAATAAATTTAACCATCCTGTGACCCATTATCTGGTGTGTACCCTACCTTTTCTATTTTATTGCAAACAAATACTAACTGTCTGGATGTAGTGGTGCTGAAAAGAAAACATTTGTCAAATCAATCACAGTGGAGTAGGTAGGGGCAGTGGGAACCTGAGCCAACAAGGTGTGCGGATTGGGCACAATGGGGGTGTTAAAACTGTGGTTTCAATGACAGCACGTAGGTCACGTACCATCTGGTGCTGGGTGGGTTTTCCCTTCTCACTTTTCATTTTCACACGGTACAAAAGAGGCTCAGAAGGGGATACAATCTACTTGATAACCCCTTTTTCAAAAAGTATCAGACTGTTTGAGATATGACATCCTCCAGGGAAGTGGAGGTTTCCGGGTTTCATTTCCACTTCCACAGGAGGAACTGGGAGCTTGCCAACAACCGTGGGTCTCGCAAGCAGGGCTTACTTCTCATCCTCTGGAAGTACTGACACAAACACGGACCAGGGAGTTTTATCACTAACGGCCAACAAACAAAGTTCCTGGTCATTGAGGGCATCTGTAAGCTTTAGTGTGCCATCCTCCTGGTATGAGATGCTAACACGTACTTTTGCAAGCAAGTCTGCACCTAGGAGGCAACAGGGGACGTTACCGCTGACCAGCAATCGGGCAAGCACTTCTTGGGTAAGGACAAATCTAACACAGATGGGTTCTATTGAAAGGGGAGTGTACTACTTTCCCATCCACTTTTACCCAAGGTCTGGTGTTCTTGGAGATTAAGTCAGGGGAGGCCATATTTGCTGTGCACAATTGTCTTGGCTGCTCCAGTATCAATCAAAAACGGGATTACTTATTTATCACCCAGAGTAAGGAATATCATTGGGGCCGGACTGGAATCTGCTAAATGCTTAAAAGCACAGCCGATACTGGAGGTACTGGATTGCCTGTTTCCTAATCCCTGTCTAACTTTCCCCCCTCACCTGTAACATCCTAATGACAAAAAGATGGGTGTCTGTGGGGACGGACAGTGATCCAGTCAACACAGAATGCGATCCTCTTGTTTGGAGTAGACGAGGAGTGTCACACACATCACAACTTTCTCTCCCATCTGGGTTCTGGGTCCCGCAGACTCTGCAGGTCCATCTACCAGGACCATTATAGGGTGGCAGACTTACTTTTTCCTTTCGCTCATGGGGAGGTGCTTTAACATTATCCTGATAACATTCACAACCCGACTTTCTCTGTCCTTCAACACCTCCTCTTTCTATACACTTGCCTCTCGCAGGAAGACTTCTCCCTGTTCATCATTGTTTTTTATAATATCCAGAATAAAATGTTCTAAGTTAAGGCCAAACATCCTGTGTTCATTAATAATTTTACTCCTTTTTCAGCCTAAAGCCAGAGCACACTCCTCCCTGTGTCTCTGTGCTAATTTCTTTTCATTCTCGACTTAACCCTTGCTTCGTAGAACTGACGTTGCCCACAGTAAACTTGGCTACCTTCCTCTACTAGTCAGTTTTGTAGTTGGCAACACACAAAGTCAGATTCCTGGTCCTTACAGACTCAGAGAAACATCTCCCATACTTTAAGACACAAAAGTCTTTGAACTTATTAACAAATTACATTTTCTGGAGCTCCATACACACACACTTAGTACCTCACATACATTGCCTTGTTATTATCTCTTATTATTGCAGACAGTGTTCTCGCTATAACACATTCCAATGTCGTGACATCACTCCCCTTCAGCTGCAGGCAAGGCAGCCCCCTTTTTCTCCCTGTGTCTCTGCCATATTCACCGGGCAACAGAGACAAGCACAAGTACAGAGACAGCACACAGACAGACAGACAAAACACAATACTTCCTCAGCGCTGCACTGCATCATCACTCAACTTTCTACAATGCTTCACATGCTTACTACCCTCTTCCCGGGAAACGAGCTGATGGGCTGTATATTCAACCTCGGGCAGAGAGTGCGAGTGTCCCAAGGATTTACTCACTCACTTCACACACAACCAAGACAGAAGCAAGCACCTTGTCCTTCACACTCCCAAGCAGAGCTCACCCTTTGTGCAGGATTTTTACTGTTTCTTCCCTGGCTACCACGTGTAGTCAGCCAGTCCAGGACTAATCCTCCACCACTCCAGGCAGATAAGTTATAGTCCTCCTGGAACTCCCCGGATCCACTCCCTCCTTTAACAGGATAATTTAGTGACTCTTAATTTGAGTCCCAACCCGGGGCTACCCGGGGTCACACCCTCCGTCACTAGGACAGATAAATCAGTAACCCCTAAATCAAGCCCCGTCCTCAAGAATCCTGGGGCTACATCCTCTGTCTGAACTGGACAGATAATTTAGTAATCCCTAATGCGGCTCTGCCCCCCCAGCCAGGGGAAATATCTTGCTCTGCTTACCGTTAACTATGAAGGTGCCTGACACAAACCACACCACGAACAAAAGACAAAACACAACCACAGAAGAGCAAACAAATTTTCCTCTAGAATTCTAGGAACTCAGGATTTTACATAAACCGAAGTTGTTACTATCCACAACGTACCATAAATAGCAGAAAAAATTACCACAGCACAGTGGAGCACCGCAAGAGGCAGATGAGATAACCAGAATTTTCTCACCTTGTGTCTGAGGCTGCAGTCCTCGCCCTCAAGCGTGGTCCACCATGCTCTGGGAACCCCACACTTAGGCTTGTGACACTACTTCTCCTGAGCCCCACGTTGGGAGAAAACTATGGAAGATGCCCTCAATCAGGGCTGATCATGTTTGCTCTACTGCTCTAAATTAATAGTAACCCTAGGGTTTTACGTGCACAGAAGAAAATAACTGGGACACACACACTGGAGTCAAAGCAAATTCTCATTTATTACAGGAAGCAAAGCGGGTTATAAAGACATCAGAGGGGAATTCCAGAGGGGCATTCCTCCTGAGGCATGTGGCATTGTTACATTGTCTAGAATATGAAAATATGAAAAGAGATAACACTTGGCATCTGCACATTGTGTATTGTTTTACTAACTCTGGTATGTGAACTATGTAAATATCTATATCTATAGAGAGTTATCATCTGGCCCCAGGAACCATATCCATAGGCCCACATTATGGCGGTTTGTGAGTATAAGGTCTAGGTCTATCATTCAACAGAGCGGTATGTAAATTTCTGAAAAAAGCCTCTTAACATTGTAAGCTCATTATGGCCATTTTCTCTGTTCCACTGCTTCCCAAGTGGTGGTACTAAGTATCGCGTGTTTTATGGCAAAGATTTCTTCTTACTAAGTCAAGCCCTACTAGAGGTTCCCTGGAATCTTAGGGGAGGGGTTTACATTAATTGATTTTATGCAGTTCATTGCTGTACTCATGGGTGACTGTTCTTATGTCAGCTGAGCTATTGTGATCCTCACTTACCGCTGTTTAGAGCTACTAAGTTAGTCTTATGTGGACCTGGCCGTCTTAATAGATCTATCTTGTGTGAATCCCCTGATGAACCCTCTGTATATCAAGAGGGAGAAACTCGTTGGGATTGGTTGTAATCTGGGATTGGAATAATTGTAGATATAATGGGTTGTCTGAGTATAGGTTAAGGACATACTAAGGAAAGCCTAGATTTAGGCACAAGGACGGGCAGCATCTACCACTCAGGTGTGTCTCAGGACTGAGCAGTTGGAGGGAGAGAATAGGGACAGAGGTGTATTTACCATCCCGGATATTCTCCCATAGCAATTGTCCCACTGCTTCAGCATTGTTTACCACAGGTGATAGCTTCAGTGGTTTTGCATCCCTTTCGCATCCGATGTATAAGGTTTTATATGATATGAATCAAAAGTTATATTTTAGATTCTTGCCCTCAGTGATTATAATATGTAAATATCTAGCTGTAAGCGCAATGATGTAATGGAGTCTTCACTAACAGCAGACAAGCATATATGATGTAGCAAGGAGCTGTGTTCTCTTCGGTAAGATGAAACCTTCATGCTCTGGAGAAGATAAGGCGTTGTCTGAGAGCTGGAGTATATGGGAGCCTTCTTAGCTGATTCAAAGAATGATGGCCACATCTTTATCAGCACTACCATAGAGAAAATTGTGAATAATTTAATTCCCTCCCTCTACTACAACCCCAGGCAAATTTCAGTTAGGCCTCTTGCACACGGCTGTTTTCCTCCCGTGCCTGTATTGCACATTGGGCAGTTCCATAATACACAGGGCACCGGCCATGTGCATTCCGCATCATGGATGTGGACCCATTCCCTTTAATAGGTACACAAATCCGGAGATGTGTTGCGGTGCAGAACAGAACCCCGCGGAAGCACTACGGAGTGCTTCCGTGGGGTTCCAATCCATGCTTCCGTTCCGCAAAAAAATAGAACTTGTTTTATCTTTTTGTGAAACGGACGGATCACAGACCCATTTAATTTGAATGGGTCTGGATCCGTCCTATCTGCCGTCTGGACGTCGCCCGTGCATTTGGTACTGCAAATTGCGGTCCCCAATGCACAGAACAGATCTATATCGGCCGTGTGCAAGAGGCCTTAAATGGTGAATTGGAGTTCTTTTTTAATCAGTAATTGCACTTTCACCAGAGTTATATTTTTATGGAGACGTTGAAAATAAATTTAATTTGGTTTCAAAATTTGTCCATAAAGCAGCAACTTTTGCTGAGGACCTAGTGCTTATGCTCAACACCCCCCATGTGGCCGAAAACATTCAAAAATGCTGCATTAATTCCAAATACTTAAACCTCACCATGTACGACCAGTGTAAACTACTATACACTCCTTTAATATCTAAAATAAAAAAAAAACACAAAAAAATTTAAACATTCCCTTTATATCCTGGCTTAGCACAAACAAAAAAATCCTCACTAAATGTATTCTACATGTATTCTTATTGTCTCCTCATTTTATTTGAGCAGACTCAAAACTGTTTTCTCCACATCTTTGTACAAATGTACAAGATCATGAATCACCTACAACATTTTCGTTAAAGGAGGATATAAGGAATCTTTGCCCTCTCAGACATTTACACATATTTTTTAGTTACTCACATCTCCAGTAGTGTTAAGCGCGAATATCCTAATCGCGAATTAATATTGCGAATATCGGTACTTCGAGAATTCGCGAAGATCTAGAATATAGTGCTGTATCTTCGTAATTGCGAATATTTTTTCATCACTAGACAAACCTATAATCTTTTTTCACATTGTATATAGCTTCTCTTTATCCTTATTATGCTATCTATCATCCATACCTTTTTTCTTTATAGTTATTATTTTACCTATTATTCATAATTTCTTTTTATAGATGCTATATTATTTTATTTTTAAAATAAATCATTACCTATAACATACAATAGACAACATATAACAGACAATCACACAAAGGCTGTATGCCAAAAGCTGGATATGTGCAAGCCAACAACCTATCCATGAGACAGGTACAGTCAGCATACCATACAATTACAGCCTTGTGCACTATGAGACAACTAGCAATAATCATACCTTGGATAAACCTCATGGGCTATGATATTGCCAAGACCAGCTTTTTTGTTTTCTCAGATGGGAATATTTACGATCAATCACTCATAAACGTTCCACCCCATCATCTTCGGACTTTATTAACATATTTTTTTCAAGTTGCAAACTTTATTATAGTCAATAACAATCTTATTCTACGACCACTCTACCAGATCTATCCAGTTTTTTCACCTTCCATATTCCTTTTGCATCAACAGCCCCCTTTCATTTAACATCCCACAAGTCACACATATACAATTTCCCTAATACCACCCTTACACTATATTTCACACTTAACTCTTTCCTTCTAAACACATATACATTCCTCATATCCCATAATACTTCCTTCAAACACGCCATAAACAACCACAGCACTCTTTCTTTTTCACGTCTAAATCCTAACCCAAACATCATTACTTGAAAGGTTAAACACATCAGTCCAGTCAATTCTTTACATAAATTTCCTAACTTCTTAATTATTTCTCTAGCATACAAACAATTACAAAAGAGATGTACTATATTCTCCTTTCCTCTACATTCATGTCTTGGAAATCCTCGCTCCTTACCAGTCTTCTCTTCTTCTAGAATTCTCTCACTGGTAGCACTCCATGTAATGTTTGCCACACTATCTCATTTTCCCTGTTTGTCATACCATTCATTCTCACCTTTTCCCATACCTTCTTTACATCACATCCTCTCATCATATTTATATCACATTCAATCTTTTTTACCTCAATCATTCTTGTCACAATTTTTTTTATCTTTAAACACACTAACCTCCTCGTCACACAGCTCAAACTTTGTCAAAAACTTCACAACCCTTATATATCATATAGAACTTTCAAAAGCTATTGGCTTACACAAATCTCTTTCACCCCACTTTAATCTAAACAAATAATTCCCAAATAAATATCTGCACATACAAGCATACTTACTATCTTTCTCAATAGCTCTCAGAATAATATTTACCTTATTCACACCAAAAAAAAATTCTAAGTTTGGGAAACCCAAACCTCTCTTCTCTATTTTCTTCACTAAGACTTCTCTCCTAGCTCTTTCATACCTAGAATTCCAAAAAAAGACAAACAATATCCAATTTAGCTGTCTCACGCACATATATCCCGGAGTGAAAACATATGCTGTGTACAAAAAAATCAGCAATAGTACGCTCTTAATTACTAAAACCTTCCCAAAAAGGACAGACTACATTTTTCAAAAATTCAGTTTTTTCTCTACTCTTTCTTTCACATCAATCAAACTTTCTTTCCCAGCAAGACATCCTGTAAATTTCACCCCAAACACCTTAATTGGTCCAGTCACCACATTCACACCTATATCCACACTCAAATTCCTACCTCCAAAACTTTTACATTCACTTTTTATCCCAATTCACTCTGAAAGCTGACGCTCCCCAAAAAAATGTAAACTAATAACTTAACTCTTCTAATAGCACATTCAGAATTATACACAACACATATATCATCCATATAACCACTCATTTTCCATTCTCTTCCTTCACCACCTGGTACCTGTACCCCTCTACATATTTTATCTTTACGTATCAACCCCAACAATGGCTGAATTACACAAATAAAAGCCACTGGCGAAAGTAGACATCCCTGCCATACTCCAGAATGGACCTGTACTCTTCTACTTAGATTCCCATTCAACAACACACTGCTATATATTCCTTCATACAAGCTTCTCACTCTCCAAACAAAATCTGAAGGAAAGCCTAATCTTAATAACACCCTAAACAAAAATGTATGTGATAGTCTATTGAACTTTTTCTCGAAGTCCAGACTAAGCACATATATTCCACTTTTCCGACTTTTGCAATCCCACAAACAATCTCTCAACATACATGTACTATCATGAATTATTCTACCAGGCACTGCACATGTTTGTACCTCTCCAATCACGCTTCCCACAACCCCTCTCATCCTATTTGCTATCATCTTTGCATATATACTATAATCGCTGTTTAACAGCGTAATCAGCCTCCAATTCTTTAAATTCTTCAAATCTCATTTCTTAGGAATCAATACAACCAATCCTGCCTTCATACTTTCAGCCATCACCACATTCTGCCACATTTACTCATACAATTCTACCGTATGATTTGCTATCATGTTTCACATTATACAATAAAACTGCATCGGCAATCTATCCTCACCAGGTGTTTTGTTTTCCGCCTCTTTGCTAATCACTTCCGATATCTCCTCTTTCCTCACACTCTTTATCGCACAATCTCTCTCTATTTCAGCTTCTTATCTATTACACTCAACACATCATCCTCTAAAACCTCATCCCTCCATTTTTCTGCATACAATTCTTCATAAAATCTTACAATCTCTTCTTTTATTCCATCTCCACTCCATCCAAGATGGTGCCCGGCTCAGGATGTGTGAAATCGCTCGAGTTCTCGCGAGAACTCAAGCTTTTCCTCCGTGGCTAAGAGTGGGGCGCGCTGATTGGATGAGCTCCATGCCAGGGAGAAGAAAACCACGCCCAGGATAACTTCAGGAGCCCGCCCAGTTGAGCCAAATCAGCTCATTTACATATGAGGCGCAACATATTACGGGGGCCACTGCGGAAGACCGGGGGACCTTTTGAAAAAAAAAAAAGCAGAAACACCACCAACGGGAGCAGACCTGTAAGTCTATATATGTATTTTACGAAGGATTTTCCCGTGAAAGGTCCTCTTTAACTAAAATGATATCTTCTTACACATCCATACCCTCACCTCTCAACTTATATAAAATGGCAAATCGAGCATTAAGCTTAACAAAAAAAAATCTTCTTCCTGCTGCTAACCTAAGTTCTTAAAGAAAATTTAGTTTTTTTTCTTCACCCAGTTCCACCATATACATACATTATCAAAGTCTTTCCTCTTTCTGCGCCACCATTCTACTGTCTTGCATACTCTGTTCGTACTTCCTCATTTTTTATCGGGCTTACATTTAACTTCCATACCCCTCTTCCATCTTTATTTTACTATTCAAATCAAACTTTCATGGTCTGAGAAAATAACTTTCTTTTGAGAGTACCTTTCAAAGTACCTTTTGAGAGTACCTTTCGGGAACTATGTTTTGTGACACAAAACAGTAATCTATCTTAAATTCTACCCCCCTACTTTCTGTGTGAAATATATTCACATTCACATTATATAATTTCTGCATGTATACTAAATAGTGTTGAGCGAACAGTTCGAGCATTGTTCGAGCATTGCATTTTCAAAAAAGTTCGGGTTCGTTGTTCGGCGATTACTTCCCGCTTTCTGAAGGGCTGCACAGCAGCCAATCAGCTAGCGTTTTACTTCTTGCCCTAAGAGCCTATCACAGCAATGCCTACTAATGGCATGGCTGTGATTGGCCAAGTGCAGCATGCGACCCAGCCTCTATTTGAGCTGGAGTCACGTAGCGCCGCACGTCACACTGCTCTGATTAGTGTAGGGAGAGGACGCAGCTTCTGTGAGGGTGAGATTAGGCAGGGAAAAGTCAGCAACAGCACCTAATGAACTGATCGATCTACAGCTGTGAATGATTGAACTTCTGCTAGTTACTTGCTCACTGGTTTTTAGGCTGCACAGAGCGTTTTTCTATCACTTATTTTCTGGGGTGATCGGCGGCCATTTTGTGACTTGTGGTGCACCAGAACAAGCTGCCACCAAGTCCATCAATACTAGTTTTTTTTTTTTCTATATCCTACATCAGGGGCTTGGCTGTGCTAATTGTCACCCCAAGAAACTCAGGAAAGGAACTTCTATATTTTATTAAGGGGTTAAATGCAATTGCCCAAATACCAATCCCCTAAATCTGGTGTTCCAGCTTTGGCTAGCCAAGTATAATACTGTCTGCTGTCTGGCAAAGGATAGATTATTTTCTGTGGTGAAATTCAATTGCCAAAATAGCAATACCATAAATCAGTGGTTTCAGCTGTGGCTGGCCAAGATTCATAATGTCCGCAAAAACATATATTTTGTTGTGGGGTGAAATTCAATTGCCAAAATAGAAATACCCTGAATCTGGTGTCCCAGCTGTTGCAGGCCAAGTTTCATAGTGTCCGCAAAAATATATATTTTGTTCTGGGGTGAAATTCAATTGCCAAAATAGCAATACCCTGAATCTGGTGTCCCAGCTGTTGCAGGCCAAGTTTCATAGTGTCCACAAAAACATATATTTTGTTCTGGGGTAAAATTCAGTTGCCAAAATAGCAATACCCTGAATCTGGTGTCCCAGCTGTTGCAGGCCAAGTTTCATAGTGTCCGCAAAAACATATATTTTGTTCTGGGGTGAAATTCAATTGCCAAAATAGCAATACCCTGAATCTGGTGTCCCACCTGTTGCAGGCCAAGTTTCATAGTGTCCGCAAAAACATATATTTTGTTGTGGGGTGAAATTCAATTGACAAAATAGCAATACCATAAATCAGTGGTTTCAGCTGTGGCTGGCCAAGATTCATAGTGTCCGCAAAAACATATATTTTGTTCTGGGGTGAAATTCAATTGCCAAAATAGCAATACCATAAATCAGTGGTTTCAGCTGTGGCTAGCAAAATATAACAGTGTCCGCCAAAACATATATTTTGTTCTGGGGTGAAATTCAATTGCCAAAATAGCAATACCCTTAATCTGGTGTCCCAGCTGTTGCAGGCCAAGTTTCATAGTGTCCGCAAAAACATATATTTTGTTGTGGGGTGAAATTCAATTGTCAAAATAGAAATACCATAAATCAGAGGTTTCAGCTGTGGCTGGCCAAGTTTCATAGTGTCCGCAAAAACATATATTTTGTTCTGGGGTGAAATTCAATTGCCAAAATAGCAATACCCTGAATCTGGTGTCCCAGCTGTTGCAGGCCAAGTTTCATAGTGTCCGCAAAACATATATTTTGTTCTGGGGTGAAATTCAATTGCCAAAATAGCAATACCATAAATCAATGGTTACAGCTGTGGCTGGCCAAGTTTCATAGTGTCCGCAAAAACATATATTTTGTTCTGGGGTGAAATTCAATTGCCAAAATAGCAATACCATAAATCAGTGGTTTCAGCTGTGGATGGCCAAGATTCATAGTGTCCGCAAAAACATATATTTTGTTCTGGGGTGAAATTCAATTGCCAAAATAGCAATACCCTGAATCTGGAGTCCCAGCTGTTGCAGGCCAAGTTTCATAGTGTCCGCAAAAACATATATTTTGTTCTGGGGTGAAATTCAATTGCCAAAATAGCAATACCCTGAATCTAGTGTCCCACTTGTTGCAGGCCAAGTTTCATAGTGTCCACAAAAACATATATTTTGTTCTGGGGTGAAATTCAATTGCCAAAATAGCAATAACATAAATCAGTGGTTTCAGCTGTGGCTGGCCAAGTTTCATAGTGTCCGCAAAAACATATATTTTGTCCTGGGGTGAAATTCAATTGCCAAAATAGCAATACCATAAATCAGTGGTTTCAGCTGTGGCTAGCCAAGTTTCATAGTGTCCACAAAAACATATATTTTGTTCTGGGGTGAAATTCAATTGCCAAAATAGCAATACCCTGAATCTGGTGTCCCAGCTGTGGCTGGCCAAGTTTCATAGTGTCCGCAAAAACATATATTTTGTTCTGGGGTGAAATTCAATTGCCAAAATAGCAATACCATAAATCAGTGGTTTCAGCTGTGGCTGGCCAAGATTCATAGTGTCCGCAAAAACATATATTTTGTTCTGGGGTGAAATTCAATTGCCAAAATAGCAATACCATAAATCTAGTGGTCTCAGCTGTGGCTGGCCAAGTTTCATAGTGTCCGCAAAAACATATATTTTGTTCTGGGGTGAAATTCAATTGCCAAAATAGCAATACCATAAATCCAGTGGTTTCAGCTGTGGCTGGCCAAGTTTCATAGTGTCCGCAAAAACATATATTTTGTTCTGGGGTGAAATTCAATTGCCAAAATAGCAATACCATAAATCAGTGGTTTCAGCTGTGACTGGCCAAGATTCATAGTGTCCGCAAAAACATATATTTTGTTGTGGGGTGAAATTCAATTGCCAAAATAGCAATACCCTGAATCTGGTGTCCCAGCTGTTGCAGGCCAAGTTTTATAGTGTCCGCAAAAACATATATTTTGTTCTGGGGTGAAATTCAATTGCCAAAATAGCAATACCATAAATCAGTGGTTTCAGCTGTGGCTGGCAAAGTATAATAGTGTCCGCCAAAACATATATTTTGTTCTGGGGTGAAATTCAATTGCCAAAATAGCAATACCCTGAATCTGGTGTTCCAGCTGTTGCAGGCCAAGTTTTAATCGTGTCCGCAACAGGATATATTTTGTTCTGGGGTGAAATTCAATTGCCAAAATAGCAATACCATAAATCAGTGGTTTCAGCTGTGGCTGGCCAAGATTTATAGTGTCCGCAAAAACATATATTTTGTTCTGGGGTGAAATTCAATTGCCAAAATAGCAATACCCTGAATCTGGTGTCCTAGCTGTTGCAGGCCAAGTTTCATAGTGTCCACAAAACATATATTTTGTTCTGGGGTGAAATTCAATTGCCAAAATAGCAATACAATAAATCAGTGGTTTCAGCTGTGGCTGGCCAAGTTTCAATAGTGTCCGCAAAAACATATATTTTGTTCTGGGGTGAAATTCAATTGCCAAAATAGCAATACCATAAATCAGTGGTTTCAGCTGTGGCTGGCCAAGATTCATAGTGTCCGCAAAAACATATATTTTGTTGTGGGGTGAAATTCAATTGCCAAAATAGCAATACCCTGAATCTGGTGTCCCAGCTGTTGCAGGCCAAGTTTCATAGTGTCTGCAAAAACATATATTTTGTTATGGGGTGAAATTCAATTGCCAAAATAGCAATACCCTGAATCTGGTTTCCCAGCTGTTGCAGGCCAAGTTTCATAGTGTCCGCAAAAACATATATTTTGTTCTGGGGTGAAATTCAATTGCCAAAATAGCAATACCATAAATCAGTGGTTTCAGCTGTGGCTGGCCAAGTTTCATAGTGTCCGCAAAAACATATATTTTGTTCTGGGGTGAAATTCAATTGCCAAAATAGCAATACCCTGAATCTGGTGTCCCAGCTGTTGCTGGCCAAGTTTCATAGTGTCCGCAAAAACATATATTTTGTTCTGGGTTGAAATTCAGTTGCCAAAATAGCAATACCATAAACCAGTGGTTTCAGCTGTGGCTGGCCAAGTTTCATAGTGTCCGTAAAAACATATATTTTGTTCTGGGGTGAAATTCAATTGCCAAAATAGCAATACCATAAGTCAGTGGTTTCAGCTGTGGCTGGCCAAATTTCATAGTGTCCGCAAAAACATATATTTTGTTCTGGGGTGAAATTCAATTGCCAAAATAGCAATACCATAAATCAGTGGTTTCAGCTGTGGCTGGCAAAGTATAATAGTGTCTGCCAAAACATATTTTGTTCTGGGGTAAAATTCAATTGCCAAAATAGCAATACCCTGAATCTGGTGTTCCAGCTGTTGTGGGTCTAGTTTAAATCTGTCCGTGACAGGGTATATTTTGTTCTGGGGTGAAATTCAATTGCCAAATTAGCAATACCATAAATCAGTGGTTTCAGCTGTGGCTGGCCAAGTTTCATAGTGTCCTGCAAATTATATATTTTGTTCTTGGGTGAAATTCAATTGCCAAAATAGCAATAGCATAAATCAGTGGTTTCAGCTGTGGCTGGCCAAGTTTCACAGTGTCCGCAAAAACATATATTTTGTTCTGGGGTGAAATTCAATTGCCAAAATAACAATACCATAAATCAGTGGTTTCAGCTGTGACTGGCCAAGATTCATAGTGTCCGCAAAAACATATATTTTGTTGTGGGGTGAAATTCAATCGCCAAAATTTCAATACCCTGAATCTGGTGTCCCAGCTGTTGCAGGCCAAGTTTTATAGTGTCCACAAAAACATATATTTTGTTCTGGGGTGAAATTCAATTGCCAAAATAGCAATACCATAAATCAGTGGTTTCAGCTGTGGCTGGCCAAGATATAATAGTGTCCGCCAAAACATATTTTGTTCTGGGGTGAAATTCAATTGCCAAAATAGCAATACCCTGAATCTGGTGTTCCAGCTGTTGCAGGCCTAGTTTTAATCGTGTCCGTAACAGGGTATATTTTGTTCTGGGGTGAAATTCAATTGCCAAAATAGCAATACCATAAATCAGTGGTTTCAGCTGTGGCTGGCCAAGATTTATAGTGTCCGCAAAAACATATATTTTGTTTTGGGGTGAAATTCAATTGCCAAAATAGCAATACCCTGAATCTGGTGTCCTAGCTGTTGCAGGCCAAGTTTCATAGTGTCCACAAAACATATATTTTGTTCTGGGGTGAAATTCAATTGCCAAAATAGCAATACCATAAATCAGTGGTTTCAGCTGTGGCTGGCCAAGTTTCAAAGTGTCCGCAAAAACATATATTTTGTTCTGGGGTGAAATTCAATTGCCAAAATAGCAATACCATAAATCAGTGGTTTCAGCTGTGGCTGGGCCAAGATTCATAGTGTCCGCAAAAACATATATTTTGTTGTGGGGTGAAATTCAATTGCCAAAATAGCAATACCCTGAATCTGGTGTCCCAGCTGTTGCAGGCCAAGTTTCATAGTGTCTGCAAAAACATATATTTTGTTCTGGGGTGAAATTCAATTGCCAAAATAGCAATACCATAAATCTGGTGGTTCCAGCTGTGGCTAGGCCAAGATTCATAGTGTCCGCAAAACATATATTTTGTTCTGGGGTGAAATTCAATTGCCAAAATAGCAATACCCTGAATCTGGTGTCCCAGCTGTTGCAGGCCAAGATTCATAGTGTCCGCAAAAACATATATTTTGTTCTGGGGTGAAATTCAATTGCCAAAATAGCAATACCATAAATCAGTGGTTTCAGCTGTGGCTGGCCAAGTTTCATAGTGTCCGCAAAAACATATATTTTGTTCTGGGGTGAAATTCAATTGCCAAAATAGCAATACCCTGAATCTGGTGTCCCAGCTGTTGCTGGCCAAGTTTCATAGTGTCCGCAAAAACATATATTTTGTTCTGGGGTGAAATTCAATTGCCAAAATAGCAATACCATAAATCAGTGGTTTCAGCTGTGGCTGGCCAAGTTTCATAGTGTCCGCAAAAACATATATTTTGTTCTGGGGTGAAATTCAATTGCCAAAATAGCAATACCATAAATCTAGTGGTTTCAGCTGTTGGCTGGCCAAATTTCATAGTGTCCGCAAAAACATATATTTTGTTCTGGGGTGAAATTCAATTGCCAAAATAGCAATACCATAAATCAGTGGTTTCAGCTGTGGCTGGCAAAGTATAATAGTGTCTGCCAAAACATATATTTTGTTCTGGGGTGAAATTCAATTGCCAAAATAGCAATACCCTGAATCTGGTGTTCCAGCTGTTGTGGGTCTAGTTTCATAATCTGTCCGTGACAGGGTATATTTTGTTCTGGGGTGAAATTCAATTGCCAAAATAGCAATACCATAAATCAGTGGTTTCAGCTGTGGCTGGCCAAGTTTCATAGTGTCCTGCAAATTATATATTTTGTTCTTGGGTGAAATTCAATTGCCAAAATAGCAATAGCATAAATCAGTGGTTTCAGCTGTGGCTGGCCAAGTTTCACAGTGTCCGCAAAAACATATATTTTGTTCTGGGGTGAAATTCAATTGCCAAATTAGCAATACCATAAATCAGTGGTTTCAGCTGTGGCTGGCCAAGTTTCATAGTGTCCTGCAAATTATATATTTTGTTCTTGGGTGAAATTCAATTGCCAAAATAGCAATAGCATAAATCAGTGGTTTCAGCTGTGGCTGGCCAAGTTTCACAGTGTCCGCAAAAACATATATTTTGTTCTGGGGTGAAATTCAATTGCCAAAATAACAATACCATAAATCAGTGGTTTCAGCTGTGACTGGCCAAGATTCATAGTGTCCGCAAAAACATATATTTTGTTGTGGGGTGAAATTCAATTGCCAAAATTTCAATACCCTGAATCTGGTGTCCCAGCTGTTGCAGGCCAAGTTTTATAGTGTCCACAAAAACATATATTTTGTTCTGGGGTGAAATTCAATTGCCAAAATAGCAATACCATAAATCAGTGGTTTCAGCTGTGGCTGGCAAAGTATAATAGTGTCCGCCAAAACATATTTTGTTCTGGGGTAAAATTCAATTGCCAAAATAGCAATACCCTGAATCTGGTGTTCCAGCTGTTTCGGGCCTAGTTTTAATCTGTCCGTAACAGGGTATATTTTGTTCTGGGGTGAAATTCAATTGCCGAAATAGCAATACCATAAATCAGTGGTTTCAGCTGTGGCTGGCCAAGATTTATAGTGTCCGCAAAAACATATATTTTGTTTTGGGGTGAAATTAAATTGCCAAAATAGCAATACCCTGAATCTGGTGTCCTAGCTGTTGCAGGCCAAGTTTCATAGTGTCCACAAAACATATATTTTGTTCTGGGGTAAAATTCAATTGCCAAAATAGCAATACAATAAATCAGTGGTTACAGCTTTGGCTGGCCAAGTTTCAAAGTGTCCGCAAAAACATATATTTTGTTCTGGGGTGAAATTCAATTGCCAAAATAGCAATACCATAAATCAGTGGTTTTAGCTGTGGATGGGCAAGATTCATAGTGTCCGCAAAAACATATATTTTGTTGTGGGGTGAAATTCAATTGCCAAAATAGCAATACCCTGAATCTGGTGTCCCAGCTGTTGCAGGCCAAGTTTCATAGTGTCTGCAAAAACATATATTTTGTTATGGGGTGAAATTCAATTGCAAAATAGCAATACCCTGAATCTGGTTTCCCACCTGTTGCAGGCCAAGTTTCATAGTGTCCGCAAAAACATATATTTTGTTCTGGGGTGAAATTCAATTGCCAAAATAGCAATAACATAAATCAGTGGTTTCAGCTGTGGCTGGCCAAGTTTCATAGTGTCCGCAAAAACATATATTTTGTTGTGGGGTGAAATTCAATTGCCAAAATAGCAATACCCTGAATCTGGTGTCCCAGCTGTTGCTGGCCAAGTTTCATAGTGTCCGCAAAAACATATATTTTGTTCTGGATTGAAAATCAGTTGCCAAAATAGCAATACCATAAAACCAGTGGTTTCAGCTGTGGCTGGCCAAGTTTCATAGTGTCCGCAAAAACATATATTTTGTTCTGGGGTGAAATTCAATTGCCAAAATAGCAATACCATAAGTCAGTGGTTTCAGCTTTGGCTGGCCAAATTTCATAGTGTCCGCAAAAACATATATTTTGTTCTGGGGTGAAATTCAATTGCCAAAATAGCAATACCATAAATCAGTGGTTTCAGCTGTGGCTGGCAAAGTATAATAGTGTCTGCCAAAACATATTTTGTTCTGGGGTAAAATTCAATTGCCAAAATAGCAATACCCTGAATCTGGTGTTCCAGCTGTTGTGGGTCTAGTTTAAATCTGTCCGTGACAGGGTATATTTTGTTCTGGGGTGAAATTCAATTGCCAAATTAGCAATACCATAAATCAGTGGTTTCAGCTGTGGCTGGCCAAGTTTCATAGTGTCCTGCAAATTATATATTTTGTTCTTGGGTGAAATTCAATTGCCAAAATAGCAATACAATAATTCAGTGGTTTCAGCTGTGGCTGGCCAAGTTTCATATTGTCCGCAAAAACATATATTTTGTTCTGGGGTGAAATTCAATTGCCAAAATAGCAATACCCTGAATCTGGTGTCCCAGCTGTTGCAGGCAAAGTGTAAATCTGTCCATAAAAGGATACCTTTCATCCAGGGCCTAAATGCTAGCCCTAAAAGAGATATTCCCCTAAATCAGTGGTTACTGCTGTGCCTGGATTAGTGTAATACGCTACATAAATAAATAGGCAGATAGTGTTAGGTGCCTGTAAAAAATGGCCTGAATTTGAAATCAATACATTGGGCCAAATATTTTTTTTCTTATTGTGGTACTTGGTGTACGGTAACAATGAGGAAAACATCTAGTAAGGGACGCGGACGCGGTCGTTGTGGTGTTAGTGTACCCTCTGGTGCTGGGAGAGGACGTGGCCATTCTGCCACAGCCACACGTCCTAGTGAACCAACTACCTCAGGTTCCAGTACCCGCCAGAATTTACAGCGATATTTGGTGGGGCCCAATGCCGTTCTAAGGATGGTAAGGACTGAGTAGGTACAGGCGCTAGTCAATTGGGTGGCCGAGAGTGGATCCAGCATGTTCACAACATTATCTCCCACCCAGTCTTCTGCAGAAAGCGCACAGGTGGCGCCTGAAAACCAAGCCCATCAGTCTGTCACATCACCCCCATGCATATCAGGGAGACTGTGTGAGCCTCAAGTTATGTAGCAGTCTCTTATGCTGTTTGAAGACTCTGCTGGCAGGGTTTCCCAAGGGAATTCACCTAGCCCTTCCCCAGTGGTGGAAGACATAGAATGCACTGATGCACAGCCACTGATGTTTCCTGATGATGAGGACATGGGAATACCACCTCATCAGAGTCCGCACGTCTCTGATGATGACGAAACACAGGTGCCAACTGCTGCGTCTTTCTGCAGTGTGTAGACCGAACAGGAGGTCAGGGAGGAAGACTGTGTGGAAGACGATGCAGGGGACGATGAGGTCCTAGACCCCACATGGAATGAAGTTCGTGCCACAGACTTTCATCGTTCAGAGGAAGAGGCAGTGGTGACACCAAGCCAACAGCGTAGCAAAAGAGGGAACAGCGGGCAAAAGCAGACCAGCCGCCGCCAAGAGAGTTCGCCTGCTACTGGCCACCGCCACCAGGAACCGAGCACCCCAAAGGCAGCTTCAAGGGGTTCCCTGGCATGGCACTTCTTTAAACAATGTGCTGACGACAAGACCCGAGTGGTTTGCACGCTGTGCCATCAGATCCTGAAGTGAGGCATTAACGTTCTGAACCTTACCACAACCGGCATGACCAGGCATCTACATGCAAAGCATGAACTGCAGTGGAGTAAACACCTTAAAAGCACGGAACTCACTCAGGTTCCCCCTGCTCCCTCGGCCTCTTCCTCCACCTCGGGAGGAACGTTGGCACTTGCCGCCCACCAAACAGAGGATGTGCCACCGACACCACCACCTGCGTCACCAAGCATCTCCACCATGTCACACGGCAGCGTTCAGCTCTCCATCTCACAAACCTTGGAGAGAAAGCGTAAATTCCCACCTAGCCACCCTCGAGCCCTGGGCCTGAATGCAAGCATTTCTAAACTACTGGCCTTTGAAATGCTGTCATTCAGGCCGGTGGACACAGACAGCTTCAAACAGCTGATGTCCATGGCTGTCCCACAGTATGTTGTTCCGAGCCGCCACTACTTCTCCAAGACAGCTGTGCCTTCCCTGCACAACCAAGTATCCGATAAAATCAAGTGTGCACTGCGCAACGCCATCTGTGGCAAGGTCCACCTAACCACAGATACGTGGACCAGTAAGCACGGCCAGGGACGCTATATCTCCCTAACTGCACACTGGGTAAATGTAGTGGCGGCTGGGCCCCAGGCGGAGTGTTCCTTGGCGCACGTCCTTCCGCCACCAAGGATCGCAGGGCATCATTCTTTGCCTCCTGTAGCCTCCTCCCCCTACTCGGCTTTCTTCTCCTCTGCTTCCTCCAGCTCATCCAGTCAGCCACACACCTTCACCACCAACTTCAGCACAGCCCGGGGTAAACGTCAGCAGGCCATTCTGAAACTCATATGTTTGGGGGACAGAACCCACACCGCGCAGGAGTTGTGGCGGGGTATTGAACAACAGACCGACGAGTGGTTTCTGCCGGTGGGCCTCAAGCCCGGCCTAGTGGTGTGCGATAATGGGCGAAATCTCGTCACAGCTCTGGGACTAGCCGGTTTGACGCACATCCCTTGCCTGGCGCATGTGCTGAATTTGGTGGTGCAGAAGTTCATTCACATGTCAGAGCTGCTGCATAAAGGCGGGCCGTCTGTGCGCGCTTCCGGCGTTCACATCCTGCCGCTGCTCGCCTGTCAGCGCTACAGCGGAACTTTGGCCTTCCCGCTCACCGCCTCATATGCGACGTGCCCACCAGGTGGAACTCCACCTTGCACATGCTGGAGAGACTGTGCGAGCAGCAGCAGGCCATAGTGGAGTTTCAGCTTCAGCACGCACGCGTCAGTCGCACTGCGGAACAGCACCACTTCACCACTAATGATTGAGCCTCCATGCTAGACCTTAGAGCCCTGTTGCGCTGTTTCGAGTACTCCACCAACATGGCCAGTGGCGATGACACCGTTATCAGCGTTACAATACCACTTCTATGTCTCCTTGAGAAAACGCTTAGGGCGATGATGGAAGAGGAAGTGGCCCAGGAGGAGGAGGAGGAGGATGAGGGGTAATTTTTAGCACTTTCAGGCCAGTCTGTTAGAAGTGGCTCAGAGGGAGGTTTTTTGCAACTGCAGAGGCAAGGTACATTTGGGCGGCGTCATTACTGATAAACGCAGCCGCCTGTCCACAGCCAACGTGGACAAGCTGACGTTCATAAAAATGAACCAGGCATGGATCCCACAGGACCTGTGCCTCCCTTGTGCAGAATAGACATTTATAACTGCCTCCCCCTCAACCATGTATTCTTGTACTCCGGGGCACTTCTTTATTGAATCCTCATTTTTTTAACTTTACCATGATCTTGCGGTGCAACCTAAAGTTGAATGAACCTCTCCTCTGTCTGGGTGGTGGGGCCGAAATAACTGAAAGTGGCCTTCTCCAGTGGTGGGTGATATGACGCATGATACCTTGCTGTGGGACCTCTCTCCTCGGTCTGGGTGCCTTGCCTAAATAACTGAAACTGGCCTTCTTCAGTGGTGGGTGATATGACACATGATTCCTTGCTGTGGGACCTCTCTCCTCTGTCTGGGTGCTGGGGCCAAAATAACTGAAAGTGGCCTTCTTCAGTGTTGGGTGATATGACGCATGATTCCTTGCAGTGTGACCTCTCTCCAATTGATATTGGTTAAATTTTATTCATTTTATTTTATTTTAATTAATTTCCCTATCCTCATTTGTTTGCAGGGGATTTACCTATATTTTGCTGCCTTTGGCAGCCCTCTAGCCCGTTCCGGACTATTTTACAGCCTTTTTATAGTGCCTAAAAGTTCGGGTACCCATTGACTTCAATGGGGTTCGGGTTAGGGATAAAGTTCGGGTCGAGTTCGGATCACGAACCCGAACATTTTCGGGAAGTTCGGCCGAACTTCCCGAACCCGAACTTCCAGGTGTTCGCTTATCTCTACTCCTAAACAAAAATAGCTTACCAACCCCAATAAAGCTCTCCCTGACACATCTACTGTTTCTTTACTTATATCACAATTCATATCCCCCACTATTCTTAAAGGCGTTCTACCCTGGATAATAAACTTAACATTCTCAAAAAGAATTTTACGCTCTTCCCTCCCGTTTGGCGCATACACATTAATAACACAAAAGTTAACCCGCTGAAAAACAAAATTTGCTGAAATACATCTTCCTTCTTCTATAATCAAATAACTGTCCAGGGATACCTGGTTTCCTTTAATCAAAATGGCTACTCTATCTTCTTATTTGCAGAGCTTCCTGACCATATGGACCTCCCATGTGGCCATTCTTCCTCCTTAATCGACTCATCAGGCCCGCATTCTTGTAAACACAATATAGAAGCACTTTCCTGAGCTAAGAAATCCAAAATGGCTGACCTCCTTGCTTTATTCTTAAACTTTCTTACATTCTGTGATACGACGGTTAAACTCATCATAACTGAAAATTAAAGGTCATTTGTTTCTATATTGTTTAACCACTTTAACAATTATCCATAGCCTCTCCTTCCTTTTCTTCCAATACTCGGTAGCAATTTTGGCTTTCGCTACCACTTTCTTCACTCTGCTCACTTCTTAGTTTTTTTAAATTGGCTTCTCCTGATTGGGACCTCTTCCATTTCTCCCTCCTCATTGGATTCTGACCCGCTTCCTGCTCTTCTTCTCTTTCCACCCCCAGGATCACCAGAATCCTCTGACGGAAAAATACCAATATTGGCAGGGTCTGAAGAATGCACAGGACTGACTGCCTCCTCTATCACCTCCTTCCGCAGTCTCATGGCTGGTGTCTTAACCACTTCTTTTTTCCTCTCTGAACTTCTGCTAGGCAACTTTGCTTTCCTCCCACCCTCCTCCACACTCCTTCCTACCACTGCCACATTTGCATAACTCATCCCTTCCACCTCCTGTCTCCTGAATCTCTCCTGTCTCCTGGAGATCACCAGAGGGCAATCCTTGTACTTGGGCTCGTTATTACCACACATATCACAGGCTTTAGGTTGAGAACAATCACCTGCTGTGTGCCCCTCCTGTTTACAATTCCTGCAAACGACACCTATTTTACACTCAAATGCAGTGTGGCCAAACACATAACATTTTCGGCAATATTGGGGCTGTCCTGGGTAAAACAGGAAGCCTCTGTTGCCAGCAATATTAAAGTTCGACGTTTGGTGCTTGACACTTCCAATATTTACAGCATCTCTCCTAAGTTTGACTTTAAACTGATATTTGCAGTTAAAGATGCCTAACACATTTTTCTGTTGTTCACCTCCTTTTACATACTCACAATACTGTTCGAGAAAGTTTATCAGCATATTCACATCCATGAAGGGGTTATACACATGCACTACTATATCTTTTTCAAGCATATAAAACAAGTCTTCAGCTGTTATGTAACTCATCATAGAATCTGTTGCATTGTTCCTCATTCAATCATACACAGTCAAATCAACTCCCTCTTCAACAAAAGTAACGTCATATGTTCCTTGTTTATGAAAATCTTGGACACTGAAAGTGTCTTCCTTTACACACCAGCTTTCCCTTCAATGAAGTACAGTACAACATACACCACATTGTTATTTTCACTTCTGGTATCCACCTTCAAACGGATTGTGTTTCTTAAATCCATCTTCTTTCTTCAATTGTTCTGTCGAAATAAAACTACAGCAAAGCGTTCCCTTGCAGGAATACCTAAAAAACTCGATTACAAGCCAAGGCCAGACCAGATCTCATCAAGTTGCTTGATTTGAGTTGGATGGCTTGGGGGACCAGTGCACCTACAATATTATCATTAGGGTGACAAAAATGGAAAACAAATTTTTGGGGATGCCAGCTAACTCTTCTCTCACTGCTTAGGAGGGCTGCATAAACATTTTCAGTTTTCTAATTGTCCTAACATTATATTCACTAACCTTTCTATATTGTTTTGTCATGTAAACTCATTTTCATAAATTTGGGCATATGGGAAAGACATATCCACCCAATATTCTTGGGGTAACTATGGCCCCTGCTGCACTAAACACTTGCTCTCATGCCACACTACTGGCCGGGCAGACAGCTTTTCCAGAGCAAACTCGGCCAATTGCGGCCACAAATCCAGTTTGGTTCCCCAGTAGTCCAGCAGATTTTCAATGACGGCTGGCCAGGTGCGCTCCAAATATGCCACTGCTGGTTCAGGTCCTGCTCCAGTTCTAACTGTTGCTGCTGCTGCTGGTGAGTAGTTTTTTCACCAGGCAGGGTAAGAAAGCTGCTCATCAGCGACTCTAGACTCAAGTTGCTGCCGATGCAGCCATGGCAGAGAAACATGAGTGCAGAGGGCCTACCCGGTCAGACCTGCGAAAGGATGGACGATGGTGCAGATAGGCAGCATCCAACTGACTACATAGGATGTCTCTATGGTACAGTAGTTAAATTTGTCCTCCCTCTTAGCAGGTGTAAAAAAGGCCCCCATTTTGGACCGGTAGCGAGGTTCCAAAAAGGTGGAGAGCCAGAAGTCATCCCTCTGCTAAATAGTGACAATTTGGCTGTCACTATGCAAGCAAGTGAGCATGCATCGGGCCATTTGTGCAAGTGACTCGGAGGGACTCCCTGCCTCCATCTCCACTGCATACTGCCACAGTGTACAATCAATCGATGTGGAACTGCACTCGCCAGATCATATGGTCCACCAGAATGCATCAGCAAACCTGGAGCCCCAGATCCGTACAGGCTCCTATGTAAACGATTCAGGAAGAGACGATAGAGGCAGCATGTCCGGTTGAAAAATCCCTTTATTTTGGGAACTGCTCACATGAAAAACGTGAATATAAAAAGTTGCTACGTTTCGCTATCACATAGCCTTTGTCAAGCACAATGTGAATTATACATACACGTGTTTATAAAGTGAAGACTCCACCTCCACATGGAGATGTGTCCGATCATTGTATCTCATTGTTAATCATTCACATAAAGGGTTAACATTACACATCCAATCCGTGCCCCGCTCAGCGGCTGCTTTATATAAAACCTAGAGTCAATCATATAAGATTTATAAGGAGCCCGAACTACACACAAAGAGGTGTCCTTTCTGGAACCTTCTCATTGGTGTCTTCCTATGTATCCACGAGAATACCGACTCCAGTACCGCAGCCCCCCACCAACCCCAGCCCCCCCCCCCCCCTGGATGTTTCTCCAGCTTCGTCCCCTCATTTTTTAGAACAAAACGAAATTCCATATCAACTAGGAGGGGAAAACAAGTAGTAAGGGGGGTATGGAGGAATGAGGATATGCAAATAATCAACCTCTCATCACGTCCTTTAACCCCTGTGGAAACTGATGTACTAAAAAGAGGCCTTTCCTTCGTCCCTACAACTGAGTTTAGGGCCTTCACATGGGTTAAGGACCTTGACCTGTTTTGTAGGAAGCTGAGGTGGAGGAAATTCTTCGAAGTGACAGACAAACACAAAACTAGGTATAAAGGAAAGTGAGATTGGGACTTGAAACTCCTTATAGAACTGTGGGAAGAAAGGACCAAAAAAACGGCTAGAGGGACCTTTACCAATTTGGGTCACAAGAGCACCAGACCCTTGGTCTGGAAGTGATAGCCTGTTTCCTGTCCACAAGAAGCCCTTTCTTCAATCTGCACAATTCTTTTGTCATGACCCTACTGGAATTTATCTTAACGCATAATTTTTTCCTGTTCAAGCGTAAGTTCTACCACCAGCTCAGGGGAGCGGCGATGGGGTGCGCCTGTGCCGCGTCGTGCGCCAACCTCTTCCTGGGCTGGTGGGAGGACAATATCGTGTTACCGGGTCACGACACTTGGTGGAACGAGAGGGTTGCTTTTTGGACTAGATATAGATGGTCTTTGTGATTTGGGACGGCACACAGAGCAAGTTTCGAAGATTTGTGGACGAACTGAACATCAAAATTTGGGGCTCAAATTCACGTTCGAGATTCAGACACAGAAAATTAATTTTCTGGATGTCATGGTTTTGAAACAGGCGGACAGGCTGACTACGACAATTTATAAAAAAGCGACAGCGACAAACTCCATCCTTCACTGGGTAAGCCTTCACCCTTTCTCTCAAAGAAAGAGTATCCCCAGAAGCCAGTATCTAAGAGTACGCAGAAATTGCTCCACCACCAGTGATTTCCACATTGAAGCTAAAAAATTGTACCATTGCCTTTTGGATAGGGGATACCCCAGGGAGATTCTAAGACAGGCTTTTAAACAGGATACTGAAGGAGATACTGAAAGATATACACTGCTGTCCCCAAAAAGGACTGCAGACAATGCAAATCAGTTGACGAGATTGGTCTCCACTTTCGATGTGGCAAATAATGATGTGAGAGTCATTCTGCAAAAATACTGGCCCATCCTTCAGATGGATTCGAATGTTGCACCAAACATAACCCCCTATCCAAGTATAACATACAAGAAGGGCAAGAGCCTAAAAGACCATTTGGTGCATAGCCACTATACATCTCTGGCGGCACCCGGCACCTGGCTAGAAAGACACCCTGTGGGAATGTTTAGATGTGGGAGATGTTCTGTGTGTCCCTTTATAAATGTATCAAAGATGATAGTCTGTTCAGCAACAAATAGAACGTTTGCTATGCGTGACTTTGTAAATTGTAGAAGCAAGGGTGTGATTTATATATGCCAATGCCCCTGCCCAAGGAATTACGTGGGCAAGACTTTCAGAGAATTAAAAAAAAGGGTGGGCGAGCATATTTATGATATCAAAAAGAAGAAAACAACTCCTGTTGCTGATCATATTAATCATAAACTCCTGTTGCTGATCATATTAACGTAAAATTCTCTGTCTTGGAAGTTATCCCCCCTCCCCTAGGGGAGGAGATAGGGATAAGAAAATCCTGCAAAAGGAGGCAGAGTGGATCTACAGGTGTAGGCCCCGAGACCACAGGGCCTCAATGAAAGGCTGACTTACGTGTTTTATATAGACATTTGTCCATCTTACAAGATAAATTGTATTTCTTACTGAGTTATTAGGCCTCTTCCTTTGCCGCTATGTAAGTCTAGTACCTATGTGTTCCCCAACCGATCATGGATGCGCAAAGGCATCCTAATTTGGTATCGAGATGGATGGCGTCTATATGATCATCCTTTCTGTGTATTGCTGGAGTGGATCTAATTATCCTTTAATCCATTACCTCTGCCTTGTTCACACTGGTCCTCCTCTATAGGGTAGCGTGAAGGGGATTGATTATGCTATTGCAAATAAACCTTCCTTGTTGCCCCTATGTGGGCTTGGTTTTAACTGTAATTTAAGTCCAAGATGTCTATCATTTTTGGAGTTTTGGCATTTCGGCACTGTCTCTTTAAATCACAATCAGTGAACAGTTCCAATAGTTATCAACTAAGCCTTTTTCTTTAGTAGGGGACAGCACTTAGACAAATTTGGGGCTCTTGTGCATGATCGGAAGTGACCTGAGTGTGTCAGGGACCGGAGGTGATAGCATGGAATGCGGTCCATCGGCCGGCCCATGCTAACCTTGATAGCGCATGTCAGGAAATGACGTGTGCTCTCCAGGAGCCGGAAGCAAAGCTGCTTGCGTTCCATAGCGCGGCTTGCCGGCCGCCCCGCTGTATATGGGGAGCGCATGTCAGGAAATGACATATGCGCTGCAGGAGTTAAAACCTGAGTGGCATGCGTTCCACAGACCAGATACTCCGGGGGTGGAGCTGCTAGAGCACGCAGTTTAAAAGCCTCATCTTAGATATCTGCCTCACTGCCGTTTTGCAGCATCCAGGCAGGAGGAGTGAGATATGGATGGGAGTCATTAACAGTAAGTCTTCTACTCAAGGTTATTTGCTTATCTATCTGGCACATATGTGAGTCTATGGAGGAATATAAGTGGTTGATTATGCTTACTATAGGTAGCTCCTGATGCAACCCTGAGGAGATTACTGTACCACATTAACCATCCGTCCTGAAACTGTACCTTACCCTATGTATGAAGACATCAAAGTAGGTTTTTTCTTATCTGACAAAAAATGTGTCTCCTGTTTGGTGCATTTGGTACTTTTAGGTATCATCCCCCTGAGGAACCCTAGCGGGTGAAATGTGTCGGGGTAGGATAATTTAAAGAAACATCTTCCTTTTTTGTTTATTACAACATTATTAGAGGGCCATATTAGGGACAAAGAGGGGAGGTTCGAGGACAGGGAAACCCCACCATACGGGGTTGTCCCTGGGCAGAGGATAGATAGGGCCGGGTAGGGAAAATTTCCCAATCAAACCCGTAAACCCAACTAACTCAGGTAGCTACCTCTAGTCACCATCAACCCCTAGTTCAGGCAAGCCTGCTTGGTTATTTGTATCTCTAGTCATCAGAACTAACTTTGCTATTATCTCTTTTCTTCACTATATATGTTTAAAGTACCATTTGAATAAGTCAGAGTTTGTAATTGGGGACTTTTTTTTATCCTTTCTAAATGATATTTATTAAAAGCTAAGTTTTATAGAGGATCCTATTATTTTTGGTGGAATTTGATAAGTTTATGGAAAGATGTCCTAAATATCTGTTACTATTGATAATATTTATGTTGGAAGCACTGTGAATTGTCCCTGCAGTGGAGGCTGAGGACACTGTGGAGGATGAGGAGGCAGGGGCAGACATTGTCCCAGGACCAACGACGTGAGAATGTGGAGGCAGAAGCGGCATCACCTGTCCAAGTGGCTGGTGTGGCTGTGCAGGAACCCCATTCACCCAGTGGGCCATAAAGGACATGTATTGTCACTGACCACAGTTACAGCTCCACACGTCGGCGCTGCCGTGCACTTTGACAGACACCGACAGGCTCAAGGACTGGCCCACCTTCTGTTCTACATATTTGTGCAGGTTTGGTACTGCCTTCTTGGCAAAGAAATGACGGCTTTGTACTCTCCACCTTGGCTCGGCAGAAGCAATCAGTTCTCTAAAAGGTGTAGCGTCCACCACTTGGAAAGGGAGGGACTGAAGCACCAGCAACTTGGCCAAGAGCACATTCAGCTTCTGCGCCATTGGATGAGTGCACGTATACTGTTGTCTCTTGGCAATCGCTTCGGTGATTGATTGCTGACGGAATGACTGACGAGGAGTAGGGGGAAGAGCAGGAGAATCAGGACCAGCAGATGATGGGAAGGATAGACAGCTTCCTTCGGCTGAGGTGATGGAGCCTTGACTGCCTGAAATCGGGTGCGTGCCACTCGGTGATGCAGCGGTTGCTGCGGCAGGCTGGGCCACCACACCAGAGCCATGGTTATCCTAGACCACTTTATTGTGATGCTGCCACCCTCTTCTCCCGATGATGATGAAGCCCCTTATTCACCCGGCTCCCAAGGGCGATCAGCTACATCATCATCATCGAGTACTGTCTGCACGTGACTGATGTCCTCCTCAACGGTCTCTGGGTCAGGAGCCTGACCGCTCGTAACACTAGCTCCCACGCCACTCTCCTCATCACTACTTGCCCACCTACCAGAGGAAGCAGCGGATGTCACCTACACATCTTGGCTGGCCAGTAGCTGCTGACTGTCCTCTAGTAGCTCATCCTCGCTGTATAGTAGAACTGAGGACTGAGGGAACAGAAAAGGACAGAGGCAGGTTGAGGACAGGTGAGGGTAAAGGGCCTGCTCTCGGACCATGCCAACTAAGAATTGTGTCTGACGAACCCACCAACTCTTGGCTGGGGGTATCTGATGTCACTTGGGATGAAGTGGATGACTGATTCAACCATTTAAGAACCGCTTTGTTGCTGGTCAAGACATGACCGCTAGATGACACCGGGAGCTCAGGCCTCTCGCTGCCACTCCTGCTGCCACGCCCCTTTACTCTGCTGTGACCTGTGCCTGCACCAGAAACATTTAGGCCTCTGCGACTTCCCTGTGCAATTCGTTACCACGAAGCGTGAGGAAATTCAGAAATCAAATTTTTCCTGAAATTAGGATCGAATTCCACTTTGTCTGCTTCGATTCGCTCATCTCTAGTGGCTACCATAAAGCAATTTTTTTAAACGCTTTCTAAATGCTGTTATGAACAGTTCATTTAAGATGGCATCCCCCATAATCATGTATAAGAAACAGAATAAAAAAATCTGCAATCAGAAAACTTAGATGTGTTGCTATCAGGTTTTAAAAAAAAATTGGTGATACATTCCATTTAAGTGTACACGTGGCTATTGGAAATTATTACTTGTAGCAAACACAAGTAAAGTTTCTGTGCCTCCATCAGGACAGCTTCATTGTATGTTATTTAATAATACTGACTTTGATCTTGATAGTACTATCACCAGGTCGCCTATAGAAATCAATCTCTCTCGATAGGCAATAGCACTATATGCAGAGACATATTTCATTTAATGTACTGTATGCCCGCAAAGTGACTAAATGCATATTTGGACTGCCACGCTTTACTCTTCACTCTTTTTAATCATTTTAAAAATAATTCTTGGAAAGTGGAAGAAGTACCAGCTAGGGTTGTAATTGCATAAATGGAAATGTAAGAAGTTTTTTTGTTCTAAATTTAATCTGTACACCATGAGACACATGCTCTTGGTTCAAATGTCTGGAAAGATGCTTTCTGAGCTATTAAGAATTAGAAGGTTACACAATGTTTTTGTCTAGGATGGCTTAGGTTATTTGCACACATTCAGGTTTCTTCATGAAGTTTTGGAAGCCAACATCAGTGGTAGATCATAACAGTAGAGAAAGTATAAAGGACAAATATGTCTTCTTTTTTTTTTTTTTTTTGGCTTCCAAAACTGCATCAAGAAATCTGAACATGTGGTCGTACCCTTACATCCTCTAAAAGTGGTAAATACTAAAGCAGATAATTACACTGAGATTATGTTATTTCCTCTTTGCCTGGTGCCTTAGTTTGCCAATATCAATAGCTATATCATAATTATTATATTATGTAACATGCAGAAACATGCATTAGTTACTGGCAAGTATAACCTTGGCTTAAATGAGAAAACCAAATTTTGCAAATGCTGACAAGGAGAAAAATAGAGAAAAAAAGAAATGAAAAGCTTTACAGATTTCTGAAGTTCTGACTGTGGCTCTCTGATCTGCAACGGCCATGATTGTAGTTAACTTGTATCCTGATAACTCCGTAGATGCTGTAAGAAACAGCCGAATGATGTCCCAAGTTTCATTAGTCTGTTTAAACTGTGTTAACGTTGAATGTATATGTGTTCCTGTGTTTTTGCGATTTTGGTCCTTTAAGACAGCAGCCATTGTAATATGATGCTGGAGTGACACTCTCCCAATGATTTCAGCCTGCCTGTCTGCAGACAGAGTGTGAGAAGAGAAGCAGGAAGAGACGAGACAAGAAGTAGCAGCCATCTTGGCAAGAGAAAAGACAGGTGTCATGTGCTGTATAGAGAGTGTGTGGAGGTATTAGAGGACTTATCTGTGCAGGCAAGCTGTATGTATTTCAGTCCAGAGGCAGACGGAGTATAAAGAGACAGTACGCTTAGTGGAGTCACGCTGAAAGGACTGTGCCCAGTGGCTAATCAGTGAAACTGACATTGTGGCTGTGTATATTGCCCCCAAAGTTAGAGACTCGCAGTGCTGTTGAGTACCTGACAGTAACTACAAAACCCCAGCTTACATCACACCTCAGTGTATGGATTCTGCAGGACTTTCAGTGTGCTGATATCTGCTGTCCACTGCCTCCATTTGGTTTCCCTACCTGCTGAGGAGGATTTCATTGCTTTGGATATCATGATAACCGTGAGGATAGGAAGCTTCGCTAACAAGGAAAGGAACGACACTGGACCCCACCGCGCACTTCTATGGGCTGTAAGCGGTCCACTTGGACCACTGGGAAACAAGGGGTGCGCACCCAACTGTGAAGTTAGGGTCAGTTAGGGATAGTTTTGGGAATATTGTTCATTCAGTATCCATACTGCAGATGCAGACGTAGTAAAAGTGGAAACTATTGCAGAATCTGCCTTGAATTGTTCATTGTATACTGTATATTTTGCTTGTCCTTCTCCCTGTTCTTTTACCTTAAACTTGCCTTTATTAACCTGTAGTAAATAATTTTTTCTTTAACTTGACCACTGTGTGTGCCTTTTTTTCTGGTTGCGGAGCCCAAGCCACCTGCCTTGCCCTTGGTTCACCATGCTATGATCAATACTGACAGAGGGACCTTCCGCTATTATCACTGGTCCCACATAAATACATGGTTGCTGATGGTAACAAACAGCCTGTTTAATAACACACTGTATTGTCCGATTTGATATGCTTTTTTTAATTAAAAGATAAAAAGCAGTCCAAAGAATATCCTTTTAGGGGGTTAGATTTTTGCTGGTGTTTATACACACATGGTGGTGTAGAAAGAGGTAATAGCTTGCTTTGAACAAGTGTTCCAAATTATCCATTTTGGGGAGTAACTAGCAATAGGTTTATTGTTATGTTAATTAAAACATATATATGTATTCTATCTCCACCAATTCCACTATCAGAAATACATGTCCCTTTTTGGGGTACAACATCTACAGCATCCATACAGTATGAAACCTGCCTACATGGCAAATGCTATGTTGCTTTGTAGGGGAAGTGGCACAATTGGATTAGAGTCCACTCCACTATACAGTAACTCTGACACAACAAAATACATCTATTCAGATTTGATACACTTATTTGATACATTTAACACTAATTTAGGAGGCCTTGCAATTGCAAGAGTGTCAGCAAGTACATTCATGAATTTTGGGATGTAAATTGGGCTGATAGCTGGCTCCCACACAATAAGAAAAAAATGAGTACTGTAGCTTTAAATAGTGCTGTGCAGTGCAGAGCACACACTGTATACCAGGCATGTCCAAACTCTGGCCCTCCAGGTGTTGCAGGTGTTGCAGAACTACAACTCCCATCATGCTCATCTGTAGGTTGATAGCTGTAGGTTGTCCAGGAATGATGCGAGTTGTAGTTTTGCAACATCTGGAGGGCCGGAGTTTGGACATGCCTGCTGTATACTAATGGCTGCAGCCTATTAATGCATATGAAATTAGTAACTTCACTGACCATATCCAAGCCCTTAAACTTATCTATCTATTAATTCAAATTAACTATCTATTATCTTCTCTAACACTGTCACTAAACCTAAACTAGCTGTATTGAGTGTCTTTGCTCTCTCTCTCTGACAACAGACATTCTGCCTTATGAATGTACAAGGTCAGAAATGAAGATCTATTCCCTGGCTGGGAACTTATATAGTGCCTATACAGTGGTGCTAAAAAACCACTGTACGCAGCAGTATTTGTCCAGCCAATTTTTTTTTTTGCCTTTTATGCTATTCTATATTAGCCTCAAAGTAAAGGGGTTCTCCCACAAAAATTATTTTACATTTTTCAACACAGCACCTGGATCCAAATATATTTGCAACTGCATGTAAGTAAAACATTTATTATAGCTAATGTGTTCTGTCCCACCACTGGGGGATTCATTTCGGTATCATTACAGATCACATCTGCTGTATTCTGTAATTATAAGTTAGGTAGGAGCACCATCTAGCGGTGTTAAAAATGTATTACACTTGTGTTTTTTGTTAATAAAGTTTATTGTATTGTGGGGAGTGCTATGCATTGTGGAAAAGAGAAGTTTTCTTTCTACAGACTACAGCACATCAGCAGAGCTGTCTCCTGCAGTTCTCCTTCTTAAACACCATTATCCTTGTACATGCATATCTGGTAAGCTATCTACCTCTGTCTCAGGGATATTGTGTTATGTAGAGCTGTTCAGTTAGTATTACTCTGGGAACATGTTGTAGCTGTTAGATGTTAGATATGCAATCCTATGTACAGGCAGCCATTTTGGGACATGTACTTTCTCTGTTAATGTTATATAACATGCCATTTATACTGTATGCTGATGCATGCTATGCTTTATTCTTATACATGTTATTTATTTTCTTATAGTTGTACCTCAAATACTCCTGTTTTGCCAATAAACAAGCCAGACTACAGAAAACAGTCCTCTTATTTGGAAGACAGGAATGGTTTATGCTGAATATCAGACTGGACACTGTGTGAACGTGTATGAAGACAGAACAGTAAAACAGATGCTAGTCACCAGTGATAGTGGATCTGACTAACCGGAGCTGCCATCACACACATGGTCCTGCGTACAAGATTGCAGCGGTTGCCATACAGTCATAAGAAGCGAGAGTGCAGCCCCCAGCAAACACAGCATGATCCAGACAACGGTGATCAGAGACAATAAGAAGCCAGAAAAGGCACATGCTTGCAAGAGTCAAAGGAAAAAGAGAGAGCATTACTGGAAAAAGAGAGAGTATGCCGGCAATCGTCAAAATAAAAAGAGAGAGCCTTACTGGAAGACGAGAGAGTACGCCTACAAGAGGCAATGGAAGAAGAGACAGCATGACTGCAAGCATCACTGGAACACTGGAAAAACTCACTGCAGAGAAAAAAGCAGCAGTCGCAGTGGCCAAAGCAGAGTTCCTGAAAGTCTTGGAGTTCCCTGAATCCGAGAAACACAGCCAAGTACTTGGGCCAGACCTAGATGAACAAGATCCAACACAGCGTGTCTCAGAATACGTCCATCAGCATCCCAAGATAGATGACAACTGTGATCCAGTATATCAGCCAGCTTATACAGAGTGTCAAAGATCCTACTTTGAACCACAGTACCTCAAGCAGGACGGTATGTGACAACACGATGCTAACCACAACGACCGCCCTACAGAATGAAAGCTACAACCTTCGCTTCGTCTTAAAGCAGCACCCTTTGAGTCAGAATGGTATTATACAGATTGCCCTAAGACAGAAACCCCTAAAAGGTATGGTGATACATCACACATGCAGCATAACAACACACCGGGTAGTATTGGTGACAACCAGGCCGCCATGGACTTCGCTAAGTTCTTTGCTAAATGGGAGTTGGTTACTAAAACACTTATAAAGTTCACTGATCTCCCCAAGAACTACAGGGCATGGCGAGCCTCCTTCCAGAACGCCATAAGAGACTTAGATCTTTCCTATAGTGAGGAGTTGGATCTCTTGGTAAAGTGGCTTGGAAGTGAGTCTGCTGAACACGTCCAAAAGAATCAGAGACATTAACATAAACTATCTAGGCAAAGGCCTAAAGATGGTGTGGGAAAGACTTCATGAGTGTTATGGGTCAATAGAAGCTATAGAAAATGCTTTATGTAAGAGAATTGATAATTTTCCCAGTATAGTGGGTAGGGGTCACCAGAAGCTGAGGGAACTCAGCGACTTGTTAATAGAGGTACAGGTTGCTCAAGCAGAAGGAGATCTGCCAGGGCTAGCATTCCTGGACACCGCCAGAGGTGTCAACCCGATTGTCCCAAAACTCCATTATAACCTACCGGAGAAGTGGATTGCGCATGGTTTTCATTATAAGCAGGTTCATAATGTACCATTTACCCCCTTTGCGATGTTTGTAGACTTTGTTACTCAACAGGCAAGGATCAGAAACAATCCTAGTTTTGACTTTGCATTGTCATTTCCCACTACCCATAGTGTCAAACCTCATAAAACACCAGTGGCAGTCCACAAAACTAACATTGCCTCCACAGGTTCTCCTTTCAGGCAGTTTAAGTCTTCTCAAGATGAAAACAAACTCAAAGATCTTACCAAAGAATGACCCCTGCACAAGAAACCACATTCTCTACTAAAATGGAGAGCCTTCAGGGACAAGTCTTTAGAGGACCGCAAATAATTCCTCAAAGAAAACAACATCTGCTTTAAGTGCTGCACTACAACATCACACTTTGCCAGGAACTGTAAGTTTAGTGTGACATGCACAGAATGCGGTAGCACAGAGCACAACACAGCTTTACAGCCTGGACCACCCTCTAAGGTATGACCCCAAACACAAGAGCATGACGGGAGGCAGATAGACACTCACATAGATACCCAAGTAGTCACTTCTCGGTGTACAGAGATCTGTAAAGGACTCGCAGGAGGGAAATCCTGCTCAAAAATCTGCCTCGTCAGAGTATATCCGGTCGGTCGCCGAGATAAGACGATCAAGATATATGCAATCTTAGACGATCAAAGCAACCGGTCTTTAGCTAAATCCACCTTCTTTGACCCCTTCAACATCGTAGGGCCCGGTTCTCCCTACTCCTTAAGGACATGTGCTGGTACCATTGAGACGGCGGGAGGAAGGCAACTGAATACAAGGTAGAGTCCATAGATGGTCAGACCTGCTTGTCCCTGCCAGCCATACTGGAGTACAACTACATTCCTGACAACCGGTCTGAGATACCTACACCAGAGGTAGCAGCATACCACCCCCACCTGAGGCATATAGCTCACCTGATACCAGAACTGGACCCAGAAGCCCCGATAGTCTTACTCCTTGGAAGAGACATACTATGAGTTCATAAGGTTAGAGGACTAATTAACGGACTCAAAACGCTCTATACGCCCAGAGACTTGACCTAGAATGGGTCATCATGTGAGATGTCTGTCTAGGAGGAGCACACAAGCTGACCTCAGTCAACAGTGTGCTCACCCATACACTTGAAAATGGACGTCCTTCCTTATTCCAGCCATGTCAGTTTCTTAATAAAAGAATTACCACACAGAGCTCCTGTGCCTTGTTCGTTCTTGAGGTTCTTCTGGTACCGTAACAACCACCCCAATGAAGACATTGTAGAGTACTGAATGAGAGTGCACATTTTTGGAAACAGTCCTTCCCCTGCAGTCGCTATCTACGGTCTCAGACATTCACCCTGAGAGGGTGAAGCTAAGTATGGGTCAGATGTCAGATCCTTTGTAGAAAAGGATTTCTACATGGATGACTGCTTGAAATCCACACTCACGAACGAGACCGCAATCAGTCTCCTGAAAAGGGCTCAAGAGATGCGCGCTCTATCCAACTTTAGGTTGCACAAAATCGCCTTCAACAGCCGTGAGTTAATAGAGGCCTTCTCACTCCAAGACCACTCAAATGATCTAAAAGACTTGGATCTTAGCACCAACTCCCTTCCCATGCAGCGGAGCCTCAGTCTGCTGTGGGACTTAAAGGCAGACACATTCACCTTCAGCAAGGAAGAAAAACCATTAACACACAGAAGAGTCCTGTCCACCATAAACAGCTTATATGCTCCTCTGGGATTTGTAGCGCCTGTTACCATCCAAGGTAAAATGATGTTAAGGAACTTCATCACAGAGACGTCTGATTGGAATGATCTGCTTCCCATGGAGAAAAAGGACCTGTGGACAGGTTGGAAGAAGTCTCTCGAAGCTTTGACCAGTCATCATGTGGCACGACCATATGCTTCAATGCCATCTACTGAAGTTAAGATGCAAAGACTATATATTTTCTGCGGTGCTTCAGTCAAGGCAATTGCTGCCATAGCACACCTAAAGACCATAGACGTCAAAGAACAATGCCATATAGGATTTCTCATGAGCCGGACCAAACTGGCGCCACACCACGAACACATGATATCCAGACTGGAACTCTGCGCTGATGTGCTTGCAGTGGAGTTGGCTGAACTTATAACTTCAGCAACGAACCTAGAAATCGAAGAAGTCGAGTTTTATACAGACAGCAAGGTAGTCTTAGCATATATCTGCAATGAAACCAGACGCTTTTACTTCTACATCAGCAATCGGGTGCGAAGGATCAGGAGATCCACTTGTCCTAAACAGTGGCACTATGTGCCTACACAGCATAATCCTGCGGACCACGTGACTAGATCCGTCACACCAAGCCCCCTTAAAGACACAACATGGTTTACGGGTCCTGTATTCCTGTACCGTTCAACGTCTTGAGAGATCGGATCCGACACATTTGTAATGGTAGTCCCGGATGCTGATGAAAAAATTCGACCTGAAGTATCTGTTCTACGTACAGTGACTTCTGACCACCAACTTAAATCCCATTGTTTCGGCAGATTCTCCACCTGGATGTCGCTCGTTCGTGCTATAGCCTGTCTAGATCATATAGCTCAGTCTTATAAATCTACATTACCTGTGAGCCAGAAGCTCTGCAAAGGTTGGCATCACCCCAAAAACGCCTTTACCGCTGCTAATCTAGAAAAGGAAAAAGTAGCAAATCAATTACTCTATAGTGTGGGTACACCTTCAATACTAAGAGAAAGTTTATCAAAAAAGACAAAAGTGACTCCTAAAATATAATATTTATTAGTATGCTGATAAAATCATACCCAAATTCTAAACAAAATCCCACTTAAAAGGACACATTAGGTATGGGCAGGGTATGTCGGGTGGGAGGAGGTCCCCTTGTCACGGGGAAACTGGGCACTGTGCCCGGGGGTATGTAGTGGCTGTCCCTTCCACTGCCCCTCACTAATCCTGCGCCCGAGGGCAACCCCTGATGGTGGGGTCCCCCCGTCCTCGTGCCTACCCTAAATTACCCTTGGCATCACCCTATACCTCACAGCCATGAATGATAAACATAAATGTGCAATATTTTTTATTTTTGATATAACAACATCAGCCACAATCGGCATATCATATATAACAAAACAAAAAAGACTTATTATCTCTGTATGATTGGATACATATACTTAGCCCCAACACGTTTCCCCCAGCAACCGTGGGTTCATCAGGGGGCAGTAAACCAGATGATATAGTAAAGATCCTTAGAATGCACCGTCACAGAAGATACTCAGTTAATGGAGGACAGGGACGCTGATATGGATATTCAGGCCCACGATCATCTAAATGTAAAACACACATGAAAAAAGGGCAGTCATACCTTCAGATCCATGACGACGAGGCAGAAATACCAGGAACAAGGTAACAAGGTACCAACTTACCCACCTCAATAGACGGACAGGGTTCCCAAGGTAGAGGTGACTGATACTGCACCTAGTGACCAAGGGAATCCCGCGTCTATTTAACGGTGGAAGTCCCTCCCAACCCTATACTGGTGGCCAATGGCAGGCAAGCGGTCATCAGATGTCATATCCGCTTCCTGCCGGTGGAGCGCATCATCTGCGCTCCATATCTCCTTACCGGAAGGTGACGCGATCAACGCCATTTCCGCCGCATTTGTATACAGCTCTATTCCCGGCATTGCTCCATCCAATAGCCATTGACCGCGCTATATATCAATGTCATTTCCGGTTAATGGAACGCAAGCCAGGGCGCTCCTTATTGTGATGTAAAAATAGAGGCTACCCTTTGTCATGGAAACCAATGACAGACCAAAATGTTGTGTCCGTCATAAAATCATTATATAATCATGTGTACATAATAATTTAACTAACTGAGTTTACTCCTTGTGGGTTTAAATGTTAAAAAATAGATCAAATAGATATGGTTATTAGAATTGTTGTTGCAGGACTAGCCATGTGATTAATACATGGCCGCCCCCTATCTCATGCGGCATCGAGGTTTACCCGATGCAGATAGCCAATCAATCAGTACCCCGGCAATAAAATCGAAGCTCGAGTGTAAGGCAAAAATTATTTACAAAAAAGGAGAAAAGAAAGAAAGATGATAGAAGAGGTAATCTTGTTTCGGGGGAATTTCTCCATCATATTATAGTCAAGTACAGCAGGGCCCCCTGTAAATATGTACATCATAAAAAACACTGGTAGTCAAGTCGTTCATTAAGGCCAAAGGGGGACTGGGACCGCATGTTAAATATCCAGTAGGATTCCCTTTGTAGGATCCTGCGGTCCCAGTCTCCTTTCCTGGGTGACGGTGGGACTACCTCCAGGACCGAAAATAGTAATGATCCGGGGTCCCCGTTGTGAACCTCCTTCACATGTTGTGCAATGGGAGTGGTTTTTCCCTTCGACACATCATTGATGTGTTCAAGTATCCTGGTCCTTAATTCCCTTTTTGTCTTGCCTATATAGTCCAAAGGACACCGGCATTGGCAAATATAGACAAGACCCCTAGTGCGGCAGTTGGCAAAATCTTTTATTTCCTGCCTCTGACCATTAACAGAACTCCGTACCGATTTTGCGGTGTTAATATTCCTGCAGGCTTTGCATCGCCCACACTTGAACAGGCCACAAGGCCTACGGTCAAGCCAAGAGCCTGCCCTTTTGGGGGCCATATAAAAACTCCTCACTAATCTATCCTGCAGGCTTTTTCCTTTCCGGTATGTGATACTAGGATGGTCGGAGATCACCTTCTTTAGGTCAGGGTCCAGTTCTAAAATGGACCAGTACTTATTCAGAATCCCCCTAATTTCCCGATCACCCGAGTCAAAAGTGGAGATTAACCTAATCTAGAAAAGGCCAAAAATATAATATTTCGCACTATACAACGTGAATGTTATGCTAAAGAAATAGACTAACTCAGCAAAGACAAAACAGTTTCTAAGGACAGCGCTTTGAAGAAGCTTGATCCCATTATTGACCAAAATGGGTTGATAAGAGTAGGAAGTTGTCTTCAAGAAGCTAAAGTGGAATTTGGGGAAAAACATCCTGTAATAAATAATACCCGGACATCACCACGTCACGACCCTGCTCATGTGACATCACCACGTTCAAGTGAAACACCAGGGCTGATTGTTTACCTAAGGGAATCTTTGAGCTGCTGGACTATGGATAGTTGGAGCGAAGAGGTGCGTGAGCAAGTTCATCTTCAACTGCGTTTCCTGTCGCAAACTTCGTGGCATGTTCCAGAACCCAAAAATGGCCAGTCTCCTAACCGAGAGACTCAGTACAGATCCTCCTTTTACCAACATTGGTCTGGATGTATTCGGTACTTGGTCAGTGGCTACACTGCACACTAGAGATATTCACATATTGAAACAGATTTGTTCGGACAGAGGCACAAATTTTGTTGGAGCAATTAAAGAACTTCCAATATGTACACTGCCAATGTGGAAAAGTACCTAAATGAGCAGGGATGCACCTGGACCTTTAATCCACAGCATTCTTCTCACATGGGTGGCGTCTTGGAAAGTATGATAGGTATAGCAAAGAAAATCCTGGATTCCATCCTCTTACAAGTAGGGAGCACGAGACTCACACATGACAGTTTGGTCACATTCTTGACGGAAGTCTCAGCCATCATGAACGCAAGACCGTTGACTACTCTTTCCAGTGACCTTGAAGATTTGACTAATCTCACTCCTGCCATGTTACTCACGCAGAAGACCAGCACCCAGAATGCTCCTCTTGGAGAATTTAATGACAAAGACCTCTATAGATGACAATAGAGGCAGGGGCAAAGTCTTTCTAATGCCTTTTGAGACAGGTGGAGGAAGCAGTATATCTCTACCTTGCAATAAAGAAGGAAGTAGCAAAATAACAAGTTGAACATAAGACTTGGGGATGTCATGCTCAGGAAAGACAGCCAGTCACACTGGAATGAGTGGCCACTGGGCCTCATCACCAACACATTCCCAAGTAAGAATGGGAACGTGCGCAAGGCTGAGATCAAAATTTGGAAGCTTGGAGAATGTAAACTATTCCTCAGGCCAGCAGTGGAGCTTGTCCTGTTGTTTTCACCTCAGAGACATAGTGGTGGCGTCCGTTGATGCCAGACGGGGAGTGTTCTCTCCCAGCACTGGAAGATTCATTTCAGTATCATTACAGATCACATCTGCTGTATTCTGTAATTATAAGTTAGGTAACAGCACCATCTAGCGGTTGTAACAATGTATTACATTTGTGTTTCTTGTCAATAAAGTTTATCGTATTGTGGGGAGTGCTATGCATTGTGGGAAAGAGAGGTCTTCATTCTACAGACTACAGGACATCAGCAGAGCTGTCTCCTGCAGTTCTCCTTCTTAGGGTCCTTTCACACTAGCGTTTTCAGGATCCGGCATAGAGTTCCATCATCATGGCTCTATGCTGGAAAGAAACGCTTTAGTTACAGATAATACAACCGCATGCATCCGTTTGAACGGATCTGCTTGTATTAACTTGGAGGACGGATCAGTTTTCTATAGTGGTAGATTGCGCCAGAAAAAACAGATCCGTCCCCATTGACTTGCATTGGGGGTCATGACGGATCCATTTTGACCCGCATCCCATGACGGAAAGAATACCGCAGCATGCTGCGGTATTTACTCCGTCCAAAAAACGTTCAGTGACTGAACTGAAGACATCCTGATGCATACTGAACGGATTTCTCTCTATTCAGAATGCATGGGGATAATCCAGATCAGTATTCATCCGGCATAGAGCCCCGACGATGAAACTCTATGCCGGATCCTGAAAACGCTAGTGTGAAAGGACCCTTAAACTCCATTATCCTTGTACATGCATATCGGTAAGCTATCTACCTCTCTCTCAGGGATATTGTGTTATGTAGAGCTCCTCAGTTAGCTCTAGTATTACTCTGGGAACATGTTGTAGCTGTTAGATGTTAGATATGCAATCCTATGTACAGGCAGCCATTTTGGGACATGTACTTTCTCTGTTAATGTTATATAACATGCCATTTATACTGTATGCTGATACATGCTATGCTTTATCCTCTACGTTATTTGTATTCTTATAGTTTTACTTCAAATACTCCTGTTTTGCCAATAAACAAGTTAGACTACAGAAAACAGTCCTCTTCTTTGGAAGACAGGAATGGTTTATGCTGAATATCAGACTGCACACTGTGTGAACGTGTATGAAGACAGAACATAATGTGTTTTTTAATAAAAAATGGAATCTGTATAGCGCCATCATCTGTTTGTCCTTTTTCTAATTTATCTGTCCACCCCACTGAGGTGGATGCATATGCTCAGTGCCATCCTTTAACTGCCACCAACTGCAGCAAAAAGGACACACTCTTGAGAAAGGACATGCTAACTGACCTTCCAGCTTGAAATACATCTGGGAAAGCAGTTGAAGCAACAAATAAGGAGATCTCTAGGTACATGTGAGGTACAGGGCTGTTTCTAGCTTTGTTATAAAGAGAGAAAGGAAGGGAAATGGAGCAAAAAAAACAAAAAACTAAATAAAGTAATAAAACATATATTATAAATTGAGGATTAAAGATGCCATGTGATTGGCGAGATTCATCATTTTCAACCTGCTGTTAAGATTGTTCTGCAGTAGGGAACACTGTCAAAACTCCATACACACTTGGATACGACCTAGCCAGTCGTATCTCTAAAACTCTGTATCCTTTAGTGGACATTACAGCCACTATTGCAAGAGTATGATTGCCCACCAGGAAGATACAGAGGTAAGTTGATCATAACTCCCATCCTTGTCTAAACACATTCCTAGTTATTTGGGAAGAACTACACTGTGTACAGTTGGAACTGTGTTATGCTATCATTGAATGTACTACAACTCCTATTTTGCACTTTAGAAAAGAGAGACGTTTATTCTTCTCCATCTAGCCTGGTTATTGAACTATCCGCTGGCAGTTGGGCACCCCGACCAACATCAGGGAACAGCCATAACATCATGATGTGCCCCGAGAGAACAAAGGGTGTATCCTGACTGCTGTTAGGTACTGGGATGACATCCTCAGAGCCACTGTCAGACCTTACACTGTTGCAGTGGGCCCTGGGTTCTGCATGGGACAGGAAATGCCCAGTCTCATGTGTCCGGAGTGTATAGGCAGTTCCTTGATGACAGACATTAATACCGGGCCCTCATATTCCCCAAGGACTGGATCCAATAGGGAACCTCTGGAGCATTCTGTATCAGTGCATTCAGTACTACCAAGTACAGACTGTCCAGGAGCAGACTGCCACTGATAATCTGATCCAGGAAATTCACCAGGACACCATCAATCTTATCAGGAATATGCCCAGATGTTTTTGGGAGTGCATACAGGCATATTGGATTTTGAATCTTTCATTCACTATTCTCAGATTAGTGATTAAAGTAATCCCTTATTTTTTGAGAGCAGTGTCTATTACTGATTAATACAATTAATGTGTCCTCAACTCAAGTTGACTTCCTTAGAGAGGTTGTTGCCTGTGCATCACCAACTCACCATCTCTCTTACACTGGTATGACTATTATGACTAGGGGCACAGTGAAATGGGGTTCAGAGGAAGCAACTGCACTTGACCTCAAAGTCAACATAAAAAACATCAGTACTAAAAATGGTGCATGGTAAGTGGTGGACTCTAATAAATTTTGTCTAGGAACCTTATGTTACTGTACATAGTGGCTTAGGATCTGTCATTACAGTCTAAGAGGGGAAAAGTGATAACTCTCTAACAAGACTGATGTCAGATTAGGGTTATTTTGCTTTCACAATCATATTTAATAAAAATAGCTACAATCTACCGCTAGTGCTAATCTAATCTAAGACCTGGCATAACAGTGAGACTGTGAAATACATCAATTATCAATTACATACAGATAGATCATTTGCTACAGCTTTTCGATGCTAAAACAAATATATCAAATACAGCTAAAATATGTATATTCGGAAATTTCATATTTAATTCCCTTTATATCTGCTATTCACACCAGAGGCAGCCATAGAGCAAATTAATTTCTGAAGAAAGTGGTTTTCCATTTTTAACATACTACATTACTTCATTGCCGTGATTGACTTCTAATGAAAACACTCTAAATATCATAGCCGCTTTTGGCAAGCAGACAGAAATAATTGAGCACCCAGTGGGTTACAGTGGGTTTTTGTGCATGTTGTGTAAGACAGACCTTCTTGGATGTTACTGATCTGGTACTTTTATGGCTGCAATATTTATTCTGAAATGTGCAATATTTAGATTGCTCGTATTGAAGCTCTTTATATTCAAAGTATATAAATTAAGCAGGATCAGACTGACTTAACAGAGTACCAGACAATAATCCAGAAGGCCCAGGTTTTGACATAATATTGGGGTCACAGAAGGTCCAGCAGAAGACAACCCCAATGTTGAGATTTGTTTTTAATGGGTGGATTAAAAAATAACATACTAGACCTTACTGATGCTCTGTGAGTGCAATATCAGTGATGTTTATAATGAAAGAAAAAAATGGACATAGATCTGTATGTATATTGTTGTTGGACCCATAGTAACCCAATCTAATACTGGATGTTAATATACATACTGTATGTCACTTACATGAACTTACAAATAGTAAAGCCAAGCATAGAGTATCGCACAAAAGTGAGTACACCCCTAACACTTCTGTTAATACTTAATATCTTTTCATGGGGCAACACTGAAGATTTGACACTTTAATACAATGGAAAGTAGTCACTTTGTACAGCTCGTATCACAGTGTAAATTTAGTGTGCCCTCAAGGTAACTCAACACACTGGAATTAATGTCTAAACCACTGGCAACAAAAGTGGTTTAGTGAAAATGGCAACATTTAGCCCAGAAGAGCCATTTTCTTACCCAGATGTCATGTGACTCATTAGTGTTACAAGGTCTCAGGTGTAAATGGGGAGCAGGTGTTTTAAGTTTGGTGTTATCGCTCTCATACTCTATCATACTGGTCACTGAAAGTTCAACATGGCACCTCATGGTGAAGAACTCTCTGAGGATCTGAAAAGAAGAATTGTTGCTCTACATAAAGATTGCCTAGGCTATAAGAAGATTGCCAACACCCTAAACTGAGCTGCAGCACAGTGGCCAAGAACATACAGTGATTTAACTAGACAGGTTCCACTCAGAACAGGCCTCGTCATGTTTGACCAAAGAAATTGAGTGCACGTGCTCAGCATGATATCCAGAGGTTGTCTTTTCAAAATAAATGTATAAGTGCTGCCAGCATTGCTGCAGAGGTTAAAGGGGTAGGGGGTCAGCCTGTCAGTGCTCAGACCATATGCCGGACACTGCAATAAATTGCATGGCTGTCGACCCAGAAGAAAGCCTCTTCTAAAGATGATGCAAAAGAAAGGTGTTGAGTTATTTTGAGGGCATACTAAATTTACACTGTTATGCAAGCCGTACACTGACTACTTTACATTGCATCAAAGTGTTATATCTTCAGTGTTATCTCATGAAAAGATGTAATAAAATATTATAAAAAATATGAGGGGTGTATTCACTTTTGTGAGATACTGTACATGTTAGACTGCTGTCATACTGTTCTACCACCTTAAAGGGCTATTTTGTTCTGAGAAAATGGGAGCATATTGCTAGGATATGCCCCCATTGTCTGATAGGTGCGGGTCCCACCTCTGGGACCCGTATTTACATTGAGAACGGAGTGGGAAGGTTGTGGCCAGAGGACCCCCGGGTGGGCCGTGCCACCACCAATTGCTCTCCCCGTAGTAGTGTATGAGATCGCACTGCGTTTGCACGGTCACCAATCCCAATCATTTCTATGGGGCTGACAGAAATAGCCGAGCTATTGACAGGATCATAATCCCTGACAAGCAGAGAAGAGAGAGGAGGCTGAGGCAGCTCTTTAGCTCAGTGTGGTGAAGTAACTTGTCCTGCTGTGTGATTAGGACAGGTTTTGTGTGTACTAATAGGATGGTGGCCATTTTATTTATTCCAATGATTGCTCCCCAGACAAAATGAGCCATTATAACTAATAAAAGGTATATGGGCATATATTTATAATAAAAGTAATATTTAAGTATTTTCTTAATTCCTGGAGAACACCTTTAATGGTTGTCTGAACTCTGAAGCTTGGGATGTCACACCCAATTTTACTTACATTACAGAATGGATTACTATCGACTATTCTTCCAAAAAGAAGTTCTGTCTCTGCAGAGGTTCGCTTCTTTTTGCTTCTTGTTATCATTCCAGTTCTTCATTGTTTTTCCAAACACCTGGACACGCAACATTGAACATTGCTGAAATTTCGGCCTAGGAGAGGTGGTATGCTGGAGTAATAAACCAAGGTCTCTCAGTTCAAGGATTCAGTCCCTCTGAGTTTGTGACAAGTGGAGATAGCTGCCGTATTGATAGACAGGAGGCATCACACAATCATCCCATGCAACTTGATATGATTTTTGAGGTTTTATGTGGCTAAAAAACTTTGCTCTCAGTCTAGCTTTTATGTCTCTCCCACATGCCACAGCTTTAAGATAGGTGTTTGAAAATGTTATCATGTGCAGATCTTAGTGACACCTGCTACTTCCTTGATTTACATACCCTTACAACCTTACAATGCAGTTTTTCATATAATACATTATTAGCAACTCAGGCTATGCTATTACGTATTCTTTAGCACAGACAAGTGTATGTCTCCCTCTAGTGCCTAATATAACGTACTTGTAATTTCCTTACATAATGTATACAGGGATCATTATGAACATTTTCGTCCATATACTTCCAATGGATGCAGACTAATGAAGGATTCCGTTAAACAAAAATGGAGGCAGACCATGAAGCTGTTAAGAGCCAAGGGACATGGGTTAAAATCATAGTGGTGGCCAAAAATGTAAGTGTTCAGCTGGCCAAGAGAGAGAGGCATTGCTTATTGGCCAGGTGAGATGCACCCTGCCTCTTCTTCTTGGTGCTGATGAAGCATGGAAGCTGTGCATGGCCCTCACTGTTGCTTCAGCAATAATTGCCTGTATAACCAGGAGCATGAGTCACAAGAGGGAAACATGATGACTGGCATGATAAAGATTTTTTTTATTTGAGGGGGCTAAGTCTCACTTTTGGCCCCTATAATTCTTAGGTATGCTACTGGAAAATATATTGATTGTTATGTCATGCTAACCAGTCTGAATAAAGAATTTGATATAATTTAACACCTGAACTGATTCATATCCCATGTATAGGTTAGCTTAGAAGAATACAAAACACAATGTTTGAAGCAGAGGAAAACACAGAAGCTACATCAACCATATCACATACGACATAAGTAGACATACATCATACATAGCTTGAGAAAACCAAAACTCATCCAACTTTGATTAAAGATTTAGATATCAGGTATGGAATGCCTTTTAGACATTTGCAATTAATATCCTAGTCTTTAGCTTAATGAATCGCATTGAAAGTCTGCAGTGGCAATATCCCCTACTATCAGCATATTAGGAAGAAACAGTCATATATTTCCATAGTAATGTCCAGGAACAGTGTAAGCAATAGTACCCATTAACACTGTAAGCCCTGTATAGTCTCAGCTACAGTATAGTGCCAAGATATACTGTAGAATCACGTCCAGAAATCATCTCCAGAAGTAATGCCTGAAGTTCTTACAAAAGACAGGGTCTAAATGAGTTTTATGGGTTTAAATTAAAGAGGTTGTTCGGTCCTAAAATCAAAATTCTTTTTATGTGCTCCTAACACCCCTCACTATGCATACATATGCCCCCAATACCTGTTTTTCAAGTCTGAGCTTTCCTTCCCCCCTAGAAGACATCAGATTATCCTGGCAGATCTGTTTACTTTCTCACCTTCTTGTTTTGTTGAATACATAACTTTATTGATACACAAGCCTGGCTGCACTGCACAGAGATGAGTCACAGGCTGGCCACGCCCCCACACTGCTCTGTCTGCAGCAGCTACACCCATTACAACTCCTGTGTCCATCTTTCTGCACACAGGCATGAATCTACTTCTCAGTCAGTGTCTAAATCCCATCACTGACCATCCACAGGCACTGCCCTCATCATCTCCAGAGTGTGAAAAACAGCCTGAATCAGCAAGCGTATCCAATCATATATGTATCTAATCCTATCCTGTGTGATAAAGCCTGCAGAGCGGTGTATCAAATCCCAACACTGACATTGCTAAAATGTGTATCTAATCCCATTTTGTATGATCCTGTCGGCTGAGCTGTGTATCTAATCCCTTATGCACACCACTGTATCCATTTTGCGATCCACATTTTTTGCAGTCCCATTGAGTTCGATGGATTTGAGGTGCTCATTTTGAGGACCAGAATAGGACATGTTCTGTTTTTACTGGAACTGACATACGGATATAAAAAACACACTGATGACGTCCCTGTGCTTTCCATATCCGTATGTCAGTTCTGCGACAGATAAAAAATGACTGGTAAAAAATGTGAATCGCACACGGACAGTAACCTCATTTAGTGGATCCGCGACTTGCAGACCGCAAAACAGATACGGTTCTGTGCACGAGCCCTATCACTTATACTGAGCGCCCATAACAGTGACATCCACAGTGCCCCATAACAGTGACGTCCACAGTGCCCCATAACAGTGACGTCCACAGTGCCCCATAACAGTGACGTCCACAGCGCCCCATAACAGTGATGTCCACAGCGCCCCCATAACAGTGATGTCCACAGCGCCCCCATAACAGTGATGTCCACAGTGCCCCATAACAGTGACATCCACAGATCCCCATAACAGTGATCTCCACAGTGCCACCATAACAGTGACATCCACAGTGCCCCCATAACAGTGACGTCCACAGATCCCCCATAACAGTGACGTCCACAGTGCCCCATAACAGTGACATCCACAGTGCCCCATAACAGTGACGTCCACAGTGCCCCATAACAGTGATCTCCACAGTGCCCCCATAACAGTGATGTCCACAGTGCCCCCATAACAGTGACCTCCACAGTGCCCCATAACAGAGATCTCCATAGTGCCCCATAGCAGTGACATCCACAGTGCCTCCATAACAGTGACGTCCACAGTGCCCCATGACAGTGACGTCCACAGTGCTCCATGACAGTGACCTCCACAGTGCTCCATGACAGTGACGTCCACAGTGCCACCATAACAGTGACGTCCACAGTGCCCCCATAACAGTGACGTCCACAGTATACAGTATAGGAATACTGAGGGGGCCTTTCAGCTCTCTCATGGATTGTCACCCAGCTTTCCTGGTCTCCTGAGGAGAACATATCTCAGTGCGGGAACATATAGAGAAGTCATCAAATGATTTAGCCATTCAGGAGTCTTAGTTCTCATAGGAGCTGCAACCCGGCTTTCTAAGACTCCTGAATGGCCAACTCATTTGACTTCTCTATATGTTCCTATACTGTAATATATTCTCCTCAGGAAAGCTGGGTGACAGCCTGTATACCACACAGCTCTCCTAGGAGCTGCCACCTGGCTTTCTGTGATGTATACAGGCTGTCACCCAGCTTTCCTAAAAAGGAACAGAACCTAGAACTTGCGGAATGGTGAATGCTCGGATGGAGCACGGTGCAGGAGGCTAGCAGGAGGATGATGGGCTGATTGTCCTCCCTCCACTGCTGCCTGTGCTCCCGCTCAGCCTGCCCCGCACTAAGATCAAATGCAGACATCCGAGGAACACAGATGCCGGGCTGGATTCTTGCTTAGTGCAGGAGCGCACGGCGTCATTGGTTGCTATGACGCCGTGCGCTTCTTTCAGCCGCTACTGTACACTAATAAACTGATATGATCTATAGGAGTGTATTAGTGTACAGTAGCGGCTGCAGGAAGAGCACGGCGTCATAGCAACCAATGACGCCGTGCGCTCCTGCACTAAGCAGGAATCCAGCCCGGCATCTGTGTTCCTCGGACGTCTTATAACCCCTCTTCCCCCATGGAGGTTCTCTCACCGGCACTGATGTCTGCCCTCAGACATGGACGCTGGGCCCCGCAGTCATGTTCAGGAGACTGGGGGACCACGGAGGAATCCCCCGCCTCCCCTGTGGGTGAGTCCCAGCCTGCTCCTGCACAGCGCTTACATCGCGCTGTGCAGGAGTCAGTACAGGCTTCACATAGAAGCCTGTACAATATAGACAGTGGTACTGCGCATGCTCACTAGCATTCAGCCTAGTGAGCTGTGAAGACGGCCGGGCGGAGCTTTCTCCAGCACGAGGCGGTGACGTCACTTGTGACGATCCGTTTCCTGCTGGAGAAAGGAAGAGAAGACAGGAAGAGAGGAAGACGGTCTTCAGACGGAAGCAGGGAAAAGCCATCTGGAGGGACCACGTGACCGGGAGGCAGATCTCAAGAACGGCTGCACTGTGGAAGGTAAGTATATGTGCAATAATCTTTCCTCCACAGGTTAGATTTAAAGAGCAAAAAAAAGGTTAAGCCCGGAGAACCCCTTTAATGTTATGGGTGGCATTTATATAGGGTCTGGTCTTCACTAAGAATAACAAATCTTGATGTAAATGCCTCCACAAGGTTTGCCATATTTTAATCTTTATCTTTCCTGTTGTTCAGCTTGGGCCTTAAACTGACTGCAAGCCTAGGTTAGAGAACTTTATCAAAACTAGTTGGGTACCCCTAATTTACAGTATATTTAAAAATAGTGAAATCTTGTAGGTTTCATATTGACCATGCAGGAACTGGATCAGAGGATGGGAGTGGTAGTGGCTCTGACTACAGGATGTGTCACAATGGTTTCCCTTAGGCCATAGCTCTATAAGGTCAGCATACTTCCTGATGTTGGGGCTCCTGCTTGATGGTAGTCCTTGATGTTGGTGGTTGTATGGGTGCCTGGCAGAAGGTATAGGAATGCAATGACCAGCATTGAGTGTAGTTGTCATAGCGCCTCAACAAACACAGGAGGGAAGCGGAAAGGTACTAGACCTGGAACCTAGGGAAAGGGGGATGGTCACCACCTAGTAAATCCCTAATCTGAGCCTTGACTATTATCTGTATGAACAGACCTCGATGGTAGGAATGTTCATATGCAGGAACCTAAAACCCTATCTCACAATATAGGGCCCTGGAAATAGTGTCAGGACAATAAATGACAGGTTCCCTCCAGCTGAAAGAAAAGGGGACCCCCTCAGGCCTAATACAAAAGATAGGGGGAAACAATAAACAGGAAATAGGAAAAGACACTTAACTCCGAATAGTACGTGGACAAGCAGGAACTCTGTGGAGATCCAAACACCAACACTTCCACCAACAGTATAAAGCTATCAACTGCACAGCAAGATGGGTGGTAACCAGATTAAATAGGGGAGTTGGAATGCACACTTAGCTACACCTGAGACAAGGGGTGTGGTCATTACCAGCAACAACACTGAAACAAGTGAAACCAAAAGAAGCTGTGAGATGACATTACGTGCAGCTAATCTCTTGGATCTTCTGACACCTGTCACGTTAAGGAACCTGACACTAGTAGGAGTCATGGGTGATGGGGGCTCATCTGAGGCTGGGGGGTGTGATGGGGTCTGATCTGAGGCTGGGGGGTCTGATCTGAGGCTGAGGGTCTGATCTGAGGCTGGGGGTTTGATCTGAGGATGGGGGGCCTATTGGGGGTCTGATCTGAGGCTGGGGGTCTTATCTGAGGCTGTGCGGTCTGATCTGAGGCTGTGGGGTCTGATAAGGGTCTGATTCTGGGGGGTCTGATGTGGGCTTATGTGAGGCTAGGGAGGGTCTGATGGGGGTCTGATCTGAGGTTATGAGGTCTGATGGGGGTGTGATCTGAGGCTGGGAGTCTAATAGGGGTCTGATCTAAGGCTGGGGAGGGTCTGATTGGTTTCTGATCTGAGGCTGATGTAGGCTGGGGGGTCTAATAGGAGGCTGATTTGAGGCTGATAGAGGTGGGGGGCAGATCTGAAGCTAAGGGACAAAGGCAAGTATAGTTGTGAAGAAAGAGGCAGGTACAGTGGCAGGGAGACTGCTATATGTGGTCAAAATGGCACCTGTACTATTTGTAATATACAGTGCAGGCGCCATTGTGTGCTGCAAAAATATAGCGCTCTAGATTTTTTCAATTGAAGCACAATTTCTGTAACTTACCCCTAAGTCACGTATATATGTTTGACCAAATATATAGAAATATAGAAACATAGAATGTGTCGGCAGATAAGAACCATTTGGCCCATCTAGTCTGCCCAATATGCTGAATACTATGAATAGCCCCTGGCCCTATCTTATATGAAGGATGGCCTTATGCCTATCCCATGCATGCTTAAACTCCTTCACTGTATTTGCAGTTACCACTTCTGCAGGAAGGTTATTCCATGTGTCCACTACTCTCTCAGTAAAGTAATACTTCCTGATATTACTTTTAAACCTTTGCCCCTCTAATTTAAAACAATGTCCTCTTGTAGCAGTTTCTCTTCTTTTAAATATTCTCTCCTCTTTTACCGTGTTGATTCCCTTTATGTATTTGAAACTTTCTATCATATCCCCTCTGTCTCTTCTTACTTCCAAGCTATACATGTTAAGGTCCTTTAACCTTTCCTGGTAAGTTTTGTCCTGCAATCCATGTACTAGTTTAGTAGCTCTTCTCTGAACTCTCTCCAAAGTTTCAATATCCTTCTGCAGATATGGTCTCCAGTACTGCACACAATACTCCAAATGAGGTCTCACTAGTGCTCTGTAAAGCGGCACGAGCACCTCCCTCTTTCTACTGTTAATGCCTCTCCCTATACACCCGAGCATTCTGCTGGCATTACCTGCTGCTCTATGACATTGTCTGCCCACCTTTAGGTCGTCTGATATAATGACCCCTAAATTCCTTTCCTCAGATACTGGGGTTAGTACTGTATCACTGATTTTATATTCTGCTCTTGGGTTTTTACGCCCCAGGTGCATTATCTTGCACCTATCGAAATCTCTATGAATATAGCAGTCAAATTTTTAAGCTGAGAATTTTGTATGGCCCACGAACGATGTTACAAATATCCAAATGGCCCTCGGCAGCAAAAAGGTTCCCCACCCCTGTATAATAAGATTTTGATTTAATGGCAAATGCTAACTATTTGAATAAGGGAGAAAAAGCAAAAAAAGGGTTGGCTCACCACAAGTTGGATTATGTTGGGTGCTTGAAACTCAAATGGGGGGGTGCTCTACCCCCAAGAATGTGTAGGAGTTTGTGGAAGGGGTGGAGAACACCCCGAAACGCGTCTGGTGTAGAGGAAGCACTCCCATGACAATTACAGAACCTCCATACTGCATGGCCATGCTGTTACAGAAACATTGCTAACAATTCGGATACATCTTTTAATCTTTAAAAAATTTGCCGGCGATTGATTAAGTTACCTTGTACAGCTTTACCGCGAAAAATCGCGATAACGTGACGTCCTCACCTCGAAGCCCGCATCAGCAGAGCGGGGCACGAAGATACACGGAGGAGTACGAGACGCCGCAGCAGTGATCCACGCTGCCCGCTACCATCCTCGATAATCTCCAGAAGGAGGTAAGGACAGCACAGTCTAACCCATTATCTGCACAGATAGTTATCAAGGTGCGATTATTATTTTAATATCCTCAAACTGTGCCGGTTGTGTTTAAAAAACAAAAAAAACATTGACAACCTGGACTAGAGGCAGGGTTGGCGCCACCTGTAAGGCGACCTAGGCAACTGCCTAGGGCACAATTTAGTAGGGGGCGCCGCCAGACCGACATGATCATCAAACGGGGATGCTGTTACTGCTGCGCTGCTAAAAATAAGCATCCTTTCTTACCTGCGCTGCGCACAGCCCCGCGCAGTGCAGGGCAAGGGAGGGAAGCGGGGAGGTGTGCCGAGGAGGAGGACTCAGGAGGACAGGTCCAGACCAGGAGGTGAGGTAAGGTAATGGAGGGAGGAGGAGGTTTAATTATGGTCTGAACTGGCTGGCAAAAGGCATAGTGCCCCCATAATCTGTCTTGGATGCTATGGCTACTGGCACATTATAGGGGCTTATGGCTACTACTGGCACATTATAGGGGGGCCTATGGCTACTGCACATTATAGGGGGGGCCTATGGCTACTGGCACATTATAGGGGGGGCCTATGGCTACTGGCACATTATAGGGGAACTATGGCTACTGGCACATTATAGGGGGCCTATTGGCTACTGGCACATTATTGGTGGGCACTATAGGGGCATCTACTGAGGTCACAGAACGGTTATTTTATATGGGGGCTCTGTATAGGGACATTTTATACTGGGACACATTATGGTGGGTACTATGGGGAAGAGGGGAGAGGGGTACTATGGGGTCATCTACGGGGGGCACTAAGAAGAGGTATTTTATACTTAAAAATTATGGAGGACACTGAGGGCATCTATTGGGGCACTATATATAGGGCCTTTTATACTGGTACATTATAGGGGGCACTAGGAGGGAGGGGGTAGAGGAGCACTATGGGGGCATTTACTGGGGGCACTATATAGGGGTATTTTATACTGGCACATTATGGGGGCAATATGGGGACATTAGCTGAACTGGGGGCAATACAAGGGGTATTTTTTGCACTGTCACATTATAAGGAGAATTATTTCTACTCGGGGGGGGGGGGGGCATTATGGTGGGCTTTATTACCCTCCCATGGTATGAGCCCCCTAGTAGCAGCACCAGCCTCTCTCTGCTCTCCTATCCCTTTGCCCCTTCTCCAAATCTTTATTATGAAATCTTTCTCATTAGGATAAAACACATCAGCTTTACGAGTTTACGAGTAAGCGAACAATCTAATACACAGGCTTGTTTCTTTAGCTATGGCTTAAGTTATGGTAGTTATTCCCCACCATTCTTAACAGGGGGCTTTATTGCAACATATAACTCGCTTTTAATTTAAATGCTGAGAAAGGGGTGGGACATATGTGATGTCATGATATGGGCAGATCATCTGTAAGGGGGGGGGGCAATTTTTATCTTGGGCGGCAAAAATCCTTGCACCAGCCCTGACTAGCGGTCCGCTAGTCGGACAAACATTACTATTTTCAACTATTTCAAACTATTTTCCCTATACAACAGACCATTTATACCAAGGATTATTCGAAGTCTACCACAAAACATTGGCCTTAGGTTGTAATCAACCATCATACAGCCACAATTATTTCTGAACTAATATGTACTTCAATCTAATTTAAATGAGCTATATTTTCATGCTGCAGCTTTAAGACGGATTCCACTATCGTTTATTGATAACCTGCACGCTGAAAGTTGTACTATCAAGTGAGTTTCTTGAATCTGGATTTCAACTTTTGGTTGTTTTTTATAGATTTTTTATTCATGTTATTATATTTTTATCTATTCTATGTTGGATTTAACTGAATTAAACTTGTCATGTTCTCATAGTGCCGATGTTGTGAGTGCTTACTCTTTCTAGTTCAAACTTCTATTTGAATAAGGGGACTTGAACTTTTTTCCAGAAGAGTGATACATACCTATACCATTAGCCTGCAATCATGCAGGACAACACAAAGGTTGCAGCCAATTGTATAGCATTAGGATGTATGCATACTCCACAGCATTTCCTTCACTCTCAGTACTATATCTCTCCTTCCCCCTCTCTCTTTCTATGAGGAACAAGGGTAACGCATAGGCAACTGGTGTGTTAAATTCTGTTAAATTCCTGGCCTAGGTAATAGTCAGTTTCACTCTGACAGTTGCCTATGAGACACAACCTGGAGGCTGGGCCTCATAGGCATCCATACATGGAAGGCATGGAGGCCTCTGCATGGGTAGCAACTATTGGTACCTGGCAATTGCATCGCAGGGAGCTGAAGTGGTTAAAGAGGCAGCCCTCACTGTCTGTACACCTCTTAGATGTTGCAGTCAGCATTGACTGTGGCATCTAAGAGGTTAATCTGCTTCCATCTGAGTTTTAACCAATGTCAGTAACAGCCACACCCCTATACTGATCGAGCAGGTGCTTTGTGTGAACACTAGGTTCGCTGCACTGTACATGTATGGCGCTTGTTGTCTAGGGGTTAAATGTATTTGTGTTATTTGTCTTTTTTCATTGTTTAGTGTGCCTTTAAACTGCCTGCAATCAATTACTTCATTGTGTAATCCAATTCCTATTATTGCTTGCTTAGCAACCTCTTATTTAGAGATCTTACAAACTTCCTGGCTACAGCTAAGGAGAATTAATTTTTCAACAGAATATTTGTTTGCTACAAAGGTAATGTAAAGTGTGATTGACGTAAAAGTACTTAATCGGTTTCTTATGCCAGAGATTAGGAATGATCCCAGGAGCAAATCACGTGGAAGCTATTCAGGTTATTAATGGTCTTCCCATATGACCAAAATACTATAAAGACTGTGTCTCACATCAATATTCCGTTAATATGCCAGTTCAATGAAGAGAAGTAAATCTACTTATACAATGTAATTAATCTAAGACACAAACTGAAAATCAAAAAACGTTAGTAAGCAGCTTAAAGGGGTATTCCAGTTTCAGCAAATACATGTAAGCTATGCTTTTTGTATTAGTTTGTTTTGGTTTGTTAAGATCTCTCCCTCCTTCACACAATATGAACCCTCATTCTTTACTGCCAGTGTATATGCTGTAAATCTGTCCTGGCAATTTAATGGACATACAAACGCTTAGCTCACAGCAGGTTCAATACAGTTTTCAGAGATGTGCCACAGGATGTGCCCTTTTGTGTCTATCATATGAATAGGACAGATATTTGTCCATTAGACGTAAACTATGACGGTTCCTGTTAAATGAAAGTAAGCAGGAGATATTAAAAACCATGGGAAATTGGATAAATTATCTTTATACAAAGAATATCATAAATTTTCTGCAACAAGAATATGACGTTAGAGTCTGACCTTTTAACATTGAACAACCCTACATAGAGATTCCAAGCTCGTACCCTGGGGTAAAATAATGCTTAGGGTTACTCCTACAGTTATCCTCATTGGCTCATAATCACCCACAGGTGGCTGTAGAAGACAACTGTTTAGGCGATGCTGGGTTAACTTTACCACACCAGGTTGTTGCTAACTCCCCAGCAGTGTTAGAAGAAGCAGTGTCTTCTTCTTTATGGTAATGTCTAGGCTATTACCTTTCGCAAATAGGGTTGTTAATGTTCCCAACAAAGGTTACCCAAGTTAAAAGGTGATGCTTAAAGGGAATCTGTCACTAGTTTTATTCTGTTACTTTCTAACATCTCCAGCACATGCAAATGAGTCCCCATATTCATGAGCTCACGGCTCTCCCTGCCCACCGGCCTCTGATTGACAGCTTTTTTTCCATATGAATCAGCAACTGGTGGGTGGGGAGAAATCATGAATATGGGAACTTGTTCTCCATGCACTGGAGCGGTTTAGCACAAGATTTTAACAAAATGGCTGGGTCAATTAAACACTAGTTTATGTTGTCCTTGGGACACCATAAAACTGGTGACTGTTTCCCTTTAAAGAGAACCTGTCATTAGAGTTGAGCGTACCCGCACTGCATAGTTCGGGTTCGTACCGAATTTTGGGGTGTTCGGGACACGGACCGAAAAAAGTTTGGGTTCCGGTGCGTTGTTCGGTGATTTATTCCCACTTTCTGAAGGGCTACACAGACCTGGCCCTGAATGTTATCATTTCGAAACTACTGGCCTTTGAAATGCTGTCATTCAGGCTGGTTAAAACGGACAGCTTCAAACAGCTGATGGCGGTGGCTGTCCCACAGTACGTCGTTCCCAGCCGCAACTACTTCTCCAAGAGAGCCGTGCCTTCCCTGCACAACCAAGTATCGACGAGTGGTTGCTGCCTCAAGCCCGCCTGGTGGTGTGCGATAATAGGCAAAATCTCGTTACAGCTCTTGGACTAGCCGGTTTGACGCACATCCCTTGCCTGGCGCATGTGCTGAATTTGGTGGTGCAGAAGTCATTCACAACTACCCTGACATGTCAGAGCTGCTGCATAAAGTTCGGGCCATCTGTGAGCCTTCGGCCTTCCGGCTCACCGCCTCATATGCGACGTGTCCACTTGGTGGAACTCCACCTTGCACATGCTGGAGAGACTGTGCGAGCAGCAGCAGGCTATAGCGGAGTTTCAGCTGCAGCAGGCACCGGTGAGTCGCACTGCGGAACAGCACCACTTCACCACCAATGACTAGGCCTCCATGCGAGACCTGTGTGCCCTATTGCATTGTTTCGAGGACTCCACCAACATTGCCAGTGGCGATGACGCCACTAGCAGCGTTACAATACCACTTCTATTTCTCCTTTAGAAAACACCTAGGGCGATGATGGAAGAGGAGGTGACCCAGGAGAAAGAGGAAGCGGGGTCATTTCTAACACTTTCAGGCCAGTCTTTTAGAAGTGGCTCAGAGGGAGGTTTTTTGCAACAGCAGAGGCCAGGTACAAATTTGGCCAGCCAGGGCCCACTACTGGAGGACGAGAATGAGGAGGAGGTGGAGGAGGACGCGGATGAAGCATGTTCACTCCGGGGTGTCACCCAATGAAGCTCAGGCCCATCACTGGTGCGTGGCTGTGGGGGAAACGGAGGACGATCACGATACAGCTCCCACAGAGGACAGCATGTCCTTACCTCTGGGAAGCCTGGCACACATGAGTGACTACATGCTGCAGTGCCTGCGCAACAACAGCAGAGTTGCCCACATTTTAACGACTAATGTATGAACAAATGTGAATGAGCTCTTATTGAGAAGCAAATAGCCACCAAGTCAAAAACGGGACCCCAACATTAATGAATAACCAGTCACACATGAACATCTTTCTCCATTTACTGCTTCGGAACTTCTGAAAACAACCAGTTGCTGACTCAGCTATTTTTGGAAGTTCCATTGCAGTAAATGAGAGGACATCTCTCATGTTCTGTCTATACACATGGTGACAGTTCTAAAATTGTGGCTGTTGCACACAGTCAGGGATCTCAAGTAACTGGCCCAGGACCAATAAGGGTGGTCCCGAGCTGGCGAACACTCTGTTTGGCTAGTCTGGATAACACAAAAAAAAAAAAAAATTAAAAACACTCATAGAATTACAATTTTTGGCCACCTCACCTCCCAAAAATTGCATAAAAGTGATAAAAAAGTCATATGTACCCCAAAATGGTACAAAAAAACCTACAGCTTCTCCCATAAAAAGTCCTTACACAGCTCAGTCAACAACAAAAAATAAAGCTATGGCTTTAGGCCAATTCCATGTTAGAACATCTATATGTTGCTCTTTCCCTTCTGAACGCTGCCATGTTCTCAAACAGTTTACAATCAAAAATGGGGTGATTCCAGATTAGGTAAAAAATGCATAAGTTGTGGGTACATTTTCTCCTGTTACCCCTTGTGAAAATGAAAAATATGAGGCTAAAGCAACATTTTAAAAAGTTTTGAAAGACTGTCACTCACAATATATAGAAATGTGTGTTTTGTGCCTAGGGCACAGTGGGAGGTGGAGTCGGATGAGTCACGTCGGGTGCGATGTGGCGCTGCGGGGCATGGTGTTGGATGCGTTGCATGTAGGAGCACAGGAATGGGAGGAAAGCTTCCTTTGGTCCTCCTGTTAACGTCCGTAAGGTAAATATCACACATCTAGTTGTCAATATATATATGTATCATTCACACCCACCACCATTCTCAGCCATTACAGACACCAGCCATCCAGTCCCGCCCCATATCTTTTACAAGCAATCCTTCACAAGCAATCCCTCAGCTCCGCCAAAGATACTACATCACACGACACCCAAAAACCTATATGTACTGTGTTTTATCATGAATTCTAGATGATATCTTCAAATCTACAGACCCTCCCAAGCGGGTGGAGGTTCTATGGATTCTTTTTAACCATTTATAATCCTGACCATTAGAGGACAATGTAACAACATTACATTTATTTGAATTTAATATAATCCTTTGAGCTCCAGTTGAGCATATCTACATTCAGCCTCTTATTTACTCAATTTATGATATCTAATCTCCAACCAAGTGTTTCAGTGTTATATACCTACAGATGTGTATACACGTATGTACACGTGCATGTATGTATATTTGTGTCTATATATATGTATAGTAAAAAGGAAAGTTCAGCAGCTCTCATATATATACACAAAACCTTGGGCAGACTTATGCCCACAAATTACCATACCTTGTGATTACACTCCATTTTATATCTCTTTTATATTTTTTTAATTATCATTACTAGTATTATCATGTTTTTAAGACTATTATATTTACTGTGAAAACCCAATACTCTGCCCAGTACGTTATCATTATCTCATTTTGAGAAAGGGATGCAACATACCAAAACGCATTGTCACTATTAATAAAAAGAACTCGACAAAAGTGCTGAATTTAAGGTAGTTTATTTGTGCGCCATAAGAAGTACCTCCCACTGTGCCCTAGGCACAAAACACACATTTCTGTCTTCATAACAACCCCGAGGAGAACAGGCACCTCCGCTGAAGGGATTGTACAGGTACCGGCAGCACTGACCTACCACTGTGGTCAACTTAAACCACTTATATCCAAGCTATGCCCTCCAATGGACACTAACAAAAGATGAGCAGAACCAAATCACCCAACAAGGTGAAATTCGTACTCACCACCCTATGAGCGCCTCTCCCCCTTTTTTTCTTTTTCTTTTGCCAAAATTACTCACAATATATGGAACACCTGGATTACTTTAGATCTAAATAGTTTTATTAAAACATTACAAAATAACCTTCTAAAAGTAAATCACAAAAAATAAAATAAAAATAAAGATGAAAATATAAATATATAACACATCAAGAGGTTACATATATCGCAATTAGCTGTATTGAGGATCGAGATAACAATCGGATTCTCAATAATGGGATATATAGTCCACTTGTCTTGTTTCGTTGTGTCCGATTATATTTGTATATAAAATAGTCCCACAGTTCTATTAATACTCGGCCTAATTGATCCATAAGCGACTTTGTAGCATGTTCGTTCGAACTCACACGCCGTGAGCATTCATCACGTGATTGACTAAATGCCAACAAAGGGGACCCCGACTCAAATACAACTGGGATGCCGGACTGCAGTCGGTGTTTGAGCACATTACGGCAGCCTGTCAGGGGTCTGAGAGGAACGGAGGTAGGCCCACACATGTGGGACAATACTATTCGTATTGAAGGATGTTACCAATGTAAAACTTAAGTCCGCTTGTGCTACAAAGTCGCTTATGGATCAATTAGGCCAAGTATTAATAGAACTGTGGGACTATTTTAAATACAAATATAATCGGACACAACAAAACAAGACAAGTAGACTATATATCCTATTATCGAGAATCCAAATGTTATCTCGATCCTCAATACAGCTAATTGCAATATATGTCACCTCTTGATGCAGTTGGTATACTGAGTTCGATTGTAGATATAATATATGATTGGACCGGCTTTGTGAACTGATCTAGCTAGTGAGATAAATAGACTAACCTTAAAGGAACAGTACTGACCATCAGATTTGACCAATCAGCCACAGATCTCCAAAACTGGACAATATATATATATATATATATATATATATATATATGTTATATATTTATATTTTCATCTTTCATTTTTATTGTATTTTTTGTGATTTACTTTTAGAAGGATATTTTGTAATGTTTTAATAAAACTATTTAGATCTAGAGTAATCCAGGTGTTCCATATATTGTGAGTGTCAGTCTTTCAAAACTTCTTATATTGCAATCTTTTGAAGGGTGATTCAAACAGGACTAGAGAACCTGTTGTGGTTGTAAAGGAGTGAGCTATTTCCATATGAACAATAGCTGATCTCAGGGAGACCAGCTACAAAAAACACAGCGGAGCCTCACTTAAGAGTCTGAACACAGCAATCCAAAGTGCAAAGTTCCCTGGGAAACAGGAATATGCAAAATAAATGTGGAGCCTCAGTTATGGGTCTACAACACAATGAAAGCCAGATATCCCTCAAAGGAAGGAAAACCAAGCAAAGGGGTGTCTCCATTACAGAGATCACCAAATCCACCATATTAAGTGGCCCCTATGTCAAGATCCCGCTTTTTTACAAGCTTTAAGGATGTGACAGGGAAAACCTGAGCTAGGTATCCATCCACAGACAGCTGTTTCGGGGTGTTGCCCCTCATCAGTGTGGAGTAGGATTCTGGCTAACCGGGAGCAATGCCTCGGAGACTACTCAAACACAACAATAGCTGATCTCAGGGAGACCAGCTACAAAAAACACCGTGGAGCCTCACTTAAGAGTCTCAACACAGCAATCCGAAGTGCAAAGTTAAAGTTTTTACAAGCTTTAAGGATGTGACACCCCGAAACAGCTGTCTGTGGATGGATACCTAGCTCAAGTTTTCCCTGTCACATCCTTAAAGCTTGCAAAAAAGCGGGATCTTGACATAGGGGCCACTTAATATGGTGGATTTGGTGATCTCTGTAATGGAGAGACCCCTTTGCTTGGTTTTCCTTCCTTTGAGGGATATCTGGCTTTCATTGTGTTGTAGACCCATAACTGGGGCTCCACATTTATTTTGCATATTCCTGTTTCCCAGGGAACTTTGCACTTCGGATTGCTGTGTTGAGACTCTAAAGTGAGGCTCCGCGGTGTTTTTTGTAGCTGGTCTCCCTGAGATCAGCTATTGTTGTGTTTGAGTAGTCTCCGAGGCATTGCTCCCGGTTAGCCAGAATCCTACTCCACACTGATGAGGGGCAACACCCCGAAACAGCTGTCTGTGGATGGATACCTAGCTCAGGTTTTCCCTGTTACATCCTTAAAGCTTGTAAAAAAGTGGGATCTTGACATAGGGGCCACTTAATATGGTGGATTTGGTGATCTCTGTAATGGAGACACCCCTTTGCTTGGTTTTCCTTCCTTTGAGGGATATCTGGCTTTAATTGTGTTGTAGACCCATAACTGGGGCTCCACATTTATTTTGCATATTCCTGTTTCCCAGGGAACTTTGCACTTTGGATTGCTGTGTTGAGACTCTTAAGTGAGGCTCCGCGGTGTTTTTGTAGCTGGTCTCCCTGAGATCAGCTATTGTTGTGTTTGAGTAGTCTCCGAGGCATTGCTCCCGGTTAGCCAGAATCCTACTCCACACTGATGAGGGGCAACACCCCGAAACAGCTGTCTGTGGATGGATACCTAGCTCAAGTTTTCCCTGTCACATCCTTAAAGCTTGTAAAAAAGCGGGATCTTGACATAGGGGCCACTTAATATGGTGGATTTGGTGATCTCTGAAATAGAGACACCCCTTTGCTTGGTTTTCCTTCCTCTGAGGGATATCTGGCTTTCATTGTGTTGTAGACCCATAACTGGGGCTCCACATTTATTTTGCATATTTTCATATAAATCAAACTATTCCAAAGCAACATTTTATTGGAAAAAATTAAATTTTTCATTTTCACTGCCAAGTGTTTCTATATTCTATGAAAAATCACAATATTATTATTCCACTACCGCACTTCCTTAATGAGTGAATGGGTATCTATATATGTTCTTAATATCACAGAAGACGGATATGTAGTCCTGCTATGGGCTGCACTCCTTTCTGCTTTCAGAGCTGATTTTGATATTTATTAAAGTGTCTCCTGCCTGTACCCTGCCAATATAAAAAATTCAACCTTAAATGTTAAATGCCTGCGCAAGTTTCTGGCTGCCCAGACACGAGCGCACGCCACCAGCCGGGGCAACACTACTTGCAGGTAGAAGCTGAAGATTTGAACAAGGAAAATAAAGCACTTTGTTAGAAAAATAGGAGATGTAACATTGGAAAGGCAAGTAAATATATCTGAATACTTTTATACAAACTCTTTACTTGTATTGAAGTGACTTTGCAACAAAAGTGACATTTTGATATTCTATGAAAAACTTGTTGGGTCAATACATTCACCACACCGCTCAATGAATGCCTTGAGGGGTGTAGTTTTCAAAATGGAGTCACTTTTTAATGGTTTCCATTTTTGGGGTACCTCATGTTTCCAAAATAAAGTAAGCATAATGGGAATGTTAAGTAATAACTATTTTATGAGGTATTACTATAGGTTGTAAATTGTGAATTTTTCTAACTTTTTTGTACATTTTAGATTTAATAAAAAAAAGGTAAAAGTTATCGACTAAAATTGTCCACTAACAGGAAGTATGATGTGTCATGAGAAAACAGTCTCAGAATCAGTTAGATAAGTAATTGATTACTAACAGGAAGTATGATGTGTCATGAGAAAACATTCTCAGAATCGGTTAGATAAGTAAAACCGTTCCAAAGTTATTGCCACATAAATGTACACATGTCAGATTTCCATCATTTGGACTGGTCCTTAAGGCAAAAAATTGCTCATTAAGGGGTTAAGTTTATTCTTTAAGTTCCATTTGAATAGTCCATTCACGCAACATATGTATTTTGCAGTCCGCAAATCGCAGATCCACCGTGTCCGTGTAACATCTTTGTTGCATCCATTTTTTTTTACTGACCCATTGTAACAATGCCTGATCTTTTTAAACTTGCTTTATTGAACAAACACAATAAGAACAAGGCAAGTAAGTATCAGATATATAACTCATCTAAGTCATTCAGTCATTACATGATACATGACATGTAGGAGTCTTGGGTACAAGAATACATGATTGTGTATTGGAGAATACAAAATCATAATACGATGCATAGGCAAATAAAATAAGATATTAAGTTACAGAGGCTAAAGAATGAGCAGAATATTGAGTCTGTGGACAGGAACACCATGATCCCCAAATGTTATGTGTAGAAAACATGGAGGCACAACCTCTGTGCGTATAAATATTCTCAATATTCTCATATTCTCGTGCAATATTCTAACCAGTGTTTTCCAGTGCGATAAAAAAGGGCTTCTGTCCCTCATCCAACGAAGCTCATTGCCTTTGTGTGCCAGAAAGAGGCTCAAATATATTGGATAAATATTTTGGTAAAATGGGATTATGTTACCTCATCCAAAATACCAAATAAGCAAATGCAAGGGTGACTAGAAAGCACAACTATGCTCATTCTTATTGTAAAAAAGGACAAGAATAGGACATGTTCTATATTTTTTTGCAGAACTGTAGAACGACTTACAGATGCAGACAGTATATGGTGTGCTGTCCATATTTTTTGTGGCCTCATTGAAATGAATGGGTCCGCATCCAATCCGCAAAAAATGTGTATCAGATACGGACCAAAAATACCACCATGAGAATGGGGCAAGAACATAGGAATCCAATTTTCCTAGACTTTTCTTTCCCACTCAGCTTTTTCTAGGTGAGAAATGCCATTCTAGGGGCATGAATAAGTGACATTACCAGCCAAACTGCCACATAATGTATACTTTTAGTAGTATGGATATTTATTTTTTAACAGCCTTTTGTACAGTTCTTCTGCTAGAAATAATACTACTTATAACATTGCTTACTCAACATAACAAGAATGCTGTAGATTTACATTTGTAACACGCTAACAATGAATATAAACTGTACCAGCATGCAGGTTAAATCTCACATTCATAAAGTCACAAGACCACAGTGTTAAGACATGTGGTAGCTTGAAGAAAAACATGTGGATTGCTGGCGTAGATTTAAGTCATTTTCTACTCCAAAAACAGGTATAGAAAATGATAAATGAGATGGGCCGACCTGCCCTCTACCCCGCCAACACCATGCCTCCTTTTTTCGCCACCTTTGGAAATGTGGCGTAAGCAATGAAAAGTCGCAGATTTGGATGCAAATCCATGGTGTACTTCGCTTCATAAATAACCCCCTATATCTGTAAGTACAAGAATGCATAAGATGCTTGTTATGATTTTTGTCTCTGTTATGTCCTTCATGTGCAGGATATGCTCCCCTATAAATATGCACAACTGCGTGTGGGTTTGAGCATATCCTGTCTGTTTAACACCACGTTTTCTAATGGTTTGTAAAGCTTAATGTGTTGTTTAACAAAGCTATAAGGAGGTGGAAGGAAAATTGTGCTCTTAAAGGGGTTGTTTTACTTCAGTAAGTTACATTTATCATGTAGAGAAATTTAATACAAGGCACTTACTAATGTATTGTGATTGTCCATATTGCTTCCTTTGCTGGCTGGATCCATTTTTCCATCACGTTATGCACACTATAGGAAAAAGCATCAGCCTCTCTGGTGGCCAGGACCAGGGGAGCACACATATGCTAGTGCTTTTTCCTAGATTGTGCAAGCACGACCACCACTGATGGATTGCAGCATGGTCAGTAACCATGGAAACGAGCAGTGTATAATGTTATAGAAAAATGAATCCAGTCAGCAATGGAAGCAATATGGATAATAACAATATATCAGTAAGTGGCTTGGATTAATATTCTCTACATGATAAATGCCACTTACTGAAGTGAGATAACCCCTTTAAGGTCACATGCAGCCCTTGTATGTGCACATTGCAGGCTGTGGCTTTATTAATAATCTGTGTTGTACAAAGTTTACACTACACAGTGCTGTGATGACAATATTCTGCCCTGTCTGTTTACTCTTGTCTCTGCATTGTACATACTTGCCAACTCTCTTTTAGAAGCATGCGATAGGCTGGAGGTTGACCCACCCTTTTTCCAGACCATGCCTTTGTACAGCTTCTTTCCCCCCATTAAGCACAGTGTAATTAAAAATTGAAATTCATGGAGGGCAGCTTTCCAGAAGAAAGTAGCTCTCTATATGAACCCTGTGAGCTCTTCTGGGAGCTGGAAGTTCTCCCTTTTTTTTTTCTGGGAGCCTCCTGGAGATTCCAGGAGAGTTGGGCAAGTATTGCTTTGTATCTAGACTTTTCTACTGCCAGGACTTGGAATAAGACTGAGAACATGGACGTTTAATTATGGACAACTTAACTAACAATAAGGGACAGAAACACAATTTAGGTACTTTTGGTGCAGAATTACCATTGAAAATGTGCAACAAACTGCAGTACAATGGAAGTCAGGCTAATTTCACAGCATCACTTTGGCATTCCAGTTTGGAGATCCCGCAGAGAGTCTTAAAACAGACCTAAAACTGTTCCGTCACTAAAAAACAATGTAAGCCATTGGTGCCTGGTCTGTTTTCTTCAGATCCTAAACAAAACAGATCTGTCACCCTTTAACTTACATTGTTTTTAGTGACAGATCTGGTTTATAGAGATGGCCCGAACTATTCGCCGACGAACAGTTCCCGGCGAACATAGCTTGTTCGCATTCGCCTCAGCGGGCGAACATATGCGATGTTCGGTCCGCCCCCTATACATCATCATTGAGCAAACTTTGACCCTGTACCTCACAGTCAGCAGACACATTCCAGCCAATCAGCAGCATACCCTCCCTCCCAGACCCTCCCATCTCCTGAACAGCATCCATTTTAGATTCATTTGGAATTTGCAGTCTTAGTGAGAGGAGGGAGAGTGTAGTTGCTGCTGATTTAATAGGGAAATCGATAGCTAGGCTAGTGAATTCAGTGTCCACTCCAGTCCTGAAAGACTCATCTGATCTCTGCTGTAAGGACAGCGTCCTGACAGCACCCCAAAAAGACCTTTTTAGGGCTGCAACATTAGTCTGCTTTTTTTTTCCTTTATATGCATATTTCAATTGCATGGCCTGCCAGTGTGTGAGGAGCTGCAGGCCCACAGACTGTAGTGTGTGCCCACTGCCAGTGCCCACCCCTGTCATCCCATGTGGCACAGGACTTTGCATCAAAAAAGGCATTTCATTTTTACACTTTAATCTAAGGTTAGTTGCCTGCCAGTGTGTGTCAGGCTGACTTCCACTGACTGTAGTGTGCCCACTGCCAGTGCCCACCCCTGTCATCCCGTGTGGCACAGGACTTTGCATCAAAAAAAGGCATTTAATTTTTACACTTTAATCTAAGGTTAGTTGCCTGCCAGTGTGTGTCAGGCTGACTTCCAGTGACTGTAGTGTGCCCACTGCCAGTGCCTACCACTCATACCGGCTGGCAGAGGACTTTGCATCAAAATAGGCATTTAATTTTTACACTTTAGTGTAATTTCAGCTGCTTGCCTGCTGCTAGTGTGTGTCAGGCTGACTTCCACTGACTGTAGTGTGCCCACTGCCAGTGCCCACCACTCATACCGGCTGGCACAGGACTTTGCATAAAAAAAGGCATTTCATTTTTACACATTAGTCTAATTTCAGTTGCTTGCCTGCTGCCAGTGTGTGTCAGGCCCACTTCCACTGACTGTAGTGTGCCCACTGCCAGTGCCAAACACTGATACCGGGTGGCACAGTAGCTTGCCGATAAATAAGGCATTTCATTTTTACACATTAGTCTAATTTCAGTTGCTTGCCTGCTGCCAGTGTGTGTCAGGCCCACTTCCACAGACTGTAGTGTGCCCACTGCCAGTGCCAACCACTGATACCGGGTGGCACAGTAGCTTGCCGATAAATAAGGCATTTCATTTTTACACATTAGTCGAATTTCAGTTGCTTGCCTGCTGCCAGTGTGTGTCAGGCCCACTTCCACAGACTGAAGTGTGCCCACTGCCAGTGCCAACCACTGATACCGGGTGGCACAGTAGCTTGCCGATAAATAAGGCATTTCATTTTTACACATTAGTCTAATTTCAGTTGCTTGCCTGCTGCCAGTGTGTGTCAGGCCCACTTCCACAGACTGTAGTGTGCCCACTGCCAGTGCCCACCACTGATACCGGGTGGCACAGTACCACTTATCGAAAAAAATGACAGGCAGAGGCAGGCCACACCCGCAGGGGCCGTCGTGGTCGTGGTGCTGTGATTTCCACTGTCCCTGGAATAATGCCTAGTGTTCAGAGGCCATGTACCCTGAACCCGAAAAATTCTGAGGACGTAGTTGACTGGCTTAGACAGGACACCCAATCTTCAACAGCTTCCGCTAAGAACCTTGACGCACCATCCTCCTCCAGCTCAGCTTCGGTCACCTGCTCTCAAGTTACCACGCACCCGCCCGCCGCTGATAGGAATAGTACTAGTTAAGACACCACTCATATAGGGTGTCACAGCACATTGCTCTGTGCACGCGCAGTGCCCCAATTTGGGAGTATGAGGACCGACCAAGCTGCTTTTTCCATCTCCCGGTTCCTGAAATCAATTCAGTTTGGTGTATGAGAGTTTGGTCTGTCATTGTGAAGGCAGTCGAAGGTACCAGGCCTAATTTTTTTTTCACAAAAGGCAATCCCTGATATGGGATGTAACAGGGATTAAACTGATGAGAATAGTACTACAGAAAATACCACTCATATCGGGTGTGACAGTAAATTGCACAGCGCAGACGCAGTCACCGTGGATTAAAACAGAGTGGAGGGAGCCAGCGTTTTAACCATCTCCCCGTTCTAAAAATCTATTCAATAAATGGCGCCCAGATTGGGGACGTTAGAGGGATTAAACTGATGAGAATAGTACTACAGAAAATACCACTCATATCGGGTGTGACAGTAAATTGCACGGCGCAGACGCAGTGACCGTGGATTAAAACAGAGTGGAGGGAGCCAGCATTTTTTCAACCATCTCCCCGTTCGAAAAATCTATTCAATAAATGGCCCCCAGATTGGGGACGTTAGAGGGATTAAACTGATGAGAATAGTACTATAGAAAATACCACTCATATCGGGTGTGAGAGTAAATTGCACGGCGCAGAAGCAGTGACCATGGATTAAAACAAAGGGGAGGGAGCCAGCGTTTTTTTAACCATCTCCCCGTTCGAAAAATCAATTCAATTCACCTTTCGGGGACCCTTGGTGTTGTACGTGGCTGGGTGGAGGAAGAAACCTTCAATGACATCACCGGGACGTGGCTAGCTTGGTATCCAACCTTGTGCAAATGGGGAGTTTGCGGTTGTGCAAATGGACTGTTTGCGGTGCATTAAAAGAGGAGTTTGGTATGTCAATGTCTGTGAAGCGGGCGTAACCCTTACACTACTTAATCGATATAACATCATACCTGATCGTATACACACACTGGATGTTTTAAAGCATGTTATTCCAAACAATTTAGGAATGTTACGTGATTTATGCCCTTTATGGATTAAAACCCGACTGTGCGTCCACTACGTAATTTTCCATGGGAGTTTTGCCATGGATCCCCCTCCGGCATGCCACAGTCCAGGTGTTAGTCCCCTTGAAACAACTTTTCCATCACTATTGTGGCCAGAAAGAGTCCCTTTGGTTTTTAAAATTCGCCTGTCTATTGAAGTCTATGGCGGTTCGCCCGGTTCGCCTGTTCGCGAACATTTGCGGAAGTTCGCGTTCGCTGTTCACGAACTGAAAATTTTATGTTCGCGACATCAGTACTGGTTTATTCCATTTCTATTTAACACAACTGCATCCTAACAGAACGGATACATCCTGTTTAATCAAACGGAACCATTTTAGTCCGGTTTTGAGATACTCTGCCGAATCTCAAAATCGGAAACCAAAGTGCAGATGTGAAAGTAGCCTGAGTCGGGTTTTGCAAAATACTCTGGATCAGGTTCTCATTAAGAATATCTCTTTCATTTGCTCCATTGAACTTTTCCTCCAAGCCTGACCATTTTTCCTGCCCAAGACACACTGTATCTCCACACAATCCTGCCTCTGGGTTGTACAGGCAGTTCTTTTCTCCTCTTGCCATGCTTTTTTTCTGATATGCATTGTCAGCTGTGAGACCTTATATAGACAGGGATGTGTCTTTACAAATCATATCAAATCAACTAAATTTACCAATTAAAGTGTAGAACCATATCAAAGATGATCAAGTAAAATGGGAGGCCCCGGAGCTAAATTTCAACTGTCATAACAAATGGTCTGAATAATTATGTCCATGCAATATTTTAGTTTTTCCTTTTTAATAAAGTAGCAACTGCTCCAGCTCCTACTGAAGATGCATCCACCTCCAAGAAGAACTGCCCAGTGATATCAGGACCATGCAAAATTGAAGCAGAGAACAAGCTTGCTTTTTCTGGGGAGAGCTGAGATAGTTGTGGTGGGAGGGTAATAATGTGGAATAAAATGACAATATTAATGACCAAAACCCCAAAACCGCTGGATGCTTCTCAGACCCTGAGGATGACACCTGTCTAGGAACATAGACAGTTTTTCTGTGTTCATCTGCAGGCCATGGTCTGTGATACAACAAAAGGAAGAGATGATCTCTCAAAAAGGAATTTCTCATACTTGGTTAGAAATCCTTTTACCTAAGGTCATCTCTCTCTGGCGCTGTTTCACACCTTCACTTGGCAATTTCTTACATAATGAGTCCTGAATAATGAGTCAAAAATTGTTCTTCCACTTTCCCTGATGCTCCTCTCAAAAAAGCTTTACTTGTCCTAATTGCATAAGTTCAACTTTAAAGGCAGTTAAGAAGGAAGAAAGCAATGGCCTCTTAGCTGCTTTCTGAAGTGTAAGTCTACATGCTACAATGGTGTTTCATGGCCTATGTGCACAGGTACCAGCTTCCTATGTGTGATTGAAAGTATTTATTCATTGTACCTTTGTCTTCAGCACTGCTAGGGTCAATCTTCTCTCTATGAGCTCCTGCATGGCTGTGTTCAATTGCTAATCAGCTATTCCTATATATACCTGGCTGTTTCCTTCAGTCCTTTCCTGTACAATAATCTTTCTAGGTCTCTCTCTAGCTAGCTGGAGGCAGTATAAGAGCTATTATCCATTTGTCTTCCTGCCTCCTGGTTCCTGACCTGTGCCTGTTCACTATACTGATCCTGGCCTTCTGCCCTGACCTTTGGATTGTTTTGTGGATTCACAAGAATTCTGCCAGCCCTGACCTCTGCCTGTTTCCTAAATGCTAGCTTTGCCTTTCCGCTCCGTGCCACACATGGGTGTCTCTGACCTCCGTGGGTCAGCAACTAACCATACTGTTATTAGTCCAAAAGGTAGCTGCCCTGCCCCAATGTCTAGATCCCTGTTTAGGAGTTAAGGGGTAAATACCAGACGACCACCAGGATAACACACTTGGGTATGACCCAAAGTCAAACCGGTTGGTTGACACAGTGGTTCCATACCTACTGCTTAAACACTATATAAGTAGCCAGAGTAATTTACTTGTCCAGAGTAGTTTGTAACTCTCCTACTGCAAGCTTGTTGGATTTTTCTTGGCAGACCCTCCCAGAAGAATACTACCAGAGCCTTGTTATTCCAGGAGTACTTTGAAGACTTTAAAGACTGATCCACAGGTAAATTTCCTGACATGGGTGTAACAAGGATGGTGCAGCAGAAGCAGTCCAACCAGGCTCTTCCCTGTGTAAGGTAGTCAGGACCACATATAGGTTGGTAGTCAGGGAATCTACACATTCCTGGAGAGGTGTGATCCAAGCCAATACTTCACCAAATAGAAAAGGTGCAATTGAGGCCACTTTGGCATGATCTATATGGAACTGATGGGCTTGGAGTTAGAACTGTATAAAGCACTGATTGAGAAGGACATATATAACTGTATTACTGTCTTCAGGAAGACAATACAATTAAGTCACGTAACAGAATTGCCCAGGGCCCCCATTTGTAAAAGGGCCCCATGCTGAGCTGGTCAACGGCTACTGAAACAACAGCAGTGACTACAGATCAAGACGCACTGCAGGAGCTGAAGGACCTGTGATGACATCACAGTCATGTGATCAGTGGTAGAGGCAGAGCTTAGTGGTGGAGAAGGACCTGAAATTATGTCACCGTCATGTGATCAGTTCAGTGCAGGAGAGGACAGAGTTCAACTATGAAGAGCAGAAGTAGTGGTGAAGAATTGGTGATAACCCCTGTGACATGAGAAGAGGTAAGTAATGGGATAGATTCTCAGTGTCAGAACCAGAGTAATGCTGAGAGTTTTAGTTTTCCCCTCATACACCCCCTCCCTGCTTGGTTGAGGGAATTATGTTATTTACCTTGGATTGTATGTTAGGGCTGAAAGAGTGATGTTATTTACATGGGAATGTATGTAAGGACTGAAGGGATGGATGTTATTTACATGGGACTGTATGTTAGGGCTGAAGGGAGGAATGTCATTTACATGTGGAGAGATGTTATTTACATGGGACTCTATATTGGAGGGGCTGAAGGGAGGTTAGTGATGGTATTTAGGCTATATGCACACAAACGTAAAAATAACCATTTGACAGCTGTTTAAGTAGCGGCCATCACACAGTCCATTTTACAACTAATTAAAGTCTATAGGGCTGGTCACATGTTTTTTTTTTTTTTTTCTAATGACCAGTGAATACCAACTGTCAGAACACAGGCTATGTCCTATTGTTGGCCATCATTGAAATCAAAAGGCTGTTTAAATTGGAGAGCACCCATGTATGGCCAATAAAAACAAGTACACTCTGGGGGAAATGGCATTTCAAGGGTTAACATCATTTTAAAAATACTCACCTCTTCCAACGGGCAGGGACACTCACTCCACATTGGATGCAGCAGGACCTGTGCTCCCAGAGTTATGACATTACATAATCATGCTGGGAGCATCAGGTCCTGCTGCCTCCACTGAAGAGCATGTGTTTCTGTGCACTGAAGTGGATACTTTTTTTTGGTTTGAAAATCCTGGGGGCACTGTAGGGGGTATTAAAACAACAGGGAACATTATAGGCATCCCTATTACCGTGGGCGCTGCCATATAGATTAGCCTTATTTCTCCTGAGAGCTCTATAGGGGGCTTTATTACCACTGGGGGCACAATAGGGGTGCCATATTTCTACTTGGAGCTGTGTGGGTCATTATTAATACGTGAGGGTTATTTTACTAATGGAGACACTCTTGGGGAGCATTATCACTGTTGAAGGCACTGTAGAGGGCTCTATTACTAATGTGGGCACTCTTGGAGTGAATTACTATTATTGGAGTGAATTACTATTGGTGGGATTTTGAGAAACATCATTACTATGTAATACAGTGTAGTATTTGGAGACATTGGGGAGAACAGCGGGCACAGTATTAGCAGCAGGATAACCCTTGTGGGACTAGAGGTTGGGGAGAATGATAGTAAAGTGAGGAACCTAAAATGTCTGTGTGTCAAACTCTGCAAAGATGAGACTTAGCTGAAAGAAGTTGTCTGGGCCAAAAGGAGAAGATGAAAGAGAACATCTACAGAAGAGAAGACATCGCCTGGGAGGCAACGGATGTGAGAGGCATGTGGTGCTGTATTGTCAGTATGCAGTCAGTATGAAGTATGTTTAATAGTGTAAGGGAGGCATATACATTTTGGGGCTTGAAACCTGGATTCGTGGGCAAAAGGTCATGACAGTTAAAACAAGGGCAACATGATAAACAGGCAATAGGACAAGAACGTTAGCACACAGTCAATATGGTAAACAGGCAGAAGTAAGGCACAGGAGGTCAGAATACACGATAATCCCACCTTTGAGGGATCACCAGCATTACAGGCTGTAATTTGCAACCTTTGAATAGAATCATATAAGATTTCTGCACACCACATAATGTAGTACCATAGGTTTTAAAAAGTTATTTATGTCTAAATCTATTTTGTGGAAGCATAAATGTTTACCAAGTAACACTGGTCTGTTATGGTCCTGTGTTATCAAGGGTGACCAAGGTTTGTACTTGTATGTGCAATGTGTTCAGCTGGACCCAGGAAGAGAGGACCCACTCTGGTTATCGGAGATTTCTGCTTACCTCACATTGCACCCTTCTCACATCTCCACAGGTCCCTTATTACACTAGCATATACCATACTATTGCAGGATACAGTTGTCAAACTGAGAGAGGTCTTCACAAACATGGGAGTGGCCATTTTGAAGGTTAAGGCTTGTATAAAAGGGTATGAGTAAAGATATGCAGACTGCATATGTTTTCCGCCCCCTATATTAATATCAGACCCCAGAACACACCACTATATTAATTTTAGATGCAAGTACCTCTAAATTAATATCACACCATGAACTTAAAGGAGTTGTGTAGCCAGTATATATTGATGACCTATCCTCAGAATATCATCATTATGACCTATCCTGAAGAGGTCATTAATATCTGATAGATGGGGGTCTGACTCCCAGCAATATTATCAATCAGCTGTTTGAAGAGTAGACAGCACTTACTGTATACGAACACTGCTTCCTCTTCAAGATTACACTGTGTATCATGTCACTTGCAGAGGCGGCACAGTGTAATTATAAGTGCTCATCCTGTTCAAGTGAATGGAACAACCACTTGTAATAACTTGTAATTACGCTGCAGAGATTTCCAAGATGATTGGCAGTGTAATCTTCCAGTGGAAGCAGTGTTTGTACGAGTGCCGCCTCCTCCAAAACAGCTGATCGGCGGGGGTGCCAAGAGTCGGCCTCAACCAATCAGCCCTATCCTTAAGTCATGATCATCAAAGTTCGTAAGGCTAGTACTGACCCTGAGGGTGAGGTTTTTAGCGATTTCTGATGCGTACACTGTAAATGTAGAATGTCTGATTCAACAAGTCACCTCACAGATGCGTGATTGTATAAAGCTGACATTTCGAAATGCCACAGTTCTCTCCTCCCGCTAAGAAAAGAATATTCTCCTCCTCCAAGTAATAGCCATCATCATTTGTCTCCTGTTATGCTAAAGTGGCGGGTAATATCTTATACTGCCCAGTACTGCATTCACTAGGATCGCAGAAGCTTCTAGCAATTTCAGTTTCATACAGGCTAGGAACTGTATTCAGCCTGTTTTCTGAGGTAAATATCATCTGCCTGCTGTAAGCTATTAAATGACTAAACCACCACTAGAGGTCGCTGTTGTGTTACAGATGGAAAAGCAGGACACAGCTAGAAGGATTTCTAATCCCTCATTAAAAATGAAAGAGAACCTTCTAACCGACAAAATGGAGGCATGCAATAATTTATTTATGATAGTTATAAGAGACTGTCTGAAAAATATTCTTCTCTGTTATCAAGTCTTAACTCAGAGGAATTCATCCTAGAATTAAAGACCCACACTGCACTTAATGATGAAAGATATAGTAGAATTATGGCAGTCTTGTCAATGCTAGAGGACAAGATATCACAACAATATGAAACTGCATCCCACCATTCAAACCTTTCAAGGCACTCCAAGGCTTCATCCCATTCCTTGAAATCTATTGCTCAGTCCTCATCGCTAAAGTCTCGCTCAAAGCACTCTTCGCTGAGTACCTCATTGGTGTTGGCACCCGCAAAAGTGGAAGCAGCGAAGATACAAGCTCACTGCATTATAAAGGAAGCAGCCATTAAGGCACAAGTCGCAGAGACACAAGCCCAATCTCAAGCTAATCAAGCAGCTATACAGGCTCAGGGGCAAGCTATACAAGCCCAATCTCAAGCTAATCAAGCAGCTATACAGGCTCAGGCGCAAGCGACCAAAGCCAAGGCAGAAGCTGAGTTGGAGGTCCTTCAGAAGGAAAGGGAAGAAGCAGCAGCCATGGCTGAACTCAGAGTTCTTGAAGAAGCTTCTGAAGAAGCAAAAGCTTATCATCCTATGTCCAAGATATTTAATGACTCAGAAGTCCATACCCTGCAATTCATCCTAGACCAAAGCAAAGTCAATGCATTTGCACCAGAAAATTTGGGCTCTGCACGCCAGCCTGCTGAACTCATGCGAGTAGAAAAAGAAGCAGCTGATAACTATACAGTTGACCCCAGTCTAGTGGAGATTTCTCTCTCTTTCAAACTTTTGGCACCTTACACAGTATTTCAGGCGCTATTAGAGACCAAGCCACTTCAAGCTCATCAAATCACATTAAAACCTCCTGGGACTAGTTACATAGCAACCAAGACGCTGGTGCCAACATTACCAGATGTGAAGCCTTCATTTACGCTCAACCTAGCTGCTACTCCCTTCCATCTTCCAACCCCCAAACATAGGGTATCAGATGGTGCCAACAACACCAGCGAGGGAGAAGTTCCCGTCGCCATGATGCAGGAAAGAAATGACGCATCAGAAATCGCTAAATACCTCACCCTCATGGACCTCATCAGTACTAGCCTTACTAACTTTGATGATCGCCCAGAGAACTATAGAATTTGGAAGAAACAAACACAAGGGGGGGGGGGGTGTTCAGTCAGCACTCCCTGTATACAGGTGCATGTAGCTATGGCGATTATACATACAAACAACAAATGAAACAGCACTCTGTAACCAGAGTTCTGCCCAAGATAAAAGCTATAAGAGGACATTGGTGTACTAATCCACCATATCGCATGCAAACAGTGGAGACATTAGTTTACATTTTGATCAAAAGGTAGTAAGCCCACTCACCCCTTCACGGTTGTCTCCTAGAGTGGGTACTAACGCTAAATCTGACCTGTTATGGGCCATGACAGCCACATAAAATCCTCCTAACGCTAAATATTACCTGTTATGGGCCACGACAGCCACATAAAATCCAGGGAGTTATATAGAATTTGGAAGGCCACATTCAAGGCAACAGTTCAAACCCTTGGTGTACCGCCTATGCAAGAACTTGATTTACTAATTGGACGGCTAGGTCCATGGTCGTCAAACTGTGTTAAGAGACTTAAAACCGTTCATATCTACGAACCAGTCAAAGGCCTTCGTCTCGCATGGGAAAGATTAGAGCAGACATACGGCAGCTCGGAAGTAGTTGAACGTGCCTTATTTAAGCGACTATACAACTTTTCTGGATTATCCTTTACAGATCGCCAAGATTTCCAGGAATTAAGCGACCTTCTTCTTGAGTTTGAAATCATCAAGGGAGACACGCAGCTACTAGATTCAGCTTTCTTGATACCTCCCATGGTGTGGGCCTGATCGTGGAGAAATTTCCCCTCAATATTCAAGACCAATGGGCAACAACAGGTTCAAAATACAAGGAGCAACATCATGTTCCCTTTTCCCCATTTTCATTCTTCTGTAAGTTCATCAAAGACTTGGCTAGAGCTAAAAACGATCAGAGCTTCAACAACTTGGGAACCAACATCTTTGGCTCTACTAAACAGAGACACGAGACTTTCAGTCCCAGAGAGGGGGTCCCTAAAGGTCTAATTTCAGTAAAAAAGACAAGGGTTGTCCCCACTACTAACAATGGAAATAAAAGTCCTAAGGAACCCGATCATCATTGCCCTATCCATGATAAACCACATCCTTTAAGGAAATGCCGTGTCTTCATAGCAAAGCACTTTGAGGAACGTAAGGAGTTCCTAAGGAGTCATGATAACTGCTTCAGATGCTGTGCATCCACTGAGCACTGAGCCAGAGACTATAAGGTTCCAGTCAAGTGTTCCTAATGTAATAGTGATCTACATGTGTCCGCTGTTCACCCGGGACCAATCAGGCGGAATCTAGAACCAGTTAGCTGGCACAAACCCCATTCCGATCAAGGCGGGGAGAGTCATGGCGGGGAGAGTGCAGATCGACCAACCACAACCGTCATGCCCAGATGCTCAAAGGTATGTGGAGAAGGACTTGTGTATGGTAAGTCTTGTTCTAAGATTTGCCTCGTAGATGTGTTTCCTGCTGCACAACCAGAGAAGACCATAAGAATGTATGCTATTCTAGATGACCAAAGTAATCGTTCCCTAGTTAGCCCTAAGTTCTTTGATCTGTTCAGGATAGAGGAAGAAACTACAACCTACACCCTAGGAACATGCTCTGGTCTTGTGACAACCTCAGGAAGAAGAGCTAATGGTTTCACCTTGAAGCCCATCAAAGGAGATAAGAAACTCTCTCTTCCAGCCCTTATAGAGTGTGACAAATTGCCGGAGGCAAGGGATGAGATTCCCACACCTGAAGCCGCACAGCATCACCCTCATCTCAGGAACATAGCCAGAGAGATTCCTCCCCTTGATAACCATGCCAAGATCTTACTCTTGCTAGGTAGAGACATTATTGAGGCTCATAAGGTCCTTGAACTTCGCAATGGCCCTTTCAACGCTCCATATGCCCAGAAACTTACAGTGGGTCGGATCATCGTGGTGGATATATGTCTGGACAGAACTCGCAGACCCTGCCAAGTACACTCCTTCAGAACTGACGTATTAATAGGGAGACAAACTTCTTACTTCAGACAGTGTCCTAACCACTACTATGTGCCTTGCCCAAATATTCTAAAAACATCAGAAAGCAGCTTAAATCCCAAGAAGTCAGCTGCACATGAACGTTCCTGGACAAAAGGGCAGCTTGTAGAAATGCCTTCAGGATCTCAATTGGAGGCCTCTTCAAGCCTTTCCCCGCTTTGCAGTCCTCACACAGTTTATTGTAATGAATCCTATATCTTCACTAGTGATGAGCGGGAGGTGCCATATTCGATTTCGCGATATTTCGCGAATATTCGATTGAATATTCGTCATATATTCGTCAAAATCGAATATTCGTCATTTTTTTATACATTGCGAATTTTACGCAAATTGATATTCGCGTCGCGAATGAAACTTAGATCTGAGTTCCTAATGGTTAACTTGTGTTGCTAGAATTGACAAAGATAACGAATATCACACGAATATAGCACTATATTCTCAATCTTCATTATATTCTAACAATACAGCCACTAGGAACTTAGCTCTAAGATCAATTCGTAATCCGAGTATATGTTCGCCTCGCGAATGAAACTTAGAGCTGAGTTCCTAATGGTTGTATTGTTGCTAGAATATAACGAAGATTGAGAATATAGTGCTATATTTGTGAATTCGAGATATTCTCAGTCTTCGTTATATTCCAGCAATACAACCATTAGCAACTCAGCTCTAAGTTTAATTCACGAGGCGAACATATACTCGCATTGCGAATTGATCTTAGAGCTAAGTTCCTAATGGTTGTATTGCTAGAATATAACGAAGATTGAGAATATAGTGCTATATTCGTGAATTCGAGATATTCTCAATCTTCGTTCTATTCTAGCAATACAACCATTAGGAACTTAGCTCTAAGATCAGTCGCAACGCGAGTATATGTTCGCCTTGCGAATGAAACTTAGAGCTAGCTGAGTTCCAAATGGTTGTATTGCTAGAATATAACGAAGATTGAGAATATAGTGCTATATTCGTGAATTCGAGATATTCTCAATCTTCGTTCTATTCCAGCAATACAACCATTAGGAACTCAGCTCTAAGTTTCATTCGCGAGGCGAACATATACTCGCATTGCGAATTGATCTTAGAGCTAAGTTCCTAATGGTTGTATTGCTACAATAGAACGAAGATTGAGAATATCTCATATTCACGAATATAGCACTATATTCTCAATCTTCGTTATATTCTAGCAATACCACTATTAGGAACTCAGCTAGCTCTAAGTTTCATTCGCGAGGCGAACATATACTCCCGTTGCGAATTGATCTTAGAGCTAAGTTCCTAATGGTTGTATTGCTAGAATAGAACGAATATTGCAATGCAAATAATTCAGGTTATATTAATCGCATTGCGATTACAACTTAGTCAAATTTGTGAGATCGTGATTCTCACATCCGACAGTACATTTTAGCATGGAGGCATTCCCATAGGGATGGGGACGCTCCATGCCAACGGGAAGTCGGCAGAAGCGGCAACGGGCATTGACTGAAGCGGGCAGGGAGCCAGGAATCCTCCGGACAGGTAAGAACAGCTTTTGGGAAGTGGGAAGACAACCAGAGAGCAACAAGAATTAACAACTAAAAAAACAAAAAAACAAAAAAAAAAACGAATATTCGAAATTGCGAATATATAGCGATATATTCGCAATATTCGCGAATTATCGAAGTTGCGATATTCGCAATAAAAATCCGCAATTCGAATATTCGCGCTCAACACTAATCTTCACTGACAACAAGCCTTCTGATTCATGTACTGTCCACCAATTCTACAATATCCAGATCTAAATTCTGAAAATAGTATTCAATTAATTCTCCAACAATTTTAATTTCCAAAAGATCTTTATTCAAACAATTACTTATATGGCATCACAAAAAAGGTAAAAACATTAAAAATAAGGTGGTTGGTGTAGGGTATATCACAATTACAATCAAAAACAAAGTATTATATCCAGTATATTTCATATCAACTGGTACATTCATTATATACAGTTCTCATACTATATTACATATTATAGTCAGCCACTCCTATAGTAGGGCACATCCAAAAAAAAGGGGTTATATCAGAAGTAAAGTGCAAGTGCATACAACTCTAATCATTATTGTGCCAATTTTACAAGGGCAGCCGCTATAAAATCACAAATCATTCAATACAATGGCATACTGTAAATACATAGCTGTGCAAAATACTGACCAGGGTAATAGTGATCCACTAACACCAAACACACACGCTGACGCTGTTTTGCGGTCTGCTTTCTCAAGGATGAGAAAGCAGACCGCGAAACGCGCGTCGGGGCGTGGTGTTGTTTGGTGTTAGTGGATCACTATTACCCTGGTCAGTATTTTGCACAGCTACAGTTGTGTTCAAAATTATTCAACCCCCAATGAAATTGAGTGTTTTGGCCAGTTTGACATTGATTTTAATCATTTCAGTCATCTTGTTTACAATTAAATCAAAGAGGCACTTATAAGTCAGACAAATATAACATGACATTTATAATGAAATAACCACAAATGTCTTTTCTGTGCTCACATCATTATCAGTTTTATTCAACCCCCAAGTGACATTCAATCTTAGTACTTAGTACAACATCCTTTTCCAGTTATAACAGCTTTTAAACGTGAAGCATAGCTTGAAACAAGTGTCTTGCAGCGGTCTACGGGTATCTTCGCCCATTCTTCATGGGCAAAAGCCTCCAGTTCAGTCACATTCTTAGGCTTGTGCGCTGCAACTGCTTTCTTTAAGTCCCACCAGAGGTTCTCAATCGGATTTAAGTCTGGTGACTGCGATGGCCACTTCAAAATGTTCCAGCCTTTAATCTGCAACCATGCTCTAGTGGACTTGGAGGTATGCTTGGGATCATTGTCCTGTTGAAAGGTCCAACGCCTCCCAAGCCTCAGCTTTGTGACGGACTGCATCACATTTTCATCCAATATCTCCTGGTACTGAAGAGAATTCATGGTACCTTGCACACGCTGAAGCTTCCCTGTACCTGTAGAAGCAAAACAGCCCCAAATCATGATTGACCCCCTGCCATGCTTCACAGTAGGCAAGGTGTTCTTTTCTTCATAGGCCTTGTTCTTCCTCCTCCAAACATCCATGGGCCCAAACAGTTCTAATTTTGTTTCATCAGTCCACAGAACACTATCCCAAAACTTTTGTGGTTTGTCCACATGACTTTTGGCATACTGCAGTCGACTCTTCTTATTCTTTGGAGACAGCAAGGGGGTGCACCTGGGAGTTCTGGCATGGAGGCCTTCATTACGCAGTGTGCGCCTTATTGTCTGAGCTGAAACTTCAGTACCCGCATCTGACAAATCTTTTTTCAGTTCCTCAGAAGTCACACGGCGACATTTCTCCATTTTGCGCTTCAAGTAGCGCACAGCAGTCGAAGTCAGCATCTTCTTTCTGCCACGACCAGGTAGCTTTTCAACAGTGCCCTTTGCCTTGAATTTGCAAATGATGCTTTCTATGGTATCTCTTGGTATGTTTAACATCTTTGCAATCTTCTTATAGCCATTGCCCTTCCTGTGAAGAGAAATCACCTCTTCTCTTGTCTTCCTGGACCATTCTCGTGACTTCACCATGTTTGTAAACACACCAGTAAATGTCTAGAAGGAGCTGAGTATCACAGTCATTTTAAATCTGCCTAATTGGTGCTTATTATGCTTGATTGCTGCTCCTTGACATCCAGAGGTGTTTTCAATACCTGATCGAAAACACTTGAATGAACCTCTGTTCTTAAGAGTGGTAGTCTTTAAGGGGTTGAATAATTGTGTCAATGAAGAAATCATAAAAAAAACATTTAATACTGTATTACAAAAATAATTGATGTCATTTTAGTTGCATTTGGTTCTTTAAAAAGTCCTTGTAAGATTTCATTCTGAACACAATTACAAATGTACACTAAATTCCCTAAAACCCTTTACAGCATTGGGGGTTGAATAATTTTGAACACAACTGTATGTATTTATGCCATTGTATTGAATGATTTGTGATTTTATAGCGGCTGCCCTTGTAAAATTGGCACAATAATGATTAGAGTTGTATGCACTTGCACTTTACTTCTGATATAACCCCTTTTTTTTGGGTGTGCCCTACTATAGGGGTGGCTGACTATAATATGTAATATAGTATGAGAACTGTATATAATGAATGTACCAGTTGATATGAAATATACTGGATATAATACTTTGTTTTTGATTGTAATTGTGATATACCCTACACCAACCACCTTATTTTTAATGTTTTTAACTTTTTTGTGATGCCATATAAGTAATTGTTTGAATAAAGATCTTTTGGAAATTAAAATAGTTGGAGAATTAATTGAATACTATTTTCAGAATTTAGATCTGGATATTGTAGAATTGGTGGAGTTTATGCACGGAATATCGGATCAGTAATTTATATGGGGAACATTTGTTTGGTTATCTTCTGATTCATGTAGTTCTGATGAGACACCACACAAACCTAAGCCTTCCAGTCAACTGTTTGACAATGAGTTTAATTCTGTAAAGGAATTATCTTCTGAACGTTCTGTAAAGGAGGTTCCTTCAACAGAGGAAGAGTTAATTTCAGATACTTTGCAAAAACCTTCAGTTCCATCTGCAGTTCTTGATTGCCCCCAAGAGGATCACAGTTCTTCCCAGTCTTCAACGGATGAGCACCTTCATATTGCTCAGCCTTTTCTGGAAATCACAGGGAAAAGTTGACCGCCAATGTCCATGACAAATACTGCATGTCAACAACCCAAGTCCGTACGTACAAAGACAGATCCCATTTCAGAAGTGAAAAGCAGACATAAGCATTTGCGTTCACATTTCATAGACAGAAAGAAATCTACATCTAAATCAGCCTCACAAAATAAGCGCTCTTGCTCTAAATCCGTGACACAGACCGAGAATTCACATTCTAAATCTTTGGTAAGATCAAGGAGAACCAAGTCTTGCTCAGCTTCTAATGAAAGCAACAGACAATCTCCTTTAGTAAAAAAGAAGAAGTCCACATCTGGGGTGCATAAAAGATCACTCAAGAATAAACCAGAAAAGATAGGAAATATTCCTGTGCCATCTGGCGTTTTCAAAGAGCACAACCTTTATAAGTTTCCGTGGAAGCAGGTACAACATCTCGCCAGTCAGTTCTGGAAAAGGTGGAGAAGAAAGTACCTCTGCCTCTTGCAAGAACGCATAAGGTGGCAAGAACCAATGCCTAATTTAAAGGAAGGAGATTTTGTTCTGTTAAGAGACAAACAAGTTGATCGTCTCGACTGGCCTACTGGACTTATTACTAAAGTCGTTTCCAGCTCGGATGGAAATAACTTCCATGTTGAGATTCCTTCTACCAAAGATACTCATCACTTTCTAAGACTGTTTCCAGTAGCAGCTCTATGGCCTAAACTGGAGACATATCCTTTTTTGGTTTGAATAAATGTTCATTGCATGTTTCCTTTTCAGGTTTATGGACATTATTTATCTGTTTATTCATCAGGTTTATGGACATTATTCATTGTTATTTTATACAATTCCATTGTATGTAGATATAAAGTGGTATCTACTGATACCAGATGGGGAGTGTTCTGTTTCAGTATCTTATATTGTGTATTGGTATGCTCCTCTCTTCTCCTCCCCCCTTGGTTTCAGCCTCTAGTTGGTTTAGTCAAGCCACTTTCCATCACATGGAATAAAAAAGCAATAGACAGTTAGAAGCTAGAGATAGAGAAAAGTCCTTCAGCCTTCACTATAGATGGTGCTGGTAATGAACCCTTTCAATACTCTATACCATCAGTGAATTTACTAATATCCATTAATTAACATTGGCCCTACCTGAAGCAGTGTTTTGAAACTAGCGTTCTGCAGGTCCAACCCCAAAGAAATAGTACCAGTGTCTGACCATGCTTGTATATGTCTTTTGAACATGTGTTCTTTGTGAGTATAATAAAGCACTTGGTAGAAGAAATATATTGTGTTGCAGCAGTGTATCTCTATTGAAGGCATCTAAAGGTTATAGGCAACAGCAAGATTTGATTAACAGCAGTGGTTTGCTGATAGTTTCCATTAACCAAGCAGTAAATATTAGATACGATTTGTAAAAGTGCTTCCTGATTACTCCTTTATTGTGAATTTTTACTGATGAGTGTATTAAAAGAACTGACATTTCTAATTGACTGCTTGTGGTATAAAGAAGACTGTCACAAGAACTATAGTTATTCTTTTAATATAGGTCTTGTAGTAACCCCTTTTTACAACCCTAGACCACCTTTACTATTCTATATAACCAGAGATATTAACATTAACCCCTTAAAGGTTCCAAACCAACAGAAGTGTAAGACTTTTTCCCTACCAAAAAATAACTAGGCTTTTACCATTAATACATTCACCAGCATATACCACCATCCATTCTTTAACTGTCCAGAAAGGTTAACATTACCCTCTCTTTGCTTCCATAGACTACCAGTTTTCATTAACCTCTTCAGTCGTACTGGCTCTGTACAGTGGGAATTAGCATTTTCCTGGGAACCTAAAAACTGAGCAAGGATAACACAGACACCATCCATGAGCATTAGTTGCAATTGCAAACTCTAAACAAATGACAACTCCTACACTAAAAAATGGAAATGGAGCTATGTAGCATATAAAAGAAACATAGCTGACAATTGGAAAATTCTAAAATTTGATAAAATGTGTAGCAAAAGTAACTGCACACCTAAATCTTCACCAGCCTATGGCTGGCCACCACATGGTATCATATAGTACATGACAACCTCTGTATAACAAACCTAGAACCAGGCCTGCATCTCACATGGATCCAGAGATTTACACATTCATTGCTCTGCTAGATTTACACCAAGCTGACAGCTTAAGGGGAGTGTCTTTTCTACTGCAGCTCAGGGTGTGTGTCCGTGCTCTCCCTATCACAACTCAGGAGGCAGTTGAAGGATGAAACTGAGCATGTGCGGCCTTCTCGGTGAGCAAGTCAAAGAAATAAGAACAAAACTAACAGCAGGTGGCGCTATACAGATACATTTTATTGAATAACCCAGTGGCTATGCTAAAAAAGTATTCAGATCCAGGTGCTGGTTTAAAAACTGTAGAATATTTTTTGTGGGACAACCCCTTTAAGGCACCTTCCCTTTGTGGGACCGTATCTGAGCAGAGGATTCTAGTTCTATCATTTCCCGCAAAGATGTGCTACTTTTGATATTTCGCTCTCCCATGTACTGACTTCTGCCAAACTCCAGATTTCCTTCCTATTATTGACCTGACTTTTACCTGATCTCTGTACTGACTCTGAGCTGTCTGCCCTGCCCAATTTTGTTTCACAGTTTTCATGCCAAATTGGTCTCCCAGCATATTGTTATGAATTTGTGCTAAAAAGTTAAATTTTTAGCATTTGAACATAGAACATTTTTAATGAAACATTGTGGACCATCCAGGTGGTCCTACGCAAACTAGAAATGGGCGGCACATTTTTAGACAGCAGTGGCTTTTATTGTGGTGTTCCTCCATGAATACAATTCTTGTTCAGTTTTTTCTAGAGTCTTCTGTAGGTCTTTTACTGTTACTCTTGAGTTTTTTGTCACCTCTTTCAAGATTGCCCTTTGGGTTTTTGAAGTGATCCTATTGGGAGAGTAGCAAAAGTAATGCATTTTCTCCATTTATAGATGATTTTCTTCTATGACACATCATGTGGTGTCTTCCAATAGTTAGCACTGAGGTATTGTTTATTCTGACAAATCTTTCATGAGAAGAAGAGATTTGTGAGTTACCAGGCTTTGTGTGCCTTTATTTAATAGGTAAAGTACCTGTGATGCCACACTTTCAATCCCCAAGGGTGCACCTGGCCTTTCTACTGCCTAAGGCAAAAATTGTCATTACAACCCCTCCCTCTCAGCCCTACTGTTAAAGACATATGGTATGAACATTACATACATCGCTATGAAAAAGACAGTGTAATATATCACTGCATAGTACACATCTATTACATCAAGTGATTACATCAAGCATTGTTTTGGCACACAGACAGACAGACTTCTTGGTGCAACAACATTGTTAGCCTGCTGCTAATCTCAATACTGTACCCACTGTGTTCCCCTATGCCCACAAGCACAATACTGCAGAAGTAAAAGTGCCATACAAATAGCCCCCCATAGTAATAGTGCTCCCAGACTGCCCTCAATAGCAATAGTGCTCCCTAAAGTACCCCCAGTAGCAAGAATGTTTTATATATGAAGTGCATAAGCCACAAATGTCTTTTGTTTATGGCAAATTACTGGCCACAGCAGTGACCTACAACAGACAGTGATTAGTTGCAGTGGCTATTTGTCCATGTTGAGAGGACGCAGGAAGTAGAGAGCATGAAGGACTTGACAAAAGTTGGAACCAGAGCAGCAGGTGATCAATAAGATTAGTATTACTTAATTTATTATTTTATAACATTTTCAGCTGTTTTCAAAATATTTCTCTGGGAGGGCTTAATAGGATGCCATAGCTGGCAAACCCTGGGGCCATTTGTAGTCCTCTGGTTGCGATGGCAACATCAGGATCCAGTTATCACATCACAAAGGGCCCGATGGCAAGCAAAGCCAGCCCTCGCCCTCTTAGATGCCGGGGTCGGTTTTGATCATCCGATTGGGATTGTAGCTAACTCCTATCTTGGCTATTACAGTGGGCTTCCACTGCAGATTGCATGGGCTCAACTACATATACAGTATGTAGTTTTGCACAAAGGTGTTAAAATGTGCTTTTTTAATATTGTGGTGATGTGGTGCAGTTTTTTCATGCTTATATGGTTTAGTTCTTTGAAACGTTCGGGATTACAGCCTTACAGAGCAAGATGAAAGAGAAAAACAATAGCACAGTAAACTAGTTTGTTTTCACTTGCCAAATGTGAATATGTCATCTCTAATGCACTGCATAAAGTAATTGTGCATCATATAAGTTGCGATAGGAGATTTATAATCAGCATAGCATGGGTTAGTAGAGAAGGGTGGGTTCACATCACGTTTTTCCCACCCTTTTAATGTACTGTATACATAAAACGTATACGTTAAACGGATGCCTCAGACTGATGTCATACAGTGGCATCCATTCACCATAGAGTTCCATTGTAAAAAAAAATGTATACTGTATGTTTTTTTTTTACCATTGTAAAAAAACATATATGTTTTTTTACCGGACTGTGCAGAATACAAGAATGTGGTGTGCTGCGTTTTTTTTATCTTTTTTTGTAATGTATGCATCAAACAGAGGCAGAAAATGTGATGTAAACCCACTCTAAGCTGTAAAATTCTTAAAAACATGATGGCTCAAGCATGAGCATTGCTGTTCCATACAAAGTCTATGGAACTGAATAAAGTACTTTAGTGTGGATACGTGATAAATGTCCTTTGATGAATTATTAATGTATATAACTACAGGAGTATCCTGTGTCATGTTCAGGGGTAGGAGAACCAATGAACATATCCAAAGTGTCCACAGACAAGGACATATGGAAGCAGAATAAACAAAAAAGAACGCATTATTAAACAAATGGAACAATAGCTGATCTCAGGGAGACCAGCCACAAAAACACAGCAGAGCCTCAGTTAAGAGTCTCAACACAGCAATCTAAAGTGCAAAGCTCCCTGGGAAACAGTAAAATGCAAAATAAATGTGGAGCCCCAGTATTGGGTCTACAACACAATGAAAGCCAGATATCCCACAAAGGAAGGAAAACCAGTGCAAAGGGGTGTCTCCATTACAGAGATCACCAAATCCATCATATTAAATGGCCCCTATGTCAAGATCCCGCTTTTTTACAAGCTTTAAGGATGTAACGGGGAAAACCTCAGCCAGTTATCCATCCACAGACAGCTGTTTCGGGGTGTTGCCCCTCATCAGTGTGGAGTAGGATTCTGGCTAACCGGGAGCAATGCCTTGGAGACTACTCAAACAAAACAATAGCTGATCTCAGGGAGACCAGCCACAAAAACACAGCAGAACCTCAGTTAAGAGTCTCAACACAGCAATCCAAAGTGCAAAGCTCCCTGGGAAACAGTAATATGCAAAATAAATGTGGAGACCCAGTATTGGGTCTACAACACAATGAAAGCCAGATATCCCTCAAAGGAGGGAAAACCGGTGCAAAGGGGTGTCTCCATTACAGAGACTAAATTAAACAAATTTGATTAAACAAATGGTACAAGATACAAATGTAATCAGAATCAAGCTAGACATACGATCAGGGAACAGTGCAGACCTAGTCTCACCTAACCACTGTCCCTACCTGCTTGGACGATCTGTTCTAAACGACAGCCCCCAACTGGTCGACAGTCTCTATGCTGGCTAAGTGCAGGGACTTAGTCCAAGCACCCGCAGTTCAAACTGCAAGTACCTGTTCACACAGCTGGAACCAAACCATACCAAATAGACAGGAATCAAGGTCACAAGCAAACCAGATCAAAGATACCGAATCTGAATTATAGGCATAAACCGGAACCCATGTGGATTGGGATACACAAAGGAAACATGGCGCTCATGGTCAAAACAGAAAATAACCAAAGACATAAGAAAGACAAGTCATACATAGCAGACATCAATGAACAATCTGGCAGACCACCAGGGTTGCCAACCAGAGTTTTTATTTTTTCTGGACTATTTATCCCAAAATTAGTGACAGCCAATATTTTATACGGCAAAATTGGAAAACAATAATGAATGATAAAGATTATAAGTAATACATGTCTATAGCTTAATATACTGATAAACCTCATTACCAGCATTTACTGTGAGCTGTAAAATGATGATAGTTACTGCCAAAATGATCTAGTCAAGTACCATCAGTTTCTACATCTATTTTTTTTCACAGACACAGGAAAAAAGTCACCTATTTTTACAGACAGTCCAGAAATTTCTGTGTGGTTGGCAATCCTGCTGACCACACAAGTCAGGGTCAAGTCACAAACACTCTGGTCAGAATATCATGTGCCCAGCACACACTATCCTGAAGACAGAAGACAGACTCATCTCTCAGGCACACAGCACACAGGTCTAAATAGCATAGTGATTAAGACACGTGACTACCTGATGTTCAGACACACACAGATCAGGGAAACATTAACTCCTACATGAAAAAATACAAGGAGCATACATGTCACAAGGAACAATTCACACCCGAGCCACCCACCCACCCACAGAAGTCTGCAGCCAGCACACACAACACAAGCATCTAATATACACAGGACAAGTCAATTGCAGCCAGTACATAAGAGCAGGCAGCCAGCCTACACAGCAACGCAGTGTAACAGTTAACTATTAGGACAATGCAATGTCCTGAAACCTTTTAGGATGGCCAGGAGAAGCAGAGCACTCTGGAGAGAGGCCCCTGATTCATTAGGAGGGTCTTCTCTCAGATTTGAAACAATGCAGGAGTCTGAGTTAGTTTAGTCTTGAGTAAGGATGAGCAAACTTGTAGAAGTTCGGGTTTGCTGGGTTCAGCAGAACTTCAGGTCAAAGTTCGGGTTCGGGACCCGAACTTAACCCCGAACCCAGACCCCATTAAAGTCAATTGGGACCCGAACTTCACTTTATTATTTTCCATGGTTATTTTTAACATGGATATAACAAACAATAATAGCATTCTTAAGACAGAATGCTAAATAAAATGGCAATTGAGGGGTTAATAATAATAATAAAAAAACTCACCTCATCCACTTGATCGCGCAGCCGGTATCCTATTTTTATTCAGCAGGACCTGCCATAGGTCACCGCGCTCACCACGTGGTGAGCGCAGTGACGTCATACCAGGTCTTTTTGCAGGTCCTGCAGAAAGAAGAAAGAACAGGATACCGGCTGAACGATCAAGTGGATGAGGGGAGTTTTTTAAATTATTTTTAACCTCTCAATGGGCATTTTTTGTTATGTTATAATGGAAAATAATAAAATCACCCGAACAGCGAACCCGAACTTCAGTGAAAAAGTCTGGGTTCAGGTCCAGGTACCTGAACTCCCAAAGGTCGGTACGAACCCGAACTTTGCAGTTCGGGTTCGTTCAACACTAGTCTTGAGTCTTAATTCCGAATTCTGATCAGAAGTCTGAAACTATTTATGAGTCTGGTTTAAGTCTAAATTAAGTGTCTGTCCTGGAGTATTGCTGGGGTCTGCTCTAGGCATGAGTAATTTTCAGATCTGCAGGCTAAATTTGATTTAAATGTCTAAACGTTTGCTAGGGTCCTGTATTTTCTAGTTATTCCCCTGGCAGGAATCATTATTTTGATAGAACAGCATATTTGAGTATTTATCAGCACTGTAGGTACAGTTATTTGGGCACCTGGGACATCGTAAGGCACAGTCCTGATAGTAGCCACAGAATATTAGTATTAAAGGGGTTCTCCGGGATTTACCGACTCTCGGTAACCCACCGATCAGCTGTTTGAGGAGGCTGCAAAGCTCCTGTGGGCATCATGGCCTCCTCAACCCTTACCAAGCACAGTGCCAACTTAACCCTATTCACTAGAATGCGGTTGAACTGTGCCTAGGCCATGTGCAACAGAGCACCACAGCCTCTTCATACAGCTGATCGGCAGGGGTCCCAGGAGTTGGACACCCATCAATCTCATATTAATGACCTATTCTGAGGATAGGTCATCAATATGTAAAATCTGGAGAACCCATTCAAAGGATGCGGTGTAATGCTGCTATGGAGAATGGGGATGGGTTGCAAAAGTGGAAAGCCAAAGATGTCTGTGTAGAAAACTCCTCTTAGGAAGAAGTCGTCATGACGGTCTGGGTCAAATGGAGAAGAAAATAAAGAGAACATCTACAGTACAGCCAGAGAAGACATCACCTGTCGCTGGATTTGACTGTAACTATGGTTTGGCTATATGTTGCTATTACTGGCCTAGTTATAGTGTCTTTCATTTATTTCCAATATGGTTATGTATTTCAGACTAGTGATGAGCGGGAGGTGCCATATTCGATTTTGCGATATTTTGCGAATATTCGATTGAATATTCGTCATATATTTGTCGAAATAGAATATTCTTTTCTATCGCGAAAAATATGAGATTTAATTATTCGCATATTGCGAATTGAACTTTGAACGGGGTATAAAGGCAACTTTCCTATTGGTTGTCTTGCTAGAATTAACGAATATAGAGAATATAGCGCTATATTCGTTAATTCCAGCAAGCCAACCAATAGAAAAGTTATAGCCCGTTCAAAGTTTCAATCGCAATACGCGAATATTACATACTGCGAATGAAACTTTGAACGGGCTATAACTTTCCTATTGGTTTGGTTGGCTTGCTAGAAACGAAGATAGAGAATATAGCGCTATATTCGTCATATTCGTTAATTCTACCCAGACAAACGATAGTAAAGTAAGTTGCATATAACCCGCTCTAAGTTGGATGCGCAATGCGACTAATATTACTTAATATTCTCGCATTGCGCATCCAACTTAGAGTTGTGTATAGGCAAGTTTACTTGTCTTGCTAGAATTAGCGAAGATATAACAAATACGAATATAGCGCTATATTCTTTATCTTCGTTAATTCTACCAAGCCAAATAGGAAAATTATACCCCGTTCAAAGTTTCATTCGCAGTATGAGAATATTGCATAATGTAATATTCGCTTACTGCGAAAGACACTTTGAACGGGCTATGACTTTCCTATTGGTTGTTGACTTGCTAGAATTAACGGAGATACAGAACATAGCTCTATATTCTCTATATTCTTTAACAGTATCTTATTCTTGGGTTCTGATTGAAAAAACAAAAAGGGGAAAAAAAAAAAAGAATATTGGTTTTTACGAATATATTGCATTATATTCTAAATATTCGCGAATAAGCATAAGATACAAAGTGGTGGTAATAGGTGGTCATGATGGGGTGATATACTTTGATCTTTGCACAGTGGTATTGCCTGGTAACTGTATGACTGTATTATTTAGTGGTAAAATTTCCTCCCGAGATTCATTTTTATGACCGGAAAGGGGGAAGGGGACATGCCTTGGAAATTGCACCTTGAACTTTTATGACTCCTGGAGCACGCAATTAGTACTTCAAAATTATTATTTATCAGTCATTATTGAACATAGAATATGTTATTTTTTATTTTATAGTAATTAGGGATGTACTTTGGAACCAAACCCAAGTTCGGGAAATAGTTTTTTACAGAATAAATCAATTTCTTAAGTTATTATGCAAAGTCTCGCGAGACTTCGCGAAGTAATAACTTCAGCTCAACAGAGTCAATACAATTTCAATTTGAGGTTGCCCATGTTTATTTTACTTTACTTGAGCCAGATAGAATTTTTATGTATTACATGTCTTGACTCACTTGTCTCCATATACTTAATGCGAGTTTATTCATTGCATAATTCCCAGTGAATTAGCTCACAAAAGACTGATGTAGTTGCGTGCAGTGTTTATAAGTGCTGGAATTTACTTTTGCTAAGGGAGGTTTGCCTTAAATTCCTTTCATCACAGAGCAGTAATGATGTTTGCCAGAAATTAGAGATGACAAACATGCTTTATAGATTAGGAGCTGAATTCTTTGTTAGAAATAGTTTGTCATAGAGAAATAGCTTTTAAAATGGGCCATGCTTAAAAACACATGTAAGATTAGGTAACTTTTGCACTCAATCTGGGCCCTAACATTATTGGTCACATTTACAGTAACTTCATTCAAAAATTTCTAGAATATGCTGGGCTCCATAGGACAATTTGGAAAGCCCCACCCATTATCTCCGTTAGTTATGATGATGTTGAGATAAAGGCTCTGTGTGGGCCATATCATCATTTCTAGGACTCCTTGTTCCTTTTTACATTGAATATAGTTATTTAATGACATTGAATGTGTATTTGGGATTGTTGTCCTGCTAAAGAATACATTTGAAGCCACTGTGATGATACTGTATGATGACAGGGGCATACATAGAAATCATTGGACCCCATAGCAAGAATCTGAATTGTGCCCTCTAACCCCACCCGATACCTACCCCTAGTCCATCCCACTACTTAGCATGTCTCCTCCCCTACCCCACCCCCTTTTTGCCAATAAACAAAGAAATACAATGTATAAATAACCTAATGAAACCGTTAGGGATAAATGATTATTTTGTATTATCCAACTTTGTTGTAGTAATTAAAAAAATATTTTCTAATAAGATTTTGTTCTGAAAAATAAAACACAAATCAAATATTAGATAAGCTATATTTGAAGTATTCTTAAAAAATAAAATTAAAATGATGAAAGGGGTTATCCCATGAGTAATGTAAAAAATGAAAATCTGACATCATATAGTACATGACAATATATTTCTAACAAAGCTAGAACCAGCCCTGTATCTCACATGGATCCAGAGATTTTCCAATTTTATTATATCAAGCTAACGGCTCAAGGGGTGTGTATTTTCTCCTGTAGCTCAGGGGTTGTGTCCATGCTGTCCCTATCACAACTCAGAAGGCAGTTTACGGATGAAAGTGAGTAGGTCAAAGAAATAAGAAAAGAAACTAACAGCAAGTGGTGCTATACAGATACATTTTATTGAATAACTCACTGGCTATGCAAAAATTTTTATTACATGCAATTACTAAACGATTCAGATCCAGGTGTTGGTTGGAAAATTATAGAATATTTTTAGTGGGACAAACCCTTTAACTTACATTTAAGTTGACATGGTTCCACATGTAAAAGTCCAAGTCAAAAGAAGTAGCATGGCAGGGATGAAAAGAAAAACCTGAAAGAGTAAAACATTTATAACATATTGTGACAGGACCAGAGGGAAAGTGGCAGATGGAGTGTACATTTCCCTAGATTCCTGTCTTATACGGTCTAAAACAGCAGCCACGGAATTGACAGCAAGGGAAACAAGATTTTATCCTCGCAAAGGTTTTTTTTTTTTTTTTTTTTTTAAACCTGGTTAGAAGGGCCTGGCTGCTTGGAGCAGGGAGAGTTGGGTGGGTCCCTGCTCCAATTAGCCATTTCATCTATTCAGGGTAACTGTGGCTGATAACCTTGGAACCTGTGTGTGCTATAAAAGGGCAGACAGCTCACTAAGTTATGGGCTCTGCTCCTGGGAAGAACTCTGTTTCTGTGAGTAAAAATCAACCCTGTGTTTTTTGATGGTACTGGGCATAAGGCTCAGTTTCATGTAGTTAGGGACTACGGCATGTTTAGATGTAGCGGCAAGACGGTCAGGTATTTCATTTGTTTTTGAACTGTTTTTGTTTAAGATTTTTATCTGCAAAAAAGTCTATAAAACTGGCTGAGGCCAGTTGTATCAAACTTGGACTGGACTGTGATTTGTGTGCCTATAGCGCCCGTCTATCCCAGGAGACGGTGTTCCCGGTAGTTAATCCCGTTACATATGGTGGAGGCTGCGCTGGCACAAAAATCCAGCAAGTTTTTTGTCCTTAAGTCTGCTATACTTGCAACACCAAACAGTGCAGACATGGAGGAAGTTGTTAAACAGCTGATCCATGCTAACATTCAGCTCCAGAAATTGAATACAAATCAGCAGGAGATGAATGCTAACCAGCAAGAAAGTAATCGGTTGCTCATAGAGACTACACAAGCTGTGTTCAGAGAACAGCAATCTGTTAATAAAAGTCTGGTGGAGCACATAAAGGTGCTGGCTGAAAGGCCCCAAGTCCGGAAGGAATCCATTTCTGCGGGGAGGAGAGTGCAAGCATCCCTTAAAAAAATGGTCACAGAGGACGATGTGGAGATATACCATACCGTTTTTGAAAGAACCACTGAAAGAGAGAAACTCCCAGTGGAACAGTGGGCAGACACCCTTGCTCCATTTCTCAGTGGGGAGCCGCAGAAAGCCTACTTTTATTTGAGTCAGCAGGATGCCAGACAGTACCACAAACTGAAAGCAGAAATTCTTGCTCGCTTAGGTGTAACATCTGCGGTCAGAGCCCAGCGGGTGCACAACTGGACTTTCCAACTGGATAAACCAGAGGTTGCAAATGTACGATCTTTTTCACCTGGCTAAAAAGTGGCTGCAGCCGGAGGTCTCTACAGCTGCACAGGTGGTTGAAAGAGTGGTCCTGGACTGGTTTGTTTGTGTTCTGCCAGTTCGGATACAGCACTGTGTGGGACAAGCAGACCCCAGGGATGCGGATTAGGTCGTTGCCCTAGTGGAGTGGAATCTAAACACCGAGGAATATCTACAAGACCTCTTTCCTACTCCACCATCCCAAGAGTGTCAGTTATGCAACCCGGTGGCGACCTTTAGAAGTCTGTTAGTGCCACCTCCAATTATTGAAACTTCCTTTAAAACTCCCTTTGAAAGGATTGCAATGGATTTGGTGGGACCTCTTGTTAAGTCTGCTAGAGGTCACCAATACATTTTGGTTGTCCTTGATTATGCTACCCGCTATCCTGAAGCAATACCTCTAAGAAAAACCTCTGCAAAGGTGAGAGCAAAGGAGTTGTTCCAGATGTTTACAAGAGTGGGCATACCTAAGGAAGTATTCACTGACCAGGGGACGCCCTTTATGTCAAAGGTTATAAAAGAGTTATGTAAACTGTTGAAAATAACTTATTTGCGTACCTCAGTTTATCATCCACAAACAAATGGACTAGTGGAAAGGTTCAATAAAACCTTAAAAGGGATGCTCAGAAAAGTGGTGGCACAGGATGGGAAAGACTGGGATTGCCTTTTACCATATCTTATGTTTTCTGTACGGGAGGTGCCTCAAGCATCTACCGGATTTTCTCCCTTTGAGCTAGTGTGTGGTTGGCACCCTCTGGATCTTTTTGATATTGCCAAAGAGACCTGGGAGAGTGAGGCTACACCCTACAAGAGTGTAAATGAACATGTGGCTGAAATGCAGGAAAGGATTGAAAAGGTAATGCCCATTGTAAAAGAACACTTGCTGCAGGCCCAGGAGAGTCAGTCCCGGGTTTACAGGTCAGGTAAAATAAGACATTTTAACCCAGGGAATAGGGTAATAGTCCTTGTCCCCACAGTAGAAAGTACATTTTTGGCCAAATAGCAAGGACCTTATGAAAAAGTCAAGAAGTTCAGAGAGGTGAATTACCGGGTTCATCAACCAGGTAGACGTAAGCCTTACCAAATTTACCAAGTGAACCTAATCAAACCCTGGAAGGACCGAAAGGTGTTGTTAGCAGGTAACAACAGTGGCAAAAAGGGATTTAGTGTTGTAATACCAGAAGTAAAAATTGATGACAACTTGACAAACATGATATTGTAACTGAACCAGGGGTCAGAGTAAACCAAAAGCCTTATAGAATGCCTGAGGCTAGGCGTAAAGCTGTCCCCCAAGAAGTCCAAACAATGCTTCAGTTAGGGGTTATAGAGGAGTCCCATAGTGACTGGTCTAGTCCTATAGTCTTATTTCCCAAACCTGATGGCACCATACGTTTCTGTAATGACTTCAGAAAACTGAACACTGAACACTGTCTCAAAGTTTGATGGTTACCCAATGCCTCGAGTGGATGAGCTGATTGATAGGCTTGGTAATGCTAGGTTCTTTACCACATTAGATCTTACAAAAGGTTACTGGCAAGTACCGTTGACTCATGAGGCCAAATAAAAAACAGCATTTAGTGTACCTGATGGCCATTTTTAGTATGTAGTCCTTCCCTTTGGTTTTCATGGGGGCCCCAGCCACCTTCCAAATGATGATAGACAAAATTTTAAAACCACATCGTAAATACGCAGCTGCCTATTTAGACGATGTGATAGTCCACAGCACAGATTAGGAAAGTCATCTACCCAGGGTACAAGCCATCTTGAATTCTATTAGGGAAGTGGGTTTGACAGTGAATCTGAAAAAATGTGCCATTGGGCAAGAAGAGGCAAAGTACTTGGGATACACTATTGGGAGAGGGGTTATAAAACCTCAAATAAACAAAGTGGAAGCCATTCAGAGCTGGCCAAGGCCTTTGAACATAAAACAGGTCAGGGCATTCCTGGGTTTAACAGGTTATTATAGGCGTTTTATTGAAAATTTTGCCAGCATTGCGAGCCCTTTAACAGACCTTACAAAAGGGAAGGATTCAACCATGGTCAAATGGACCACGGAAGCGGAAACAAGCCTTTCAGAACCTGAATCAGGCTCCATGTGCCCAGCCAGTGTTAGTGACACCAGATTTTAACAGTGAGTTTATTGTGCAAACAGATGCCTCAGATGTTGGTGTAGGAGCTGTGTTGTTACGAATGAGGGCTGATGAAGAGCATCCAGTGGTTTACCGGAGTAAAAAGTTAAATAAACATGAGAAGAAATACTCCATTGTAGAAAAGGAGTGTTTTGCAATTAAGTGGGTCGTAGAAGCTCTCAGGTATTATTTGGTAGGGAGAACATTTAAACTGGTAACTGACCATGCCCCCCTTACGTGGATGTGCCAAAACCGGTAAAAACAGGCGAGTGACCAGATGGTTCATAATCATATCTCTACAAGATTAATTGTTTTACAGTGGAATATAGAACCAGGCGTCAGCTTAGAAATGCCGATGCCCTGTCTAGAGTGCACTGTTTAAGAGTACAGTGTGTTCCTACCCCAAGGTCAAAACAGGGGGGGAGGATATGTGACAGGGGCAGGGAGAAAGTAGTAGATGGAGTCTACATTTCCCCTAGAGTCCTGTCTTATACGGTCTAAAAAAGCAGCCAGGGAATAAACAGCAAGGGAAACAAGGTTTTATCCTTGCAAAGGTTTTGTAAAAAAAAAAAATGGTTAGAGGGGCCTGGCTGCTTGGAGCAGGGAGAGTTGGGTGGGTCCCCACTCCAGTTAGCCACTCCAGGTATTCAGGATAACTGTGGCTGATTACCTTGGAACCTGGGTGTGCTATAAAAGGGCCGACAGCTCACTAGGTGATGGGCTCTGCTCCTGGGAAGAGTAAACTCTGTGTGAGTAAAAAAAAAAAACCTGTGTTTTTTGATGGTACTGGGCACAAGGCTCAGTTCCATGTAGTTAGGGACTATGGCATGTTTAGATATAGTGGCCAGATGGTCATTTGTTTTTTAACAGTTTTTGTTTAAGATTTTTTTCTGAAAAAAAGTCAATAAAACTGGCTGAGGCCAGTTGTATCAAACTTGCGTGTACTGGACTGTGATTTGGTTGCCTATAGCGCCCGTCTATCCCAGGAGATGGCAGTCCTGGAAGCTAATCCCATTACAATATTTATTTTAACTGTTATAGGTTATTTAATAAATTTGTTGTCAGTTGTAATACTTAATTTACCTCCGATTGTATTACCCAACATAACTGCTGCTGCTATGTTTTGGGCAAAGTAACCAATTCAAAACCTTTAAAAAAAGTCAGATTTTCCTACTACAAATTTTACACAAGATATGTTACATTAGTGAGCATTCACACAACCATAGTCCGTAATAGAAGAAGTGAATACGGTGGCACTGCTGCTATATACTCGCAGGGACACACAAAGCCTCCGCTGGCTAATTGCTGCAACCCAGCTCGTCACTCCATAGGCGGTGCTCAGCAAAGAGAGGATGAGTGTCAAACCATTTCCATACATGAAGAGAAAATGCAAAAGGAATTGCAGCACTCACCGGAGTGAAGAAGGGATTATCTTCATGTTTGTCGAGGCCTGGAAAGAACTTCACCAGCAGTTCTCCATGCAAATTATGAACCTCGTGTTATTACGGGATGAAAAAGAATATGCGGTTGTCAGGAATAAATAAGGCACGGGAGGAGTTGCAAAAAAGACTAATGGAGTCACAATTTACTAGCTTTGAAAAAAAGCTTAATAAGAAGTTGTTAGCCACTCAAATGGAAATTAAAGAAAGAAAAAGGGACAAATTTATACGGGACAAAAACGATTATGAGCATGACAGAGTCTTTGATTGGGGCAAGAAGAAGGTACGCCCCAAGCGAATGTCACGGCGCGGATGTATCGACTTCTGGGCGACAGACTCTGACTCGAGTCTGTCGGAGGGGAATGGAACAAATCCAGCTAAAGGCATAACCCCTTTAGAAAAAGAACGAGAAGGGGACGAGGGAGACATACAAGAAAGGCTCAAAGGGGTCCGCAAATCCGCGACAGAAGAGACAGGTCTCCTGGTGACAGTAGAGACCAGGGACAATGATGCATGTACAACTTCGAATAACATTGTGGTGAATCTTACGGGGTTAGAACTGCCCCCAGGCTTTATCACCCTCCTCAATCGGGGACTGGGATTTAGCCTGGTTGAGCAGTTCAACCCCATGGATTTTGAAATTGATTTATTTTTGTCTGTTCGGAAATTATTTCTGAAAAAAATGTTTGCGGAATCTCCATCTGGTGAGAAGTCTGCATTGCCCGGTGAGATCCCAGCTACTGTATCGAGGACAAATTTCCATTTAAAGCATCGCTTTGATAAGGAAGAGATAGAATGTATTCAGTTTCTGGCTAACATTGAGTCAGAGGAGATAGCCAGCGGTGGTAGTGCTTTGGGGAAGTATGTGGGAGGCATCAGGTCCACCTTCCTTCCTCCCATGCCGGCCAGCTCAGCGATTGACCTGTTCCATAAACGGGTATTGAGGGAGATACGTGCACTGGTTTATCCAGTAGCACCCCCAATATCACTGGGGAAGAGTTTCAAGCCCTTGGATGGTTAAAGCAACAGGACAGTATCGTAATAAAGCCGGCCGACAAGGGAGGGAATGTGGTCCTGATGACCAGAGAATATTATCTAGAGGAGGCAGAGAGGCAGAGAGACAGTACTGTGTACCACAAGTTGAGGGGGGATCCAATCCCTGGGATAACTTTCAAATTGTGCACATTATTGGAGAAATATGTCACAGTTTCCTACCCAGGGGTATAATCAGGAAACGTATCCCTGACTACCCATCACTGATAACCATGTAGTACTTTGTACTTAAAATCCACAAGTCACTGACCCGACCCTCAGGTCGCCCTATTGTTGCCGGGATCGAGTCGGTGACGGAACCACTGTCAGGCTATATAGATTGGCTGCTTATGCCACTCCTCTCGAGCACCCCAACATATCTCAAGGACACAGGTGACTTCCTTCACGCACTCCAAGTTTCTGAGTAGCGGGGGAGTATCACCTGGTGTCCTTGGACGTCGAGAGTTTGTATGCCAGGATTCCCCATAACCTGGGGTTCCAAGCCATTAACCTAGTCCTGGCTAGAAGCGATAAGGGCAATATGTTTAGCAGCTTTGTCAATGAAGCACTAGATTTAGTGCTCACCAGCAATGTGTTGCAGTTTAATGGACAGTAGTACCGCCAGGTGTTGGGTACGGCAATGGGTACACCTGTGTCGTGCACCTTTGCCAACCTATACCTGGCAGTTTTCGAATAGATTTACATATTCTCAATGGGTAACCCCTTCCTGCGGTATATTCATTTGTTTTTGCGTTATGTTAACGATATTTTCCTGGTCTGGTTGGGCAGCGAGGAGGAATGCCGTGATTTTGTAGAATACCTTAACCCCTGCAACCGGATGAACATGAGATTCACCCTCAATTTTGGGGGAGGGTCTCTTGATTTTTTTGGATGTACGCATTACAGTTGAGGATGGTAAATTACACACTACAGGCTTCTGTAAGCCCACGGTGACCAACTTGCTGCTCCACCAGACCAGCTTTCACCCATCATTGGTTAAAGATGCTTTCCCTTTGGGCAGTTCATTCATTTGCGGAGGATCAATGATACCGATGATGGGTATTATCGTCAAGCAAACAAACTTAAAAAACGCTTATTGGATCGGGGTTACCCACTGAGAACAGTCTTAGCGGCAATGCGCAGGGCTGCTGCACATAGAAGGGACACATTGCTGGCAGAAAAATATAAAAATTCCAAGCAGCATTGCTTTGCCTTCACGTTTAAATATAGTCTGGCTGCTGATATAATCAAACGAGTGATTCATGAGAACTGGGATTTATTAAAAGGAGACCCCACCTTGAAGAATTTTGCAGCCAACCGACCGTTGGTCACTTTTAAAAAGTGTCACACACTTAGAGATAAATTAGTGTATAGCGCGTTGCATAAACCAGTAGTCAATACATGGCTGGCTAGCAATAAATCAGGAGGAAACTATAGGTGTGGTCATTGCTCATTTTGTTCATTAAATGTACGGAGCAAGTGACTTCAGATAGGAGGAGTCAAACATTTGGTCAGAAACTTTATAAAGTGCTGAACATCTTACGTAGTGTATGTCGTCTTTTGTCCATGTAAAATGTTCTATATTGGCAAAATTATACGCCCCCCTCTTTGAGAGAATACGGGAGCTTGTGAATTCAATTTGATCGGGCAAGGGGTCTCCTCGTCTGATCGAACATATCCGGGCTTCACACGGGGGCTATCCGCGTTGTCTCTCATTTGCGGGAGTGGAGTTGGTCCAACCCATCCTGGGGGGGGGGGAGGGGAATCGACACCGGCTGCTCCTGCAGAGAGAGGCAAGGTGGATTGTGCGCACAGGAGATACCGGAGCCAATGGGTTTAATGACAAAAACTACATGGCCGTGTTTCTTTAAGAGGAGACTTGCTTGCCGAATCAAAGTGGTGTATTACAATGTTTTGTTATAACCCCTTAGCTAGAATGCCTCTTCCGTGCAATTCCATGAAGGTTAAGTTCCGCCTATCCCGGCGCAACTATGGATGGTTAATAATGACTTATATTGCCAATTTGGTATGAGTACTGTAACGGTGTGTATTTATGGTCACCTCTTCACTTCGATTTTAACGTCTTGTTTTATCAGGGAGTCCAGCTGTTACTAAGGTTACGGCATGGCGGCGTCTTCTTTAAATGGCGTAATGTTACGCATTGACGTTAGTGCGGCCATAGGAAGTGCGATATTGCGCGCGAAACGGGCGTAGCCTCTGATCTTCTGTAATAAGCTGTCCGCCTCTGAACCCTGCATTGTTGTATCCTGAGAAAGGAAGAATAAAGATAATCCCTACTTCACTCTAGTGAGTGCCGCAATTCCATTCACACAACCATATCTGTTTTGCACTCAGTAAATAGTAGATCTACATAATACGGATGCTATCTGTTTTCTGTGCCCATCTGTATGTCTGTTCCACAAAGAATATAGCACGTCCTATTCTGCAGACCCAATGAAGTCAACAGGTCCACAAGAAAATACATATGCCAAACGGACTACATCCGTGTTTTGTGGACATTGGGTACATAGGACACATAGCTGACACAAACAGAGCTGAACAGACTCCATTGACTACCATGGAGTTCATTCTGCTTCAGTTCAGTATATTGTTATTTTACTGGAGAAAAAAAGTCCTGCATGCAGGATTTTCCTTTACACTTTTTATGACAAATTCTATGTACCTGTGATGAAGGCCCCAAATGGAGCCTCCAACGCAGAAGTAAACATTCCCTAAGTAATATTAAAAAGAACAAGTTCAGGCACACATGATGCAACTGAAAGAATGAAAACTGATAAACTTTCATGAACAGAAATGGGTAAATTAATGAAAACTTAACATTCACAGCTAATCTGGGTTGGTATGCATCTTGAATAATAAACATACACTGTAGAGGACTTGTAATGAATAAGAACATTTGCCAAATTAGATACAGTATATGAATAAAATCGAGTAGTAGTAGAATCACTCCTTCACCCATTTCTATAAGAAACTTTTACATCCTGCATACTCTCAGTGTACATTAAATTTCAGAACTGTTGTCTACATGACTTGCTTTTTGAAAATATATTGATAATTAGGTCTATGCCTAGCATTTTCCAATGCTTAGTATAGTAAGGCCAGAAAGTCTTTGCTCTCGCATTGTGCCTCTCAAATAATTTTGAATTAGCTTCAGTTTTGAAAAGGACTTTTCTGCAGGAGCCTCAGTAACTGGCATAGTTAGGAACAACAGAAAATATATGCACACATCTGGTAAATAGGACTAAAGTGCATTGCTCTCCACGAAAAGAAAATTTGCAACTTTAACAGACAAAAACTTTTCAATTTCAGTTTTAAGTGCAGGCCTAAAACTAAGAAGCTGCCATGGAAATCTTGGCAACAGATCTTTTTTAAAATTTTGCTGCATCTTCAAACAAAGTGTCATCTGATGCTTCAGCCAAAGGTTCTGGCTGAATTATATGAAAACCTGATTCATTCCTTTAAATCAGATAGTTGATTTATAATGATGTCTAAGCAGTTGTAATAAAATGTCACTTTGAACCTCTCTTCTGAATTTCGCAATCTGTGAACACAAATTTCATTAACATGAGTTTTCACCTTGGGAGTTTGTTTGTCTTCAAGATGTGGAAAAATGTTCCAAATGCTTGCTAGCGAGATAGAACTTTCTTGGCCATTTAAAAGTAGTTTCTGTAGCTTGAAAGTTCATCAGTTACGTTCTTTATCAAATTTGTTGCCTTGGATAAATTCATGCTTTCAGGCTGGAGCATTGTAGACAGAGCATTAACACTCTGAAAAACCTTTGTCTGAAGAACAACCAGGAAAGCAAACTGAAACATGTCCATTTTCTTTTTAGGTCTCATTTCCTCATCTCTTTCACTTATTTTTTTAATAAGTTTAAGAATAAGTTTTGACACTGATCTCCAAACATCTGGAAAGCGATAATGAAGGGCAAGGAATACTTCAAGATGACCACTGTGTTGGGCACAATTTCTTTAAGTTTACAGAAGACTGGCTTTTAAATGATGACAGAATTTCTCAATGCCTTACACTTTCCTCCAAAAAAATGTATACAGTGCCTGTACCATATCACTAAAATTGGATATTTCAATAACTTCAGAAACAGCTTCCTGAAGCACTAAATTCAAATTATTTCCTGCACAATGCACATTGAGAGCATTTTATTTTCTTTGTAAAACCCGAGACTACACACCTGAGTAGACCCCACTTATTGTGGCAGCTCCACCATAACCCTGGCCATGGCACATATCTAAAGAAAGACCATGCCTATCAAAGCAGTTCAAGATTTTTCTATACCAGCAGCACTGTGTAAATGCCAAGAAAACTTATGTACACAAACCTTTGTGGCTCTCATATTTTTATCTCTTTCTATAGACACAATTCTGACCACCTGACTCATCTTGTCTACTTTTGCGTCCTGGGTAGTGTTTATAATCAGGGAATAAAAATGAGCTTGTTTCACTTCAGATAAAATCTGATTTTAAACCGTTTAGACAAAATTTATATGAATTAATTTTGAATTCGGAGGCTTAGGTATTTGTCTGTGCACTCCGCTAATTGTAGCAATTGTTTAAGAGGAGGATCATACTCAGCTAGCAACTTTATGATTGCAAGGAAATTACCAATGTTGCTTTTTCCAATTTTTTTATGGCCACAAAAGCCCATATTTGCCTTTCTAATTTACCTTTAACTTTTCTAGTCAATTGTTGCCTTCCTTTGCCACTGATCATAAACCACACAAGCTTCAATATGAGTCTCTGAACTTTCATGAAGCTATAGTATGGTTGATAACCCTTCCCAATTTTGTATGCCTCTAGCCCAAGCTTGGTTTAACTTTTTCTTGCGATCGATCACCAAACACCCAACATGGCTTACAGTAGGCTGCAATTAATTTTAGAGAGTAACAGAGCCAAGTAATTGGAAATGTGTGGCTAGTCTTGGTTACTCTTTAATAGTAGGTCTCCAAAAAGCATATTTTTTTGCTATTTTTTATCTCTTGGGAAAAGCCCTGGAGGTCTACAAGGACCACTGGCAATAATAAATCTCTTCACACTGGCATAAGGTATAGTTGTTGGGAAGTTTGCTTATATTTTTCGGAAGCAAGTTCATTATTTATACCCCTGGCATAAGATCCAGTGGCTAAATCACTACTAGAAAATTCAGCATCATCAGAATGGCCTGCCTCACTTTCACAAGGAGTATTAGTGCTTAATTCAGGGATACTGTGCAATTTAGCTGAAGTACTAGGTTCACTGACGTGTACAGATTTCTTCACTATGATCTTGCCAACTAGGGGACCGACTTTCTGGCATACCTTCTACATTTTGAGTGGCTTCAGTAACAGAAGAACGTTTTCTGGTCTTCGGTCTTCTGTCTTTCCTCTCTTTTTTTTTTTTTTGCTTGTCTGAGCACCACTGAGATGTTGGTAACTTAACATTAGGACACTCTGTAGAAATAGAATAAATAACCTTAAATGGTCACTATCCATTCATATAACTTTTTCTACAGTGATATGATAGAACAGGCAAAAATGAGAAACCTTTATATACAGTTGTGTTCAAAATTATTCAACCCCCACTGAAATTGAGTGTTTTGGCCAGTTTGACATTGATTTTGATCATTTCAGTCATATTGTTTACAATTAAATCAAAGAGGCACTTGTAAGTCAGACAAATATAACATAACATTTATAATGAAATAACCACAAATATCTCTTCTGTGCTCACATCATTATCAGTTTTATTCAACCCCCAAGTGACATTCAATCTTAGTACTTAGTACAACATCCTTTTCCAGTTATAACAGCTTTTAAACGTGAAGCATAGCTTGACACAAGTGTCTTGCAGCGATCTACGGGTATCTTGGCCCATTCTTCATGGGCAAAAGCCTCCAGTTCAGTCACATTCTTAGGCTTGCGCGCTGCAACTGCTTTCTTTAAGTCCCACCAGAGGTTCTCAATCGGATTAAAGTCTGGTGACTGTGATGGCCACTTCAAAATGTTCCAGCCTTTAATCTGCAACCATGCTCTAGTGGACTTGGAGGTATGCTTGGGATCATTGTCCTGTTGAAAGGTCCAACGTCTCCCAAGCCTCAGGTTTGTGACAGACCGCATCACATTTTCATCCAATATCTATTTGGTACTGAAGAGAATTCATGGTACCTTGCACACGCTGAAGCTTTTTTCAAAACTTTTGTGGTTTGTCCACATGACTTTTGGCATACTGCAGTAGACTCTTCTTATTCTTTGGAGACAGCAAGGGGGTGCACCTGGGAGTTCTGGCATTGAGGCCTTCATTACGCAGTGTGCGCCTTATTGTCTGAGCTGAAACTTTAGTACCCGCATCTGACAAATCTTTTTTCAGTTCCTCAGCAGTCACACGGGGACTTTTCTCCACTTTGCGCTTCAGGTAGCGCACAGCAGTCGAAGTCAGCATCTTCTTTCTGCCACGACCAGGTAGCATTTCAACAGTGCCCTTTGCCTTGAATTTGCGAATGATGGTTCCTATGGTGTCTCTTGGTATGTTTAGCATCTTTGCAATCTTCTTATAGCCATTGCCCTTCCTGTGAAGAGAAATCACCTCTTCTCTTGTCTTCCTGGACCATTCTCTTGACTTCACCATGTCTGTAAACACACCAGTAAATGTCTAGAAGGAGCTGAGTATCACAGTCATTTTACATCTGCCTAAATGGTGCTTATTATGCTTGATTGCTGCTCCTTGACCTCCACAGGTGTTCAATACCTGATCGAAAACACTTGAATGAACCTCTGTTCTTAAGAGTGGTAGTCTTTAACCACTTCAGCCCCCCTAGCTTACACACCCTTAATGACCAGGCCACTTTTTACAATTCTGCACAACACTATTTTCACGGTTTATTGCTCCGTCATGCAACTTACCACCCAAATGAATTTTACCTCCTTTTCTTCTCACTAATAGAGCTTTCATTTGGTGGTATTTCATTGCTGCTGACATTTTTACTTTTTTTGCTATTAATCAAAAATTACCGAAATTTTTGCAAAAAAATTTCATTTTTCACTTTCTGTTGTATTTTTTTTTTTAAACTACATTTCTATATAAATTTTGCACAAAATTTATTGTTTTACATGTCTGTTCTACATGTCTCTCACTGGCACAAGTTAGCGGAAATGGATATTTTTAATTTTTTTTTATTTTAGTTTTTTACAAAGTGTCATATTCCACTAACTTGTGACAAAAAATAAAATTTTACATGAACTCACCATACCCCTCACGGAATACCTTGGGGTGTCTTCTTTCTAAAATGGGGTCAATTGTGGGGTATTTATACTGCCCTGGCATTTTAGGGGTCTCTAAAGCGTGAGAAGAAGTCTGAAATCTAAATGCGTAAAAATGCCCTGTGAAATCCTAAAGGTACTCATTGGAATTTGGGCCCCTTTGCGCACCCAGCCTGCAAAAAAGTGTCACTCATGTGGTATCGCCGTACTCAGGAGAAGTAGGGAAATGTGTTTTGGGGTGTATTTTTACATATACCCATGTTGGGTGAGAGAAATATCTCTGTAAATTGACAAATTTGTGTAAAAAAATTTAAAAAGTTGTTGTTTACAGCGATATTTTTCACACAAAGTATGGGTATATATAAAAATACACCCCAAACCACATTGCCCTACTTCTCATGAGTTCGGCGATACCTCATGTGTGACACTTTTTTGCAGCCAAGATGCGCAAAGGGGCCCAAATTCCCATGAGTACCTTTAGGATTTCACAGGGCATTTTTACGCATTTGGATTCTCACGCTTTAGGACCCCTAAAATGGCAGGACAGTATAAATACCCCACATTTGACCCTATTCTGGAAAGAAGACACCCCAAGGTATTCCGTGAGGGGCATGGCGAGTTCACAGAAAAAAAATGTTGGCACAAGTTAGCGGAAATCTATATATATATATATATATATATATATATATATATTTTTTTTTACAAAGTCTCATATTCCACTAACTTGTGACAAAAAATAAAGATTTTCATGAACTCACCATACCCCTACGGAATACCTTGGGGTGTCTTCTTTCTAAAATGGGGTCACATGTAAGGTGTTTGTACTGCCCTGGCATTTGAGGGTCTCCGCAATCATTACACGTATGGCCAGCATTAGGAGTTTCTGCTATTCTCCTTATATTGAGCATACGGGTAATGAGATTTTTTTTTTCCGTTCAGCCTCTGGGCTGAAAAAAGAAAAAAAATGAACGGCACAGATTTCTTCATTCGCATCGATCAATGTGGATGAAAAAATCTCTGCCAAAATCAGTGACTGCGGTGCGGTGGGCTGGGCGCTAACTTCCTAACAAGTAGCTAACTAACTGGCAGTGATAAGGGACCCTTATGCCCCATTCACACGTCCGAAATTCTGTTTGCGGAACGGAATTGCGGACCCATTCATTTCTATGGGGACAGACTTTGTCCCGCTTGGATCCAGAATTGCGGATCCGCACTTACGGGTCTGCACTTCCGTTCCGCAAAAATATAGAACATGTCCTATTCTTTCCTGCAATTGCAGACAAGAAAAGGCATTTTCTATATAGTTCTGGCAATGTGCGGATCTGCAAAATGCGGAAAGCACATTGCCGGTGTCCGTGTTTTGCGAATCCGTGGATCCGCAAAACACATATGGACATGTGAATGGAGCCTTACAGGGGGGTGATCAGTGACAGGGGGGTGAACAGGGAGTCTATATGGGGTTATCAGGGGTTAACAAGGGGTTAATAAGTGACAGGGGGTGTAGTGTGGTGCTTGGTGCTACTTTACAGAGCTACCTGGTCCTCTGGTGGTCGATCCCAGCAAATGGGACCACCAGAGGACCAGGTAGCAGGTATATCAGACGCTGTTAACAAAAAAGCGTCTGATATACCTCTTGGATGCCTTTTTTTTTTTACATCTACAGCCTGCCAGCGATTGATCATCGCTGGCAGGCTGTAGTATCACTGCCGAGCTGTGCACTGCTGTGAGCACGGATGCGTCCAGGAGGAACAAACCTGCCACCGCCTGGACGCATCCGTGCAGCTAAGGGGGCAAGAGTGAGCTAGAGAGTGAGCAGTCAGAGAGAGACACATACATGCTGCAGCAATAAATAGTTTTATATCTTACTGCAGATTTGTTTTATACATGGTCATTCAGTTACTATTGATGTCTGCAATAGCCTGCTACTGACTCTATAAAGCCTTAACCACTTGCCGCCACGCTAACGCCGATGGACGTCAGCGCGGCGGCTCTCTCAGGTCTCACTGCCGCCTATCGGCGTCATCTCGTGAGACCCGAGATTTCACATGTGACGCACAGAGGAGAAGTGAAACTACAGCCTGCCAGCCGCGATCATTGGCTGGCAGGCTGTAATTTTTTAAATCGACCTATTAAAATCAGATATCAGACGCTATTTACAAAATAGCGTCTGATATAAGTCCTGCTTGGTCCTCTGGTGATCCCTTTTGCTGGATCCACCACCAGAGGACACAAGCAGCTCAGTAAGTACACCAAATCACCACACATACATTACATACCCCCCCCTTTGTCAGTTATTAACCCCTTAGTAGCCCCTTAGTAGCCACTGATTACCCATATAAACCCCTGATCACCCTCTGTCACCCCCTGTCATAGATCACCCCCTATAAGGGTCCCTAATCACCGTCAGGTAGTTAGCTACTTGTTAGGTAGTTAGCGCCCAGCCCACCGCACCGCACAGTCACTTATTAGTCGCTGATTAGCGTCATCACTGTCGCTATCAGCACTAATACTAATATAGTATCTGTAAGTGATCAAGACTGATCGCAATCAGATCTATATCAGTAGGGTCACTTTAGGCTCTATAAAAACGCATTGTTCGCCTGATCAGGCCTGATCTTGTGCGCACACTTGCGCTCAGTCCGCCCACCGCAGTGACAGAATTTTTTTTTCTGATCACTGCAAAAACACAGTAAAATCGCTGCACCGCTATAAAAGATCACTTTTGAGTTATTGGATCTTTATTAGCGATCGCAGCGTTACTTCGCAAGCACTCCCTTTACTAGGTAGGTGTGCTCTTTTTCCTGGGTAGTCTCAGAGGAATACCCCTAAATTTAGTTACTCCAAAATGGCAAAAAGGGGTATTCCGCTGAAGAGGCCTACAGGATTCTGGCCGTGATGGATGAAAGCGATGGGGACGCTTCACCCGCTGAATCCAGTGGTTCAGAATATGAACCTGTAGACAGCAGTGGCACTCTAACCGCTAGCGAAGATGACGAGGTTGAGGTCCCTGCTACGGTCAGGCGTACCCGACCCCATGTCAGTGTTTCGCATATCCCGCGTGATGAGCCTCATATGCAGCAGAGTGGTGCTAGCGCTGACCTTTTGATGGTGCGGCATACACCGGCAGCGCAGCACATCCTGGACCTTCTACCAGCACTGCCGTATTCCCTGGTGAAGTGGCGAGCACCAGAAGGGCAGTTGCTGGTACGGTGGCACGTGCACTAACTCCCCCGTCGCAGCCACCGCGTTCTCAGGCCCGTAGACCCCTTAGTCTCCCAGAGGTGCTGGCAAACCCTAATTGGCAATCCCTCCTTCCGCCGCACCCGTATTGCCCCCTTTCACCGCCCAGTCAGGAGTTCGCATGGAGACAGCCAATTTCAGATCGGCCCTTGAATTTTTTGAGCTGTTCTTCACCGCGGATCTCTACGACTTAGTTGTGGCAGAAACCAACCGATACGCCACACAATATATAACCGCCAATCCGAAAGCTTCTATGCCCAGCCTTTCCGGTGGAAACCAGTCACCGTTTCCGAATTTAAAACATTTTTGGGCCTTACCCTCAGCATGGGCATAACTAAAAAAATGTATTGCGGTCATATTGGTCTAAAGACCCAATACATTACATGCCCATGTACTCTGCTGCAATGTCCAGGGCACGGTTTGAGGTCATCATGCGCTTTATGCATTTCACCGACAATGAAACCTGTCATCCAAGAGGCCACCCTGCTTATGACCGGCTCCATAAAATTCGGCCCCTCATAGACCATTTGTCATCTAAATTTGCAGATGCGTATACCCCCAGTCAGAACATCTGCATAGACGAGTCCCTCGTACAATTCACCGGGCGCCTTGGCATCAAACAGTACATCCCCAGCAAGCGCCCGGTACGGGTCAAAATGTATAAGCTCTGTGAAAGGGCCACAGGCTATACATATCGTTTTAGGGTCTATGAGGGAAAAGACTCAAAACTGGAGCCGGTCGGATGCCCTGACTACCTGGGGTGCAGTGGCAAGATTGTCTGGGACTTGGTGTCACCCTTAGTCTGCAAGGGGTACCACTTATACGTGGACAATTTTTACACAAGTGTGGCCCTCTTTCGGCACTTACATCTAGTCGGAATCCAATGCTGTGGCACCGCGTGCCTAGTCGCCGGGCTTCCCCAACGGCTCATTAATACCCGACTTGCACGGGGGAGAGGGCTGCCTTGTGTGACCAAGAACTGCTCGCGGTGAAGTGGCGGGACAAGAGGGACGCTTACCTTCTGTCCACCATTCACGCAGACACGACTGTCCAAATAGAACGGGCGACAGGAGTCATTGAAAAGCCCCTCTCAGTCCACGATTATAATCTCCACATGGGAGGGGTGGACTTCAATGACCAAATGTTGGCTCCATATTTAGTTTCCCGACGCACCAGACGCTGGTATAAAAAGGTGTCTGTATATTTGATTCAATTGGCCATATATAACAGTTACGTTCTCTACAGTAAGGCTGGGAGAACGGGATCCTTCCTTAAATTCCAGGAAGAGATCATTTCGAACTCCTGTATCCAGGAGGTTCTGTGCCCCAAGTCCCCGATGTAGTGAGCCGGCTACATGAGAGACACTTCCCCAGTGTCTTCCCTGGTACCCCAAGCCACCGTTCCCCAAGAAAAAGATGTCGTGTCTGTAGCAGGAGTGGACTAAGGCGTGACACCACCGTTTTTTGTCCTGACTGTCCTGACCAGCCTGCCCTATGCATAGGGAGTGCTTCCGCAAGTATCACACCCAGGTACATTATTAGCATAGGGATTGCAAGACACAGGCCAGGCACACAAGAGTCTTAGGTCCTTGCACACGAGCGTTGCCACGCATGGTGATCGCAGAGGAGCGCCCGTCCTGACTTCTCAAACAGATGGAGTCGCATAGCATCATATTGATTTATGATGCTATGTAATCCTTACAGTTTTGAATGCATTGGATAGCACTGGCATACTGCTGCTGCCAGTGCTATCCAATGCATTCCAGAACTGTAGGGTTACATAGCATCATAAATCAATATGATGCTATGCGACCCCGTCTGTGCGGGAGAAGTCAGGCCAGGCGCTCCTCTGCGATCACCATGCGTGAGCAACGCTCGTGTGCAAGGGCCCTTTCACACAGAGCTGCTGCAAACCTCTCCTTTCACCTGGGACAAAGTGCATAATGTACTTCGCCACAGCTCTGGGTGATTTGTGCTTTGCACATTGTCCCACGGGGAAGGAGAGGTTTATCCTCTATAGGTCTCATGCACACGGCCGTGGAACACGCCGTGCATGGACCGTGGATCTGGCCTGGCATCCATCTGACAGCAGGAGCGCACGGCGCCATAGCAACCAGTGACGCCGTGCACTCCTGCTGTCAGATGGCTGCCAGGCCGAGATACTAACGGTCCATGCACGGCCGAGTTTCACGGCCGTGTGCATGGGGCCTTAAGGTAAAAAAAAACAAAAAAAATCCACAGGTAAGCAAAAAGTTCAAGTTATGTTTCAAATGTTTAAGTTAACGTTCGGTTTCTAATGTTCTATAAAGTTAATGTTAATAAAATTATTGCGTTGCTGCCTGGTTTTTCTTTCTTTTTTTTTTTTTACCTTCTAGGTGGATCAAGCAAAGAGCCAGCTGCAGCACTGATGTGCATTCTGAGAGAAGCATTGCGCTGCTATCAGAAGACACGTGAAGTCGGTGTTTGCGGCGCTGCAAGACGAGATTTCTCCTCTGCAGTACAGGTACGCTTGCCCAGGCATATGAGCTGAGGAGAGGTGTTGGAGTTCATATGCTTTGGCAAACACTTTGTATCAAAAATCTGGCAAAGATGTCTTCCTCCACACCGATCGATTGATCGATGTGAATGGAGAAATCACGCTTGCCAGGACATAGGAGCTGAAGTGGGTATGGATGTTTGGGCGGAGCTCCCTATGTCCTGGCAATCGCCAGGCCCCTTTTTCTTCTTGCATATTTTTTGGCAGAGATTTTTTCATCCACATCAATCGATGCGAATGAGGAAATCTGTGCCGTTCATTTTTTCTTTCAGCCCAGAGGCTGAACGGAAAAATCTCATTACCTGTATGCTCCATATAAGGAGAATAGCAGAAACTCCTAATGCTGGCCATACATGTAATGATTGTGAGACCCTCAAATGCCATGGCAGTACAAAACCCCACATGTGACCCCATTTTGGAAAGAAGACACCCTAAGGTATTCGCTGAGGGGCATATTGAGTCCATGAAAGATTGAACTTTTTGTCACAAGTTAGCGGAAAGGGAGACTTTGTGAGAAAAACTAAAAATATCAAATTCCGCTGACTTGTGCGAAAAAAAAAAAATATGAACTCGCCATGCCCCTCACAGAATACCTTGGGGTGTCCTCTTTCTAAAATGGGGTCACATGTGGGGTATTTATACTGACCTGGCATTTTAGGGGCCCTAAAGCGAGAGAAGAAAAATGCGTAAAAATGCCCTCCTAAAAGGTACTCATTGGATTTAGGGCCCCTTTGCGCACCTTGGCTGCAAAAAGTGGCACACATGTGGTATCGCCGTACTCAGGAGAAGTAGGGCAATGTGTTTTGGGGTGTATTTTACATATACCCATGCTGGGTGAGACAAATATCTCTGTAAATGGACAACTTTGTATAAAAAAATGGAAAAAGTTGTCATTTAAAGAGATATTTTTCACACCCAGTATGGGTATATGTAAAAATACACCCCAAAACACATTGCCCTACTTCTCATGAGTACGGCGATACCACATGTGTGACACTTTTTTGCAGCCAAGATGCGCAAAGGGGCCCAAATTCCAATGAGTACCTTTAGGATTTCACAGGACATTTTTTACGCATTTGGATTCCAAACTGCTTCTGACGTTTAGGGGCCCCTAATATGCCAGGACAATATAAATACCCCACAAGTGACCCCATTTTAGAAAGAAGACACCCCAAGGTATTCTGTGAGGGGTATGGTGAGTTCATGTAAAAGTTTATTTTTTGTCACAAGTTAGTGGAATATAAGACTTTGTAAAAAAAAAAAAAAAACATTTCCGCTAACTTGTGCCAAAAATAAAAACTTCCATAAACTCACTATGCCACTCAGCGAATACCTTAGGGTGTCTACTTTCCGAAATGGGGTCACTTGTGTGGCATTTATACTGTCCTGGATATAGGGGCCCTAAACGCCAGAAGCAGTTTGGAATCCAAATGCGTAGACATGTCCTGTGAAATCCTAAAGGAACTCGTTGATTTGGGCCTCTTTGCGCATCTTGGCTGCAAAAGTGGCACACATGTGGTATGCCGTACTCAGGAGAAGTAGGGCAATGTGTTTTGGGTGTATTTACATATACCCATGCTGGGTGAGAGAAAATCTCTGTAAATGGACAACTTTGTATAAAAAATGGAAAAAGTTGTCATTTGCAGAGATATTTTTACACCCAGCATGGGTATATGTAAAATACACCACAAAACACATTGCCCTACTTCTCCTGAGTACGGCGATACCACATGTGTGCCACTTTTTGCAGCCAAGATGCGCAAAGGGGCCCTAAATCCAATGAGTACCTTTAGGATTTCATAGGACATTTTTACGCATTTGGATTCCAAACTGCTTCTGACGTTTAGGGGCCCCTAATATGCCAGGACAGTATAAATACCCCACAAGTGACCCCATTTTAGAAAGAAGACACCCCAAGGTATTCCGTGAGGGGTATGGTGAGTTCATGTAAAAGTTTATTTTTTGTCACAAGTTAGTGAAATATGAGACTTTGTAAAAAAAAAAAAAAATCAATTTCCGCTAACTTGTGCCAGAAAATAAAAACTTCCATGAACTCACTATGCCCCTCAGCGAATACCTTAGGGTGTCTACTTTCGAAATGGGGTCACTTGTGTGGTATTTATACTGCCCTGGCATTTTAGGGCCCCTAAAGCGAGAGAAGTAGTTTGGAATCCAAATGCGTAGAATGTCCTGTGAAATCCTAATGGTATTCATTGGATTTAGGCCCTTGTGCACCTTGGCTGCAAAAGTGTCACACATGTGGTATCGCCGTACTCAGGAGAGGTAGGCAATGTGTTTTGGGTGTATTTTACATATACCCATGCTGGGTGAGAGAAATATCTCTGTAAATGGACAACTTTGTATAAAAAATGGAAAAAGTTGTCATTTACAGAGATATTTTTCACACTCCAGCATGGGCATATGTAAAAATACACCCCAAAACACATTGCTCTACTTTTCCTGAGTACGGCGATACCACATGTGTGCCACTTTTTGCATCCAAGATGCGCAAAGGGCCCTAAATCCAATGAGTACCTTTAGGATTTCATAGGACATTTTTACGCATTTGAATTCCAAACTGCTTCTGACGTTTAGGGGCCCCTAAAATGCCAGGGCAGTAAAAATACCCCACAAGTGACCCCATTCCGAAAGTAGACACCCTAAGGTATTCGCTGATGGGCATAGTGAGTTCATGGAAGTTTTTATTTTTGTCACAAGTTAGCGAAAAATGAAATTTTTTGAAAAAAACAAAAAACAATTTCCGCTAACTTGTGACAAAAATAAAACTTCCATGAACTCACTATGCCCCTCAGTAAATACCTTAGGGTGTCTACTTTCCGAAATGAGGTCATTTATGGGGTGTTTCTACTGTCTGGGCATTGTAGCACGTCAGGAAACAGGACAGGCGCTCAGAAAGTCAAATTGCGGAAATTCACTTTTTGCACCATAGTTTGTAAACGCTATAACTTTTACCCAAACCAATAAATATACACTTATAGAATTTTTTTTTATCAAAGACATGTAGAACAATACATTTAGTGAAAAATGTATAGAGAAATGTAGTTTTATTTGGCAAATTTTCCAACAGAAAGTGAAAAATGTCATTTTTTTGAAAAAATTTCGCCAAAAAAAGTAAAATATCAAAAAAAGTAAAAATGTCAGCAAGAATGAAATAGCACCAAATCAAAGCTCTATTAGTGAGAAGAAAAGGAGGTAAAATTCATTTGGGTGGTAAGTTGTATGACCGAGCAATAAACGGTGAAAGTAGTGTAGTGCGGATTTGTAAAAAAGGGCCTGGTCACTAGGGGGGTATAAACCTGTGGTCTTCAAGTGGTTAAAGGGGTTTGTCTGCTATATTTATAATAACTAGTGATGAGCGTCAGGGGCAATTTTCGAATTCGCAACATTTCATGAATATTTTGTAGAATATTCGTCATATATTCGCAAATTCGCTATTATTTTCTTGATTGTGAAAACCGTCAATGTAATATTTGCTTAATACGCGCGAAATACAGGCGTGGGTCACTATAGATATATTTTTCAAACTGTTCGTTTGCAGAGACTAGAGAAAATGGTTGGCATGGCAGAACATTACAATAGCTTTATATGCAGATAGAGTGCGCCAATATATTTGCGACTGCGAAATTGGCACTAATAATGCGAATATTTTGGCGCAATACGTGCAACTTCACATTTTAACAGGTCTGACTACATATTAGTGATTGGTGCACTAAGTATTGTTGTGAACTTGTGACATCATAGCACTATGTATGTATGTATTTAGCATACATATATACATACATACAGCACTATGTATGTAGCATGTATGTATGGACAGCTACACTATATCACTATCTAACCAACACTGACTATCTCCCTCTAACTATCTGTATTATATATATAAGCTAACTATCCATCTAATGTTTTCTAATGATGAACAATTATATGCCTTTTTTTCTCAGCACTGAGGACACTATTTATCCATTCCTGACCAAATCCCCAACTCCATTTGCTGAAACGCATCCCTAAGCTTGCAAGGAACCTCCACCATGCTTCACTGTTGCCTGCACACACTCATTATTACTTTTTAGCCATTTGGTGAACAAACTGCCTTCTGTTACAGCCAAATATTTTAGATTTTGACTCATCAGTCCAGAGCAGTCCAGAGCACCTGCAACCCAGTTCCTATGTTTTTGTGCATAGCGGAGTGGAATTAAAGTCAAGCAACTCAACTATGCACTTCATACATTAGCTTGTGTGTGAGCTCTCAGTATATGCTTAAACCCACTCCCATACACACCCTATGTACTGTTCTGGAGACAGTGGGTGTGACGGGACTAAGCAGGAAATGGAAATGTTAACATATTACAAAGAATAACAATGGGAAAGGAGAGGGGCACTGGATGGATCCAAGCACTCTCCCATTTTCTCCAGTCCACCATCTGTGATAGAGATCAGCAAATCAATTCTAAAAGAAACACATTTGTTACGAATTTCACAAAAACAATTGTCTCCCAAATAAATCCAAGTTTTGGTGATTAACTTTGTACAAAATGTGCAAAAATGGCATGCATTTTCACAGCATATACTACTATTATAATCAACACTACTTGCATTATTGTTTGTTTTGCCAGCAAGGAGCCTCCACTCACCCTGTTATGGGGAGAGGGACTGCAGTGGGGTTATACTTTTGATCATCAGGCCCTGGTCTTCTTTGTGGGACAAACTGCCAACAAGACATATGAATAAGTTTTTTAAAAGTAAAAGGGATTGCCAGATAATGCATAGTTCTTGAGCTCACGGGACTGTGAGTACAGATCCAGTACTGTCAGTGTCATTAAAACCTCTAAACAGCACCTGGTGGTGTCGGAAAAGTGCATTGTCCCAATCATCCTTCTGTTGTTGGTGCAGTGCCATTGTTCCCAGGATTAACCCTAGGTTCACACCTGAGCGTTTTTCAGCGCGTTCAAACGCGCTGTAAAACGCTCAACAGATGAAAACCAATGCATCCCTATGGGAGTGGTTCACACCTGAGCGTTTTACAGCGCGTAAAAACGCGCTGTAAAACGCCCAACGCATAAGATCGTTCAGGAGCGTTTTTTTGGGCGTTTGTCGTGCTTTTTCTCCCATAGACTTCAATGGGAACGCGCGTAAAACGCGCGTAAAACGCGCGTTAAAGTGTAGATATGCCTTTTTCTATTGGTCTCCAGAATCACGAACGCGCGTATGACGCGCGTTTCCTATTTGCAAAAACGCGCTAAAATACGCGCGACGTAAAACGCGCGTTTCAAAAACGCTCAGGTCTGAACCCAGGGTAAAGCAGCCATCAGCAGGAGGATCCTCATCCTCAGGTGTCGGAACTTTCTTGCAGTGAGAAGCATGTATCCAGTTAGGCTTTCTTTCATACTGCTATATGAGTAGTCAACAGGACTTGGAAAGGACCGTCAAATCTGAGATCCAGACCTTTCCTCACATGTCTTTTTATCACCACCCAGTCTCCTGGTTGCAGACTGTGTGTTCCTTCTACTGAATCTGGATCTGGAAGTGAAGCAAACACTTGTTTATGGGTGTGCTCAAGCCTTTGTGAGGGCCCGCATGTAGCTTGTTAGGCTATCATTGTTCATTTGCAACTGTTGTGGAAAATACAATCCTAATCTGGGGGCGCTTCGAAACAGAATCTCAAATGGGGATAATACTGTCTTTCTGTTTGGAGTGGTCCTGACTGAGTATAAGGCTAAAGGCAAACACTCTGGCCAAGGCCGCTGAGTTTTCTGCATGGCTTTCTGAATTTTCTATTTTAGCTTCCCATTTAGGCAGTTAAGGGATGGAAATAAGCTCTTAACAAGCTCTACCTCTGCAGATGAGGTGCTGGCTTATTTAATATCCAAGTCATGCCTCAAGGCTTATTTAAAGAGCTGAACATTGACTTATAGGATACCTGCCTTACATCTGGTGGTATTAGAGGCAGAGCTTATTAAGAGCTCATTTGTATCTATTTCCTCCCAGAATTCCAGAGGAGCATGTATTGCCTATAAGTCTCCTCATGCTGATTAAGCTGCTTTCTCCCTAAGGAGAGATGTTACCCCCCCCCTAATTTAGGCAGTTGATGCGGTCGCAGCTTTGGTGATGGCATGCTGTATGGAAAGTTTGTGTGACTCCTAGAGCCTGCATCACTTCCCTCATTACTTTTCCTGTGAAGTGGGAACCCCTGTCTGATTCAATAACTTCAGGGACACAATACCTGCACACCTGTTCACTGACCAGCATTTGCCTTTGCTACTGGGGAGGCTTCCGGTCACCCTGAAAAAAGATCAACACACACAAGGACAAATATATATACTACTACCTACAGTTGTATATAGTCTATCTGCAGTCTCTGGAATGGGTAAAGTGGCCTGAGCGTGTGTTTGCTTGGAGTCTTCATCACTTGACTGGGATTGTTCAATGCACAGACCATACATCCTTGTACAAACCGAGCAGCCACTGTAGAATATCCTGGAGCAACCCACCCTGCTTTAACCACACTTACCATGGCACCTTTTGATAGGTGAGTGGGCCAGTGGGCCTCCTGAGTCATTGCTGGGTATAGAGGGCATGGTAGACAAATTTTGTCCTTGTTTCTCCAAATTCCATGTTCATCAGGTTTGGCCCCTTGTTTTGCCCAAAGTAAATTTTTCTCTGGAGAGGCTTGTTCGAGCATTCTTTGAAATGTACTTACGGAAATGTCCTCAGGTCTTAAGGCACTCACCGTGGTGGGATCAGCATTTAGTGGCTGGAGTGCAGCTTTTTTGCTGCCTTGTCTGCTTGATTATTGCCTTTTGCTTCCACCGTGGTACATCTTGTATGAGTCTTTACCTTAATAATAGCAACCTCCTCTGGCAATAACAGAGAGTTCATAAGTACAGAGTTATTATTTTTAATTGGCTGGCCTGCTGATGGTAGAAAGTCTCTAGCCTGCCATATGGGTCTATAGTCATGTACAATACCAAACGCATATTTTGAGTTCATGTAGATGTTTACCTTCTTACCCTTGGCCAATTTACATGCCTCAGTGAGTGCCTTCAGCTCTGCCTCTTGCGCTAGTATTTGAGGTGGCAGTGGTTCAGCTATCCCTACCTCATGCTGTGTGACCATTACATATCCAGTGTGGAACTGGCCGTCCTCTCCCATGAACCTGCTCCCATCTACAAAATACTCAAAATCAGGGTTATCAAGGGGGTTGTCATGTACATGATTAAATCCTGATGTTTCTTGTTGCATTAATTGTACACAGTTATTGGGGTCATGTTCGATCATGTCATTTAGCAGGCTGTCACTGTGTGTGTTTGACCATCCCAGTGTGTGTGTGTGTCTGTCTGTCCCTGTGTGTGTGTCCCCTTGTGTGTGTCCCTCTGTGTGTGTCCCTGTGTCTGTGTGTCTGTCCCCGTGTGTGTGTGTCTCTGTGTGTTTCACAATCACCATGCCCACAGTGTTCTTATGTCTTGATGCAGCTGCATCAGGACTTTCTGTGCAGGAGAAGAAGAGGAGGCATTGCCACCAGCATGGAGCAAAATAAGGACTACCACATAATCTACACTAGTGTTATCTGTGGTTTTACATAGGACGGCAGGTAACACTACCACAGGATCTACACTAGTGTTATCTGTGGTTTTACATAGAACTGAAGGTAACACTACCACATGATCTACACTAGTGTTATCTGTGGTTTTACATAGGACTGCAGGTAACACTACTACGTTTTCGGTAATCAGAGAGCTGTGTTATCTGTGCTGTTACATAGGACTGCTACATCATCTGTACTCAGAGAGTTATCACTGTGTTATCTGTGGTGTTACATAGGACTGCAGGGGACATCTACTATATTATCTGTACTTAGAGATTTGTCACTACGTTACCTGTGGTGTTACATAGGACTGCAAATGATATCAGCAACATTATCTGTACTTGTACCGCCCCAGAACTGGCAGGACAGTCTCAGAGTTTGGTGGCTGTCCTGCCTTCCTGGGAGGGCTGTGGCATGTCTTGCTCTTACCTGTCTCTGCATTTTTAGGATGCAGAGACAGTTGAATGCAATGGTGCTGTCATGTGTGTTCTATTCACCAGAGGAACAGGGGAGTGTTATATTTTATTTTATTAACAATTCAGGGGCCGGCACTACTGTGAGGGGCCACTAAAGGAGGCATTCTACTGTAAGGAGGAATTCAGTTTTGTTGGGCCCAAAGGGGACTGGGTGGAATTGGGACATGTATAGATAGACATTAAGCAGGGGTTACAGGCATGGCTGCTGCTGATCATGGCCTTCCTTGGGCTTTTTAACAATTGAAAGCTATGACCATCTACTGCATTATACGTATTCAGATAGCCATTACTGTGTTATTTGTGGTGTTACACAGGACTACAGGTGACATCTACTACATTATCTGTACTCAGAGAGTTGTCACTGTGTTATTTGTAGTGTTACATAGGACTGCAGTTAAAACTTTTACAGAATATCCACAGGAGTCTCATAGATACCACTGGTCCCATTCTCCCATAGAAGTAAATGGAAGGAGCCACACATGTTGAGCCACCTCTCCATACACTGCCATAGGAGTCAGCATCTGTTGCACTTTTATTGTAAATCCACAGAAACATTAGATGAGAATTCATGGTGGTTGCTACATAGGAATGCACCGTTAGTAAGAGATTGCCGACCTTTCATGATGTATCGCCCATCTACCTAACTGCTCCACTCAGTAACAGCAGAGGCTTAGAGGGAACACTGCCCCCCCTCGGACATTTTGGGGGCCATTAGGGGTTGGATGCTGCTGATGCTGAATGTGCACGTAGCCACCAATCATATTCCTCCAACCCTCCCCCCAGCACATCAGTCACTTTTAGGGCTGGGGGGGGGGGGTGGTATGATTGGTGGCTTTATGCATGCTCAGCATCAGCAGCAAGGAGTTTAAGTGGTTATCCAACCCCAATAATGCCCTCCAAAATGCCCAGGCCGGGCACCTTACTTACCTCATTCCCGCCACCCGAATAGCTCCTGATGCCCGCACAGCCGCCACTGCCTCCCTCCCGTCGCACAGATGAAAACATCCAGTGATATGGGGGCAGTCAATAGCAGGCCTCGATGGGTACAAGTCTACATAGCATCGCGGGTGACGCTAGGGAGGTTCATTTCCGACGCGGCCTGCTCTTGGCTGCACTCCGCCACTAGACATAAGTGTTACCTGCATGTGGTGCTTTGCATTTTGGGTGGCACAATAGGGGTTTGATAGCCCCTTTAACCCTTAAGATACAGGAGTTTTTTTCACTTTTGCATTTTCTTTTTTCTTCTCTATCTTCCTTGAGCCATAACTTTTTTATTTTTCCATTCACATAGATGTGTGAGGGCTTATTTTTTTAATATGGCATACAATGTAGTGGGAAGCGGGCAAAAATAGGGTGGATTTTGAAAAGAAAACTCAATTTCTCCAACATTTTACGAGTTTTACAAGTTTTGTTCCAATGGCATTCCCTTTGCGGCAAAACTGACCTGTGTCCTTCATTCTCTGGGTCAGTACAATTACAATGATACCACATATGTATAGTTTTTTTATGTCTAAATTGTTTTTTAGTCAGTGCAACAAAGTTGGTTAATAAAAAAAAACGGTTTCAGTAGGTCATGTATACATTTCTTTAATGGCAAATGGGGGTGTGACAGGGAGAAGCCAGGACAGGAGGTGGGATGGGCCAGGGGTGGGTAGTGGGCGCGGTTAGGGGGCCCATACAGATTCTTGCTATGGGTCCCAGTTATTTATATGTACGCCCCTGCCAGGTAGTCTAACACAATTTCAGAGGCTTTTTCTATCATTGCCTGCACTGCCGCTACCGCCTTGACACAGCAGGGGGCACCTCTGGCGACAGGATCTAATCTGACTGAAAAGTACGCCACTGGCCGCTACCGGTCACCATGTGTCTGAGTCAGTACAGCAGTTCTGTGACCCTGCATTTCTGAACAGAACAGATGAAATTCCTTGTCAGATTTTAAATACCCAGGGCTGGGGCCGAGGTTATGCACAGCTTCAATGTATGAAAATTATTCACTACATCTTCTGTCAGGTAAAATGTGTCAAATGACAATCATACAGAGGCAGCATTAACATGGAGGCATGTCTAATCCAGGGGCGACAGTATGACACCAGCCCCAAAAACACCCTTAGGCTTTGTGCTCCATTGGCCACTTGTATCCTTTCAAAAGCCTCTTTCTTTCTGAATTTAGGTGGCGAGCTCCATGGGAGAGGCAGTGTCCTAGAAATAAAACATAGTTTTTACAAAACTGCAGCTTTTTCTTTGAGACTTTACACCAGTTCTGATGTAGGAAAATTAAAAGATATATCGTTGCTTCATAGCAGATCTCCTTGTCTTCGGCACACAGGAGAGAATCATCCACGTATTGTAACAGAACCACTGAGCGGGCGGTGCCCAGTTTGTAATGACAGATTGTAGAGCCTGTGTATACATGGTCGGGGAGTTCTGAGCTCCCTGGGGCAGGACGGTCCAAGTAAACTGGTTACCCTTAAATGTAAAGGCAAACAGATACTGAGAGTCTTGGTGCAACGGGACACTAAAGAAAGTATTTGCCAGATCTATCACTGTGAAACACGTAGCAGTGGATGGAACTTGTGACAGTAAAGTATGTGGATTTGGCACTATTGGAGTTTGTAAAACTGTCACCTTGTTAACTTCAAGATCATGAACCATCCTGTAACTGGCAGGCTGTCCCTTAACTGGTTTTTCTTTATTGGGAACAGCGGGGTATTAGCGGGAGATACTGTTTTTATCAATACACTGGCTTGGAGAAAAGCATCAATTTGACTGGCCACTGCTATCTCCTGGGCATGACTGAGGGGGTACTGCTTGACTTGAGGGGGCTGACATCCTGGCTTAAGATGCACAGTGACCGGAGACACAGGGAGCTTCCCTATGTCTGTTTTTGATGTTGCCCATAAATCCTTCAGTACCACCTCAAGAACAGCCTGGTCTACAAGGGTTAATTCTGATGGTTCAGTCTCAGGCAGCACCAGTGTCACAATTAAGGGCCATAATACTTCCTCTGGGGCCCCAAAATGTGTACGGGTAGTGCCGTCGGGGTAAAAGTGTGGGCTCCCAGTGCTTGCAAAACATCAGTCCCTAAAAGAGGTTCTGGCAGGTTTTCTTTAACTAACAATTGGGTAACAACCATACTGTCTTTTATCTTTAGTTTAACTGGCTCAGATTCACGGACAAAAACCTGTTTCTCCTGTAAATCCCACAGCTGGTACATAACAAGGGGTTAACTGATGTGGCTGAACTTCTCCTCTTCATCCCTCAGTTTCAACCTCACAAGCTACTTTTATCCATATATCTTCACATCCATGATCCTTTATCCAACCACAATGTGTTGTTCTGAATCTTTCCCAGCCTAGCTTCCTCGGAGTTTCCTCCCTAAATCAGGGTGCGACCGTACTAGTTCTCATAGGGTTAAGATTCCCATACTTCATCCCTGCCTTCTCCAACACTCTGTCCACATTCTTCAGACCCTTCTTACCTCCTCTTTCCTTCACCAATGTTTTGCCTGTCATAACCTTTGGGTATACTTAAATTATTCCCATTGCTCTTGAACTGTACCAGAACAACTATAGAAAGTAACAAAATTTAGACATCTGTTTCCCCTCAGTTTCCTCAGAGCTTCCCCACTAAATTCACCTAGTGTACTCTGTTACTGAGATTTATTATACAAATCAAATGTCTACAAACCGGACATCGGAGTCCAAGGATTTTGATTTCCCTTTCTATAATGTTCTGCAATTTTACAAACACAGTAAAGAGCAAACAAAACGTATACCATGACTCCTAAAGCCTGACCAAAAACATGGCAATCAAAGTTACTCATGATCAGAAACTAAACCCAACAATCATGGGTATTTTCAACTTTCAAGGTTCTTTATCAATATGGACTCGACTGTAAAAGGACTTTATGCATACATTCCTTCAACAATCCCTTGAGCCAGACAACCCGTCAGGGAGGCACAGATATAATGTAAGATAAATTCTCTTACCTTGCAGCGCTTTCTTTTATATCTGTCCGTCCTGGTCCAGACTATCCAAGTTGTCGGGAGAGCAATGAAGTGTCCTTTAGTCGAGCCCCATGTTGGGCACCACGTTTTGTTGGGGTAAAACCTTCCCCTTTATAATTGTTGGGGTCCCAAATTGATGTGAATATATGAGCGCTCATGAGAGCTGACACAGATACACAGCTGAATCAGATTCTCTCCTTTATTCCAATAAAAGCATACCTCTTTATAACACTACAGATAATCACAGACAAATGTGAAACACCACCAAGGGGCTGGAAAACAAAACTAAGGATTTGATTTGCTATTCATAAAAGGCAATACTTGCACATCATACTAACAGAATTCTAATAATTAAAACGTTTCTGCAGCATCTTATATCAAAGTTGACATTCTACAACAGTACATCCCAAAACTCAGAAGGAGCATAACTCTTTCTTGTATGTCAAACTCTGATAAGAAAACGAGGGAGCTACTATCTTGACCTTGCAGCTAGAAACTTCTGATCTATATACGCAGAAACTCCCCACATTCTTCCAGCTGGCTCATTAACTTTCCACATATGCACACGATGGAGGACGTGTTTATACAAAATGGATTCTCATCCCTCACAGATGTGATCACTGCATGCAAATACAGCTCTTTATCTCCACTTAATGAGCAGCCGACTATCAGGAAGGAATGCTTCCTTCCCGACAATTGGCTTCTCCTCGCCCGGTCTAAAGGTGTATTTTGTAAGAAGACTGATCACACTGAGTTTTTCTAAAACATGCTCTACTATGCTACATTTGTTTCTCCGCATAACGCTTCTTGGTTATCAGAAATAGGGTAACTGAGATGTACATCATTTTAATGGTTTTCTTCTAGCATCGTTATAATATGATACTTGAACTATGTCCGAAGGCATCAGTTTCCTCTCTGGCTTTGTATCCGAACTATTGTTGTTGATACTATCTCTTTGGTTACCAGTTGGAATCTCATGTTTTTGTTTTTAAGCCTAAATAAGCATTCCTTAGTGCATAGCAACATATGTGGTGGGCCTGTCTATACTGGCATTTCATGTTATATTTTTTTAGGGAACAAAGCAAGAAGAATATTTTGCATATTTTATAAGGTTCACCTAGGTTATTGAGGCAATATAAAACACCCCTAAGTAACACAATAACAGGTATGACTTTGCTTAAAATACTATTCAATTTCTAAACTACCCTAACAAAACATGGTAAATATTATAACAAGGAAGGGTGGATTGTGAACACTGTAATATTTACTGTATTTCAACGCAGTGAAACAGTTTGCCTAGATATATACACAAAACAAAAGGATGTTTTATTTGTGATGCATTTTTTATGATGAAAAATCATTGCACAGGCAACTGCATCATAGGAGAACACCTTCTCATAGAATATGTTATTTTCCCACAAAAGCTGCACTATGTTTTGTTTTACTGATCTAAACTATGCCTTCTCACTTAAAAATATGAATTAAACTCCTAACTGAAGCCATACTCTTACAATCATTTCATATTAGTCAAGATCAATACCAATGTACTGTATCATGTCTCAAAGCCGGGGCGGATTAGCCATAGACCTTACAGGGAAATTTCCTGGTGGGCCGATGCCAAGGGGGCTGCCTGAGCCCTCCTCACGGCCGGCCAGTGAAAATTTTAGGGGATGTATGTTGTGCTGCTATTCTGTGATGGACTGTGCTATTTGGCTCCGTTGGGGGGGTTCAATGTGCTGCAATAGTATTGCTGGCCCGCCTACTCGTGTTGGCCCTGCCTTCCATCAATTTGGGCCCAACTACCAAACGGGGCCACTTTTTGTATTTTTTAGGGCAGTATATTGTGCTGCAATGTGGTATATGGTTTTGATGGGGTGGTATTTTGCACTATGGTATTGTTGACCCCACCTACTTGTTTGCCCAACCTTCTGTTAATTGGATCTACCTACAAAATGGGGCCACTTTTTTTTTTCCAGGGCCACTTTAAGTTCCCAGTTCATCCGTGTCTCAAAGTGAAAACAGTGTCCTATAATGTCTCTAGAGATGTTACCTGAAGCCCTACTTTCAATGCCCATCTGACCCTGCAAAAACTAAGGATCACTTTAGTAGGTACTGCTGTTTTTTCATCATACCTTATAAAAACAATTTTATTCAGCAATCTAAAACCTTGCTTCTATGTTCAAATGGTAATGAACTCAAAACAAATTTACTGCTATCTTCTGCTGAGATACTATATTTGTTAGGTTTCATAGCTGGCTCTGAGTTTACATGGGCCCTTAGGTGATAAAGTTACAGTAGGCCCCCTTATGCTACGACTTCTTTCATCTACCCAAGTTTGTTTTCTCTAACACAGTTTTTCCTACATTTTCTCTTGCATTTGTGATTTTTCGGTAAAACTAACATAAATATATTTTCCAGAAAAAGGAGTGAAGGTACTTGTATGTTACGTTTGCACTTGTTCAGATAGCCAGCCAATTTTTTTTAAACTTTGTCATGTCACACTCAAAGTCATAAAAGTCATAACTTTTTTTTACAATTATATTTATGTTAATATATGTGCAGAAGATCTTGCTTTTTTGCTAGATTAGATTCATTTTTTTAGGTGCCATTTTGGCATACAGAAAAGTAAGCTTCCATCCACTGGCGTACATATAGGGGTCGCAGTTGCAACCGGGCCCGGCACTCCAGGTGGCCCGGCTGCCTGTGCACATTACTACTGTGGCATTACTACTGTGAGGGAGCACATATCTGGGCATAACTACTGTGAGGGCGGCACATATCTGGGCATAACTACTGTGAGGGGTTACATATCTGGGCATAACTACTGTGACAGGAACAAAAGTGGGCATTAGTACTGTGTGGTAGCACTAGATTACCCTGCTATACATTGGCATGGCTCAGTCTTACAGGACAGTACAGCGCCCCCCTGCTGGTGATTTCACAGGGGCAGTCCCTTCCTTATGTGATTATTATTTTTTTCTAACCACAGGGACCTTGTTCTGGATACAGCAGACATCACGCCGATGCCAGCGACACCCTGGATGAGGTAGGACCAGATTTTATTAGGACTGAGTGAGTGAAGCCATTGGGCTTAGGGCTCTTTAACACAAGCAGATCCCGTGAGGGTAATCGGCTGCGTGAAAGAATCCCAGCCCCGCTCCAGACAGCAGAGACACGGAGTAGTAACATGATTGATAATGCTCCGTGCCTCTCTGTGACCTTTTTACTACAAAATCACTGTGAGATAAAGTTGTCACTGTGATTTAGTAGTAAAAAGATCACAGTCAATCATGTTACTGCTGTCTCTGTCTCTGCTGTCCGGAATGGGGCTTGGCACTCATTCACGCAGCGGATTAGCCGCACGGAAAGAGCCCTTAGTAGCCCAAAGTGTAACTGCCATATAATTTTTTTTTTTTTTTTTTTGCTAAAGTGTAGGGCAAGTGATAGGTAACATTTTTGTAATATACTTTATTTAGCTAAAATGTTTAATTTTAGTAGTAAACTGGGGCTGAAATGGCCCTTAACAGCGCTCTCAGAAAGAGGCGGGGGGGCATGGGTAGTGGGCCCCATGGATCAGTTTCGCAGTGGGGCCTGATGGATTGTGTGTACGCCACTGCTTCCATCAACATTTACAGATCATCATAAACAATGTAATAAGTGTATTGTATTGTATTAAAGGTATACCACATACTGTATGTATGTTATGTTATTTGCTGCTTTGTAATGTCCATATAATAAACTAAATTGTAAAAATGTATTTTATTTTTCCTTTTTTACCAAACACAAAAAAGTTACTTTGTTTTTCATCTTTTTTTATCCACCAATTCCCACCACTGGCATATATAGATATATTTGTATGTACCAATAGTAAGGCTGGTTACAGCCTGGATTTGTGGCTGGGGCTGCCCTCTATTTATTCCCCAGCAGCCTTACCCTGGTGACGGTCGCTCCGTGCTGCTTCTCCAGTCGGCTCCGTCACTTCCGGTTTCGTCATCGCTCCCCCAGCTCGCGTCACTTCCGGTAAGTCCCTCCGGCCTGCCAGCGCTGGTCTCGGCCGGGGCTTCCTCCCTCCTGCAGCTACCGGGATGCCTTTTCGCGGCAGCACATGTCTTATTCGGCGGAGCAGGGCCTTACAGCAGCGGCGTCCACCGCGCATCAGGTAAGGCTGTCCGCTCCTGGTGGGCACAGCTTGCGGCTCTCCCTGTCAGGAGCTGTACAGCGCTGTGCCGGGTCATTACCCGCTAATGGGGGAGTTTTATGTAATTATTAGGCAGCGGGTGGTTGTTTATCTGCTGGGGCGCATATGCCCCTGTGGCTGGAGGCAGTCCGGGGCATGGATGGGGGCTACAGCATGGCTCTGGCCGGTCTCTGTCCCACCCCAGGCTCTGGACTGGGCTCGAGATGTAGATGCTGTCATACACATAGGGGTTCCTCCAGTCTCCTGGGGGTCGGCAGTCTCCTCATGGCTGCCAATTATGTCAGGGGCAGCATTCCAATAACTGGGTCTTTCCTTCCAAAGTTAAGTGGGAGTATTTTTACTTGCTGGTATTTTGATGTTTTATTCCCAGGCCTAGGTTTAGTGTATCAGCTGGTTGCTGGAAAGCTCCCAGGTTTTCTTATTTAATACATGGGTGCTGATAAGGTTTTTTTTAAACCAAATAGGGCTGCAGTATCATCTGACTTCCTGTCCTCCCGATCAGCCAAGTAGCTGCTCAACTGCTTCCTGAGTCCCTCAGGTACTAAGCATACTTTGTCTTTCTGTTTTCCCGGCTCAAATCGCTCACATATCATCCCATGTCTCCCTGGATCGACCAGGCTTGCTATAGCTCTGTCACCCTGGATCGCCCAGGCTCGCTCTGGCTCTGTCATCCTGGATCGCCCAGGCTCGCTCTGGCTCTGTCATCCTGGATCGCCCAGGCTCGCTCTGGCTCTGTCATCCTGGATCGCCCAGGCTCACTCTGGCTCTGTCATCCTGGATCGCCCAGGCTTGCTCTGGCTTTGTCATCCTGGATCGCCCAGGCTCACTCTGGCTCTGTCATCCTGGATCGCCCAGGCTCGCTCTGGCTCTGTTACCCTGGATCGCCCAGGCTCGCTCTGGCTCTGTCACCCTGGATCGCCCAGGCTCGCGGTGGCTCTGTCATCCTAGATCGCCCAGGCTCGCTCTGGCTGTGTCATCCTGGATCGCCCAGGCTCGCTCTGGCTCTGTCATCCTGGATCGCCCAGGCTCGCTCTGTCTTGTTTTTCCTGGCTCGTCACGAGTCGCCACTTATATCCGACACCTCTCACCTTTGTCAGCTGGTGACCGCCACCTGTTCCGATTTCCTAAGCACGTCAGGTTCACTAAGCCGGTCTTCCACCTGCACCTCCAGGGTTAAGGTTCTGCCTGTTCGCTCGGGCACTCATGTCAGCCGGTGTCTTCCTGAATCGCTCGGGTCCACAAACCGCCGTCCCCCTTCGGAAATCACTCGGAAGCTAGCCACTGTCAGGTCCATCTTAGTTCCTCCGTATAACCCCGGTGCCTTCCTGAATCGCTCAGGACATCTAACAGCCCAGGCTCCTGCCTATTAGCCTGGGCCCATGTTACCTCCGGTATCGCTCAGGCCGCATGTTCATTTCAGTAGGGTCACGGCCATTTCCAAACCGCCTGGATCACGCTGGTTCCTACTCCGTCCTGAATTTTCTTCAGGGCATCACCCGCTTCACTTAGGTTTATTCGGTTGTCACCATACTCGTCCAAGTCCCTCTAGTCTCCAAATCGCCCGACCCTATTCTCGGCACTTCCGGCCCACTGTTCTCGGCACTTCGCATTTTCCAGGTTAGTTCCCCCCCCCCCCCCGCTCGTTTGTTGCCACTCTAGTCTGTTCATGCTCCCTGAACACGGTCCTCCGCTCCCTCTTCTTTCTTCTCGTTCAGGGGCTTTCACAGGGCATTTTCCCGTGACCTAGTCACCTTCTGCTGCCTGTCGCTCCTAAAGTGCTTTATACGTAGCTACTTATTTTTGTGTTCACAGGTTCTTTATTTATTGTCCGTGCTATCTCCGGTACCTCCAAGTAGCAGGGGCCAGTCCTGTCTTTGGTATCAACAAGTTCCGTGACTCAGGTTAGGGTTATGTTTCTTCACATTGCTTTTCATCACGTAAGGCCGGTTCTATCTTAAATTTTAAAAAAAAAAACTTGAGAAGAAGAAATTCCATGTTCTCTTCGGCTTTTTCTCCACAGGTTCAAGATATCCCAACCATCCGATATCGAGGACAACTTCTCGGGTCCCAGGTCATCGGTCTCCGGGCACGCCGGTAGCCCATCGCTAAGGCGTTGGACTATTCCCAAACTTATAGCGGAGTTGAATAGAAGGGGTATTCCTCATCCGGCTTAGGCTCGGAAGGCGGAACTCTACCGCCTGCTGAGAACGGAGTCAGTGAGCTGCAATGAGCAGTCCTCGCTCTCCTCTATTCAATGTTCGCTGAACCAGCTGCAAGCCACCATCAGCAGCTTGGTCGGTTCTTTGGCAAATGTCCAATCTAGGGTGACCGAGCTGGAGTCGCGGGCCCCGGAGGCTTCACAGGCCCCAGTTATGGCAGTTGTCCCATCGACTTCTCAGGAAACGGCGTTAGGTATGCCCAACGCCAGCCCAGTAGTGGCCCCAGCCCACTTTGTCCCTGAGAATATCAAGAAGGACATTCTGGCTGGGAAGGATGTGAACCTGGCATCCATCCGGATTGCTTCCCAAGATGTGGCAGAGAACAAATTGCGGGGAGGTCGCGGTGCTACTTAGGGCAAAGGATGCCCTCCTAAATAGAAAACTCTCTATTCCGGAGTTTGTGTTGGCCTTCAGCCTTTATCGCGATGTTGTCTGCTCAGCTCAGCCGCACAGGCGGGACGAGATAGATACCTATCTCTACCGCCTGACGGATTTGGGGTATAAGTATGGCGGCTCTAATTTTTACAATTATCATCGTTCTCTCTCCGCCAAAGCTGCTGCAGCTCTGGTCCAATTTCAGTTCGCTACCAACTGGGCGAATTTGAACATGGAGCTCTTTTTCCGGCACTTCGCTGGGTTAAGAGCTCCTACCTGCACGACTTGCCAGTCCATCTTGCACACGGTGAATTGGTGTCCTATCCTGGCCACTCCAGGGCTTGACTGGACTCCCCCGAGTTCTTCTGGCCAAAGAAGCCAACCGACCGTGGACAAGCTGGGCAGGTCTATCGTGTTCCTTGGGCAGAGCCAGGTGTGTAACAAGTTTAATGCAGGGGGGTGCAGTTTTGGTAGTTGCAGAGCCTTGCACATCTGCTCCCTGTGCTTTAGGGCTCACCCCCGTTCTGCCTGCCCCAAAAAATCTGTTAAATCCTGACTGGCCGACATCAATATTGAATTATTGGCTGTTCTCTTACGGGAGCACCCGGACCAGCAGCTAGTGCAGTTCCTCCTTGCAGGATTCGAGAGGGGTTTCCACACGGGTTTGATCACCCTCCCTCTGGAGTCCTGGGAGGGGAAGAATCTGCAGTCGGCCATTCAGGATCCGGACGCAGTGGACAGTCTCTTGCTAGCAGAGGTAGCAGAGGTCCATAAAGGGTTCCTCTTGGGCCCTTTTGATGTAATCCCGTTTGACACCTGGAGGATAAGCCCAATCGGGTTAGTGTTGAAGCAGTCATCCAATAAAAAAAGGTTAATTTACGACCTGTCTGCGCCCCATATGTCCTCCACACCCAGCTTGAACTCCTTGATTCCGTCTGAGGAGTTCGCTATGTCTTACTCCACCATAGACGAAGCCTTTACGTTTATTTGGCAGTCAGGGAGAGGGGCCCTACTTGCCAAAGCCAACATAGCGGACGCCTTTAAACTGCTTCCCATTTCTCCTCATCTCTGGAGATTTATGGCATCAAGTGGGCCCATAAGTATTATTTTGCTAACAGGCTCACCTTTGGCTCCAAGAGAAGCCCTTGGTTGTTCGACCAGTTCGCGCTGGCACTGGATCTTGGGTCATCACGGGGGCTTGGACATGGTCATCCACTATCTTGACGACTATTTGATCAATCAAAGCCCCCGGGGTGACTCCTCCGGGCTGGACATCCTACTGCAGCTGTTTTCCAGTCTCCAGGTCCCAGTAGCCTCTGCCAAGACTGAGGGCCCTAGCACAAGGGTCACCTTACTAGGTATCGTCTTAGACACCGTCCGCATGGAGGCTAGCCTGCCAGAGGTGAAATTATCCAGGATCCGGACTGCAGTCTCCGCCGCTGCTTCTTCCATGGTCCTTTCCAATCTGGAATTGCAGTCACTCCTGGGGTCTCTGAATTTCGCCTCCAGGATTATGCCCCAGGGTAGATCCTTCGTGTCTAGGCCCCTCAATCTCCTCCCTTTGGCTCAAGATCAAGATTCTCCTGTCCATCTCGACAACCAAGCTGTTGCGGATCTGCTCATGTGGCACTCCTTCCTCACTAATTGGAATGGCATTTCACTTTTTGTGCCCACTCCGGATGCCTCCTTGCCAAGGATCCATTCCGACGCTGCTGCCTCCCGCAGGTTCGCAGCCATTTTTCATCCGCACTGGCTAGTTGGCGATTGGCCAGTGGAATTCTTCTCAGACAGCGAGGCCCTCAAGTCTTCCCCTCTCCTGGAACTGTATCCTCTGGTCGCAGCCGCCCAGGTTTGGGGCCCCCTCTGGGCCAACAGTCCCGTGGTGTTCGTCACGGATAGTTTAGTTTTGGTGGAAGTGCTATCCAAGGGCAGGGCCAAGTCACCGAGGATTATGTCCCTCCTCCGTAGGCTGGTTTGGCTTTCTCTTCGGTACAACTTCCATATTTACCCTACCCACATTGCAGGGGCGGAGAATGTGGCGGCAGACGCTTTGTCCCGGTTTAACTTCACCATCTTCTTCCAGGAAATGCCAGACGCAGACTCGGTGGGCACTCCCGTTCCCCCTATCAGCCTCCTGACCATGGACTAGGGCAATTGGTGGCATCCGCGAAGAAGTTGGCGCAAGGATCCTTAGCTAAGAACACTGCCAGGAACTATCTTACGGGATACAAGGTGTTCCAGCGCTTTATGCTCAGTCACCTGCAGAACGGTCAAGACGATATCACCTTTCTCATGGCATTCATCGCCCACTGCCATTTCCACCTGCACTTGTCGCATAACACCATTAAGGGGTATTTAGCAGGGGTTCAGCATTACAGATTGCTTAGGGATCCTTTCTGCCAATCCATCTTGACCAATCAAGCTGTCAGGGCCACCCTTAGAGGCATACAAAAAGATAGTGTGAGCCCAGCGGTCCGCAGACAGACAGTTTCTGCTGAGTTATTCCAGGGTTTGTCCTTAGCGCTGGATGGTTCTCCCTTTGGGCACCCAACAAGTCTCATCATTAAGGCAGCGATGTACCTCGGGTTTTACGGGTTCCTAAGGCCGGGAGAATTTACTTGTAGTGCTAGTTCATGCTCCACCCTCCTTAAACGCCATCTCGTTCGCCAGGGTAGCCAATTTTCGCTATTTCTCTCATCTTCCAAAACTAGTCAGATGGCTCCTCCTGCCGAGATCAAGTTCTTCCCCACGTCGAACAGTTGGTGTCCTATCAAGGTGCTGGGAGACCTTTCCGAGTTTCTCCTTCCTCTTTCTCCTGAGAACCTGCTACTCTGCCTCCAGGGCAGGCCCCTCTCCGCAGCCCAGTTCGTTTCACGCATCCACACCTTAGCAGCAGGCATGGGGTATAGTCCAGATGCAATTTCAGGGCACTCGTTTCGTATAGGGGCGGCCTCCGTGGCATCCAAGCACTAAGTGCCCGCACATGTTATCCGCAAGATGGGGCGCTGGAAGTCCTCGTGCTTTGCCAGGAATATTCCCAATCCACAGGTCGAGATTTCCAGAGCTTTCTGTACGCTGACGTTGTGATTTGTCTTGTTTAGTTCAAATAAATATTGCACACCTAGCAGTGTTGGTAGTCTTTTTGCCCACATATTCAGGCCTACCCCGCTCGGGCTCCGGGCACAACTCTGATAGGTCATGGAGGGTTGGTAGGCATCCCTCCCGTCTCCTCGTCCAGACACACCTCAGCCCATACCACAAATAGTAAGGCTGGTTACAGCCTGGATTTCTGGGTGGGGCTGCCTTCTATTCAATCCCCAGCAGCCTTACCCTGGTGACGGTCGCTCCGTGCCCCACCCTCCCGACCCCTCTTCCTTTCGTTCTACTCTCCTGGGTGGCCCACATATTCAGGCCTACCCCGCTCGGGTTCCGGGCACAACTTAGTCTGATAGTTCATGGAGGGCTGGTAGGCATTCCTCCCGTCTCCTCGTCCAGACACATCTCAGCCCATACCACAAACACTATTTATCTGCGAAAAAGAATGTTACTGTGTTTTTTATTAAATGAAAATCCTCGCATATTCAACCATTTCATCCTGTGGCTCACTGTTTCTGCATTTCATATGGCTTTTGTGTGAGACGTGGCAGAAACATGGTTAAAAGAGAGTTTAGTGGAAATAAAATTTACAGAGGCATTGGGATTGCCCCTCTCTTAGCAAGCGTCATGCACAAATAAAATGTGACCAAACTCTATAACAAGTGAGTGAAGCAGTTGTAAGCTGTTCTGGACCACCTATAGGATTAAGACATCTGGACAGTGCTCATATTGCAAGGTTGTTTCTAAGTGTCCTTGTAGAGATGGTAGCCGCACACAGTTTGAGCAACTGCCTGAGCAGGGAGTCAGTTGTCAGTGACAACTGGGTTCTCCTTTATTTTCAAAATATGGCCATAATAATAAAAAACAGAGGGTGGTTATTAATGGTACACACTCAGATTGGGTCACTGCAACTAGTGGAGTACCACAGGGGCCAGTACTGGGTCCTATCCTCTTTAATATATTTATTAATGGTCTTGTAGAAGGTTTGCAATTTTTGCAGATGACACTAAACTGTGTAAAGTAATTGACACGGAAGAGAGCAGTATACTGCTACAGATAGATCTAGATAGATTGGAGGCTAAGGCAGAGAAGTGGCAGATGAGGTTTAACACTGACAAATGTAAGGTTATGCACATGGGAAGGAATAATGTAAGTCACCCGTACATACTAAATGGTAAAACACTGGGTAACACTGACATGGAAAATAAATTCTAGTGAACAGCAAACTAAGCTGTAAAAACCAGTGTCAGGCAGCTGCTGCCAGGGCTAATAAGATAATGGGTTGCATCAAAGGGGGCATAGATGCCCGTGATGAGAACATAGTCCTACCACTTTATAAATCACTGGCCAGACCACACATGGAGTACTGTGTACAGTTCTGGTCTCCTGTGAACAAGGCAAAACTAGCAGAGCTTGAGAGGGTTCAGAGGAGGACAACTAAAGTAATAGGGATCTACAATACCCTGAAAGATTAACAAAATTAGGGTTATTCACTTTAGAAAAAAAGATGACTGAGGGGAGATCTAATAACTATGTATAAATATATCAGGGGTCAGTACAGAGATCTGTCCCATCATCTATTTATCCCCAGGACTTTCATTGTGATGAGGGGACATTCTCTGCATCTGGAGGAAAGAAGGTTTGTACGCAAACATAGAAAAGGATTCTTTACAGTACGAGCAGTGAGATTATGGAACTCTCTGCCTGAGGAGGTGGTGATGGTGAGTACAATAAAGGAATTCAAAAGGGGCCTGAATGTATTTCTGGAGTGTAATAATATTACAGGCTATAGCTACTAGAGATGGGTAGTTGATCCAGGGAGTTATTCTGATTGCCTGATTGGAGTCAGGAATTTCCACTTAAGGAATTTTTCTTCCCCTTAAGTGGGGAAAATTGGCTTCTACCTGACAGTTTTTTTTTGCCTTCCTCTGGATCAACTTGTAGGAAACAGGCCGAACTAGATGGACAAATGTCTTTTTTCGGCCTAATATACTATGTTTACTATGTTAATATAAAGTCCAGAGGCAATTACTATTTCCTGTATGGGGCCCAGATATTTCTGATGGCGGCACTGGATGGCGGCACTGGGGTCAAACATAGATAACACTATATAAAAGTTCTACCCCTTGAGTGTCAAGTCTGCAGTGTAATCCCTCAGTGCTCAAACAGATGTGACAGCCATAGTTGTGTATGTTCAATAGTACCAGCTATAACTATTCCAATAGGACAGTACAAGCCATAGATATATGGAATCCTGAAATGTCCAAGTTTATTAAGGAAACGTACTTATGAAATTATCTCATTGTACATACTGTATATGACATTTTAATGTATGGTTGTTAGTATATGTTCCATGGTTAAAATCATGGCATTTGTACAATTTATATATTTTCGGCTGGTTCTTACTAGTAATGAATGTGGAGACCTGGAGCAAAATGCTTTCAGACTGATGTGTTGGCATATATTTTTTGACATCAATTAAACATAACAGACTGTGAATTCCTCTGTTGGATTGTTCCATCTGTTATGCTGCATAGGGAAACACTTTCCATAGGGTGGTGTAGAGATGATGGAAAGACTCATTTTTTATTTGTGTAGCATAGAATTCTGATGACCTAGCAAAGAATGAGGTGTGGTGCCTTTTAAAGTGATTTTCTTTGGAATTCCATAATAAATGAATGGAATAAATAATTGAACGTTTTCAGTACATTTCTAAATCTAACTTTAAAAAAGAGAAAATATACAGTACTGTACATCTCTTCTCTGAAAAAATAACATATTTGAGGGTGCATAATAGAAATTACAGTCACGCTACAAGAAATGTATAATGATGGGACGGACATAATTACATCTTCATATTTAATAATTTCAAGTTAAAACAAAATATTCAAGGGGTTTTCTGAGTAAATCATTCAAAAAAAACTTTTTTTAAACAAATGTACTGTCTTGAAAAAGACCTTCTGCTCCCCCCTTCACAAGTCCAGCCAATTATGACTTGCTGTTTCCCCTGTCACCGGTCCAGCCAATTTTACATGCCACTGTAGACGCATTGTTCTTGTTGTTGGAAAAAGCCTTTTTATTTCCCTTCTTCCAGGACAGTAAAGGGGTTTTCCAACATCTAACAAAATCTCGGAAACTAAAGATGAACAAACCAGTTCAAAACAAATAAAATTTATCTTGAATTTCTTGAATTTCCTGATAATTAGGTTTCCAAATGAAACTGAAACTGAATATTCTCAAAATGGTGGTTGCCATTTTACAGTTCATAAGACAGAGAAAAAAGGCATCTTCTACAAAAAAAGGATCATTTGTGGACAATGTTTTAATTCAAAAATAAAAGATGACAGCACAGTGTTTTTTTACCACCGGCTGTCATCCGTTCACCCATATATGTTAATGTCACTTTGATATTACTAATAGAGTTGAGCAAACACCTGGAACTTGACCCCGAACCCGAGCCCCATTGAAGTCAATGGGGACCCGAACTTTGGGGCACTAAAAGGGCTCTAAAAAAGTAATGGAAAGGGCTAGAGGGCTGGAAGCAAAATGGGGGTAAGAGTAGGACAAGTGCCCTGCAAACAAATTTGGATAGGGAAATAACTTAAAATAACATGAAATACATAATTAAAAATAAACATTCTAAATCTGAGCACAGGTGAGTGACAGTGGCACCTGCCATCTGCAAACACAGGATGTGGCAGCAACGCCACCACATCTTTCACCATCACCAACATCTCCACACTATACCATGGAAGCGTTCAGCTGTCCATCTCCCAAAAACTGGAGAGAAAGAGAAATAGAAAGAGGAAGTACCCCCCTACCCACCCGCGATCTCTGGCCCTGAATGCCAGGATTTCAAAATTCCTGGTCCTTTGAAATGCTGTAATTCTGTCTGGTGCAGATGGATGGAGACTTTTAAAAAACTTATGGCGGTGGCTGTCTCACAGTATATGGTTCCCAGCCGCCACTACTTTTCCAGGTGAGCCATCCCTTCCCTGCACAACCAAGTGGCGGACAAAATCAGGTGTGCACTGTGCAACGCCATCTGTGGCAAGGTCCACATAACCACCAATATGTGGACTGGTAAGCACGGGCCGGAAAGTTATATCTCCCTAACAGCACACTGGGTAAATGTAGTGGCCGCTGGGCCAGAGGCGGATAGCAGTTTGGCGCATGTCCTTCCGCCCCCGAGGATGGCAGGGCATTTCTCTTTGCCTCCTGTTGCCTCCTCCTCCTACTCCGCTTCCTCCTCCTCTACCACCTCCTCATCCACTCAGCGTAACACCTTCACCACAAACATCAGCACAGCCAGGGGGAAAGGATAGCAGGCTGTTCTGAAACCCATTTGTTTGGGGGAGAAACCCCACACGGCGCAGGAGCTGTGGACAGGCATGGAACAACAGACCGATGAGTGGTTGGTGTCACTGAGCCTCAAGCCCGGCCTGGTGGTGTGCGATAATGGGCGAAATCTCATAGCAGCTCTGGGCCTAGCCGGTTTCACACACATCCCTTGCCTGACGTACGTGCTGAATTTGGTGGTGCAGAAATTCCTGAACACCTGACAGTGAAAACCAATTCAGTTAATCCAGCTCTTAGATTCTGGTGGGACAAATTCACTTTTACTGATGCTCAAGGACCCCTGCGGCCTGAGCTGCAGATGTGACCGGCAAATCATTTTATTAAATTTGTCAGTTAGATTGTTGGGTAACATTTCCACGGTTATCAGGACTTTTTATTACAAATCGTAACAAAAACTATATAAGGAACATTTCAAAAAGAGAAAATTAACCCGACCGGACTCCCACCCTACACCTCCCCCCTTTCTACTCATTAATGCCCATTCACAAACTATTTATAAAATTTACTTATAAACATATTTAAATAACTATAAGTCAGATAAACTAAATAAACAAAAAAACTATATACATGCCTTACCCTTAACTTATAAGGCCAGTCATATACAAGTGGCTGGGAGGGTGGGTTTCTAAACCAACATAGGCCAGGTACACAATTGTCCAGCACAGTTCTGGGAGAGGAGGAGGAGAAGAAACCGTGTTCACAGCAGGGTGGCACCCAAAGCAGCTCATGGCCATCACTTGAGCGTGGTTGGGGGGATACGGAGGACACAGATGATATACCTCCCACAGAAGACAGCTTGTCGTTGCCTCTGGGCAGCCTGGCAAACATGAGCGACTACATGCTGCAGGGCCTGTGCAACGACTGCCAAGTTGCCCACATTTTAACTTGTGCAGATTACTGGGTGGCCACCCTGCTGGATCCACGTTACAAGGACAACAAGCCGTCCTTAATTCCATCACTGAAGGGTGATCATAAGAAGCCAACGCTGGTAGACGTGCTGCTGATGGCATTCACACCTGACACCAGGGGCTCAGTGGAGGCACAAGGCTAAAGCAAGGGAGGAGGAGGAGGAAGAAGTCGCCAACGCAGCTGGGTCATCGGCCGTACCTCAGAAGGCAGGGTTAGCATGGCCGAAATTTGAAAAAGCTTGTCACCACGCCACAACAACCAGCACCACCAGCAGATATGGAACGTCTTAGCAAGAGGCAGCATTTCAGCAAAATGGTGGAATAGTATCTGTGCACACGCCTACACGTACTGACTTATGAGTCTGCCCAGGGTCGTAGCTACAGGGGAAGCTGGGAAAGCGGCTGCTTTGGGGCCCTGACCAGAAGGGGCTTATCCAGGAGGAGGAGGATTAAAAGACTTTGTCAGGGCCCCCTTAACAGGATTATATAATTAACTTAAATACGGTGGCAGTATAGACAGTGTAGAAAACGGATGGACCAGCTGCCAGGCCTGGTCTGAGAGAGCGATCTTTAGTAGCCACAGGAATGGGGGCGGCATGAAAGAAAGGAATTGCAAAAAAATTACTGGGGGGGGGACCCCATTCAAAAATTCGCTGTTGGGCCCAGTCATTTCTAGCTACGCCACTGGGTCTGCCGCAATTAACTTCTGGGTCTCCAAATCAGGGACATGGATACCCGCCTCACCCAACCATTGTTATACTACAGCGCACTTTGTTTTCTTTTTTATATTTCCCAATGTTTTGGGGTCTACCCCAATTTATAAAAAATAAAAAAAATAAAGCAAAAGAAAACACATTGTTGTTGGCGACTACCTTTGGCTTCACAGCCAAAAAAGGCTTTATGTCAGGCAACAATGTAACCGCCAATTGTAATGAATTAAGTTCCCTGTCTGTTATGCAGTGCAGGGGTACTTTGAAAGAAAGAAGGGGTACAGATCAGCCAATAATCTGAAGGCCGCCTAATTTAATGAATATGTTTCCCAGTCAGGTATGAAATGCAGGGGTACTTTATAGCCCAAGAATGTAACAGAGGATTTTTAGAAATTTACCTACCTGTCACCTATGTAGAGCAGGGGTTTGGTTTGGTAACAGCAAAACTGGCAAAATGTCACCCACCAATGTAACAGATGATTTTTAGAAATGTACCTCCCTGTCACCTATGCAGAGCAGGGGTTTGTATACGGCAAAACTGGCAAAATGTCACCCACCAATGTAACAGATGATTTTTAGAAATTTACCTCCCTGTCACCTATGCAGAGCAGGGGTTTGTATACGGCAAACCTGGCAAAATGTCACCCACCAATGTAACAGATGATTTTTTGAAATTTACCTCCCTGTCACCTATGCAGAACAGGGGTTTGTATATGGCAAAAATAGTAAAATGTCACCCACCAATGGAACAGACGATTTTTACAAATTTACAAATTTACGTCCCTGTCACCTATCTAGCACAAAAAGTGTGTCTTTTTTATAGCACCAATGTAAATGCAGTATGTTACAGTTGTATTGGACTGTCAGAAATTCAGTGTAGCATACACATTTGCTATCTAGCACACACAAAAATGAGCTTTTTTTTATAGCAGCAATGTAACTGCAGTATGTAATGTTTTAATTGGACTGTCAGAAATGCAGCATAGCTTGTAAATGTACTATCTTGCTAAAATAGTGTGCTTTTTTATGTCAGCGAGGTAACTGCAGTATTTAGCGGTTTTATTGGACTCTCAGATATGTAGTGCCTGTTTCAGACAGATAAAAAATTGCTTTAGGTACCAAAAAAATGACAGACTCATGTAATTGAATAATTTTCACTGCCAGGTAGCGCAATTAGCTCAATAATCTCTGTAGTTTGAAGATTGAACACCACCAAGTTCAACAGAATTCTTCCCTAATCTCTCCCTCACAGCAGCAGCATCCTATCCCTACACTGAGTAGAGCATAGTGAAGTCTAAAGGGAATCTGATCTGAGGTCTGATATGGAGATATACGGTAACATGGAGGTCTAAAGGGAACTCTGTTCTGAGTACTGATATGGGGTCTGACTTGAGGTCTGATATGGGGTCTGATTTGAGGTCTGATATGGGGTCTGACTTGAGTTCTGATATGGGGGATTGATTTGAGGTCTGATATGGAGGTCTGATTTGAGGACTGATATTGGGGCCTGATCTGAGGTTAAGAGGGGTAAGGGGGTATGTAAGGATGTATTTTTTGTACTAGCACACATTATAAGGCGGTACTTTTTATACAGGTGAACAGGGTATTTTTTGTACTGGTGCACATATAAGGGGGTATATTTTGCACTGGTGCACATTATAAGGAGGTGTTTTGTACTGGCACACATTAGGGGGCATTTTTCTACTGGCACACATTATAAGGAGTATTATTACTACTAAGGGACTATGGGGAACATAATTACTAGAATGGGCACTATGAGGGCATTATTACTATTGGGGCACTTTTAACACTATGCACTCTGGCAGATAATTATTTCTATTGGTGGGACTTTGGGGAGCACTATTACTGTGGGGGCATCCTGGCACAGTATCAACTTAAAATTCCTAAAAATTGGAGCAATGAAATAGAATAAAACTTCACTTTTATTGAGTCCAGCTAAAAAAAAAACATGCATTAAGGCCCCAACTACAAACCTGGACACACCTAATGCGTGACACCGGTCCTATAGTAACAGGCCAAAGTAACTCCTAGTGTTGCCCTACTTGGCCTAATATACCCTAGTAATGCTACCACTGGGCACCGCAAGGGGTGGCCCAATGCCGGAACCTCTCCCTGCACAACCTTGCCCTAGTTAAAAAAGTTACTTGGGGGGTCCAGAGTGGTAGCAAAACCTAAGGGATCTGTGTCACACAATACGTATAGTGATCTAGAAAAACACACGGACTACCCCAGTCCAGGGGGCCTATGTGAAACAGTAAGTTAGATATGTCTTAGGTGCATATAAACATATATATAGGCCTTTCGACGCGTTTCAACAGTTAGCACCTATACGGACGTACCTTAAATCATGAGGGGACGCAGGTCCGTCTGGAAAAATAAATCAAATAGAGATAACATACCAATGGAGAACACAGCATTCATATGGAGAAGTGGATACACAGAGGCAGCATATGGCGGCATATATAGAAAGGCAATCATATAGAGGCGGCGTATAGCAACAACTCTATCTGGATCAGTAACCTATAAACAGATAATCCAATGATATCCCAGTCAGAAAACACATATCCACACAGTGCCATCTTCCTCAAAGAGTAAATAAGTAGATCGCACTATGCATAAGAGTCACTTACTGCTGCCTTGGATGTATGATCCAAGCGAGTGCTTGAGTAGGTTGCCGTGTATGGCGGAGGTCCCAGTATCCTCAGTGTGTCCCACAGGTTGCAGGGAAAAGCCGAGATTAAATAGGGGCCGGAAGTCATGTGACATGTGATCACGCTTCAAAGCATCACAATGTCACATGACCGGACATATGATTGCAAAAAAACGCAAATAAATCGCGCATGCGCAATGTGCATAAAAAAGCATCGCATAATGCGCATGGAAAAGTCGCAAAATCGCTATGCGATTTTCACAGAAAAATAAAGATAAACACTAAAGAGACACAGGGGGGAGAAGGGGGGAAAGTGTCCCCGCCCGTTACATACCCAGGCCTGTTTCCCACCTATTCACAGAACTTTAACTCTAGTCCGTGAATGAAAGGACATTTAAGGGGACGGTTCATTATCACACAGAAAAGGATCCAAAAAGGTGCACCCAGGGAGGTGCCTATAAAAAACCAAAGAGAAGAAAAGGAGCAGACACAGTTATAACATGGGATTGTATCCAGATCATAAGAAACAACTAAAGTTTACTTGTTCATTCAGTCCGTGGGGGGCGGTGGTGTTCAAATGGAAGATCCACCATGTCTCCTTTTGGAGGATCCTCCTATCCCAGTCCCCCCCACGGATGGGCTTGTGTATCCGGTCAATCCCCATAAAGGAGATAACCGAATCTCGTCCATCATGATGGCACAGAACATGTCGAGCCACTGGGGTGTCCCTGTGGTTCCTGATATTCCCCAGGTGTTCTCCAATGCGCACACGGAGCTCCCTCCGTGTCTTCCCCACATATCTGAGGCCACATACACATTCACAGATATTTGACCCACGTGGAGCGGCAATTAATGAAGTCATGGATTTCAAACTTCGAATCCGGGCACACGCCCTTAAAGGTTTTACCTGAGTGAATGTATCTACAAAAAGTGCAACGACCACATTTGAAGCAACCCCAGGTGGTAGCATTACTAGGGTATATTAGGCCAAGTAGGGCAACACTAGGAGTTACTTTGGCCTGTTACTATAGGACCGGTGTCACGCATTAGGTGTGTCCAGGTTTGTAGTTGGGGCCTTGATGCATGTTTTTTTTTTAGCTGGACTCAATAAAAGTGAAGTTTTATTCTACTTCATTGCTCCAATTTTTAGGAATTTTCTTGACTTCCTGAGCGTCCCCTCATGATTTAAGGTACGTCCGTATAGGTGCTAACTGTTGAAACGCGTCGAAAGGCCTATATATATGTTTATATGCACCTAAGACATATCTAACTTACTGTTTCACATAGGCCCCCTGGACTGGGGTAGTCCGTGTGTTTTTCTAGATCACTATACGTATTGTATGACACAGATCCCTTAGGTTTTGCTACCACTCTGGACCCCCCAAGTAACTTTTTTAACTAGGGCAAGGTTGTGCAGGGAGAGGTTCCGGCATTGGGCCACCCCTTGCGGTGCCCAGTGGTAGCATTACTAGGGTATATTAGGCCAAGTAGGGCAACACTAGGAGTTACTTTGGCCTGTTACTATAGGACCGGTGTCACGCATTAGGTGTGTCCAGGTTTGTAGTTGGGGCCTTGATGCATGTTTTTTTTTTAGCTGGACTCAATAAAAGTGAAGTTTTATTCTACTTCATTGCTCCAATTTTTAGGAATTTTCTTGACTTCTTGAGCAATTTGTGGAGCCTCTACCACTGTTTTGGCCCCTTTGATTCTTGATTTTTGATTCTTTATTCATACTTAGGGCATGGCCGGTTTTTTGTCCACAGGAATGGACAGGAATACGTGGCTCTCTGAAGCCACCACAGTTTTCTCGGAACAGACATTTAACCAAAAGAAGTATACTCCAACCCTAAACAGTGCTTTCTCGGAACTCACGTGAGTGTATAAGGAGCATATCAGCTCGTGGTGGGAACTACAGGGTTTGGAGCACTACATTAAGCAAGTGATTGTTCCAAGAGGTCTCCGTATCTCTCTCGCTCCAGCAAACCGGAGCAGGAACCCGGAACTTCTTAAGAAGTGGGAAAGAGAAGCTACTAGTAGCTCTTTGAGATTCATGCAACTCCTCCTTGAGGAGGAACGCATCATCCATGAACGAGCTGAAAGGAACCTCAAGGAACAAATAGAGGTTACAAAAAAGTTTCAACAGGATCCGGAATTTGCCATTAGAGAAACCCAATTACAAAATACCATAGAAAGATATAAGTACCACCTTAAAGATAGAAAACATAAACAATTCCTTCGTGACTCACAGGATTTTAAGGACAATAAAGCCTACTTGTTCCTGACCAACCCTGAGAACAACCCAAAATCAGAGTGCTCATCTACTGAGACTGAGGGCTCAGAAAGCGATAGGGAAAAGCAAACTAGGGGGAGAGGTCGAGGTAGGGGGAGATATAGAGTTAGGAGGCGGGGTGGTCGTTTCTACAATAACAGAAACACCCCCGCTCCACAGTTGGGTCAGTTAAAAACAACCTCTTTTTTAGATCTAGAGCTACAATATCCTCTGAGGAGTCGAAATACTCAACCCCCTCAACAACAATAGACACGTCTAGCGATAGATTTGTCATTAACCTCTCACCCCGACCCCTGTCTCCTGTGGGATTGACAGTACTGAAACGAGGCTTATCGTTTGTACCAACTACTCGGTTTGATTTATTTAAGTGGACTAAAGATCTCCACTTATTTGCCAGGAAGTTGAAGTGGCATAAACATTTCGAGTTGAAAGAGAGGAAGGAGTGCCGTGAACTGGGCATACCAACCGAAACTCTGGGGGACGTCAGACTGCTCTTCAGACTGGGAGAGCCACTTCCGGACACTTAGGGGGAGGGTCCCTTTACAGACCTCAGGCTCAAGAGCACTCGGACGCCACCGGTGGTAGACATCTCGTGTATAGATGTATTTTTGAAATACATCCTGGAGGAATTAGCCAATTTAACGGTCATCCCCCCACGATACAACTGCAGCAAACAAGAGAGGCTGACCATTGATAAATTGAAAAAGAACAGGTCTATCACGATCAAACCCTCTGATAAGGGGGGAAACGTGGTCGTGATGGACACTGAGGCCTATAAGGATATGTGCCTGACTATCCTCAAAGATAGTTCAGGGTACGAGGTACTTTCACAGGACCCCACCCTGAAATATAGGAATACCCTGGAACGACTCCTTGTGGGAGCTAGGAATAACCGTCTTATTACCAAAGACGAGTTCGACTATCTATTACCCTCACATTCCATTTTGGCTACATTTTATTGCTTGCCAAAGGTCCACAAGGAGTCGTTACCAGTAAAGGGTCGCCCTATTGTTTCAGGGGTCGGTAGCCTGGCACAAAATTGTGGCATATATGTGGACCGTGTACTGCGCCCTTTTGTTGAGTCCCTTCCCTCTTATGTGAAAGACACGAGTGACCTACTGTCCAAGCTGGAGGGGGTTTGTTTGGAACCCCACTGGTCTTTGGCCTCGATCGACGCTGAGGCCTTATACTTATCGATCCCACATGAATACGGCCTCATGGCCGTTGCACATTTTTTGAAGGCTAGGGGTCTCCAGTGCGGCCCACATAATGACTTTGTACTCTAATTGTTGGAGTTTATCTTGACCAGCAATTACTTCCTATTCAATGGCCGTATCTTCCACCAGCTCAGGGGCACTGCCGTGGGCAGTTCATGTGCACCGTCATATGCAAATTTGCTCCTGGGCTGGTGGGAGTAGACCATTGTCTTTGGGGAAGGACAGAGGTGGTATCTTGACTGTATCGCCCTCTGGTGCCGTTACATAGACGACATATTCATCCTGTGGAGCGGCACGGAGGGCGAGTTCAACAGAATGGTTCACGATTTGAACCTCAATAACATCAATTTGAGGTTCACCTCTGTCTTAATGAGGAACAAATTGCCCTTTCTCGACACCCTCATTTTCAGAGAGGAGGGGGGGGCCTTGGTACAAAGATTTACCGCAAACCTACGGCCACCAATTCCCCCTTGAGATGGGACAGTTGCCATCCTGTCCCACTCAAGAGGGGAATTCCCACCGGCCATTACCTACGGATTAGGCGCAACTGCTCCAACATCGGGGACTTTCGGTCCGAAGCAAAGGATCTGAGGGAGCGTTTCCGTAGCCGTGGGTATCCCGACCGGGTTCTTAGGTCTGCATATCGTAATGCCTAATCACAAGATCGGACAAGTTTGCTGCACCCTAACAAGAATGAGGCCAGTAGCTCCCCCAAGACAATACGAATCATAGGGACCTTTGATTCGGCAGCATCTAACATCCGTGAAATCATTAGCCGCCATTGGGGCATACTTAGACTGGACCCTGACCTTGCAGAGGTATTATCTCCATACGCCTCTGTGACATATAGAAGAGGCACTAACCTGAGGGACCAGTTAGTGCATAGTCACTTTGTGTCCCCCCACACGAAACCATCCACTTGGTTAGAAGGCCCCACCTGGGGTGGCTTCAAATCTGAATTGCCGCTCCACGGGGGTCATATACCTCTGTGAATGTGTATGTGGCCTCAGATATGTGGGGAAGACATGGAGGGAGCTCCGTGTGCGCATTGGAGAACACCTGGGGGATATCAGGAACCGCAGGGACACCCCAGTGGCTCGACATGTTCTGTCCCATCATGATGGACGAGATTCGGTTATCTCCTTTATGGGGATTGATCGGATACACAAGCACATCCGTGGGGGGGACTGGGATAGGAGGATCCTCCAAAAGAAGACATGGTGGATGTTCCATTTGAACACCACCACCCCCCACGGACTGAATGAACAAGTAAACATTAGTTGTTTCTTATGATCTGGATACAATCCCATGTTATAACTGTGTCTGCTCCTTTTCTTCTCTTTGGTTTTTTATGGGCACCTCCCTGGGTGCACCTTTTTGGATTAAATGTCCTTTCATTCACGGACTAGAGTTAAAGTTCTGTGAATAGGTGGGACACAGGCCTGGGTATGTAGCGGGCGGGGACACTCCCTCCCCTGCCCCCCCCTGTGTCTCTTTAGTGTTTATACCGAGCTGGGTCGCTCCATCAACAGAAGGTGTAGAATTATTGGATCAGCGCCCGGCTTTCTTACATATGCCCCCGTTTTGACCACATTAAGGGGGTTTAAACAGGTCACATGATCGCATGCATATGTTTGTACTGCCTCAGGGCGCATATGTTATTTTTCTGTGAAAATCGCATCGCGATTTTGCGACTTTTCCATGCGCATTATGCGATTTTTTTATGCGCATTGCGCAATTTATTAGCGCTTTTTTGTGATCATATGTCCGGTCATGTGACATTGTGATGCTTTGAAGCGTGATCACATGTCACATGACTTCCGGCCCCTATTTATTCTCGGCTTTTCCCTGCAACCTGTGGGACACACTGAGGATACCGGGACCTCCGCCATACACGGCAACCTACTCAAGCACTCACTTGGATCATACATCCAAGGCAGCAGTAAGTGACTCTTATCTTATGCATAGTGCGATCTACTTATTTACTCTGTGTTCTCCATTGGTATGTCATCTCTATTTGATTTATTTTTCCGAATGGACCTGCGTCCCCTGATGATTCAAGGTACGTCCGTATAGGTGCTAACTGATGAAACGCGTCGGAACGCCTATATATATGTTTATATGCACCAAAGACATATCTAACTTACTGTTTCACATAGGCCCCCTGGACTGGGGTAGTCTGTGTGTTTTTCTAGATCACTATACGTAGTGTGTGACACAGATCCCTTAAGGTTTTGCTACCACTCTGGACACCCCAAGTAACTTTTTTAACTAGGGCAAGGTTGTGCAGGGAGAGGTTCCGGCATTGGGCCACCCCTTGCGGGGCTTTTTGGACCCAGTGGTAGCATTACTAGGGTATATTTGGCCAAGTAGGGCAAATACTAGGAGTTACTTTGGCCTGTTACTATAGGACCAGTGTTACGCATTAGGTGTGTCCAGGTTTGTAGTTGGGGTCTTGATTTTTTTTTTTTTTTTTTAGCTGAACTCAATAAATGTGAAGTTTTATTCTATTTCATTGCTCCAATTTTTAGGAATTTTCTTGACTTCTTGAGCAATTTGTGGAGCCTCTACCACTGTTTTGGCCCCTTTGATTCTTGATTTTTGATACAGTATCAACTTAGCACACTTATTTTTGGAGGGCATAATATTTACAATGTGTGCCAATAATTATTAAAGGGGGGACAGTCTGTGTGGTACTATTATTTTCAGGAGGACTGTTTCTGAAGGATTGGGAGGATTGGGGAGCACAGTGGGCACACTGGCAGGATGGGGTGTTAAAAAGTGGGGAGAATGATGGAAAAGTAGGAAACTAAGATGACTGTTAGTCAAACTGTGCAGAGAGTTGGCTTCAGATAGCTAAAATAAATCACCATGACGGTCTGGTCTGAATGGAGAAGATGAAAAAAGACAACATTTATATCAGAGGAGATGTCATTGGATGTAAGAGGTACAGTATGTGGTGCTGTATTCTCCTGTATGTGTTGTAGGCTTGTATGTAATGTTTTCCAAGTATGTATTTAACAAAATGGCTGGGGGGAAGGGGTTAAGCTTGGGGGGGGGTTACTTTTCAATTTCTGCCTCTTTCCACTTGCACTTAAGGGAGGGGGGCCCACGGTGAACTCTTGCATCAGAGTCCAAGTGCCTTTAACTACGCCCCTGGACAAAATTATTGGGATACCTACATATTACACCTACTGGAGCTTTTATGACATCCCATTCTACATCCATAGACATTAGTATAGAGTTGGTTGCCCCCCCCCCCCCCCATTTGCAGCTAAAATAGCTTTCACTCTTCTGGGAAGGCCTTCTACAAGAAGTGTCTGTTGGAATTTTTGCCCATTCATCCAGAAGAGCATTTGTAAAGTTAGACACTGATCTTGGAAAAGAGGTCTTAGCATGCATTCTCTGTTCTAGTTCACCCCCAAGGTATTTGATGGGGTTTGGTCCAGGATCTGTGTGTGCCAGATAAGTTCTCCCATACTAAACTCACCCAACCATGCCTTTATGGACCTTACTTTCTACAGTGGGGAACAGTTATGCGGCAACAGAAGAGGCCTTTCCCCAAACTATTCCCACAAAGTTGAAAGCATTCAATTGTCCAAAATGTCTTGGTATTGTGGTGATTTGTACAGTATAAGTGCTGCAAGGCATGTACAGTATATCCTACCCAGATACCTCAGCTGGGTGAGATATATGAAAACCAGAAAGCTGCAGTGGTTTCACCAAACTGTAGTTTGCCGAGACAGTTTTGTCTAGATGTTGTTCAGGGCTGGATTTCATGTGGACTGCAGGATAGGTTTGGTAGTGGTATCTGCCAGTCCACACCCTTCTATTACATGTATTGTCTTTTGCCAGAGGTGATTGCAGGTGAGGCCTGCTGCTGTAACCGAGGAAGGATAAAACAATCCTCTGTGTATGACTTTGAGAGAGAAAGGCTGAGGAAACCTAAGAGAGAGGGGAGCCTGAGAGGTTCTGTGTGGTCTCAGCCAGGAGGGCTGAGGGGCCACGAGGCTTTGCAAAGCCTGAAGTTTGGGGGGCTCAATGACGCCTATGGAAAGAGCTTGAGAAAGGCTCACCTTAAGAGCCAAAATGCATCACAACTGTTCTTTATGTGACCAATAAAGAAAAGATATCGCATTAAGTGATTGCTGGTCTTATCTTGCACAACGTATATGGGAAGCTGACCCGGGACACGTGCACCACGCCATCGAGAACACGGTGTGCCGACTATGCTCTAACTGAATATGGAACGAGAGTCACACGGTCAGAGTCGGGAGGACTTCTGGACCATCTCCCCCCAAGGGTGCTGGTGTGGTCACAGCCTGGAGGCTGCTGGACCGTATATGGCTTAAGAAGCTGGATATAATCCCGTGTGTGTGAACGGCGCTCTATAGGTGAGGTAGCGACAACATGTGTATTAGGTAGAGCCCAGATGGGCAGGTGTTTATTTTCGATGTTTATGTGTGGGATGGTACTGAAGTGCCAAAATAAAGCACCTTTTTGACTTGAACCCTGTTGTCAGAGGAGAAGTCTGTGATTGCGACCCCCTAAAAGAGAGGGATCCTTTACAGTATACTAAAGCATTAAACTGGTTGCAGTGTTGACCTATGCAGGGGTGGAGAAGTGTAATGACAACTGCTTGGGACAAGCAGTTGTAAACACACTGCACTCCTTCTGCAAAGTAGTCTGCACACTGGAAATTTTAAAGAGGGAGCAACACTCGCATGAGCGCTACTACACCTTTAAACAGTGGATAGGCAGGGGTGCCAGAAGTCAGACCCCCACTGACCTGATATTGATAATCTATTTTAAGGATAAGGTCACTGCACAACCCCTCTTAAGATTTCACTTCACTCGAACTAAGGGGCCTAGGTCACCCCCTGAAAAAAAACAGTGTTATCCTTACTCCACCAAACTTTACAGTTAACACAATGCAGTCAGACAAGTAATGTTCTCCAGGCATTTGCTAAACCAGGACTCAAAGTGTGTGTCTTAGTGGTTAGCAGTTGAAATGATACCTACCTTGTAGTTCTGGCAGTCTGAGTTCAAATCTGTCTAGGGGCAACATCTGCATCGAGTTTGTATGTTCTCCCCATTTTTGCATGGATTTCTTCCCACACATTCAAAACATACTGATAGTTAATCTAGATTGTGGGCATTGACAATGTCTGTAAAGTGCTGTGGAATATGTTGGTACTAGCAAGAGAAATAAATATTAATGACTCAAACTGCAAGGGAGAGAAGTGCGTTTGTCAATCCACAGAACATGTTTTCAGAGCCCAGTGGAGGTGTGCTTTACACCACTCCTACTGATGCTTGGCATTGTGATGTAAGGTTTGTATGCAGCTGCCCAGCCATGGAAACCCATACGAGTGTTTTGCTGATGTTAATGGCAGAGGATGTTTGGAACTCTGAAGTTACTGAGTCAGCAGAGCATCACTGACTTTCAGCACTCGTCAGCCCTGCTCTGTAATTTTACACGGTCTGCTACTTCGTGGGTGGGCTGCTGTGGTTCCTAAATGCTACCACTTTGCAATAATACCAGTCACAGTTGAACGTAGAATATCTATAACAGAAGACATTTCAGGAAGTGCCTTTTTACAACACTAGTATCTTATTAGAGTACTACGCTGGAATTCAGTGATCTCTTTAGAACGACCCGCTCTTTCACAAATATTTGTAAAGCCAGACTGCATGGGTAGGTGCTGGATTTTATACATCTGTGGCAAAGAGATTAAAAAATCTGAATTCAATGATTAAGAGGTGTTTCCCAATACATTTGTCTATATAGTGCATTTGCAGGGCCATAACTAATCCTGAACAGCTAATCAGTAGTGATGAGCGGCAGGGGCTATATTCGAATTTGCAATATTTGACAAATACTTTGTAGAATATTCGTCATATATTTGCGAATATTCAAAAAAAAAAAATATATATAGTATATAGCAATATATTGAATATAGTGCTAGATATTCCTTATTAGAATATTCATCGCAGGGAGGTGCCAGAGAAGCAATGAACACTTCAATCAATAGATGGAAGCGCTCATTGCTGAAGTGCTGACGCCCACATACTGCGGTGGGGCACGGGAGCGCATAGTTCCCTGCCCCACCGCCGATTACCGCCATAGGCTTCAGGCCTAGTACGCCTGAGGCCTATGCTGTAGTGAAATCCCAGTGCAGGATTTAACTTTATTTTATTTTATGTGCTTTGTGGGACACAGGAGGACATGTGGGGGGGAAATGCTATGGTGGGATACTGTGTGGGGGCAATAATTATGGGAGGGTTTACTATGTAGGCGGCAAATTACTAAATGGGCGCAATATGCGGGAAACTACTGTGTGGGGCAAATTACTATAAGGGGGCAGTGTGGGGTACACTACTGTGTGGGGGTAGTTTGGGGGACACTACTGTGTGGGGGCAGTGTGGGGGACACTACTGTGTGAGGAAACCACTGTGTGCAGGAAATTCCTGTGTGGGGGCAGTGTGGGGGATACTACTGTGTGGGGGAAACTACTGTGTGCGGGAAATTACTGTGTGGGGGCAGTGTGGGGTACACTACTGTGTGACGGGCAGTTTGGGGTACACTACTGTGTGGCGGGCAGTGTGGGGTACACTACTGTGTGGGGGACACTACTGTAGGGGGACAGTGTGGGGGACAGTGCTGTAGGGGGGCAGTGTGGGGGACGATACTGTAGTGGGGCAGTGTGGGGGACACTGCTGTAGGGGGATTACTATGGGGGTTATTACTATATGGGGGCAGCATGGGGGGGCGTAGCTATTGGGGATGCACTGTAGGGGCAATTAGATTATTTCTGGGGACACTATATAGGGATTATTGCCTGGAGAACAATATAGGGTGTTATTATTGCGGGCACTCCAGGGGACATTATAGGGACATTATAGCTGCTGTGGACACTATAGGGACATTTGGGGTAATTCATCAAACCGGTGTAAAGTAGAACTGGCTTAGTTGCCAATAGCAGCCAATCAGATTCCACCTTTCATATTTGACAGCTCTTTTGGAAATCCAGCTCTACTTTACACCAGTTTGATAAATTACCCCATTATGTCTACTGGGGTCACTATTTTTCAGCAGTATAGTACCTGGGACATTGGGGAGCACCACGGGCAGCAAGATAACACTGTGAGGACACCAGGATGGGGAGGTTGATGGAAAAACTGAGAAATCGAATGCGTCTGTGTTACAAACTCTGTAGAAACGAGATGCGGATCAAAGAATTTGTCATGGCGGTCTAACAGAGAAAAGGAAAGAGAAGGTCTACATGACAGGAGATGTCGCTAGATGTAAGAAATATGTGGTCACTTATTGAGGGGGGGGGGGGTGACAGAGCAAGGACCCGCCCCGGGTGCCAAACACCCTAGGCACGCCACTGTTTTTACTTCTTGCCTGATTCTTCAAACTGCCTTTTCATTGCACTGATCCCCAGGGAGCAATGGCTGGAGGGAGTAGACCGTGACACAACACCTCATCAGGGCCATTACCACTAAACTCTTCAGGAACTTACTGCATATTCCCCAGGAAAGATAAATGGACACATAGGTCCACAATATGCAGTTGGACACCATACTTGTGTTCTTTAGGCCTCTTTCAGGTGGATACAGGGTTTCATTTTTTTCAATGTACGCAATAGCATAGCAGACTGTGATATTCCATATAAAGTTATCCATTAAAAAAAAGTGATATACTGTACCTTTTTTAGCATGGCTGCCTTAGCAGAAGTACTCTTGTATGTCCTATGGGAGTGTTCCTGCATGTAAATCTACTGTTGTAATGTCTCAGACAAGAGTTGCTTTGATCAAGCACAAATTGGATCCCGAATAGATTGCATTTCCTATGAGATGTATTTTCACAATGGCTTCTTTAGAATTCCACCAGTGTATTTGTCATAACAGCTTGAATGAAACAACATGGTAAAAAAAACACAATTTAACAGTTGTTGATCTGCACAGGGATGTAGAAAACAACCTGATTCAACCCTTGTGGAAACTAGATCTGTTTATGCCTCTGAAATGTATTTTCACCAATGGTCCCTAGTTGTTTATTCTCGAATCTCTTGCACAGCTAGGTGTTTTCAAGTTGCGTGCCATAATCCAGCTGTGAGTGATGTATTTTATCCATATTCACAGTCTGCACAAACTTTCTATTCATAGACCTTACCACTGTATAAATTTCAGCGGGCATGCTGGAATTCCTTAGAGTGGTTTACCGTAATCCTTAACCTGAGGGTTTGCTCCAAATACAAGTTTACATTCCTAAGGTGGCTAACATCAAATGTAAAGGAATGAAGTAGGAGTGCCCTCCGCTGCATAACCCCTTGCATTTACATGTTCCAGTAAGAAAGGTACACAGAGAACTTATATTGAGTTGCTTCAAAGGAATGCTCGGTCCTATTTCCTATAATAAAAAAAGCAACAACCTCAGAGGTAAGCCAATATAAACTCTGCTTTAACTCTTCTTACACCAGGTGGTAGACCTGCGTTATATAACAGAAGGGTCAGTGTCTAAGAAGGAGTGTTCACGCTGGGCAATGAGCATATCATTAGAGTTTTATTAATACATCCTGTTTTTACCAAGAAAACGAATTTTCAGTTCAGGCCTTGGCATCTGGAGAAGACGTTTGTTTATGAGTGAAACTGAAAAGGGTTCTGTATACGATTTAAAGACTTTATAGAGGAAGATGCGAAGACAAAAATCCATGGAAAAATAATTATTTCATTAGAAGTCCTGTCCAATGTTAACTGAAGTAACCGAATGTACAATAATATACTATACATGCTGTTGGTCTTAATCATCTTTTAAAGACTTTTTTAGCATCTTTTTTCTATAGGGAAATTTCCAGATTACCAAAAACAAGGCTGCTGTATATGCTTTATATAAAGTGTAAAACAGCTTAAACATGTTTTCAAATGTATTGTCGAACAAATCTCAGTAGTTTTATCTATAAACAGAAGGTTGTGCGCTAACTGTATTGTTCTATCCAATGACTAGCTAACTTTTGGTAAAAAGAGGCACATAATCGGTGTAGACATTTATTTAGTCTGCGCTTTTACTAGTAATAACAGCAGACTTAGGGGATACGGTTTTGTAGTCCTTTGAAAAACACAGCAGCGTAGCCAAAAATATCATTTAAAATGATATTTTACATCATTTCCCAAAGGCAGATCTTCTAGTGGTTAGATGATAATCATGTCTCACAGATGGAACCTTGTTCCGCTGCTGCAAGGTAAATGGTGCTACACACCTATTCAAATGAATGCATTACAATACAAATTAATATAACAAAATGTCTTGACCAAAGGATAGCGAAGTTACTAGACCCTTATGCAAAATGTTTAACTTCACATGGAGTATTCAATGTACCACTGATATCCTCGTGTAGCAGAGGAATAATTGGGCTACTTTATGCCGCAAACCCTGGAGGAGTGGAGCAGAGGATGGCAGTTGTAGTGGCCATCCTCACACAAATGCTTCCTAGGGCCAGGGCAGTGATCGGTGGATACGCCCTTTCTTCCCTCTGGGCACACACTAATATTGGTGGTCCTACTTTATGGTAGTTGGGGTGCCCTTGGTGTTGCGTGTTTGGTGCAGGTGCAAGGCAGGACATGTAGGTGCAGTGGCACATGGTGCTGGAGTCAGTGACCAGGCCAGTTACAGAAGATAAACGTGTCTCTCTTTAGTAAAGTGCAGAATGGAGGTAGTAGTACATCCAACCAGGGGAGGACTGGGAACTGAAAGTGGCCCTGGAAAAAATACTAAAAGTTTTTGTAGTTGGGTCCAAACTGATGGAAGGCAGGACCAGCAATAGTGGCACATTAAACCACCCCAACAGAGCCAAATACCACAGTCCATCACAAAATACTTCCAGCAGCACAATATACATGCCCAAAAACTTCCACTGGCTGGCCTGAGGAGGGCTCAGATGGCACCCTGGGCATCGGCCCACCAGAAAATTTCCCTTTAAGGTCTATGGCCAATTCACCTCTGCACTTAACTGTATCAAAACAGTATTCCAAACAATTATTTCTGTAAATCTTTAAAAAAAAGCCCCCAAAAGCCCCAGTCATCACTTCCGGCTGCATGTGGCTTTAAAAGGGCCCCTCTCAGGTGGGCTAGATCTACACCAATATGAAAGGGTATTTAAAGTGAGGGGGAAACATATTCGAGCTATATGATCCCCTGAAATAGCATTCTACGTGAAACGCGCGTCAGGATGCGGGAGGCTGACATTGCACAACAGGTACAGACTGAATGTACTTTTTGAGGAGGCGCATATGTCTTAAAAACATATATGAATTAATTTTTGCAGTGGCACTATTATTTTTATAACTGTTTTTTCTGTATACTTTCCAATGGCTTTTCTTAAATGCTTTTGATGGCCAAAAATTATGGTATCAGGTTTTCACTAGCACTTTAAGTATATTATAATTGGCTTTGGAGTATAATACTCATTTGTTCCCCTCTAATATTATTGATATGTTACTGATTGTCATTGAAGCAGTTGCTGTTCTCCTGTAAGGGCATCTAGCCCTCCATGTATGATCACCACCTTTGGTTTTTAATATTCAATTATGTTTTATCATTGATGTATCAATAAAGATTTTTTGTTAATTTGATTCGGAGTGGGTCTATTTTGTGTTTAATAGTATTGAGGGTTTTTACAATCTGATAAATATTGATGTTTCCTCATCACATGTTTGGCCTAATAGCTTTATATGCAGACAGAGTGCTCCAATATATTCGCTATTGTGCAAATCAGCACTAATGATGCGAATATTTTGGCACAATACGTGCAACTTCACATTTTAGCAGGTATGACTATATATTACTGATTGGTGCACTAAGTATTGTTTTGACCAGTGTTGATCGAGCACCAAAGTGCTCGTGTAGAACACTTTGCAATGCTGAAGTGCTCCACTGAGCAACCGAGCACAATAGAAGTCAATGGGAAAACATGAGCACTAAACCCAGCACCCCCTTCTCTGAAGAGGGGAGGGTGTCAGGACTCTAGTTCTAGGGACTCCAGATATAGATATGTCAATATATGGAGTCAGTGCTTGGGGACACCCCAGTGTATTTAAATCTAATTTCTGAAAAGTTTGTGGTGGGATTTAAACTCACAGCTTCTACATCACAGCCAAGACATTTAACCACTAAACTTTAGAGCTGCATGGCCAACTACTAAAAAAATAAATATATATATATTTATGACTTCTGCTGTATAGGAATACTTACTAGTAGTAAATGTGTAATTACATATATATTACTAATATATATGTAATTACACATTTATTTTGTGCCATACATTGTTTAAAATTACTAAAAAACATATAAAATATATAAATTTAATTTAGTCTTTATTTCAGAATTTTTTTTGCTGCGATTTCAACTCATGACTAGAGTTGAATGAACACCTGGATGTTCGTGTTCGAGAAGTTCAGCCGAACTTCACGAAAATGTTCGGGTTCGGGATCTGAACTCGACCCGAACTTCACCCCGAACCCCATTGAAGTCAATGGGGACCCGAACTTTTGGGCACTTAAATGGCTGTAAAATAGCCCTGGAAATGGCTAGAGGGCTGCAAAAGGCAGAAAAATGTAGGTAAATGCCCTGCAAACATATGTGAATAGGGAAATGACTTAAATTTAAATAAAATACAGAAAAATAGTAAATAAACATTCTAAACTTGAGCCCAAGTGAGTGACAGTGGCACCTGTCACCCAGCAAACAGAGGATGTGGCAGCAACGCCACCACATCAGTCATTGTCACCAAGCATCTCCACCAAATCCCATGGAAGTGTTCAGCTATCAGCTGTCCATCTCCCAAACACTGGAGAGAAAAAGAAATAGAAAGAGGAAGTAGCCCCCTACCCATGGCTCTGAATGCCTTATTTCAAACTTTCTGGTCCTTTGAAATGCTGTCATTCTGTCTGGTGGACAGTTTTAAAAACCCTTATGGCAGTGGCTATTCCACAGTACGTGTATCCCAGCCGCCACAACTTTTGCAGGCGAGCCATCCCTTCCCTGCACAACCAAGTGGCGGACAAAATCAAGTGTGCACTGTGCAACGTTATCTGTGGCAACGTCCACATAACCAACAACACAGTGGGTAAATGTAGCAGCTGGCCCAAAGGTGGATAGCATTTTGCGAATGTCCTTCCGCCCCCGAGGATTGCTGGGCATTTCTCTTTGTATCCTGTTACCTCCTCCTCCTACTCGGCTTCCTCCTCCTCTACCTCCTTATCATCCACTCAGCGTAACACCTTCACCACCCACAGCAGCACAGCCAGGGGGAAACGACAGCAGGTTGTTTTAAAACTTGTCTGTTTGTGGGACAAACTCCGCACCGTGCAGGAGCTGTGGACAGGCATGGAACAACAGACTGACCATTAGTTGGTGCCACTGAGCCTACAGCCCGGCCTGGTGTTGTGCGCTAATAGGCGAAATATACTAGCAGGTCTGGGCCTAGCCGGTTTGACACACATCCCCTGCCTGCCATATGTGCTGAATTTGGGGTGCAGAAATTCCTAAACACCGGACAGTAAAAATCAATTCAGTTAATCGAACACACAGAACACGCCCACCCCCCCTTTCACTTAAACCATTAACAAACTATGTACAAATTTTCTTAAAAACATATTAAATTAACTATTATGCAGCTAAACTTACTATAGAAACAAACAAAACTATATACACGCCTTATCCTTAACTTAAGGCCAGTGACATCCAAGTGGCTCGAAGGGTCGGTTTTTGCACCAACATAGTCCCTGGCCTGGAACACAATTGTCCAGCCAGGGCACAGTTCTGGAGGATGAGAAGGATAAGTAGGTGAGGAGGATGAGGAGGAACCGTGTTCTCAGCAGGGGGGCACCCAAGCCAGCTCATGGGCAGCTGGGTTACCATCAGCAACTCAGAAGGCTGGGTTAGCATTGGCGAAATGTGGGAAAGCTTTGTCATCACGCCACAACAACCTGCACCACCAGCAGATCTGGAACGTCTTAGCAGAAGGCAGCATTTCAGCAAAATGGTGGAATAGTATCTGTGCACACGCCTACACGTACTGACTTATGAGTCTGCCCAGGGGCGTAGATACAGGGAAGCGTGGGAAGCACAGTGTTTTGGGTCCCTGACCTAGAAGGGGCCCATCCAGGAGGAGGAGGAGGAGGACTAAAAGACTTTGTCAGGGCCCCCTCAACAGTATTATACAATGAAATTAGATACAGGGGCAGTACAGAAAGTGTAGAAAGCGGATGGAAAATAAACCCAAACAGCCTCACACCCTACACACTCAACAACCCCCCCCCCCCTTTCACTCAAACCATTAACAAACTATTTACAAATTTACTTAAAAACATATTAAAATAACTATAAGACAGCTAAACTAACCATATAAAGAAACAAAACTATATACACGCCTTATCCTTAACTTAAGGCCAACCAAATACAAGTGGCTCGGAGGGTGGGTTTCTGCACCAACATAGGCCCTGGCCTGGAACACAATTGTCCAGCCAGGGCACAGTTCTGGAGGATGAGGAAGAGGAGTAGGAGGAACTCTGGGGGATACAGAGGACACAGACGATTTACCTCCCTCAAAGAGGATAGCTTGTCCTTGCCTCTGGGTAGCCTGGCAGACATGAGTGACTGCATGCTGCAGTGCCTGCGCAACGACCGCCCAGTTACTGCCACATTCTAACTTTTGCTGATTACTGCGTGGCCACCCTGCTGCATCCCCGTTACAAGGACAACGTGCCGTCCTTAATTCCCTCACTGGAGTGTAATAGGAAGATGAGCCCGCTAGTAGACACGCTGCTGATGGCATTCACACCTGACACCGGGGACTCAGTGGAAGCACAAGGTGAAGGCAGAGGAGGAGGAGGAGGAGGAGGAAGAATTTGCCAATGCAGCTGGGTCACCAGCAACACCTCAGAAGGCAGGGTTAGCATGGGCAAAATGTGAAAAAGCTTCGTCATCACGCCACAACAACCTGCACCACCAGCAGATCTGGAACATCTTAGTAGGAGGCAGCATTTCATCAACATGGTGGAACAGTACACGTACTGACTGATGTGTTTGCCTAGGGGAATAGCTACAGAGGAAGCAGGGGAAGCAACTGCTTTGGGGCAGTGACCTAGAAAGGGCCCATCCAGGAGGAGGACTAACAGTATTATACAATGAAATTATATACAGTGGCAGTATAGACAGTGTAGAAAGTGAATGGAACAGCTGCTGGGCCTGGTCTGAGAGAGCGATCTGTAGTAGCCACAGGCATGGCGTCATGAAAGGAAGGTGTTTGCGCAAAAATTACTGGGGGAGGGGGCCCCATTCAAAAATTTGCTGTGGTGCCCAATCATTTCTAGCTACGCCACTGCCACTGGGTCTACCCCATTCAACTTCTGGATCATCAAATTGGGCACATGTCCTGAGGTTGCCCTTTACGCCATGGAGGTGCTGGCCTACCCTTCAGCCACTGTATTGTCTGAGCGCAGCCGCCTGTCCGCAAACAATGTGGGCAAGCTTTCGTTTATTAAAAAGAACCAGGCATGGATCCCACAGGACTTGTTTGTACCTTATGCAGAATAGACATGTATACCGGCCTCACTCAACCACTGTTATACTACCATGCACTTACACTTTGTTTTATTTTTTATATTTTCCCAATGTTTTGGGGTCTAAACTAATTTATTTAAAAAAATTTAAAATAAAAAACTGTTTTTGGCAACTACCTTTGGCTTCACAGCCCAAAAAGGCTTTATTTCATGCAAGAATGTAACCGACAATTGTTCCCTGTCAGTTATGCAGTGCAGGGGTTTGTACTTGGCAAAAATGGTAATATTTCATCCAACAATTTAAAATCTATCCTTTGCCGGACAGTATTAAACTTGGCCAGCCACAGCTGGAACCACTGATTATCGGTATTGCTATTTTGGCAATTTAATTTCACGCCAGAACAAAATCTATCCTTTGCCAGACACTATTACACTTGGCCAGCGACAGCTGGAACACCAGATTTAGGGAATTGCTATTTTGGCAATATAATTTCACCCCAGAACAAAATCTTCCCTTTGCCGGACCCTATTAAACTTGGCCAGCCACAGCTGAAACCACTGATTTACGGTTTTGCTATTTTGGCAATTGAATTTCACCCCAGAAAATAATATATACTTTGACAGACACTATTAAACTTGTCCATTCACAGCTGGAACACCAGATTTACGGTATTGCTATTTTGGTAATTGAATTTCACCCCAGAACAAAAACTATCCTTTGACGGACACTATAAAACTTGTCCTGTCACAGCAAAAACCACTGATTTAGGGTATTGCTATTTTGGAAATTGAATTTTACCCCAGAAAATAATATATCCTTTGACGGACACTATGAAACTTGTCCAGTCACAGCTGGAACACCAGATTTACGGTATTTCTATTTTTGCAACTGAATTTCACCCCAGAAAAAAATATATCCTTTGCCGGACACTATGAAACTTGGCCAGCCACTTCTGGGACACCAGATTTAGGGGATTGCAATTTTGGCAATTGAATTTCACCCCAGAACAAAATATATCCTTTGCCAGACAGTATTAAACTTGGCCAGCCACTGCTGGGACACCAGATTTAGGGGATTGCTATTTTGGCAATTGAATTTCACCGCAGAAACTTATCTATCCTTTCCCGGACACTAGTAAACTTGGCTAGCGACAGCTGGAACACCAGATTTAGGGGATTGCCAATTTGGCCATTGATTTTAACCCCTCAATAAACTATAGAAATTTCTATCCTGAGTTTCTAGGGGTGACAATAAGCACAGCCATATTGATGTAGAATATAGCAAATGTAGAATATAGCAAAAAAAAACTAGTATTGATGGATTGATGGACTTGGTGGCAGCTTGTGCTGGTACACTACAAGACACAAAATGGCCTCCGATCACCCCAGAAAAAAGTGACAGAAATAGGCTCTGGGCAGCCTAAAAACCAGTGAGCAATTAACTAGCAGAAGTTGAATGATTCACAGCTGTAGATCGATCACTTTATTAGATGTTTTTGCTGAGTTTTCCCTGCCTAATCTCGCCCTCACAGCAGCTGCATCCTATCCCTACACGAATCAGAGCAGAGTGACATGCGGAGCTACGTGACTCCAGCTTAAATAGAGACTGGGTCACATGCTGCGCTTGGCCAATCACAGCCATGCCATTAGTCGGCAAGGCTGTGATGGCTTCTTAGGGCAAAAAGTAAAACGCTAGCTGATTAGCTGCTGTGCAGCCCTTCAGAAAGCGGGCGGAAATCGCCGAACAACAGACCTGAACCCGAACTTTTTTGAAAATGTTCGGTTCCGGGTCCCGAACACCCCAAAATTCGGTACGAACCCGAACTATAAAGTTCGGGTTCGCTCAACTCTACTCATGACCTCCTGCATTAGAGGCAAGAAGCTTAACCACTGGGCTATACAACCCCATCACAAACTATGCTGGAAAAAACTCATAGTAGTTTCTAAAGTAGTAAATATTCCTATACAGAAGGAATACTTACTGATACAGAAACCACTATGAGTGTTTTTTTTCCAGCACAGTTTATTATTGGGTTGTATAGCCCAGTGGTTAAGGTGTGTGCCTCTAATGCAGAAGGTGGTGCATTTAAATCCCAGCAGAAACTTTTCTGAAATAGAGACTAAATTAGGTTTAAATACACTGGGTGTCCCCAAGCACTGCCTCAAGCACTCCCCCAAAGCAGGGACTCATAAACCGTGGACTCCCACTGGGGGATTCCCCCACTGTACAGCGATCTTCTGCATAGACATATAGGTTAAATGCGATTTAAATACACTGACTCCAGCATCGCGCTGGAGCACACGCCGAACACTGTGATGCTGGAGCCGAAATGGTGTTCGGCCGAGCATGCTTGCTCAACACTAGTTGTGACATTACAGCACTGTCTGTAGCATGTATGTATGGACAGCAGAACCTATCACACTGCCTAACACCCTGCACTGGAACCTATCAGCTACACTATATCACAATCTAATCTACACTGACTATCTCCCACTAACTATCTGTATTATATATATCAGCTAACTATCTAATGTAATGACACAGGAGAGCATAGCAATAACACTGCTGTCTCTCTCAGAACTGCAAAAAACTGCACAAAATGGCTGCTGGGGAGGTTCTTATATACTAAAGGGGTAGGCAACTTTCCTATTGGTTGCGAGGGATGTTGCTAAGCTCAGACAAAGACATTGCAGCATTCTCATTGGCCCTCAAGCAAGAAGCAGGGAGGAATCATGGGTTCAGATTTAAAAAAAAATCTAGAATATTCAAAAATACAAATATACTGTATATCACTATATTCTAAATATTCAAATATTTGCGCCAAACACTATTTATCAGTAATCATGGTTCCTATGTCTAGTTGGCGAGCATACAGCCAATGTTTGATTTCCTAATTGATGACACTTAGCAGTTCCTCTCCGCTATGGCTCCATTCCCCCAGGCTGACCAGGTGCAGAACCGCATGACAATGCCTAGCTTTGCTTAGGTGATATGCTGGAGGACCACTGTGAACTGTTCGTACGTTGGAGGGTGAGGACTAGATGGAAGATGAGGAGACAGAGGAGGCCACTAGCACAAAAATCCCAGCATTACAACGCGGAGGCGGCATTGCCATCACCTAGCCAACATACTGGTGTGCCTGGTCCGGAACGACATTTACCCAGTGGGTTGTGAACGACATATATGGTCTTGACTAGAGATGAGCGAACACCTGGAAGTTCGGGTTCGGGAAGTTCGGCCAACTTCCCGAAAATGTTAGGGTTCGGGATCCGAACTCGACCCGAACTTTATCCCGAACCCAAACCCCATTGAAGTCAATGGGGACCCAAACGTTAGGCACTAAAAAGGCTGTAAAATAGTCCAGGAACGGGCTAAATGGCAGCAAAATGTAGGTAAATCCCCTGCAAACAAATGTGGATAGGGAAATTAATTAAAATAAAATAAATAAAATTTAACTAATATCAATTGAAGAGAGGTCCCACTGCAAGGAATCATGCTTCATATCACCCAACACTGGAGAAGGCCACTTTCAGTTATTTCGGACCCAGCACCCAGACAGAGGAGAGCGGTACCACAGCAAGGAATCATGCATCATTTCACCCACCACTGGAGAAGGCCACTTTCAGTTATTTCGGCCCAGCACCCAGACAGAGGATACAGGTCCCACAGCAAGGAATCATGCGTCATATCACCCACCACTGGAGAAGGCCACTTTCAGTTATTTCGGACCCACCACCCAGACAGAGGAGAGAGGTCCCACAGCAAGGAATCATGCGTCATATCACCCACCACTGGAGAAGGCCACTTTTAGTTATTTATGCCCCACCACCCAGACAGAGGAGAGATGTCCCACAGCAAGGAATCATGCGTCATATCACCCACCACCGGAGAAGGCCACTTTCAGTTATTTCGGCCCCACCACCCAGACAGAGGAGGGGTTCATTCAACTTTGGGTTGCACCGCAAGATCATGGTAAAGTTAAAAAAATGAGGATTCAATATAGAAGTGCCCCGGAGTACAAGAATACATGGTTGAGGGGGAGGCAGTTACAAATGTCTATTCTGCACAAGGGAGGGACAGGTCCTGGAGGATCCATGCCTGGTTCATTTTTATGAACGTCAGCTTGTCCACGTTGGCTGTGGACAGGCGGCTGCGTTTGTCAGTAATGACGCCCCCTGCTGTGCTGAATACACGTTCAGACAAAACGCTGGCCGCCGGGCAGGCCAGCACCTCCAAAGCATAAAATGCTAACTCTGGCCACGTGGACAATTTGGAGACCCAGAAGTTGAATGGGGCCGAACCTTTAGTCAGTACGTGGAGGGGTGTGCAGACATACTGTTCAACCATGTTAGTGAAATGCTGCCTCCTGCTAACACGTTCCGTATCAGGTGGTGGTTAGCTGTGGAGTGGAGACAAAACTTTTCCACATTTCTGCCATGCTAACCCTGCCCTCAGAGGAGCTGGCCGTGACACAGCTGCGTTGGCGACCTCTTGATCCTCCTCTGCCTTCGCCTTGGGCTTCCACCTGTTCCCCTGTGACATTTGGGAATGCTCTCAGGAGCGCGTCTACCAGCGTGCGCTTGTACTCGCGCATCTTCCTATCACACTCCAGTGCAGGAAGTAAGGTGGGCACATTGTCTTTGTACCGGGGATCCAGCAGGGTGGCAACCCAGTGGTCCGCACACGTTAAAATGTGCGCAACTCTGCTGTCGTTGCGCAGGCACTGCAGCATGTAGTCGCTCATGTGTGCCAGGCTCCCCAGAGGTAAGGACAAGCTGTCCTCTGTGGGAGGCGTATCGTCATCGTCCTCCGTATCTCCCCAGCCACGCACCAGTGATGGGCCTGAGCTGTGTTGGGTGCCACCCCGCTGTGAACCTGCTTCATCCTCCTCCTCCTCCACCTCCTCCTCATCCCAGTAGTGGGTCCTGGCTGGCCACATTTGTACCTGGCCTCTGATGTTGCAAACAAACTCCCTCTGAGCCACTTCTAACAGACTGGCCTGAAAGTGCTAAAAATGACCCCTCATCCTCCTCCTCCTCCTGGGCCACCTCCTCTTCCATCATCGCCCTAAGCGTTTTCTCAAGGAGACATAGAAGTGGTATTGTAACGCTGATAACGGTGTCATCGCCATGGCCATGTTGGTAGAGTACTCGAAACAGCACAACAGGGCACACAGGTCTCGCATGGAGGCCCAATCATTGGTGGTGAAGTGGTGCTGTTCCGCAGTGCGACTGACGCGTGCGTGCTGCAGATGAAACTCCACTATGGCCTGCTGCTGCTCGCACAGTTTCTCCAGCATGTGCAAGGTGGAGTTCCACCAAGTGGGCACGTCGCATATGAGGCGGTGAGCGGGAAGGCCGAAGTTACGCTGTAGCGCAGACAGGCGAGCAGCGGCAGGATGTGAACGCCGGAAGCGTGCACAGACGGCCCGCAATTTATGCAGCATCTCTGACATGTCGGGGTAGTTGTGAATGAACTTCTGCACCACCAAATTCAGCACATGCGCCAGGCAAGGGATGTGCGTCAAACCGGCTAGTCCCAGAGCTGCGACGAGATTTCGCCCATTATCGCACACCACCAGGCCGGCCTTGAGGCCCACCGGCAGAAACCACTCGTCGGTCTGTTGTTCAATACCCCGCCACAACTCCTGCGCGGTGTGGGGCCTGTCCCCCAAACATATGAGTTTCAGAATGGCCTGCTGACGTTTACCCCGGGCTGTGCTGAAGTTGGTGGTGATGGTGTGTGGCTGACTGGATGAGCTGGTGGAAGCAGAGGAGAAGGAAGCCGAGTAGGAGGAGGAGGCTACAGGAGGCAAAGAATGATGCCCTGCGATCCTTGGCGGCGGAAGGACGTGCGCCGAGGAACTCTCCGCCTGGGGCCCAGCCCCCACTACATTTACCCAGTGTGCAGTTAGGGAGATATAGCGTCCCTGGCCGTGCTTACTGGTCCACGTATCTGTGGTTAGGTGGACCTTGCCACAGATGGCGTTGTGCAGTGCACACTTGATTTTATCGGATACTTGGTTGTGCAGGGAAGGCACGGCTGTCTTGGAGAAGTAGTGGCGGCTGGGAACAACATACTGTGGGACAGCCATGGACATCAGCTGTTTGAAGCTGTCTGTGTCCACCAGCCTGAATGACAGCATTTCAAAGGCCAGTAGTTTAGAAATGTTGGCATTCAGGCCCAGGGTTCGAGGGTGGCTAGGTGGGAATTTTCGCTTTCTCTCCAAGGTTTGTGAGATGGAGAGCTGAACGCTGCCGTGTGACATGGTGGAGATGCTTGGTGACGTAGGTGGTGGTGTCGGTGGCACATCCTCTGTTTGGTGGGCGGCAGGTGCCAACGTTCCTCCCGAGGCGGAGGAAGAGGCCGAGGCAGATGAGGGAGCAGGGAGAGCTAGAGTGAGTTCCTTGCTTTTAAGGTGTTTACTCCACTGCAGTTCATGCTTTGCATGTAGATGCCTGGTCATGCAGGTTGTGCTAAGGTTCAGAACGTTAATGCTTCGCTTCAGGATCTGATGGCACAGCGTGCAAACCACTTGGGTCTTGTCGTCGGCACATTGTTTAAAGAAGTGCCATGCCAGGGAACTCCTTGAAGCTGCCTTTGGGGTGCTCGGTCCCTGGTGGCGGTGGCCAGTAGCAGGCAAACTCTCTTGGCGGTGGCTGGTCTGCTTTTGCATCCTGCTCCTTCTTTTGCTACGCTGTTGGCTCGGTCTCACCACTGCCTCTTCCTCTGAACTATGAAAGTCAGTGGCATGACCTTCATTCCATGTGGGGTCTAGGACCTCATCGTCCCCTGCATCGTCTTCCACACAGTCTTCCTCCCTGACCTCCTGTTCGGTCTGCACACTGCAGAAAGACGCAGCAGTTGGCACCTGTGTTTCGTCATCATCAGAGACGTGCGGACTCCGATGAGGTGGTATTCCCATGTCCTCATCATCAGGAAACATCAGTGGTTGTGCATCAGTGCATTCTATGTCTTCCACCACTGGGGAAGGGCTAGGTGGATTCCCTAGGGAAACCCTGCCAGCAGAGTCTTCAAACAGCATAAGAGACTGCTGCATAACTTGAGGCTCTGACAGTTTCCCTGATATGCATGGGGGTGATGTGACAGACTGATGGGCTTGGTTTTCAGGTGCCACCTGTGCTCTTTCAGCAGAAGACTGGTTGGGAGATAATGTTGTGAACATGCTGGATCCACTGTCGGCCACCCAATTGACTAGCGCCTGTACCTGCTCAGGCCTTACCATCCTTAGAACGGCATTGGGCCCCACCAAATATTGCTGTCAATTCTGGCGGGTACTGGAACCTGAGGTAGTTGGTTCACTAGGACGTGTGGCTGTGGCAGAATGGCCACGTCCTCTCCCAGCACCAGAGGGTACACTAACACAACCACGACCGCGTCCGCGTCCCTTACTAGATGTTTTCCTCATTGTTACCGTTCACCAAGCACCACAATACGAAAAAAAAAATTTGGTCCAATGTATTGATTTCAAATTCAGGCCTTTTTTTACAGGCACCTAACACTATCTGCCTATTTATTTATGTAGCCTATTACACTAATCCAGGCACAGCAGTAACCACAGATTTAGGGGGAGGGAATATCTCTTTTAGGGCTAGTATTTAGGCCCTGGATGAAAGGTATCCTTTTATGGACAGATTTATATTTGGCCTGCAACAGCTCGAACACCAGATTCAGGGTATTGCTATTTTGGCAATTGAATTTCACCCCAGAATAAAATATATGTTTTGGCGGACACTATTATATTTTGCCAGCCACAGCTGAAAACACTGATTTATGGTATTGCTATTTTGGCAATTGAATTTCACCCCAGAACAAAATATATGTTTTGGCTGACACTATTATATTTTGCCAGCCACAGCTGAAACCTCTGATTTATGGTATTGCTATTTTGGCAATTGAATTTCACCCCAGAACAAAATATATGTTTTGGCGGACACTATGAATCTTGGCCTGCAACAGCTGGGACACCAGATTCAGGGTATTGCTATTTTGGCAATTGAATTTCACCCCAGAACAAAATATATGTTTTTGCGGACACCATTATATTTTGCCAGCCACAGCTGAAACCACTGATTTATGCTATTGCTATTTTGGCAATTGAATTTCACCCCAGAACAAAATATATGTTTTTGTGGACAATAAGAATCTTGGCCTGCAACAGCTGGGACACCAGATTCAGGGTATTGCTATTTTGGCAATGGAATTTCACCCCAGAACAAAATATATGTTTTGGCGGACACTATTATATTTTGCCAGCCACAGCTGAAACCACTGATTTATGGTATTGCTTTTTTGGCAATTGAATTTCACCCTAGAACAAAATATATGTTTTTGCAGACACTATGAATCTTGGCCTGCAACAGCTGGGACACCAGATTCAGGGTATTGCTATTTTGGCAATTGAATTTCACCCCAGAACAAAATATATGTTTTGGCGGACACTATTAAATTTTGCCAGCCACAGCTAAAACCACTAATTTATGGTATTGCTATTTTGGCAAATTAATTTCACCCCAGAACAAAATATATGTTTTGGCGGACACTATGAATCTTGGCCTGCAACAGCTGGGAAACCAGATTCAGGGTATTGCTATTTTGGCAAATTAATTTGTCCCCAGAACAAAATATATGTTTTGGCGGACACTGTGAAACCTGGCCTGCAACAGCTGGGACACCAGATTCAGGGTATTGCTATTTTGGCAATTGAATTTTACCACAGAAAATAATCTATTTTCTCTATCTATCCTTTGCCAGACAGCAGACAGTATTATACTTGTCTAGCCAAAGCTGGAACACCAGATTTAGGGGATGGGTATTTGGGCAATTGTATTTAACCCCTTGATAAAATATAGAAATTGCTATCCTGAGTTTCTAGGGGTGACAATTAGCACAGCCAAGCCCCTGATGTAGGATATAACAAAAAAAAAAACTAGTATTGATGGATTGATGGACTTGGTGGCAGCTTGTTCTGGTGCACCACAAGTCACAAAATGGCCGCCGATCAACCCAGAAAATAAGTGACAGAAAAATGCTCTGTGCAGCCTAAAAACCAGTGAGCAAGTAACTAGCAGAAGTTCAATCATTCACAGCTGTAGATCGATCCATTCATTAGGTGCTGTTGCTGACTTTACCCTGCCTAATCTCGCCCTGACAGACGCTGCGTCCTCTCCCTACACTAATCAGAGCAGTGTGACGTGCGGCGCTACGTGACTCCAGCTTAAATAGAGGCTGGGTCACATGCTGCACTTGGCCAATCACAGCCATGCCATTAGTAGGCATGGCTGTGATGGGCTCTTAGGGCAACAAGGAAACCGCTAGCTGATTGGCTGCTGTGCAGCCCTTCAGAAAGCGGGAAGTAATCGACGAACAACAAACCCGAACCCAAACTTTTTTGAAAATGTCCGGGTTCGGGTCCGTGTCCCGGACACCCCAAAATTCGGTACGAACCCGAACGATGCTCGAACTGTTCGCTCAACACTACTTGTGGGGGTATTGTGGTGGTGGTCTAATCCAATGCTCCACTCTGTCATAAGCAGGTTTATATTAAGTAAACAGTCTTGCATATTAGGGCTCATTTTGGTATATATTTGCTCTGTATTTGGATAATATTCATCCAATTTGTATTATGTTGGTATCCCGATATTTACATCTTAACCAGCATCTCTATATTAACTTTTTACCTGCTCTTAAACTGTTTTTATAGTTATGGTATCTTTGTAATCAGCATATATGTAATAATAAAGATGATGTACTTTATTTTATAATATAGTAATCCTTTAGTGTGTATATTACCTTGTAGTTTGGTTATTATACGATCAGTAGGTGTTCTCTTCAAATTGGCATCCTGTTTAAGCTAACAGAATTCCAGATGCCAAAATAAGGCACATGAAAAGCCACCTTTAGGTTTTCAGGGATAAACATATTGATGACCTATACATTGGAAGGTCATCAATGTGATTTTCATGAGGGTCTGACACCTTACAGCTGTCTATCAGAGTTTCTTCACTGCATAAAAATTTTGGAAACCAAGGACAGCAAAGACCTACTGTCATTTACTATCTACAATATGTATTCATTTTAGGCTACTTTCACACTAGCATTTTTGCTGGATCCGGCAGGGTTCTGCAAAAATGCCACCGTTACTGATAATACAACCACCTGCATCCATTATGAACAGATCTGGTTGTATTATCTTTAACATAGCCAAGACAGATCCGTCACGAACTTCATTGAAAGTCAATAGGGGACAAATCCATTTTCTATTGTGTCAGATTGTGTCAGAGATGCTCTGCATCCAATGACGGAAAGAAAACCACAGCATGCTGCGGTTTGCTCTCCGGTATGAGAAAGCAACCAAACGGAACGGAATGCATTTTGGAGCATTCTGTTCTGTTCAGTTACGTCTTGTCCCCATTGACAATGAATAGGACAAAATGGAAGCGTTTTTTTCCGGTATTCAATTCAATTCAACAAGCAGAACGTCATTCACTAGATATCACACCAAATATACATGATTACTACACTAATACACAGGGTAGCGTCCAATATTATCTGAGAGGCCCAAATATGTCAGGGGTACGGAAGGGTTCCAAACGAAGACCCAGAGCCAGAATGTGGGTATTAGCAGCACCAGCTATCTTTCCAGTAGTAGTAGTAGACCACAGTTGTCCCGGATGTCTATGGAAAGGCACAACTATTTCATTAAGGAGAAAGAGGATGAGATTGTGAATTGGATGGCTCAGTCCTCCTCTCAGTCACAGCAGGATGATGTAGGGATGACTTTGGAGTCCAACACCATTCCGTTGAGCTAGGTGTCAAAGCGGTTCTCCTGCCCCTCCTCATTGTAGCCCCACAGAAGACTTTTAGTGGAGCCCTCTCAGTCTTCGCTGCCTCTTCCTAGTGGGCTGTCTCACTTTTTCCTAAAAAGTGGCAAAAAAAAACACCATTCCCTGCTGCAGATAGTCAAGAGAGTCTCCCTATTGATGACTTGTGTGTGAGCCCTCCCCATTTGGGCTGCCCTGAGGAGGAGGTTGAGGAGGAGGCTGGTAACCTCATGTATAGCTGTGTTGATGGCAGTGGTAAAAGTGGCACCTGTATCCATGGCATTGGGTTGAGGGCAGCAACATTGTCAAACGGGGAAAAGGCAGAGCAGAGGGGGTGGGGGTGGGGGGTCAGGAGCCCACCATGATATCTCACAGACTGATAAAAGTGGCAGGGAGGATGAGGACTCTGATGACAATTGTGTGCTGGACAGGACCTGGGAGCCCAATCGGGGTGCTGAGGAGTACCCAACTTCAGTGAAGGGTGGTGGCAGAAATAGAGAGCAGAGGCAATATACTTCCCAAAAAGCAGGCAGGGTAACGTCTGCTTCAGGATCTGGTGATGTCGCCTGCCTATACTGTAGGTGAGTTAGGCCCACAACATGCCAGAGCTAAGCCATACTTGGATGCATGTAGCTCTGTGTGTGCAACTCCCTATTGTCCTTTTTCACCAGAAGGTGAGTACAAAAAACCACAGTGGTGTGCATGATTTGCCGGATTAAAATAAGCCGTTGCCATTCGAACACAATTCTAGGTACCAGAGGTCTGTTGCAGCACATGAGGTGGCATCACCGGATGCTTTGGGAAAATACAACTGGCCATCATTCCCAGTCAGAACAAGTCTAAACTTCTTCTCCTGGTCCTCTTTGTGGCAGCCAACCTGCATCCCCAAGCAATAAGGAATCTTTTCATCATCTTCACCTTCTCCTTCTCTTGCTAAGACTCCTCCTTTTTCTCAGCTGCATTATGAGATATCTATTACAGAATGTTTGGCAATGAAAACACTTTCCTCCACCAGCAATCAGCATTTCTACAAGCTGAACCCCCACCTCGCCATGTTGCTGACGGTGCACTCGCATATTGTAAAAGTGCCTTGTACTCTCACGTGGCAGAGAACTTCTTGCGATTCTTGCTGTGTGGCAAACTGCACTCCATGGTGGAGACCTGGAGCAGTGGTTACAGGCATGGACAATACATGTATTTCAAAGACCACTGGGTCAATGTTTGTTCTGGCAGTAGAGAGGCAGCACCCCAACAACATCACCAGGTCCCTTTGATCCCCCTCTCCTAAGATTGTTTTAGTCTGGCTCCCACAGCAAGCACCTATCCACCTCCTCCTCCATGGACGCAGTCCATCTCCAACTGCAGCAGGGCACAGCTCACGTTATCTCTCCTTCCTATTACATGTATCAAGTCAAGCACTGCCACGACATGTTGGAGCTGATTGGCCTGGGAAACAGTAGCCACACTGGTGAGCATTTGCTAAAGTCCATCAAGCAGCAAAAATCCCACTGGCTGTAACCCCGCCAACAACTGGGCAAGGTGGTCAACGACAATGAGCTCAACATACTGGCCACCAGGAACCTGGAGGCAATAAAACATGCTCCCTGCATGGCCTTTAAAAAAATTGCACTGGCTTGTGCAAGGTGCTGCCTGCCAACATGTACCATATGGTTGGTGTTGCCTGATGCTAATCCTCCGCCACCACTATTAATACAAAGCATCTGCCACTACTACTGCTATTGTGAGATAGGGAAACAGCTCTCATTGTGTGAATGAAGATAAATGATCTGGACTGACATGCTGCCGGTTGGCCCCAAGATGCCGCCATTTCCAAAGCATAGCTTAAAAGGGCTGCATTCCTAAATTCATCTGATGTAAAAAAAAAAAAAAAAATCTTTGAGGTGGAGTTACAAGCCTGGAAAGGAAGTGAAGGATCCTCTTTCTTAGAGTGAAGCTGAGAGATACACTGAGGACCTGTGTGAGGAGAGAATCAATTGACATCCAGGTGTGGGAGCATCCTTCTGTGACCAGAGCTGCAGCCAAGTGAAGACCCTGATTCTGTCCAGAGGAACGAGGATTGCTGACAGGAACGCTGATGAGAACTGAGTAGCAAAGCAACATACACTGTGGTACCACACGCTTGTTGGAAAAGCTTTTGTTCGATTCATAGTCACCAGCTAATGCAGAGCGGACCTGGGTTAATAAGACTGAGTGTGCACGCACCTCATTGCAGTGTTGATGCCTAGAATCCTAGAGACTGAGACCAGGCCTGTAGTCAGTTAGTAAGGGTTTTTGTTTGTGCCAGGCCACACGGATTGTTAACTGTTCATTACAAGGACTTCACAGTTAAAGTTAGAGTTCACACCAGAGAGCTGATAAACTTCACCACAAACTCAATCCAGGCTGACGTTTACTCCGAAGAAACACTAAGGCACATGCTATATGACTAGTTTATTTTTCTTTTTTTTTTTTGGGGGGGGGGGGATTCTATATAGTATAATACGATTGTAAGCCGTTCTGCTGTACCGCATACACCAAGCAACTTCAGTTCAGCCCAACAGAGTACCAGAATTATCTTATCTGGCACGACTGCATACTGCTGGGGCTTGCAGGATCACAGTTCACTATAATAGGATCCCTCGTGTTTCCAACATGGGTGTCAGCTTTCTGTTCGAAAAATACTGCTGTATGCAGAAAGACGGAACTCATGCCGTAAACCTGCCTGAAATCAGGCAGATCCCATTATAGTGAAAGGGGAACTAGAGGGCCCCGGCAGTGTCTGGCTATGCCAGTAGTCTGCTCCTCTGTCAGACTACCGTAATACCATAATGAAGATACGGACAAAGCATGATTTTGTTATTTTTTTCCAATGGAGAGCCTTTAAAAAAATAATAATAATAATTATATGGTTGGACAACCCCTTTAATACTGTACTTTTTTGACCTTAGGACCAAGCAGTTTTTCCATGATTATTTCAAGGGGCGTAACTTTTTATCTTTCCATCAAAATAGCTGTATGGCTTGTTTTTCTTGTGGGATGAGTTATGTTTTTCAATGGCACAATAGGTACCATGTTAACATTTTTCTACAGGTTGGTACAAATACAAATATACAAAGTATAGGAATCATTTTTTTGTTTGAGGGCTTGTTTTTTGCAGGGTGTGATATTAGCATTAATTAGTACTATTATTTATTGTTTTATTTTTTTTTATTATTTTTTTTTAATCATCAGGGCAATTTCAGACAAGCATGTCCAGTGCCGTACATTCCCTTGTGGGAGCATGATTTCAAGTTATGGACACTGCTCGTTTCATAATACTGAACGACATTTTTATGATTTATAATGCCGAGTCTCTGCCTGACCTTGCATCTACGGAGTTATACTGACAGCATACGTCAGTACAATTCAGTAGATGCAAGGTCAGACAGAGATACACAGCATTATAAATAAATATTATGCCGTGCACTGCTGTGAATGGAGCAGTGACCATAACGGGAAATCACGCTCCCACGCGAAGCATGTTTTCCATACTTGGCATGCTCATATGAAATTACCCTTAGGCCTCTTTCACACGGGTGATGTACAACTCATCCTCTGTGAATAACTGACATTTTCCCTGAGTTTACAGTTTGTTTCAGTGTTTTCTACAAATCTGTTAAGTTCTTGAGTTTTCTACACTGGGAAACAATAAGTGTTTTTGATGCATTTTTCATGTGCACAAAGAAAAACTGGAGAATAAGGCCACATCCACACTTCCATGTCAGTTTGACTTACATGAATTAAAACGTCCTTGCATAATCCAAGATGTCCGCGAACCACGCGATCCGTGGTTGGTCCATCTGTCAGCTTTTACTCTCTTTGTGTCATCCTTAATCCAAGGACATTGCACAGAGGAAAATGAATTTTATGAGCATTTTATATCTTGCTTCTGTAAAAAACACATGCACCATGGATTTTCACAGACCCATAGACTGTAATAGACTTGTGCAGTCCGGGGCACAGAGGAAACTGGTGAATATATCCGTGGATTGCTGACCCAGATTGTCTGTCCTGTACCTGTGCTGCCTCCTTGACCTATTGCTTGTACAACTCCGCTTCTACCTCATCCTTTGGTCCTGCATTGTTGCTCCTGGTTACAACTCCACCTGTTGACCACGTCTGTACCTTGTTCTGATTATCCCCTGATCCGCCTGAGCCAGCTACTTTGTGTGCCAACTTACCTCAAGAGGTAGCAACTTGGTTTTCTCCTCAGGAAAGTCTATCCCCACCATTCGGGGTACTTTGAAGAATGAGGGGTTCACTTAGACAGCGCCCTTAGATGAAGTTGGTCTCATGGCAAAGTGGGTCCACACCTCCTGGTCCGTGACAGTGGTCTATCTTGAGGAAAGACCATCAAAATTAAAATCCTGAAATACCCCTTTGAATCTTAGCATACATGTCCTGTACTGAAAGATTTAGGCAGTTATGTCTTTATAAAAACAGATGCTTTTATTCATTCATATTAAAAATACCATCCACAGCTACAAAAGTGATGATTAAAACAAACCTACATGTTTTGGATAACCACAAATATATCCTTCCTTATTCATGGTCAGTTATATCTTTATGCATGGTACGAAGCCTTAGATTGCAGACCTCAGCACAATATACTTTACTAGCACCAAAGACCTCACAAATATCAACCAATGATGGAGCAGTTTATCACTTTTCACCCACTTTATAGTAACTATTTATTAGCATGATTGAAAAATGCATACAATGTAACATTAATGTAAACAATTGATACAAAGTTAAAGTAAAGTCTCCTTTTAACAGCTAAACCTTTGTGTCAATGCATTTACGTACTTCATTATGACTTTCTGTACACAGAAGACTAATTACAATAATCACATTTGTTTTTAAGATCATTAAGAGGATTTGAGACAAATGTAAGCCTCTTTGGGTGCGGAATGACATCATGAATCATGTGTTTACAACTTTTCTATATAAAATGCTTAATGCTATTTACTCTGCTCTACATAAAAGGTTTTGAACTATAATTTAGAAATTCCATCAAAGAACAAATTTGTCATGACTTGGCTCAGAGCTAAGTACCAGAATCAATGCCATTCTCTTAAACAACAGTGAATATCTCTCAAATATTCTTTTAGTAGACAAGGTATCCTTGCATCTGTTAAACATCTGTTTTATATTCTTGCCCAAATTATAATCTTTTATCCAAAAATATATATTTTGGGAAATGATGGGAGAGCAGATGGGAAAACCAATCAACTATTGTTTTATTTGGCAACATAAAATAAAAAGTATGACCAAAATGAGACATTTTCCAATACTGAAAGGTGATACATTTTACAACTGCATCAGGAATGGGCCTCCAGGATTCCTGATTGTCCATATTATGAAGTAAATAATGATACACATTAGGTTACCAGGAAAGAGACTATTTCAGTAGGGATGCTGGAATTTGATGATATGGGATTAAAGTAAAGATTTTACCCTTGGCAGTACTGTATAGAGTGATAGATTGGAGATATAGGTGGCAATGCAGCAGCATTGGTTTTTATGTTGCAAAGCACAAAGTACAGGTTCTGAATGATTAACAGTGGAAAATTCTGAGTCTCATTATCCATGATATTATGACACAATTCCAGCATAATGATAATCTGGAAAGTTCTAACAAAGCCAAATTGAGCTAAATCCTTACCTCTACCCCATAAGAATTACTTTGTAAACTAGTGGGCCTTACAGCAACAAGCAAAAAAAAAAAAAAGTTAATGCACTGATACGCACTTTTGCAGCTAGACTAACATTAAATGCAATGATATGCTACTTAAGTAAGCTGCAAAGAAAGTTCGCAGAATTTTTATATATCAGTCTGAAACTGTTAGTACTATACTTAAAACAACTATAAGAGATGAGGCTGCGAGACACCACTGTTCTCCTGTGCTTACTCGGCGGGCTGGGCCTTCTTCCCGCTGTCTTCTTACAGGTGGGCCGGCTCTGTACATCTTTTCAGGCTGTGGCCTGCTTGCCGGTAACTGCCCTCCTCCAATGACCATTTGCTGCCTAACCTGAGGCTGCCTGTCACCCATTTTGATCCTAAGCTGTCTGCTCTGACCTCGGACTTGTCCCATCAACATGGCCGTGTATAGCCATTATCTCTGACTGAAACACAAGCCAAGTCTGATTATTATTAAAGAAAACCCGAAATGGAGTTTTATTCAGAAGTTTTCTTCACGGGCAGGTACTCTCTTCAACCAGCTGATTGGTGGATGACCTGAGAATAGGTCATCAATAAAAAATAACAAATAACTTGGGTAACATCTTTAAGTACCCTCTACCTCTAATTCCAGAGCTCTTTGATAGGCTCTGTGGAAATTTTTGTTCAAAAATACTTTTCAACTTTTCCTGCGTTATATTATATCTGAGCATTGCATTGAGATGGATCCTGAGAAGTTGTTGTTGTGCTGGACTGACCTTGCCCTGTTGGTCTGCATGCTATCCAACAATACCTGGGCTTCACCAATTACTATCAGAAATTTTACCCCCAGAAGGGGATTAAGTGTGTTCTCCTGAGGCGAATCTGCTTTCCAGTATCTCAAGCAAGCCTCCTCAGCATCAATCCTTCTTTGTCCTCTGTCGTGTCACAGCAGTTTTTTCTATGGCCCCATTCACACGTCCGTGGAGTGTTGCGGATCCGCAGAGTTGCGGATCCACAACACCTATGCCCGGCACTCCCCATAGAGATGCCTATTCTTGTCCGCAGGCTGTGGACAAGAATAGGACATGCTCTATCGTTTGCAGACGGATGTTTCGGGGCCAAAACCCAGAATTTCGGGGCCGCAGCTCTGCAAATGCTGATGCGGAGAGCACATAGTGTGCTCTCCGCATCACGTCCGGCCCCATTCACGCATCTATTCCGCAGAATTGCCGAATAGATGCGGACTAAAACGCGGACGTGTGAATGGGGCCTTAAGATGGACGCATCCTCCATGGAATCTGTAGCCGTTCTTACTCAGAAGGGAACCTCTAGCAAGATGCACTCCTGTGGCTTTTCCTCAAAGGCTTTCTCCACAGAAGAAGGAAAATACTCTTTTGAAGACAGGGAGTTACTTGCAATCAAGGTGGCTTTTGAAGAATGGCATTAACTACTGAAGGGTATTCATCCTGTTATTATTTACACTGATCATATGAACTTTACTTACATGCAGTCAGCTCAGTATCTCAATCATCACCAAACTCAGTAGTCACTGTTCTTTGCTGATTTCAAATTCATCTTACATTTCTATATGGCTGACAAGAATACCAAGAAGATGTTCTTTCCCATTCCTTTAATCCCGCTGATTATACAGAGAAGCCTCGGCACATCATCGATCAAGCCCACATCATTTCTGTTGCTTCGGTTTAACTGAAGGATATCTCACCTGGCAAAACATTTGTTCCCATGTCCAAGAGAAAACAGGTCCTAGTCTGATTCAAAGGCGCCGGATATTTGAGTCTCCATGAGATGGTAAATCTGATTATGTGATATTAGTGGTGGACTACAGTATCCAGAGACATTCAAGACTGTTTTATGCCTGTGTTACAAGTCTCCAAAATAAAAAATACCTGACAGCCTCTGTACCCCATGCTTGTGCCTGATGTCTCGTGACAGTATATGATCATGGATTTTATCACCAAACTGCCTTCTTCCTCTGGGTGCACGGTAATCTAGGTTGTGACAAATTGGTTCCCAAAGATTGCTCACTTCATTTCTCTGTCTGGTCTCCCACCTGCCATTCAACTGGCCAATTTGCTTGTGGAACACATTTTATGGTTACATTAATTGCCCTTACACATCGTGTCTGATAAAGATGTACAGTTTACCTCTACATTTTAGAAATCCATCTGCAAGCTGTTGGATATTAAGCTTCATATAATAATGATTCGGCTTCTTGACTTCCCTGAGCAGAATTTTTTTTACAACAACCATGTTAGTGAGTGCTTTCTTCATAATATAAATATGACCATCAGTTAAGACTCCCTCTTCCTGTGACTGTCTCCTCTGGAGTAGAGCTGAGCGAACACCTGCAAGTTCAGGTTCGACGGGTTCGGACGAACTTCACAAAACCGAACTTGACCCCAAACCCCATTGAAGTAAAATGGCTGTAAAATAGCCCTGGAAAGGTCTAGAGGGCTGCAAAAGGCAGCAAAGTGTATGTAAATGCCCTGCAAATAAATGTGGATAGGAAATGACATAAAATAACATAACAGACAGATTACTGGGAGGAGCTGGAGAAGACCCAGCGGTCATGGTCCATATAGGAACCAATGACAAAGTTAGAGGAAGGTGGAGAGTCCTTAAAAATGATTTCAGGGTTTTAGTTCAAAAGCTTAGGGCAAGGACCTCAAAAGTAGTATTTTCTGAAATACTGCTGTACCACGAGCCACATAAGAAAGGCAGCGAGAGATTAGGGAGGTTAACAAGTGGCTTAAGAGCTGATGTAGGAAGGAGCGGTTCGGGTTCCTGGAGAACTGGGCCGACTTCTCTGTCGGCTACAGGCTCTATCGTAGGGATGGGCTGTAACTCAATGGGGAAGGGGCAGCTGTGTTGGGGAGAAAGATGGCTAGAAGGTTGGAGGAGTGTTTAAACTAGGGACTGGGGGGGAGGATACTTACGTTATAGGAGGGGAAGATAGTGCAGATAGAGACCAGGGGCGAGGTAGTGTGACTTGGGGAGGAATGGAAGGGGGGACTAGTACAGCTCAGAATGAAAGATGTAGGGTAAAAAATACACATAAACCTGTCAAATGTATGTATACTAATGCCAGAAGCCTGACTAACAAGACTGGTGAACTGGAATTAGTGATGTGTGAGGAGGACTATGACATAGTGGGAATAACTGAGACATGGCTGGATGATAGCTATGACTGGGCAGTTAATATAAAAGGTTACAAACTTACAATCTGTTTAGAAAGGATCTTAAAAACTGGAGAGGGGACTTCAACTACCCAGAGATAGACTGGGAAACTGAAAGCTGTACATCCCAAAAAGGAAACAGGTTCTTGGCAATAGCCAAAGACAATTACCTTTCCCAACTGGTTCTGGACCCCACTAGAGGGACGGCCATACTGGACTTAGTAATAACCAATAGACCTGATAGAACAACAGATGTGCAGGTTGGGGGACGCCTGGGAAATAGTGACCATAAAGTAATAACCTTCCAATTATCCTTTAAACGAGAGTTTCTAAAGGGAGGAACACAAATACCAAACTTCAAAAAAGCTAAATTTAGCCAACTAAGCGAGGCCATAGGCCTAACTAACTCGGACAAAGTCCTCAAAAATAAAAATGCAACCATAAAATGGGAGATTTTTTGAAGCATTGTAACATCTAATTGTGAGAGGTACATACCTTATAGGAATAAAAGGCTAAGGAACGATAAGAAACCAATGTGGATAAATGGAACCGTAAAGAAAGCAATAAATGACAAAAATAAAGCATATACATCACTAAAAAAAGGAGGGGAGCCAGGAAGCACTGATCAACTATAAGGAAAAAAATAGAATATGTAAAAAACTAATAAAATTTGCCAAACTAGAGACCGAGAGATTAATTGCCAAAGAGAGTAAAATTAACCCTAAAATGTTCTTCAATTATATAAATAGTAAAAAATATAAATCTGAAAGAGTCGGCCCTCTACATAGCAATGAGGGGGGTGTTGCAGAGAGCGACGAGGATAAAGCAAAACTATTAAATATTTTTTTCTCCACTATATTCACTGAGGAAAATAAACTGTCAGTTGAAATGCAGAATGTAAAAGTAAATTCCCCATTAAAAGTGCCCTGTCTGACCCAGGAAGAAGTACAACAGCGACTTAAAAAAATTAAAATAGACAAATCGCCAGGACCGGATGGCATACACTTCTGTATCCTAAGGGAATTATGTGATGTTATAGCCAGACCTTTTTTTCTGATATTTACGGACTCTATACTGACAGGGAATGTTCCACAGGATTGGCGCATAGCAAATGTGGTGCCAATATTCAAAAAGGGTCTAAAAACAGAGCCTGGAAATTATAAGCCGGTAAGTTTAACATCTATTGTTGGTAAACTGTTTGAAGGGTTTCTAAGAGATGCTATCTTGGAGTATCTCAATGAAAATAAGCAAATAACGCCATATCAGCATGGCTTCATGAGGGATCAGTCATGCCAAACGAATTTAATCAGCTTCTATGAGGAGGTAAGTTCTAGACTTGACAGCGGCGAATCAATGGATGTCATATATCTGGACTTCTCCAAAGCATTTGACACTGTACCTCATAAAAGGTTAGTATATAAAATGAGGATGCTCGGACTGGGAGAAAATGTCTGTATGTTGGTAAGTAACTGGCTGAGTGACAGAAAACAGAGGGTGGTTATTAACGATACACCATCAGATTGGGTCAATGTCACTAGTGGGGTACCTCAGGGGTCAGTATTGGGCCCTATTCTCTTCAATATATTTATTAATGATCTTGTAGAAGGCCTACACAGTAAAATATCTATTTTTGCAGATGACACTAAACTGTGTAAAGTAATTAACACTGAAGAGGACAGTTTTCTGTTACAGAGGGATCTGGATAGATTGGAGGCTTGGGCAGAGAAATGGCAGATGAGGTTTAACACTGACAAATGTAAAATTATGAACATGGGAAGGAATAATGCAAGTCACCTGTACATATTAAATGGTAAAACACTCGGTAACACTGACATGGAAAAGGATCTAGGAATTTTAATAAACAGCAAATTAAGCTGCAAAAACCAGTGTCAGGCAGCTACTGCCAAGGCCAATAAGATAATGGATAATGGAGAGTGAATCTGGATCGCACATCCTCAACACTATGCTTTTGATATAATGACTGTCTCAGCATAATTACGTGGCATATCCGCCCAATTTGTAATACATTGTATGCTGTGCATAAGAGGCATTAGTATACAGTTTGATCAAAGAGCATAGGCCCACTAACCGCGACAAGGTTGCCTCTACAAGTGGGAAACAACTCTAACCTATAAATGGCGCAGCCGTGCACGGCGACCACCGGCGCCCCAGCACCGCACCAGCAGCAGACAGCGGGACCCAGGAGCCACACAGCAACCCCACTGTGCAGCAAAGCCTCCTTGGCTCTGGGACCCACCGCACCACCAGCACAGCACTGAGGCAGCAATGGCAGACACGCAGTACTGCACCATGTGAACGAGTGCAAAGAGCTCACCCAGTCACGACCCTCAGGAAATGCATCTGAGAGATAGTAGGAGTTTATAAACCCCTTGCAGCTAAGGCTAATTAAAAACACCTAGTCCAAATGGGGAGGAGTGCTGATACCAGAGGAGGAAAAAGAAAATAAGTAATTACAATATATAATGGAGAGTGAATCTGGATCGCACATCCTCAACACTATGCTTTTGATATAATGACTGTCTCAGCATAATTACGTGGCATATCCGCCCAATTTGTAATACATTGTATGCTGTGCATAAGGGGCATTAGTATACAGTTTGATCAAAGAGCATAGGCCCACTAACCGCGACAAGGTTGCCTCTACAAGTGGGAAACTACTCTAACCTATAAATGGCGCAGCAATAAGATAATGGGTTGCATCAAAAGGGGCATAGATGCCCATGATGAGAACATAGTACTACCACTTTACAAATCACTAGTCAGACCACACATGGAGTACTGTGTACAGTTCTGGGCTCCTGTAAACAAAGCAGACATAGCAGAGCTGGAGAGGGTTCAGAGGAGGGCAACTAGGGTAATAACTGGAATGGGGCAACTACAGTACCCTGAAAGGTTATCAAAATTAGGGTTATTCTCTTTAGAAAAAAGACGACTGAGGGGAGATCTAATAACTATGTATAAATATATCAGGGGTCAGTACTGAGATCTGTCCCATCATCTATTTATCCCCAGGACTGTGACTGTGACGAGGGGACATCCTCTGCGTCTGGAGGAAAGAAGGTTTGTACACAAACATAGAAAAGGATTCTTCACTGTAAGAGACTATGGAACTCTCTGCCTGAGGAGGTGGTGATGGTGAGTACAATAAAAGAATTCAAGAGGGGACTGGATGTATTTCTGGAGAGTAATAATATTACAGGCTACAGTTACTAGAGAGGGGTCGTTGATCCAGGGAGTTATTCTGATTGCCTGATTGGAGTCGGGAAGGAATATTTTTCCCCTTAAGTGGGGAAAATTGGCTTCTGCCTCACAGGGGTTTTCTGCCTTCCTCTGGATCAACTTGTAGGAAACAGGCCGAACTGGATGGACAAATGTCTTTTTTGGGTCTTATATACTATGTTACTATGTTACATGCAGAAAAATAATAAATAAACATTATAAACCTGAGCCCAAGTGAGTGACAGTGGCACCTGCCACCCAGCAAACAGAGGATGTGGCGGCGACGCCACCACATCTGGCACAGTCACCAAGCATATCCACTGAATCCCATGGAAGTGTTCAGCCATCAGCTGTCCGTCTCCCAAACACTGGAGAGCAAGAAAACTAGAAAGAGGAAGTACCCCCCTACCCACATGCAATCCCTGGCTCTGAATGCCTTGATTTCAAAATTCCTGGTCCTTTTGAAATGCTGTCATTCTGTCTGGTGGACAATTTAAAAAACTTTATGGCGGTGGCCGTCCCACAGTACATGGATCCAAGCCACCACTACTTTTGCAGGCGTGCCATCCCTTCCCTGCACAACCAAGTGGCGGAAAAAATCAGGTGTGCCCTGGGCAACGCCATCTGTGGCAAGATCCACATAACAACCGATACATGGACCAGTAAGCACGGGCAGGGACGCTATATTTCTCTTAACAGCACAAAGGGTAAATGCAGTGGCGGCTGGGCCTGAGGCGCATAGCATTTTTGCGAATGTCCTTCCATCCCAGAAGATCGCAGGGCATTTCTCTTTGCCTCCTGTTACCTAATCCTCCTCCTAACCGGCTTCCTTCTCCTCCTCTCCCACCCCCTCATCCACTCAGTGTAACACCTTCACCACCCACAGCAGCAAAGCCAGGGGGAAACGACAGCAGGCTGTTTTAAAACTTGTGTGTTTGTGGGACAAACCCCACACCGCGCAGGAGCTGTGGACAGGCATGGAACAACAGACCGATGATTGGTTGGTGCCACTAAGCCTCCAGCCCGGCCTGGTATTGTGCACTAATGGGCGAAATATAATAGCAGGTCTGGGCCTTGCCGGTTTGACACTTATCCCCTGCCTGCCACATGTGCTGAATTTGGGATGCAGAAATTCCTGAACACTAGACAGTGAAAATCAATTCAGTTAATCGAACACACACAACACCCCCACCGCCCCTTTCACTCAAACCATTAACAAACTATTTACTAATTTACTTAAAATCATATTAAAATAACTATAATGCAGCTAAGATAACTATATATAAAAAAAAACTATATACATGACTTATCCTTAACTTAAGGCCAGTGACATCCAAGTGGCTCGGAGGGTGGGTTCCTGCACCAACATAGGCCCTGGCCTTGAACACAAATGTCCAGCCAGGGCACAGTTCTGGAGGATGAGGGTGAGGAGTAGGAGGAACCGTGTTCTCAGCAGGGTGGCACCCAAGCCAGCTCGCAGGCAGCTGGGTCACCATCAGCACCTCAGAAGGCAGGGTTAGCATTGGCAAAATGTGGTAAAGCTTTGTCATCACGCCACAACAACCTGCACCACCAGCAGATCTGGAACGTGTTAGCAGGAGGCAGCATTTCAGCAACATGGTGGAAGAGTATACGCACTGACTGATGGGTTTGCCCAGGGGCGTAGCTACAGGGGAAGCAGGGGAAGCTACTGCTTTGGGGCCCTGACCTAGAAGGGGCCCATCCAGGAGGAGAAGGAGGACTAAATGACTTTGTCAGGGCCCCCTCAACAGTATTATACAATTAAAATATATACAGTGGCAGTATAGACAGTGTAGAAAGCGGATGGAAAATTAACCCGAACAGCCTCACACCCAACACACTCAACACTCATCCCCCCACCCCCCCTTTTACTCAAACTATTAACAAACCACTTACAAATTTACTTAAAAACATTAAAATAACTATAATGCAGCTAAATTAACTATATAAACAAACAAAACTATATACACGCCTTATCCTTAACTTAAGGCCAGCCAAATACAAGTGGTTCGGAGGGTGGGTTCCTGCACCAACATAGGCCCTGGTCTGGAACACAATTGTCCAGCCAGGGCACAGTTCTGAAGGATGGGGAGGATAAGGAGGAGGAGGAGAAACGCTGGGGGATACAGAGGACACAGACAATACACCTCCTTCAAAGAGGACAGCTTGTCCTTGCCTCTGGGAAGCCTGGCACACATGAGTGACTACATGCTGCAGTGCATGCGCAACGACCGCCGAGTTACTGCCACATTCTAACTTGTGCTGATTACTGGGTGGCCACCCTGCTGAATCCCAGTTACAAGGACAACTTGCCTTCCTTAATTCCCTCACTGGAGTGAGATAGGAAGATGCACCCGCCAGTAGACACGCTGCTGATGGCATTCACACCTGACACCGGGGACTCAGTGGACGCACAAGGTGAAGGCAGAGGAGGAGGAGAAAGAAGTCGCCAACACAGCTGGGTCACCACCAACACCTCAGAAGGCAGGGTTATTATGGGCGAAATCTGGAAAAACTTTGTCATCACGCCACAACAACCTGCCTTACCAGCAGATCTGGAACGTCTTAGCAGGAGGAAGCATTTCAGCAACATGGTGGAACAGTACACATATTGACTGATGGGTCTGCCCAGGGGCATAGCTACAGGGGAAGCTACTGCTTTGGGGCCTTGACCTAGAAGGGGCCCATCTAGGAGGAGGAGGAGGACTAAAAGACTTTGTCAGGAACCCCTCAACAGTATTATTTAAGTAAATTATATAGAGTGCAAGTACAGACAGTGTAGAAAGCGGATGGAACAGCTGCTGGGCCTGGTCTGAGAGAGCGATCTTTAGTAGCCTCAGGAATGCGACCCCAGTCAAATATTTGCTGTAGTGGCCAATCATTTCTAGCTATGCCAGTGGGTCTGCCCCATTCAACTTCTGGGTCTTCAAATTGGGCAGATGTCCTGAGGTTGCCCTTTAAGCCTTGGAGGTGCTGGCCTACCCTGCAGCCACTGAATTGTCTCAATGTGTGTTTAGCATGGCTGGGGGCATTATCACAGACAAGCGCCGCCGCCTGTCCACAGCTAATGTGGGCATGGATCCCACAGGACTTGTTTGTACCTTATGCAGAATAGACATGTATACCGGCCTCACCAAACCATTGTTATACTACCGTGTACTTACACTTTGTTTTATTTTTTATACTTTCCCAATTTTTGGGGGTCTACAGCAATTTATTTAAAAAAATAAAAATCATGTTGTTGGCGACTACCTTTAGCTTCACAGCCCAAAAAGGCTTTATGTTATGCAAGAATGTAACCGCCAATTGTAAGTTCCCTGACAGTTAGGCAGTGCAGGGGTTTGTACCTGGCAAAAATGGTAATATTGCACCCAACAATTTAAAAGAGGATTATTCACATTTTCGGTCACTGTCACCTATGCATAGCAGGGCTTTGTACCTGGCAAAAATGGTAATATTGCACCCAACAATTTAAAAGAGGATTATTCACATTTTCGGTCACTGTCACCTATGCAGTGCAGGGTTACTTGACAGAAAATAATTGGAATATGTGAACCCCTGAACTCCCAGACGGATTAACTATATTTTTGTCCCCGGCACATATGCAGCGCAGGCCGCAAATGTAATTCCTGGCCTGAAAAATTATGATTTTATCACCACCCATGGAAAACATGGATTTCAGTGGTATATTTTGAGGTGTAGGACCTAATTGTTCTCAACATCATATTCCACCCAGTCTTCACCCCTGCGCTCTTTGTCGATCTGCACACTGCAGAACGCTGCAGCAGTTGGCACCTGTGTTTGTCAGAGACATGCTGCTGTGGTCTACCCCTGTCCCCATCCTCAAACCTAAGTGCACTCAATCTCTTCCACTTCTGGGGCAGGACTATGGTTATGGCCCTGTGAAACCCTGCCAGCAGAGTCATAAAGAAGCATAAGAGACTGCTGCATTTAACTGTCAATAGCAGTTACCAGTAAGGCAGTGCCCATGTCATAAACAGAATAAATTTCGTTAGGTCACACAACAGTGTAACGGAGAAATTCAATACAATTACTTCACTATCACCAAAAATTTTATTTTTCAAACCAACAATGTAAAAACAGAAATGCAGCATACACCGCAAATGTGCTATCTACCACAAAACCAGTGTCTTTGCAACCAACTATGTAAATGCGGAGTTCAAAAGGTTACTTTAAGTGACTGAAATTCCGGGTATTCCTCAGATCTGCTATGTAGCACAAAACCAGTGTTTATTGCAACAAACTACAGAAATGCAGTATGTACCTACTAAATTTTAAAATACGTTTTTGTGCGTTGTATGCCAAACTGCTCTGTGAACCAACAATACAGGTTTCTTTCCCCAAAATACACTAATGCAGTATTCACTGCTGAAATTTAAACGTAGGTATTTGTGCGGTTTATTGAAAACTGCTCTGTGGACCAAGAATACGGCTTTTTTCCCCCCCAAAAAACACTAATGCACTATTTCAGTGCAGAAATTTAAAATAGGTATTTGTACGCTTTATGCACAACTGCTCTGTGAAGCAAGAATACGATTTTTTTCAACAAAACAGAAAAATGCACTATTTCAGTGCTGAAATTAAAAATAGGTATTTGGGCAGTGTATTTTAAACTGCTTTGTGGTCCAAAAATACACTGATGCACTATTTCACTGCAGAAATGAAAAATATGTATTTGTACGCTGTATGCACAACTGCTTTGTGGACCAACATCACGGCTTTTTTTCCCCAAAATTCACAAATGCACTATTTAACAAACACAGAACACAGCTTTTTTTCCCTAGAACAGACTAATGCACAATTTCAGTGCTGAAATTTAAAATAGGCATTTGTAAGCTGTATGCACATCTGCTTTGTGCTTTTTTTCCCCCAAAATACACTGATGCACTATTTCACTGCAGAAATGTAAAATAGGTATTTGTGCGGTGTATTTTAAACTGCTTTGTGGACCAGGAATACCAATATTTTCCAAAAAATACACTGATACACTATTTCACTGCGTTGTATGCACAAGTGCTCTATAGCACCACAATACAGATTTTTGCCCCAGACTACAGAAATGGACTATGTCACCCCTAAATTATACAAAAGGTAATGTAGGGGACTTGACCTGGCAGAAAAAAAGATTTTTTCCTTCACTGGGCTACCAAAAAGGATTAGACTAATGTCCCTGGCAGGCTAGCACACATGCAGGTCACATACAGTTCCAAGGACACTGCAGTGGCTAAAATGGCCGCCGACCCCCACCTCAGTAACAGATGGATTAAAAAAAAACACTTTGCAGTATCACTGGGCTCAGGGCTGGGTACAAAAATGTAGGATTGCAGTAGCAGCCTCCCTCAATAACTACTGTTGCTTAAAGATTTCACACCACCAGGTTCAACAGATTTCTTTCCTAGTCTCTCCCTGAGAGCACTGGCAGCAACCTTTCCCTATACTAACAGCAGCAGAGTGACGTGCGGCACTACGTGACTCCAGCTTATAAAGAGGCTGGGTCACATGGTGCACTCAGCCAATCAAAGCCATGCCATTAGTAGGCATGGCTGTGATGGCTTCTTAGGGCAAAGATGTAAAACGCTTGCTGATTGGCTGCTCTATACAGTTCGGGTTCACTCAACTCTACTCTGGAGTTCTGGCAGCTGACTAAACTATCAATAACTTCACCTAGATCTGGCAAGAAACCAAAACTTCTCTGCTTCAGGCCTCAGCTTGCATGAAGAAGTCTGATGATCACAAGCATAGGGCTCCACCTCAATTTGCTCTTGGAGGTAAGGATTGACTTTCTACTAAAGACACCACACTAAAGGTACCTTTGCACAAGTTTGCACCCTGATCCATAGGTCCCTTTGAGGTGTTGAAACAGTTGAATCCTGTCCGTTACAAATTGCGCCTCCCAGTCTCATTACATATGCCAAAATCAATACACGTTTCCCTCCTCAGGCCAGTGGTTTTTAATTGCTAATCCAGAGGTTTTATTCCTGCTCCTGATCCTGTTAGTACTGAAGACGTATTCAAAGTTAAAAATATCTTGGATATGAAGAAAATTAGAGGAAAGATCTTCTTCTTGGTTGACTGGAAGATTTATGGTCTAGAAGAGAGATCTTAGGAGCCAGCTGAAAACATTAATACTCATGAAAAAAAACAATCCTGCACCAATCTGGACCAAAGACAAGAGGATGTAAGGTAAGAAATACTATTACTCGCAGCCGCCGCTGTTCTCCTGTACTTACCCAGCGGGTGGACCTGCTTCCCCCTGTATTCCTATGGGCAGGCCGAGCTGCTTGGCCCATTCTTTTCCTCCTCTCATGCTGCTGCCTGCTTGCTAGCATGGCCTCTCTTCTGCTGCCCATATACACTCCCTCTGCCTCTTAAAGGGCCAGCATGTGCACATTCTTATCTTCACTAGCCTATGGCTGGCAACCTGGGGGTATTTCAGGCACCTTCCCCAGCGGAAGAGTGCCTGAGCAATATGTTCCTGTTACGTGTGCTGTGTCTTATTGTCTGCCCGTGTACTATCCTCTGTCTGTTCACCCGTATTCGACCTTTTTCTGCCTGCCTGCCTGCCTGATCTATGCCTGTCACCCATATGGATCCTGTGCTGCCTGCCCTGACCTATGGCCCTTTGCCAGACTGCATGCACTCTGTAAGCCCCGTTTGTTTGAAATCAATTCACTCATCTCTAGTGGCAACAGAATAAGTAAGTACACTGTCTGTTTAAGAGGCAACAGTCTTCAGCTAGTTTCAGACTAGCACCAGGATCTTCAGCAGGCTGTTCTGGCACTGCCAGATGCTATAAGACACCCGCCAGCCCCTTTCACTATAATGGGGACCGGCGGAGATCCGGCCACAACTCAGCCAACATGCCGAGAACTAGCCAGACAATATTGAGTTGGACATTATATTGAATGGGGCTGGACAGAATTCCGGCAGCGCCCGCAGTGACGGATCCATCAGGCTATTAACAGCCGGAACAGCTTGCTATATCTGTAAAAAGCAGATGTGAAATTGGCAGTACTCTCTCTCAGCAGTTGTTGCACCCAACCTCTCTGGACGACAACACTCTGACCTGGAATCTCCTTCTGGTTAACTGCAATGAAGATGGTTATTGCTGCTGAGTCTAGAGTGCTTGTTTGAACAAGTATGGTCATGGGAGATGACTGGATAATATTAAACCCTAACAGTGAGACATTTGATTGCTGCAGCAAGGACTGAAATCTATAAAACAATGCGTAGGCCAATACATTCCTGTATAGTTACATACCAAAAGAGTGGGCAAAACTATACTGTCAAGTGCCTTTTTTTTTCCATTAAAGGCAGTGGAATGACCTATCCGATAGTACAGGACATACATCTGGCAGGGAAAAAAGGAAGAAAAAAGTAAGAGTATTAAAAAGCATGGTGTTAACAAAGCCTATGATCCTAAAATGTTAGGCTGCATCATCCCATAACAGACTTTGGTGAGCAGTACAAGCCAGTTAGGGATTTGGCGCCATTGTATGCTTTAGAAATTACTGGAAACGAGACCATGAATGTTTTCCAATTCCTGTGTTTTCCCATAATTTTTTTAAACTATACTCCAGAATCTGAATTCCATTTAAATCTTTGTTTTAGTCACTTCATGTCTTGTCATTATTTCATATTCCTTGCGAAATGTGCTGTCCACAGTGGAATTTGGGCACCGTGAACTCTTGGGACTACAAGTTCAGCTTTATTTGCTCCCTATCAGATGGAACCAGGTAATATCCTAATTCCTTCATCTCAGATTTACCGTGTCAGTGTTTTTGTAGTAACAAATCACAATGTAGAAACACTTTCCAGCAGACTTTTCCCATGCGTTTGAACATTAGTGGGTTACTAGCATAAACAGTGGAAAATAATAGGCTCAAAGAATAAAATGTAGCCCAGGAGCCAACATTCCTGAATTAAGAAAAAATGTTGTTTTAAATGATTCTGGAAACTAGCAAAATTCCCTTTCTGCTTAATATATTACAGCAAAGAATACTAGAAGGAAGAATGCCCTGTCTGGTGAGCCATTCATTCTGTTTTCTTATTAATCGCATTAGCCACGAATCCTCTAAGGTTTAACTCATTTACATAATATGCCATTGGCAGATTTTTGAAGATGTAATCATTGCATGCTGTCAAGGGTGTGTGTATATAGAATATATATATGTATATATATATATATATATATATATATATATTGTGGCAGTGGAGCTGCCAGAAGGCCATAGGAAGGCCATTGAAGTGGCATATCTCACCCAGAGAAAGCTGGGTGAGAACAAGAAAGGTTGGGGAATAGTTTTTCCCACTGTCTGCAGCAGCCAGGCTGGTAATGGGGATAATTATCAGCCAGCTGAGGATCTTGGATTAATGTGGGCTGAGCTTCTCAATCAGGGCTCCCAGTCTGGGGAAGGAGCAGGCTGTGTCCAGGCCTGTGGGAGCCGGGACCCTCTAACCCTGTGTGTAGGGTAAGCACTGGTGATGTGTCTTGGGGAGCTGGGTGATAGACCCAGATCCTGATAGAGAGGGAAAGACTGTTTAGTCAGTGGCCAGACGGCCGAGGATTTATTTTTATGATTTTGTTGTACTGCTGTTGTGACAATAAAGCTGGTCGTGGCCAGTTTGCACCCGAATCTACAGTGGTGGAGTGGCTTCTTGATGTGTGCCAACCGTCTAAGGCGTTAAGACGGCGATCTGGAAGAGCTAAATGACCCCGTGTTGTTACAATATATATATTATATAAAGCTGAGTGTATGTGTGTACGTATGTCCGCTAAAGGAATCCGCACCGTCGAATTTACAATCACTAAATTTGGCACACAGGTTTTAGACCGGGTCTCAGCTCTCTAGGATGTACCGTTCCTGAGATATTCCCAAAAAATGCAAACATGGCACATCACCCAATAGAAGCCTGCAGGTCTTTCTCCTCACATCCTAACTGCCATACACACAGTCACATGACCTTTATTAGCCAATAGAAGCTCGCAGGCCCTTAGTCTCCACATACACCCAGTTTCCATACCATCCCAGCCATTTTTCTTCACTGCTGTCAGTCATCTTTAAAGGGGCAGGGTGCTGTGGATGACACTGCTAAGGGAGCAGAGTGCTGTGGAGTTGACAGTTAAGGGGCAGGTAGGGTGGCCATTAAGGCCTTAAAGGCCGGCTAAGCCATGCCCCCACCCAGTTAGGCCATGCCCCCTCCCACTCCACAGCCAACGGGGATTGAAAAAATGAAGGTAAAAATCAACTTCTGTCAGCTGCAGGGATGGGAGGTAGGGTGACTTTCTCCCTGCAACTCACGCTTAGCTGTTCAAAAGAACATCAATATATCCGTCTAGGCCCCGCGCTAGATGGAGGACAGGGAGTCTTAAAGCCGGGCTGTCCGGCCTAAAACCGGACCTTTGGCCACCCTAGGGGCAGGCTACTGTGGAGGTCACAGTTAAGGGGACGGCCCGCTATGGGGTCAGTGTTAAGGGGAGAGGTGCTGTAGAGGTCACTGTTAAGGGGGCGGGGTGTTGTGGAGGTCACATTTTAAGGGATCAGAGCTCTGTAAAGGTCACTGTTAAGGGGGCAGGTTATTGGGAAATCCCTGTTAACGAGACAGAGTACTGAGGAGGTCACTAATAAAGGGGCGACCGCTGTGGAGGTCACTGTTAAAGGGTTGAGCTGATGTGAAGGTCTCTGTTAAGGGGAAGGATGCTGTGGAGGTCACTTTTAAAGAGACATGCACTGTGGAGGTCTCTGTTATGGGGCAGGGAACGGTGGAGGTCACAGTTAAGGAGACGGTTCGCTATGGAGGTCAGTGTTAAAGGACAGGTGCTGTAGAGGTCACTGTTAGAAGTCAAAGTTAAGGGGGTGGCTGCTGTGGAGGTCCCATTTTAAGGAGACAGGGTACTGTGGGGGTCACTGTTAAGGGGGTGGGGTACTGTAGATGTCAATGTTATAGTGGATACTGTTGATATCTTTTAACGACACACACAAACATTAAATTAAATAGATGAAATATACCCGTGTAAAGCCGGATCCTTCTGCTAGAGTGTATATATATATATATATATATATATATATATATAAAATGCAGAAAAAGCGAACAGCACTCCAATAAAAGTGGAAAAAAGGAACTCCTTTATTCACCTGAACAGTGCGACGTTTCGGCTCCTTCAAAATAGAGCATTTCTCAAGCAAAGAACACATACATAATGGTGGGATATATATAGTGAAAACCAAATTAACATGCAGGTCATGTGGCCCAATCACAATAGTGGGTGTTGACCTTTAATTAGTCAAACACATGCGTGACACAATTAACATAGTGAAACATAATAGATCAGGGCATAATACCATCAGATTACATTGTTTCGATTTCTACATACCGTATTTTTCGCCCTATAAGACGCACCGGCCTATAAGACGCACCTGGGTTTTTGAGGAGAAAGATAAGAAAAAAAATATTTTTAACCAAAAGGTGTGCTTTTGAAGTAATGGTGGTCTGTGCATGACAGTATTATGGGGGGGATCTGTGGATGGCACTGTTATGTGGGGGAGATGTGGATAGCACTGTGATGGGGGGATCTGTGGATAGCACTGTGATGGGGGGATCTGTGGATAGCACTGTGATGGGGGGATCTGTGGATAGCACTGTGATGGGGGGATCTGTGGATAGCACTGTGATGGGGGATCTGTGGATAGCACTGTGATGGGGGGATCTGTGGATAGCACTGTGATGGGGGCATTTATGAATGACACTGTAATGGATTGGATCTGTGGATGACACATATATAGCATCTTATGCTATATGTGTCATCCACAGATCCTGATTCCAGTGTCATCCACAGGTGCCCCCTTTTCTAAACTATCTGGCCCATGGCTGCTTAGGGCGGAGCCTGGCAACACATGGCGGGCGGCCCGCCGCTAACAGCGTGACTGCTTGTATAACATTTAAAATCTTTAATTATGTCCCTTATTTCCTAAAAGCCTAGGACAGTAGCGCTCTGCTAACCTGCTATAACGATCCTCTAGCAGGCAGAGCGGTGCGGCGGCAGGCTGGTGTGTAACGTCCTCACTGGCGTCATCTGCCTGCTCCTTTTCAGGAGGAGCAGGCAGATGGCGTCAGTGAGGCGTTCACACCAGCCTGCCCGCACCGCTCTGCCTGCTAGAGGATCGTTATAGCAGGTTAGCAGAGCGCTACTGTCCTAGGCTTTAGGAAATAAGGGGACATAATTAAAGATTTTAAATGTTATACAAGCAGTCACGCTGTGAGCGGCGGGCCGCCCGCCGCGTGTTGCCAGGCTCCGCCCCCTCCTCCTTCCATGCTGATACATCGCAGGCTGTGCGATGTATCGGCTTCAGCTATAGGAAAATGGTAGTATTCGCCATATAAGACGCACTGCCATTTTCCCCCCACTTTTGGGGGAAAAAAAGTGCGTCTTATATGGCGAAAAATACGGTATACAAATGTTTCATAGTGATCAAAAATGACATGTTAATATTCAAAAATCATCTGCGGATTATGCGCTGTTGTGAAGTTAAAATACAAGACAAGGGGGAGGAATTACAAACGGGTAATCGGCGGACATACCAGTCAGTTGAAATCCAATACGATCGAAAAAACTTCAACATTACTTTGAATCCATTGTCTATGTCTAGAGTAATCCAATGTGGGTGAAGATCAGTGGTCAGATGCGCTATGCGTCAAAATTCTCATTCCGTGCATGCGCACCGGTCAATGAAGTTCCGTGCACCATCTTTGTTATGGGAAAAGGGTATTCCGATCCAGCGCATGCCCAACTGATATAACAGCTTCTATATCGAGTGTGATGTCTTGCTGGCAGGCAAAGGACAAACCCCATCACAGGGTTGTAACCTCGCCCTTAAGGGAAAGACTTATGGACATCCACGTTTGCATGGAGTCACAATGGGTCATCCCCAAATGCCATATACACATATTTCACTCATGAGGGATCTCCTCAAGCTGATGGAACCATATTCGGACAGCTGGTATAGCAAAAAAACAAACATGAAAAAATGGATGCAATATATCTCTGAACACCCTGAATTAAACTCATGGCAGGACAATGTATTTGGACCCAAATAGAGAATACATTATATACAATATGAAATGATGTCACTTGACTGGATGGCCGCATTCAGATCATCCCTGTATTCCAATCCTCATGTTCTTGTATAGTGATGCTGGTGACATAAATTATCTAAAAAGAGAGGATACAAAATAATTAATAAAGTATTTTCAAAGAAAACTTTTTTTTAAAAAACCTTCCCAAAAAAATCCCTCTAAAAAATTTTTTTTAAAGAATTTTTTTCAAGAAAATTCCTTCAAAACATTTTTTCAAAAAATTATTTTGTAGTTCTTTACATCTACACACCAGAGACAGAGCAATACATAGCAGGGGAACAGGGCAAGTCACTCATCACTGACAATCACCCAAATTATAATCTACATTTAAACCATTGGGGCAAAGACTCCCCAACGTGTGTATCCACCATAGCTCTCTACGTTTAAGTATCCTGGACCTATCCCCCCCACGTCTATGTAGGGGTATATGGTCTATAATCCAACATTTGAGATCACTTTCTTTGTGTTTTGCCTCCGTAAAATGTCTGTACACCGGCAGGTCCAGACGTTTTTTCCTAATACAGTAGCGGTGATTATTTAACCGTGTTTTTAGTTCTGTTGTAGTCTCCCCCACATAAAGTAAATTACATGGGCATGACAAAACATAAATAACGAAACTAGAATCACAAGTTAAGTAAAACTTGATATTATATGTTGTCCCTGTGGAAGGATGTATATAATTCTTGCTTTTCTTGATATATTTACAGTTAACACATCCAAGACACGGAAAACAACCTTCAAGAAAAGCAAGAATTATATACATCCTTCCACAGGGACAACATATAATATCAAGTTTTACTTAACTTGTGATTCTAGTTTTGTTATTTATGTTTTGTCATGCCCATGTAATTTACTTTATGTGGGGGAGACTACAACAGAACTAAAAACACGGTTAAATAATCACCGCTACTGTATTAGGAAAAAACGTCTGGACCTGCCGGTGTCCAGACATTTTACGGAGGCAAAACACAAAGAAGGTGATCTCAAATGTTGGATTATAGACCATATACCCCTACATAGACGTGGGGGGGATAGGTCCAGGATACTTAAACGTAGAGAGCTATGGTGGATACACACGTTGGGAAGTCTTTGCCCCGATGGTTTAAATGTAGATTATAATTTGGGTGATTGTCAGTGATGAGTGACTTGCCCTGTTTCCCTGCTATGCATTGCTCTGTCTCTGGTGTGCAGATGTAAAGAACTACAAAAGAATTTTTTGAAAAAAATATTTGAAGGAATTTTTTTGAAAAAAAAATTTCAAAAAATTTTTTTTTGAGGGATTTTTTTGGGAAGGATTTTTTAAAAAAAGTTTTCTTTGAAAATACTTTATTAATTATTTTGTATCCTCTCTTTTTAGATAATTTATGTCACCAGCATCACTATACAAGAACACGAGGATTGGAATACAGGGATGATCTGAATGCGGCCATCCAGTCAAGTGACATCATTTCATATTGTATATAATGTATTCTCTATTTGGGTCCAAATACATTGTCCTGCCATGAGTTTAATTCAGGGTGTTCAGAGATATATTGCATCCATTTTTTCATGTTTGTTTTTTTGCTATACCAGCTGTCCGAATATGGTTCCATCAGCTTGAGGAGATCCCTCATGAGTGAAATATGTGTATATGGCATTTGGGGATGACCCATTGTGACTCCATGCGAACGTGGATGTCCATAAGTCTTTCCCTTAAGGGCGAGGTTACAACCCTGTGATGGGGTTTGTCCTTTGCCTGCCAGCAAGACATCACACTCGATTTAGAAGCTGTTATATCAGTTGGGCATGCGCTGGATAGGAATACCCTTTTCCCATAACAAAGATGGTGCACGGAACTTCATTGACCGGTGCGCATGCACGGAATGAGAATTTTGACGCATAGCGCAACTGACCACTGATCTTCACCCACATTGGATTACTCTAGACATAGACAATGGATTCAAAGTAATGTTGAAGTTTTTTCGATCGTATTGGATTTCAACTGACTGGTATGTCCGCCGATTATCCGTTTGTAATTCCTCCCCCTTGTCTTGTATTTTAACTTCACAACAGCGCATAATCCGCAGATGATTTTTGAATATTAACATGTCATTTTTGATCACTATGAAACATTTGTATATGTAGAAATCGAAACAATGTAATCTGATGGTATTATGCCCTGATCTATTATGTTTCACTATGTTAATTGTGTCACGCATGTGTTTGACTAATTAATGGTCAACATCCACTATTGTGATTGGGCCACATGACCTGCATGTTAATTTGGTTTTCACTATATATATCCCACCATTATGTATGTGTTCTTTGCTTGAGAAAGGCTCTATTTTGAAGGAGCCGAAACGTCGCAATGTTCAGGTGAATAAAGGAGTTCCTTTTTTCCACTTTTATTGGAGTGCTGTTCGCTTTTTCTGCATTATTTTGGGGTAAGATACCTATACCTTGGAACGTGCACCCAGCAATACATTTTCTCTTTTTGACCAGTGCCGTCATTTTTCTTCTATATATATATATATATATATAATATATATATATAAAAACACAAGAGTTATGAACAGCAGCACTCTAATGATGCCAGGTGCAAATCACTGTAGGGTCCCGGACCAGGGATCAGCGAAATAGAAAACAGGAAAACAGGCAGCACTCCGGACTTAGTGAAAAAATCGTGGGATTTATTAGCACCCAAACAACTGCAACGTTTCAGCTCAACTCAATGGAGCCTTTGTCAAGCAAAGTGTAGTGCTCAAGTGAACATTATATAGTGAAGACCATGATTATTCACTTAATCATCAATCAATGTTCATAGTGATACAAAGATAAAAATACAGTATAAAACATATTTTTAACATGATTGCGTGATACATTCAATTATAATACATGATTGGTATAAAAATTAAATTCATTGAATGAACGACATGAAATCATCATATGGGAAATAAACTTCCTAAAGTGTAAAATGAATAACTCGATTCCTTAATTCAATCACGTGCATCTGTGTGAATAATTAGACATAATAAAATAAGGACATACACTAATCACGGAAGCTTCCATGTATCCCGGGCTTGGCGTGGTACCAGAGTGCGTCTGCGCACGGTCAAATGTCGCGAGTATGGCGCTGCCCGCTCACTGGCGCGCAGGGTTCTCCTCTCGCCCATCACAAAGATGGAGACCCTTGTATCTAAGTCATACTGCGCATGATCAAAACGGATCGCAATATACTAATCACAAACATTGAAATAATATACTAAGGGCATAATGTATTATCAAAGTGAAAAGGAAACATGAGTATTCAGGTACTGAATTGTGGAAACGGGTGACCACCGCAAAAACACACCAATGTTTCACGTGTCATCCCCAAGTGTAAGTAGAGGTCAAATCAGCTCCACGCCTATTAACTCCTACCCATAGTCAACAGTACCTGTCCCATGAATTCCCTAGAGCATCCTTTTATGTATAGCACCTCAGAGGTCCGGGTTCGGTGCATGTTGTACCATACTCCTCATCCGAATCTACAGCATCAGGGAGGGAATGGGTGTCACCCAAACCACTCCTACCATGGGATGATACAAAAAGGATGACTTAAAAGGTAAAAAGATGAATAACTTAAATGAAAACATTGCGGTCCGTTTGAATATCACAGCAGAGAAATAAAGAACAGTTGTACCACGAATAAAATTACACATCCGTTCATATGGAAGTTTCATGCTGCGTCTTGTCCTTAATGTAGATGTGGAAATCCATTCCAGACTCAACTAAAAACAAAAAGACAAAAGAAAAGAATTTAACATAATGTCCTCTGCACTACCATAATCACACACTACAGAGGTTTGTGGAACGGACCCCCATCATGCACAAAGAGGATCAGACCACCCTAAATTCGACATTCAACCCTTTAGGCTTTAATGTTTGTAAGCGGAATATCCAATAGAGTTCCCTTCGTTTTAGTAGGGTCACCCTATCACCTCCACGCCTAGGCATCTGAACTTGGTCAATAATGCGAAATCTCAAATCCCTTTCTTTATGCTTAGCCTCCACGAAATGCCTGGAGACCGGTAAGTCCATTTTTTTCTCCCTAATGCTGTATCTATGGTTATTGAGCCTTGTTTTCATGTCCCATGTCGTCTCCCTACATAGAGGAGGCGACATGGGCATTCCAACAAGTAAATCACATAAGCAGAGTCACAAGTGAGATGTTGTTTTATAGAAAAACTCTCACTCGTCTCAGGATGTGCGAATGTTGAACCTTTCAACATCAAGGGACAGTTCACACATCCATGACAGGGAAAACAACCAGTGCGTCTAGCTCCAAAGAAGGCACGGAAGGAGGTTTTCTTGGTGCCCACATCAGCCCGTACCACCTGGTCTTTAATGTTCTGTGTGCGTCTATAGGACATCAAAGGCGGATTACTGAATTCCTTAATTTGTTTGAAGCTACTGCCCAAAATTTGCCAGTGTTTCCTCAAGATCTCACTGATCTTGACACTTAAGGCGAATAGCCAGAAACAAATGGGATACGCATCTTCTGTGAATCTCTAGTCTCCCTATCCAACAACAGTTCTTGCCTGGAAAAAGTTCTCACCTTACTGACATGTTGGTACACCAGTTTTTTAGGGTAACCCCTAGCCCGAAATTTCAAACACATCTCCTCCAGCCTCTGATCACTAAGGTCACTATCCTGTACGATCCTTTTTACCCGTAATAACTGGCTGTAGGGGAGTGACTTTAACATTGGTTTCGGGTGGCAACTGTCAAACTTAAGGAGTGTATTTTTGTCAGTCGTTTTGATGTAAATATCTGTGCTTAACCTCCCACCATTTCTCCTAACCATGACATCTAAGAATTGAATCTCACATTCAGATGCTACAACCGTAAATTTGACATCAGGGTCTAGCTCGTTGAGAAAATCTCTAAACTCCAAAAGACCCGACATGTTGCCTGCCCATATGAGGAACACATCATCTATGTAACGCCACCACTGTAGGACATGACCAAAGTGGTGGCTAACATAGATGAGCTGCTCCTCCATGTGGGACATAAAAATGTTTGCATAATTTGGCGCCACATTTGAACCCATGGCGGTCCCTCGTAACTGAACATAGAATTCATCCTGAAACAAAAAATAGTTACAGGTGAGAACCATGTTCAGTAGGGAAATAAAGAAATCCTGGCACTGTCTGGAATATTGAGTACCAGCCAAGGCCACCTTTACCGCCTCTAATCCTCTAGCATGAGCAATTGACGTGTAAAGACTTACTACGTCAAATGAGGCAAGTATAGCATGTTCTGGAAGCTGGATCTGTTCCACAATGTTCAAAAAGTGTGCAGAATCCCTAACATAGGATTTTGCTGATTTCACAAATGGTGACAAAATTTTGTCCAAAAAAATGGCAATCTGTGAAAAAAGAGACCCAGTTCCAGAAACAATTGGACGTCCAGGGGGGGAGGTAAGGCATTTGTGAATTTTAGGCAATATGTAGATCACCGGAGTTCTTGGGCGATCCACATATAAAAATGCACATAACTTCTCATCGATGATGCCTTGTTCCCTAGCTGTATCAAGTGTTGTCCTGATACGTCTAAGGAAATTGAATTTGGGATCATTTGCGAGTTTACAATATACCTCCTGGTCACTGAGTTGTCTAAGAATTTCCTTAACATAATCTGAGGTATTCATGACCACCACCGCCCCACCTTTGTCTGCCTGCTTTATGGTTAATTCAGGATTTTGGGCTAATTCTTTAAGGGCCACTGACTCATGTTTAGATAGATTATTTTTGGTGTGAAAACCCTGCATATCTGCAGATCTCAAACCGGCTAGATCAGACCTCACTGCATTCATAAAAGTGTCTAAAGCCACATGATTAATCTGGGGTACAAAATCACTTTTCACATACAGTTGTACGTCCTTCAATTTCAATTCAGACCCAGTATCTGCCAAAGCGGGAGCCGTGGTTCGGTTTGCATCAAACCACAGCTTCAGCTTAATGGCCCTGAAAAATCTATGGAGGTCCAATTCCAATTGGAACCAATCAGTCTTTTTGACAGGACAAAATGACAATCCCCTCTCAAGTACAGACAGTTGCATAGTGGTTAAAGGGGATGATGAGATATTTACCACTATGGTCTCTTTCTGAGTGTCCGCTGTGGTTTCACTTGCGTGGTTTTTCCGCCATCTTTGGTGTCTCCTACCTCCCCTTCTTGTCTGGCTAACTCCAGATCCTGTGGAGAGGGGGGGGAATATAGGATTAAAAACAGTTGTTTCAGAAATAGATGAACAATGTCCAGGGTTAACAAGTACCCCAGATTTTCCAGACACAGTCCTTTTGGATTTCGGGAGACTTTAGATGTGTTCCTCATATCACTCCTTCGGTTCTGTCTTTGTGATCCCTGCCAACAATAGACAAAGCCAGTAGAGTAATCCTCCATATCGCGTTGCCACTTTTTCCTCTTCGTGGCCTGAAGTTCACCTTTGATTTTGTCCAAGTGAGATTTACAGTTCATTAAATACGTTTCTAATTCCTCCTGTGTCAGTGTAACCCTTAGTTTGGATTCAATCTCCTGTAAGCTTTCTTTTATATTCATTATCTCCATCCGCAAAAACTCAATGTTCAATAGAATGATGTCCAATGAGTACTTATTTGAGATCCGTGCAAAGCGTGTACAAAAGTCAGCATTCAATGAGAAAAAATCAGGGCGCAACAAAGATCTCATGCCCCGTGGTATTCTATGTACATGATAATACTCAGTGAGAGTGACCAAGTGCATTTCTAGATTGATTAACCTCTTAGAAGTAAACTCAAACCTTTTCTTAAGGTCCAGTGTTGAAGGGGTTGAAAGAAAGGCGACATCCCTCTCCATGCCTTGCAGGATACGCTCCTCATCCTCAGCAGTATATGAAAAGACGTCTGGGTGTAGGCTCGCAGCGGCTTGATCCATAATGAAGGTGCTGTCTGTCCAGGTCCAATAATACAAAAACAAGAGTTATGAACAGCAGCACTCTAATGATGCCAGGTGCAAATCACTGTAGGGTCCCGGACCAGGGATCAGCGAAATAGAAAACAGGAAAACAGGCAGCACTCCGGACTTAGTGGAAAAATCGTGGGATTTATTAGCACCCAAACAACTGCAACGTTTCAGCTCAACTCAATGGAGCCTTTGTCAAGCAAAGTGTAGTGCTCAAGTGAACATTATATAGTGAAGACCATGATTATTCACTTAATCATCAATCAATGTTCATAGTGATACAAAGATAAAAAAATACAGTATAAAACATATTTTTAACATGATTGCGTGATACATTAAATTATAATACATGATTGGTATAAAAATTAAATTCATTGAATGAACGACATGAAATCATCATATGGGAAATAAACTTCCTAAAGTGTAAAATGAATAACTCGATTCCTTAATTCAATCACGTGCATCTGTGTGAATAATTAGACATAATAAAATAAGGACATACACTAATCACGGAAGCTTCCATGTATCCCGGGCTTGGCGTGGTACCAAGTGCGTCTACGCACGGTCAAATGTCGCGAGAGTATGACGCTGCCCGCTCACTGGCGCGCAGGGTTCTCCTCTCGCCCATCACAAAGATGGAGACCCTTGTATCTAAGTCATACTGCGCATGATCAAAACGGATCGCAATATACTAATCACAAACATTGAAATAATATACTAAGGGCATAATGTATTATCAAAGTGAAAAGGAAACATGAGTATTCAGGTACTGAATTGTGGAAGCAGGTGACCACCGCAAAAACACACCAATGTTTCACGTGTCATCCCCAAGTGTAAGTAGAGGTCAAATCAGCTCACGCCTATTAACTCCTACCCATAGTCAACAGTACCTGTCCCATGAATTCCCTAGAGCATCCTTTTATGTATAGCACCTCAGAGGTCCGGGTTCGGTGCATGTTGTACCATACTCCTCATCCGAATCTACAGCATCAGGGGAGGGAATGGGTGTCACCCAAACCACTCCTACCATGGGATGATACAAAAAAGGATGACTTAAAAGGAAAAAAGATGAATAACTTGAATGAAAACATTGCGGTCCGTTTGAATATCACAGCAGAGAAATAAAGAACAGTTGTACCACGAATAAAATTACACATCCGTTCATATGGAAGTTTCATGCTGCGTCTTGTCCTTAATGTAGATGTGGAAATCCATTCCAGACTCAACTAAAAACAAAAAGACAAAAGAAAAGAATTTAACATAATGTCCTCTGCACTACCATAATCACACACTACAGAGGTTTGTGGAACGGACCCCCATCATGCACAAAGAGGGATCAGACCACCCTAAATTCGACATTCAACCCTTTAGGCTTTAATGTTTGTAAGCGGAATATCCAATAGAGTTCCCTTCGTTTTAGTAGGGTCACCCTATCACCTCCACGCCTAGGCATCTGAACTTGGTCAATAATGCGAAATCTCAAATCCCTTTCTTTATGCTTAGCCTCACACGAAATGCCTGGAGACCGGTAAGTCCATTTTTTTCTCCCTAATGCTGTATCTATGGTTATTGAGCCTTGTTTTCATGTCCCATGTCGTCTACCCTACATAGAGGAGGCGACATGGGCATTCCAACAAGTAAATTAAAGACCAGGTGGTACGGGCTGATGTGGGCACCAAGAAAACCTCCTTCCGTGCCTACTTTGGAGCTAGACGCACTGGTTGTTTTCCCTGTCATGGATGTGTGAACTGTCCCTTGATGTTGAGAGGTTCAACATTCACACATCCTGAGACGGGTGAGAGTTTTTCTATAAAACAACATCTCACTTGTGACTCCGCTTATGTGATTTACTTGTTGGAATGCCCATGTCGCCTCCTCTATGTAGGGGAGACGACATGGGACATGAAAACAAGGCCCAATAACCATAGATACAGCATTAGGGAGAAAAAAATGGACTTACCGGTCTCCAGGCATTTCGTGGAGGCTAAGCATAAAGAAAGGAATTTGAGATTTCGCATTATTGACCAAGTTCAGATGCCTAGGCGTGGAGGTGATAGGGTGACCCTACTAAAACGAAGGGAACTCTATTGGATATTCCGCTTACAAACATTAAAGCCTAAAGGGTTGAATGTCGAATTTAGGGTGGTCTGATCCCTCTTTGTGCATGATGGGGTCCGTTCCACAAACCTCTGTAGTGTGTGATTATGGTAGTGCAGAGGACATTATGTTAAATTCTTTTCTTTTGTCTTTTTGTTTTTAGTTGAGTCTGGAATGGATTTCCACATCTACATTAAGGACAAGACGCAGCATGAAACTTCCATATGAACGGATGTGTAATTTTATTCGTGGTACAACTGTTCTTTATTTCTCTGCTGTGATATTCAAACGGACCGCAATGTTTTCATTTAAGTTATTCATCTTTTTACCTTTTAAGTCATCCTTTTTGTATCATCCCATGGTAGGAGTGGTTTGGGTGACACCCATTCCCTCCCTGATGCTGTAGATTCGGATGAGGAGTATGGTACAACATGCACCGAACCCGGACCTCTGAGGTGCTATACATAAAGGATGCTCTAGGGAATTCATGGGACAGGTACTGTTGACTATGGGTAGGAGTTAATAGGCGTGGAGCTGATTTGACCTCTACTTACACTTGGGGATGACACGTGAAACATTGGTGTGTTTTGCGGTGGTCACCCGTTTCCACAATTCAGTACCTGAATACTCATGTTTCCTTTTCACTTTGATAATACATTATGCCCTTAGTATATTATTTCAATGTTTGTGATTAGTATATTGCGATCCGTTTTGATCATGCGCAGTATGACTTAGATACAAGGGTCTCCATCTTTGTGATGGGCGAGAGGAGAACCCTGCGCGCCAGTGAGCGGGCAGCGTCATACTCGCGACATTTGACCGTGCGCAGACGCACTGGTACCACGCCAAGCCCGGGATACATGGAAGCTTCCGTGATTAGTGTATGTCCTTATTTTATTATGTCTAATTATTCACACAGATGCACGTGATTGAATTTAGGAATCGAGTTATTCACTTTACACTTTAGGAAGTTTATTTCCCATATGATGATTTCATGTCGTTCATTCAATGAATTTAATTTTTATACCAATCATGTATTATAATTGAATGTATCACGCAATCATGTTAAAAATATGTTTTATACTGTATTTTTTATCTTTGTATCACTATGAACATTGATTGATGATTAAGTGAATAATCATGGTCTTCACTATATAATGTTCACTTGAGCACTACACTTTGCTTGACAAAGGCTCCATTGAGTTGAGCTGAAACGTTGCAGTTGTTTGGGTGCTAATAAATCCCACGATTTTTCCACTAAGTCCGGAGTGCTGCCTGTTTTCCTGTTTTCTATATATATATATATATATACACACACACCATATTTTTCACCCTATATGACTCACCTTTCCATAAGATGCACCTAGAGGAGGAGAAAAAGAAAAAAAATATTTTTTATTAGAATTCAGGTCAGTCAATCAGTCCACCAATCTGACCCCCAATGTTAATCAGACCTCAGCTCAGAGCCCCAATCAGACCTCAGCTCCTGCCCCAGTTTTAATAAGACCTCCAATCAGACCCCAATATGAATGACCCCTAATTAGAGATGTCCCGAACTATTCGCCGGCGAACAGTTCCCTGCGAACATCGCTTGTTCGCGCTCGCCGCGGCGGGCGAACATATGCAATGTTCAGTCCACCCACTATACATCATCATTAAGCAAACTTTGACCCTGTACCTCACAGTCAGCAGACACATTCCAGCCAATCCGCATACTCTCCCTCCCAGACCCTCCCACCTCCTATCAAAAAAGGACAGCATCCATCTTAGATTCATTATGAAGCTGCAGTGTTAGTTTTAGCAGGGAGAGTGCTGCTGCTGCTGAATTAATATAGGGATTCTAGGGAAAGCGTTAGCTACTAGTGTTATGTGTCCACTCCAGTCCTCAAAGGCTCATCTGCTGTAAGGACAGCGTCCTTACAGCACCCCAAAAAGCCCATTTTAGGGATGGTACATCGGTCTGCTTTTATATATATATATATATATATATATATATACATATATATATTATATTATATTGCAGTTCCCTGCCTGTGTGTGAGAGGCCGCAGGCCTACAGACTGTACTGTGTGCACACCACGCATATAGGCTGGCACAGTACCTTGCAGATAAAAAGGTAATCTAATTTTTACCCTTTAATATAATTTCAGTTGCCTACCACTGCCAGTGTGTGTCAGGTCCACACAAACTGTACTGTGCCCACTGCCAGTGCCCACCACTCATATCGGGTGGCACAGTACCTTGCACGCATAGTACCACTATTCAAAAAAAAAATGACAGGCAGAGGCAGGCCACCCCGCAGGGGCCGTCGTGGTGCTGTGATTTCCTTTGGCCCTAGAATAATGCCGAGTGTTCAGAGGCCACATACCCTGAACTCGAAAATTCTGAGGACATAGTTGACTGGCTTACACAAGACACCCAATCTTCTACAGCTTCCACTCGGAACCTTGACGCACCATCTTCCTCCAGCTCAGCTTCGGGCACCTCTCAAGTTATCACTCGCCCGCCCGTGGCCACCACCAACACTAGCACCACTGACGCTTATTTTGATCTGTCAGAGGATTTATTTACACATCAGTTGGAAGAAATGAGTGATGCGCAACCATTATTGCCAGAGGAAGTAGATAACAGGGATATGTCTCAGTCAAGCAGCATTACACACATGGACGTACGGTGTGATGATGTTGTACCCGCTGCTGCTTCCTTTGCTGAGTTGTCAGATACAAGTGAAGCGGTTGATGATGAAGATGTATCCGTGGTTGTCACGTGGGTGCCCGCTCGAAGTGAAGAAGAACAGGGGGAAAGTTCAGATGGGGAGACAGAGATGAGGAGGAGACGAGTTGGAAGCAGATGGAGGTCGTCGCAAGGAGCTAGTGGCACAGTCAGACAGCATGTATCGGCACCCGGGGTCAGCCAGACAGCATGCCAATCAACGCATGCTGTTGCCACCACCAGAATGCCATCATTGCAAAGCTCAGCAGTGTGGCATTTTTTTTGTGTTTCTGCCTCTGATAACAGCGATGCCATTTGCAACCTGTGCCAAAAGAAACGGAGTCGTGGGAAGTCCAACACCCACCTCGGTACAACTGCTTTGCGTAGGCACATGATCTCACATCACAAACGCCTATTGGATCAACACATGAGTACAAGCAGCACACAAACTCAAAGCCACCATCCTCTTCCCGGTCCAGCATCTTCAGCCACGTCAACCACTGCTGTCCTCCTTGCCCTCTCTCAACCACCCGCCACTCCGCCTCTCACCTTCAGCAGTTCCTGCTCGACTGCCCACAGTCAGGTGTCTGTCAAGGAAATGTTTGAGCGTAGAAAGCCAATGTCACAGAGTCACCCCCTTGCCTGGCGTCTGACAGCTGGCTTGTCGGAACTCTTAGTCCGCCAACTTTTACCATACAAGCTGGTGGAGTCTGAGGCCTTCAAAAAATTTGTAGCTATTGGGACACCACAGTGGAAGGTACACGGCCGAATTTTCTTTTCACAAAAGGCAATCCCAAACCAGTACTCTATTGTGGAAAAGGAAGTCATGGCATATCTGGCACACAGTGTTGGGGGCAAGCGTCCATATGACCACTGATACCTGGTCTGCAAAGCACGGTCAGGGCAGGTATATCACGTACACTGCACATTGAGTAAACCTGCTGACAGCTGCCAAGCATGGAATGCGTGGCTCTGCAGCGGAGTTGGTGACACTGCCACGACTTGAAGGCAGGCCTGCTGCCACCTTCTCTACTCCTCCTACTCCATCCTCTTCGCTATCCTCCTTGGCTGGGTCCTCTTATGCTGCTGCGTCTTGCTCCACATCAACTGCACCCTTCCAGCTCCCCAGGGACTTTTCCAAATCCCGGATACTACAGTGTCACGCCGTCTTGGGGTTGACTTGCCTGAAAGCAGAGAGTCACACCGGACTAGCACTCCTTTCCACTCTGAACGCACAGGTGGATCAGTGGCTGACCCCGCACCAACTGGAGAAAGGCAAAGTGGTGAGTGAAAACGGAAAGCAATCTGTTGGCGGCATTGAATTTGGGCAAGTTGACACATGTGCCTTGCATGGCACATGTGTTGAATCTGATCGTACAACGCTTTGTGTGTAAGTACCCAGGCTTACAGGACGTCCCCAAGCAGGCCAGGAAGGTGTGTGTCCATTTCAGGCGTTCCTACACCGCCATGGCGCACTTTTCCGATATTCAGCGGCGAAACAACATGCCAGTGAGGCGCTTGATTTGCGACAGCCCGACACATTGGAATTCAACACTCCTAATGTTTGACCGCCTGCTCCAACAAGAAAAAGCCGTCAACGAGTATTTGTATGACCGGGGTGCTAGGACAGCCTCTGCGGAGCTGGGAATTTTTTTGCCACGTTACTGGACGCTCATGCGCAATGCCTGTAGGCTCATGCGTCCTTTTGAGGAGGTGACAAACCTAGTAAGTCGCACTGAAGGCACCATCAAGACCTCATCCCATTTGTTTTCTTCCTGGAGCATGCCCTGCGAAGAGTGCTGGATCAGGCCATAGATGAGAGTGAAGAGGAAGAGGAAGAGTTGTGGTCACCATCACCACCAGAAACAGCCTTATCATCATCGCTTGCTGGACCTGCGGCAACGCTGGAAGAGGAGTCTGAGGAGTCAGAGGAGGAATGTGGCTTTGAGGAGGAGGAAGACCAACCACAGCAGGCATCCCAGGGGGCTCGTTGTTGTCACCTATCTGGGACCCGTGGTTTTGTACGCGGCTGGGGGGGAAGAACAGACCTTCAATGAGATCAGTGAAGACGAGGAACGGGAGATGAGTAGCTCGACATCCAACCTTGTGCAGATGGGGTCTTTCATGCTGTCATGCCTGTTGAGGGACCCTCGTATAAAAAGGCTGAAGGAGAACGACCTGTACTGGGTGGCCACGCTACTAGAACCCCGGTATAAGCAGAAAGTGGCTGAAATGTTACCGAATTACCGGAAGTCGGAAAGGATGCAGCAGTTCCAATTTAAAAAGTATGCTTTACACAGCGTATAAGGGTGATGTCAGAGCACAATGGAAATCTAACAGGGGAAGAGGTGAAAGTAATCCTCCTCCTACCACGACCACCCCGGCAAGGACAGGACGCTATACAGACATGTTGTTGATGGAGGACATCCAGAGCTTTTTAAGTCCTACGCATCACCACAGCCCTTCGGGGTCCACCCTTAGATAACGACTCGACCGACAAGTAGCAGACTACCTCGCCTTAACTACAGATATCGACACTCTGAGGAGCGATGAATCCCTTGACTACTGGGTGTGCAGGCTTGACCTGTGGCCTGAGCTATCCCAATTTTTGATAGAACGTCTGGCCTGCCCCGCTTCTAGTGTCCTGTCAGAAAGGACCTTCAGCGCAGCAGGAGGTATTGTCACTGACAAGAGATGTCGCCTAGGTCAAAAAAGTCTAGATTACCTCACCTTTATCAAGATGAATAAGGCGTGGATACCCTAGGGACTGACAGTGGGGGATACATTTGACTAAAAAAGGCCTGATGAGATGCCTTTGGCTAAAAATGGTCCCCACGTTGCTGTATTTAATCTCTGCCTGCCGGATGATTTGCGTGACTTCTCCGCCACCAACTAGGGTTCAAGCCGCAATGTTTTAGTACTTTCTGCCTGGAAAACATCAATTTTTCCGGCCGCTGCTACAGCAGTGGCTGCAACAATACCTAATTTTTCAGGCATGTGTACATGCCGAATTTTTCTGGCCTCTGGTGCTGCACTGTGGCTGCAAAAACAAAACAAAAAAAAGGCATATACATGTGTCAATTCCCCTTCATGATCGTTACCTTGTTGTGGTGTAGGGGCTTGCGTATTACAATGAAGCGATCACCTCTATGAGTGTGTTGGCAATGTTGGCACACCCCAGATGATAAGGTTGTTGCTTCATTGTGAACAGACCAAAAGCGATCGGCTGGATAATTTTTCATAGAAAAAATTATAATTTTCTTTGTGATCATCTAAGGTGATCATTAAAGCCTACTAGGCCAATAATGGGCCCACACTGCAGAATCATTGTTTTCTTGGTCACTTTACTGTCACTGAACTACCTTAGCACGACCATAGGCTTTGAAAAACCACTATCGCCTGCAATCTCCCAAACGTGCGCACAAGCACAGTCATCACTACACCAAGATTGACGCATAGAGGAATAACATTTATGTCATGAGTGTGTCAACTATTGACAACTCTGCAGTTGTCTAAAATCTATTCGATACCGTCCCCTTGCAGGGCAGAGACAGTTCTTAAGACTACATTCACATGTTTACAAGTGTTTCGGATCCACAGATCCGAGAAACCTAAAACGGCAATGTGCGTTCCGCATTTTGCGGACCTCACATCGCCAGAACTATATAGAAAATGCCTTTTCTTGTCGCAATTGCGGACAAGAATGGGATAATGTAATATTTTTTGCGGACCAGAGTGCGGATCCGCAATTCCGTATCCGAGCAGGACATAGTCTGTCCCCATAGAAACAAATGGGTCTGCAATTCTGTTCGCAAAATGTGGAACAGAATTGCGGATCGTGTGAATGGGGCCTAACACTAGGGCTCTCCTTTCCAGCAGCAGCACTGCTGGGCGGCATACTGCCTCCACTTTGTGCTGCTTTACTGGCATTGCAGGGCTCTATTGGATCCCTATTCTATAACATTGTGTTTTCAAGGATATTGAATTTTAAGCTATTCCCATTTCCACAAATGTTGGATATACGGTATACAAGTCTAGATTCTGCACAGTGCTTGTGCTTCCATTGAGAAGAAACTTTTATAACATCTTTTGCTTATTCCCACGTGAGCTGAAGTCCTGGACTGTGTAAAATTTAACACAGTCCAGGAGGACTCCAACTCACAAGGGTTAAATTAAGCAAAATATGTTGCTCTGGAAACACAGGCAGGCACTGTGCAGAATCTAGACTTGTATATCCACCATTAATGGAAGAAATCACAATAGCTTAAAATTCATTATCCTTTCAAAGTTATAATTATAGTATTTGATAGATAAAAAGATCATCATCTCCTTTGCGGAGGTGACAAACCTGGTCAGTCAAACCCAAGGCAACATCATCGACCTCATGCCATATGCATTTTTCTGGAGCGTGCCCTGCGAAGAGTGCTGGATCAGGTTGTAGATGAGCATGAAGAGGAAGAGTTGTGGTCACCATCACCACCAGAAGCAGTCTTGTCGTCGTCGATTGCTGGACCTGCGGCAACGCAGAGAGAGGAGTCTGAAGAAGAGGAGTCAGAGGAGAAAGGTGGCTTTGAGGAGGTGGGAGACCAACCACAGCAGGCGTCCCAGGGGGCTTGTTGTCACCTTTTGGGGACCCTTGGTGTTGTATGTGGCTGGGTGGAGGAAGAGAACTTTAATGACATCAGTAAGGACAAGGAACTGGACATGGCTAGCTTGGTATCCAACCTTGTGCAAATGGGGAGTTTGCGGTTGTGCAAATGGACTGTTTGCGGTTGTTTGCGGTGCGTTAAACGGGGAGTTTGGTTTGTCAGAGTTTGGTCTGTCACTGTGAAGCGGGCGTAACCCTTACACTACCTGATCGATACAACATCACACCTGATCGTATACACACACTGGATGTTTTAACCACTTGCCGCCACGCTAACGCCGATGGGCGTCAGCGCGGTGGCTCTCTGAGGTCTCACTGCCGCTTATCGGCGTCATCTCGTGAGACCTGAGATTTCGCATGTTTATGTGATCGGAGCCGGGACAACTGAAACTACAGCCTGCCAGCGCTGATCATGCGCTGGCAGGCTGTAGATGCGGAAAAAAACGCATTTAAATCGCATATCAGACGCTGTTTTGTAAACAGCGTCTGATATGCCTGCTGTCTGCTCGTCTGGTGGTCCCTTTGTTTGGGACCACCAGAGGAAACAAAGGTAAAGTGCACCAATCACTACACACACACCCCCCCCCCATCACTGATTAACCCCTGATCCCCCATGTCACCCCCCTGATCACCGATGTCACCCCCTGATCACCCCTGTCACCCCCCCTGTCACTAATCACCCCCCTACAGGCTCATTCAGACGTCCGTATGTGTTTTGCGGATCCATGGATCTGCGAATCCGCAAAATACGGACACCGGCAATGTGCTTTCCGCATTTTGCAGACCCGCACAGAACTATATTGAAAATGCTTTTTTTTGTCCGCAATTGCGGAACGGAAGTGCAGACCCGGAAGCGCGGATCCGTAATTCCGGATCCGAGCGGGACAAAGTCTGTCCCCATAGAAATGAATGGGTCTGCAATTCCGTTCCGCAAACAGAATTGCGGACGTGTGAATGGGGCATAAGGGTCCATTATCACCGCCAGTTAGTTAGCTACTTGTTAGGTAGCTAGCGCCCAGCCCACCGCAGTCACTGATTTTGGCAGAGATTTTTTCATCCACATTGATCGATGCGAATGAAAAAATCTGTGCCGTTCATTTTATTTTTTATTTTTCAGCCCAGAGGCTGAACGAAAAAAAAAAATCTCATTCCCCGTATGCTCAATATAAGGAGAATCGCAGAAACTCCTAATGCTGGACATACGTGTAATGATTGCGGAGACACTCAAATGCCAGGGCAGTACAAACACCTCACATGTGACCCCATTTTAGAAAGAAGACGCCCCAAGGTATTCCGTGAGAGTTATGGTGAGTTCATGTAAAATTTTATTTTTTGTCACAAGTTAGTGGAATATGAGACTTTGTAAAAAAAAATATATATATATCAATTTCCGCTAACTTGTGCCAAAATTTTTTTTTTTATATGAACTCGCCATGCCCCTCACAAAATACCTTGTGGTGTCTTCTTTCCAAAATGGGGTCACTTGTGGGGTATTTATACTGCCCTGGCATTTTAGTGGTCCTAAAGCGTGAGAATCCAAATATGTAAAAATGCCCTGTGAAATCCTAAAGGAACTCATTGGTTTTAGGGCCCCTTTGCGCATCTTGGCTGCAAAAAAGTGTCACACATGTGGTATCGCCGTACTCAGGAGAAGTAGGGCAATGTCTTTTGGGGTGTATTTTTATATATACTCATACTTTGTGTGAGAAATATCGCTGTAAACGACAACTTTTTCAATTTTTTTATACAAAGTTATCAATTTACAGAGATATTTCTCTCACCCAGCATGGGTATATGTAAAAATACACCCCAAAACACATTGCCCTACTTCTCCTGAGTACGGCGATACCACATAAGTGACACTTTTTTGCAGCTAAAGGGGCCCAAATTCCAACAAGTACCTTTAGGTTTTACATGGCTGCTCACAATTTAGCCCCGCCCAAAATGCCAGAGCAGTAAACACACCCCACAAATGACCCCATTTCGGAAAGTAGACACCCCAAGGTATTCACTGAGGGGCATAGTGAGTCCTTCTGAGATTTTTTTTTTTTTGCCAGAAGTTAGCAGAAATGGAAACTTTATTATTATTTTTTTTTTCCTCAGAAAGTGTCATTTTCCGCTAACTTGTGAAAAAAAATGAAATGATACATGAACTCACCATGCCCCTCCGTGAATACTTTGGGGTGTCTTCTATCTAAAATGGTGTCATTTGGGGGGTATTTATACTTTCCTGGCATTCTAGCACCTGAAGAAACATGACAGGTGCTCAGAAAGTCAGAGCTGCTTCAAAATGCAGAAATTCACTTTTTGCACCATAGTTTGTAAGCGCTATAACTTTTACCCAAACCAATAAATATACACTTATTGGATTTTTTTTATCAAAGACATGTAGAACAATACATTTTGTGAAAAATTCATATAGAAATGTATTTTTTTTTTGAAAAATTTTACAACAGAAAGTGAAAAATGTCATTTTTTTGCATTTTTATTAATAGCAAAAAAAGTTAAAATGTCAGCAGCAATGAAATACCACCAAATGAAAGCTCTATTAGTGAGAAGAAAAGGAGGTAAAATTCATTTGGGTGGTAAGTTGTATGGCCGAGCAATAAACGGTGAAAGTAGTGTAGTGCGGATTTGTAAAAAAGGGTCTGGTCACTAGGGGGGTATAAACCTGTGGTCTTCAAGTGGTTAAAGCACGTTATTCCAGACAATTTAGGAATGTTAGGTGATTTATGTCCTTTATGGATTAAAACCCGACCCTGCGTCAACTACGTAATTTTCCATGGATCCCCCTCTGGCATGCCACAGTCCAGGTGTTTGTCCCCTTGAAACAACCTTTCCATCACTATTGTGGCCAGAAAGAGTCCCTGTGGGTTTTAAAATTCGCTTGCCTATTGAAGTCTTTAGCGGTTCGCGATCATTCGCGGAAGTTCCCGTTCGCCGTTTGCGAACGGAAAATGTTATGTTCTGGATATCTCTACCCCTATTCAGACTGCCAATGTAAATAAAAAACCCCATTCAGACCTCGGATCAGACAATGTGAATTTCCCCCCAGACCTCAGATCAGAGCCCAAATTTGAATAAGACCTTCCCTCATTTAAACCTCAGATCAGACTCCCAATTCAAATGACATTCAGACCTCAGATCATACCCCCGTGCTCAGAGCAAATTAATAAAAAAATAAAATAAACTTCTCTCATACGATCCAGCTCCCTTCTTCCTGCTGTGCACTGTGCTGTGATGCGGTGCGCACAGTGTGAGTTCACAGAGTGCCAACGTCCTCATTGCCTGTGCAGTGCACAGCCATAGCACAGGCAGTGGCCGAGGACAAGGAAGCAGTGAGTACTTTGCCCGGGGAGTGCTACATTCACTGATTCCTTGTCCCCTTGTACAAATGAGCGCTTCCAAAATGGAAGCTCTCATTAGTATTCACTCCATAAGAGGCACTATGGACATATCCATTTTTGCACCCAGGCAGCCGCTCTGAGATGAACTATGAGATGCTCCAATGCTCTACCTTGGCCTGCGCTGTAATGTGCAGGGCAAGGGCATTCTTATTTAAAAATTTTATACTGCTAGGTGGAGGCTAGGGCAGCACTAAAGCCCACCCATTAGTGCCAGTAATATCACCGGGAACACTGCTAGGTGGAAGCCTTCCGCCTAGCAGAGACCCAGTACATTACTGGATCTGTAGTAAAAGCCCTTGCCCTGCACGATTCAGCTCAGAGTGACTCAGAGGGGCTGAATGGGTAAGAAAGGAGATATGCAGCTCTTATCCTGGACAACCCCTTTAAAGGCAGTTTGTCACCAGGAAGTTCACTGTTAAAGGGAGTCTTTCACCCATATGGCCATATAGAGTGTTTATTCCGCCCAATAGCACAGATATAGAAGAATGCAAGGGTACCTTTTTCTTTTTCTTCATACTTGAAGTAGGTGTAAAAACAAAGTTTAATCCTTATGCAAATGAGCTCTTGTAGATGCCCAGGGGCAATTAAGTACATTGAGGATGGGCTCAAGTCACTCTATGCACCCTTGTGTCATGAAAGGGTAGAGAACAGTGCAGCCCTATGCTCCACCCGCACTGCTCTCAAGGCACCAAATTTTTTAAAAAGATCGATTCGGATAGTTGGTGCTGCTACTACCCACATTCTGGCTCTGAGTCTTTTGTTTGGAATCCCTGACTTTTTTGTGCACTACCCTGTGTATTGATGTAGTAGTCACTAGGGATGAGCTATACGAAGTCGATTCGCAAAAAAGTATTAGAATGTATTGGCTCCGATGAACCGAAGTAATAACTTCATAAATTAATTTATGTAAAGAAACATTTCCCGAACTCGGGTTCGGTAACAAGGTACCACTTGGAACTGAACCCGAATTCGGGAAATTGTTTTTTACACTACAAATTAATTTATGAAGTTATTACACAAAGTCTCACGAGACTTCGCGAAGCAATAACTTCGGCTCATCGGAGCCAATACATTCTAATACTGTAAGGAGCTCCTTCTTCCGTACAGTAATGGAACAAAGTTTTATGCAAATCGAGTTCGGATGTTTCATTCAAAGTCGATTCGCTTATCCTTAGTAATCACATTCATATGCTGCTAGTTTGAATATAATCAATCACCCCGTCCCCCAAAAAATTAAAATAAAAACTTGTGAGTAAAGGTAATCGGATTTTGGCCTAAATTTGTTACCACTCCCAGACATTTTTGTGTGCTACACTGTGTTCTATACAGATAGTTCTCCCACCCATAGTAATAGTGCTCCTCAAAGACCCACCAATAGTAATTCCCCTCTAGATTGCCCTCATTAGTAATATTGATCCCTACAGTGCCCCCAACAGTGATAATGCTGCCTAAGAGAGCCTTCAGTATTTATAATGCCCTCACAGAGCCCCCAGTAGAAATAAGAACACCTAATGTCACCTGGATTTAAAATGCCCCTACAATGCCCCAGTATTTATATTGCCCCCTATTGTTATAATGCTCACCCTGAAGCGCTCACAGTATATCTATCTATCTATCTATCTATCTCACCCCTACTGTAATACTGCTGACCTTGAAGCGCCCCCAGTATTTAGAATGACCCTGCAGTGCTCTCTGTAGTTATATTCCTCCCTTCAGTGCCCTCAGAAATCCTCAGCCCCTCCACCATATGGTCCCATGTAAATTACATTCTTTCCCTCCCTCTGCCGTAGAGTCCCATGTAAATAACATCACACCATCTCTCCATCCCCGTCCAATATATAGTCCCATGTAAATATCATCACCCCCTCCCCAGCTGCCTTCAACATACAGTCCTATATAAATAATATCACCCCCTCCCCAGCCACCTCCAACATACAATGCCATATAAACAACATCACCCCCTCAACATTCAGTCCCATGTAAATAACATCACTCCATCCCTCAGTCCCCTCCAACATTTAGCCCCATGTAAATAACCTAGCTCCCTTCCACAGCCACCAACATACAGTCCTATGTTAATAACATCACCCTGCCCCATCCACCTCCTACATGCAGTCCCATGTAAATAACATCACCCCTTAACAGTCAGTCCTATGTAAATAACATCCCTCCCTTCAGCCCTAACCTACAGTCCCAGTTAAATAACTACAACTCCCAGTATTACTCTGCCTCTCACACTGATAATCTACCCCTTCACTTACCTCTGACACACACCTCACCACAGCTTCTTCCCCAGGACCTCTCTTCACTGCTGAGCGCCATCCTCTCCTGCACAGGTCACATGATGGTGACATCATGGCAGGTCCTCAACCACTGCCTTTTGCACTGATCAGATAGACAACAACTCAAAGGAAGCCCTAAATCTATTTAGGCTTCGGCAGCACTCCAATATCAATAGGTAAAGAAGAGTGTCATAGTCTTAAAACGTAACTTTTAACAATGTCTAACAGTAATAAAATAAAATAAACCACTGTGATACACAAATATAAAATGGAGGACCAAGTGTGGTGCCCCAGTACTGGTAGAGTAAACAAACCTGCTCCACCTGGTGAAAGGTGTAAGCAGTCTTACCAGACCCTTGGAGACAATAGGATCATCCAGGGACGATGTCTACAAAACGTCAGGTATGAGCCGCACGGGAGGTCAGCATCTTGGTTGGTTTCTGTGTAGTCGATGCAAATGAGGCCCTATATCACCCTATAAATGGGTAAGGGGTCTAGTTTACAACTGCCTATCTTACTACTGCCTATCTACACAGAGCACCCGACCCGACAGGGGTGACCCCGTCCGGAAACCTGTCCCTACTTCGGACCTGATCCCTAAGTCTAATAGTAATGTGGCCAGTTAATGCAATTCCGATGACCTCCCGACGTGGCACGTTTCTGTCTGTGTCGAACGCCTGGTTAGTAAGGCCCAAAACAGGCTAGTCACTAAGGGGTTAATTTCTTTATTCGGTTTATATGATTAATACAGTTAAGATATTTTTTTGTTTGTTTTGCCTGGATATTCGCACGCAGTTTGTTATAATAAACTATTCACTTGAATAAAAAAAAAAAAAAAAGTGATTGCAGATTATAACCTTTTTCTTAGTTTTCTCCTGAGAGGCTCCTTGTAGTATAATTATTGTCAACTGGTGTAACCATAGGCAGAAACAAGAACTCAGCTAGAAATTGGATGACTGATGATTGATGATAGATGATTAAAGGGGTTCTGCAGTTTGTTTAAACTGATGATCTATCCTTTGGATAGATCATCAGCATCCGATCGGCGGCAGTCTGACACCCAGGCCAGTGACGTCATGACTTGTATCAACTGGCTTGGCCGTGGCTAAACTCTGTTCACTTGAATGGAGCTTAGCCGCGCCCAGGCCAGTTGATACAAGTCGTGATGTCACTGAGCCAGCGGTAAACAGTGAGAAGGCCGCGGCGCTTTAGGAGCGCAGCTGCCTTCTCAAACAGCCGATCGGCGGGGGTCCAGGGTGTCAGACCCCTGCCGATCAGATGTTGATGATCTATCCAGAGGATAGATCATCAGTCTAAACAAACTGCAGAACCCCTTTAAGTATGATTGTATCTATGTATGGTAAGCCCGTATACTGTGGATGAATGGTGTCTGTAACATGTAGAAGAACAGCTTTACATCTCATTTAATAGCAGAATATTCTACTTGGATAATAATCAACATGCATTAATTGATTGTACCAGAACCTATTTGCATCCGCTTTCATACAATGTAATGATAATACTCACCCTCAGAACTAATCTATAGTATGTATCTAAGGAGGAAATATAATGAAATGTATGAAAAGTGTGCAATAGTTTTTCAGCCCTCGTTCAAGCAGTCCTTTATTGCCCTCTAGTGGAATATTTGGTGAACAGAAACTTGTCTTGCAATTGCTGCATAATCACATAAAATAACCTTTTAGCACAAAAATATTTGTAACAAAAAAATAAACATATACGGTACATTTTTTGATAATATAACTAAAAGATTGACAGATGATTTTATGCTATTATGGGCAGCACCGTGGCTCACTGATTAGCTGGGAGTCCTAGGTTCAAATCCAACCAAGGAGAGCATCTGCATCGAGGTTGTAAGTTCTCACCATGTTTGCATAGGCTTCCTCCCACACTCCAAAGAGATACTGATAGGGAATTTAGATTGTGGGCACAACCAGTCATTGTAATGTGCTGACACTGCTGAAGAACATGTCAGCTCTATGTCATTAAAATAGCATATTTTGGATGCTTGTACTTCATAACATAATCAGTGGCATACCTACCACATAGGCAGACCACGCAGCTGCTATGGGGCCCGTGAGAAAGAGGGGCCCGCAGTGGAGGAGAGGCCCCGTCCCCTAATTGCTCCTGTCAATCTTTCTAAATGAAAAAAATAGTAAAAGTGTATGAGTGCCGCAACCAAGTTTTTCAGAAGACGATTAGTGCTCACTCCTCAGCACCCCCAATGGCTGTGGCAGAAGAAAAAGTTGAATGATAGCTGTAGATGGAGGGCACTCAATAGCTGGCAGTAAACGGATATTATTTGGCGCAACTATTTATTACTTGAAATATATACACAAATACTTTCTATTAGCAAACAAATATACAACAATGGTGTGTGGCTACAAAACCAGCAAATAAAGGGAACAATGGGATATATAAAAAGCGAGTTTAATATATGCAACTATAAAATAATGTGCACAATAAAAGAAACAGCAGCAGAAATAAACACGAGGTACGAGGTATAATAGATGCAGTGTGTATAAATATATAGTATATACAGCAGTGTACTGATATGTGAGGTACGACGTATAATAGATGCAGTGTGTACAGATATATAGTATATACAGCAGTGTGCTGATATGTGAGGTACGAGGTATAATAGATGCAGTGTGTATAGATATATAGCATATACAGCAGTGTGCTGATATGTGAGGTACGGGGTATAATAGATGTAGTGTGTACAGATATATAGTATATACAGCAGTGTGCTGATATGTGAGGTACGAGATATAATAGATGCATTGTGTACAGATATATAGTATATACAGCAGTGTACTGTTATGTGAGGTACAAGGTATAATAGATGCAGTGTGTATAGATATATAGTATATACAACAGTGTACTGTTATGTGAGGTACAAGGTATAACGGATGCATTGTGTACAGATATATAGTATATACAGCAGTGTGCTGATTTGTGAGGTACGAGGTATAATAGATGCATTGTGTACAGATATATAGTATATACAGCAGTGTGCTAATATGTGAGGTACAAGGTATAATAGATACAGTGTGTATAGATATATAGTATATACAGCAGTGTGCTGATATGTGAGGTACGAGGTATAATAGATGCAGTGTGTACAGATATATAGTATATACAGCAGTGTACTGAGATGTGAGGTACGAGGTATAATAGATGCAGTGTGTATAGATATATAGTATATACAGCAGTGTGCTGATATGTGAGGTACAAGGTATAATATATGCAGTGTGTATAGATATATAGAATATACAGCAGTGTACTGTTATGTGAGGTACAAGGTATAATAGATGCATTGTGTACAGATATATAGTATATACAGCAGTGTACTGTTATGTGAGGTACAAGGTATAATAGATGCAGTGTGTATAGATATATAGTATACACAACAGTGTACTGATATATGAGGTACGAGGTATAATAGATGCATTGTGTACAGATATATAGTATATACAGCAGTGTGCTGATATGTGAGGTACGAGGTATAATAGATGCAGTGTGTATAGATATATAGTATATACAGCAGTGTACTGTTATGTGAGGTACAAGGTATAACAGATGCATTGTGTACAGATATATAGTATGTACAGCAGTGTGCTGATTTGTGAGGTACGAGGTATAATAGATGCATTGTGTACAGATATATAGTATATACAGCAGTGTGCTAATATGTGAGGTACGAGGTATAATAGATACAGTGTGTATAGATATATAGTATATACAGCAGTGTGCTGATATGTGAGGTACGAGGTATAATAGATGCAGTGTGTACAGATATATAGTATATACAGCAGTGTACTGTTATGTGAGGTACAAGGTATAATAGATGCAGTGTGTATAGATATATAGTATATACAGCAGTGTACTGTTATGTGAGGTACAAGGTATAATAGATGCATTGTGTACAGATATATAGTATATACAGCAGTGTGCTGATTTGTGAGGTACGAGGTATAATAGATGCATTGTGTACAGATATATAGTATATACAGCAGTGTGCTGATATGTGAGGTACGAGGTATAATAGATACAGTGTGTATAGATATATAGTATATACAGCAGTGTGCTGATATGTGAGGTACGAGGTATAATAGATGCAGTGTGTACAGATATATAGTATATACAGCAGTGTACTGTTATGTGAGGTACAAGGTATAATAGATGCAGTGTATATAGATATATAGTATATACAGCAGTGTGCTGATATGTGAGGTACGAGGTATAATAGATGCAGTGTATATAGATATATAGTATATACAGCAGTGTACTGATATGTGAGGTACAAGGTATAATAGATGCAGTGTATACAGATATATAGTATATACAGCAGTGTGCTGATATGTGAGGTATGAGGTATAATAGATGCAGTGTATATAGATATATAGTATATACAGCAGTGTACTGATATATGAGGTACGAGGTATAATAGATGCAGTGTTTATAGATATATAGTATATACAGCAGTGTGCTGATATGTGAGGTACAAGGTATAATAGATGCAGTGTGTATAGATATATAGTATATACAGCAGTGTGCTGATATGTGAGGTACGAGGTATAATAGATGCAGTGTGTACAGATATATAGTATATTCAGCAGTGTACTGTTATGTGAGGTACAAGGTATAATAGATGCAGTGTATATAGTATATATATATACAGCAGTGTGCTGATATGTGAGGTACGAGGTATAATAGATGCAGTGTATATAGATATATAGTATATACAGCAGTGTACTGATATATGAGTGCACGAGTATAATAGATGCAGTGTGTATAGATATATAGTATATACAGCAGTGTACTGATATGTGAGGTACAAGGTATAATAGATGCAGTGTGTATAGATATATAGTATATACAGCAGTGTACTGATATGTGAGTGCACGAGGTATAATAGATGCAGTGTGTATAGATATATAGTATATTCAGCAGTGTACTGTTATGTGAGGTACAAGGTATAATAGATGCAGTGTATATAGATATATAGTATATACAGCAGTGTACTGATATGTGAGGTACAAGGTATAATAGATGCAGTGTGTATAGATATATAGTATATACAGCAGTGTACTGATATATGAGGTACAAGGTATAATAGATGCAGTGTGTATAGATATATAGTATATACAGCAGTGTACTGTTATGTGAGGTACAAGGTATAATAGATGCAGTGTGTACAGATATATAGTATATACAGCAGTGTACTGATATATGAGGTACGAGGTATAATAGATGCAGTGTGTATAGATATATAGTATATACAGCAGTGTGCTGATATGTGAGGTACAAGGTATAATAGATGCAGTGTGTATAGATATATAGTATATACAGCAGTGTGCTGATATGTGAGGTACGAGGTATAATAGATGCAGTGTGTATAGATATATAGTATATACAGCAGTGTACTAATATGTTATGTACGAGGTATAATAGATGAAGTGTCTACAGATGTATTGTATATACAGCAGTGTACTGATATGTGAGGTACGAGCTGTAATTTATACCTCATACCTCATGTCAATACACTGCTGTATTTACTATATATCTGTACACACTGCATATATTATATCTCGTACCTCACATATCAATACACTGCTGTATTTACTATATACCTGTACACAATGCATCTATTATACCTCAACCTCACATATCAATACTCTTCTGTATATACTATAAATCTATACACACTGCATCTATTATACCTCGTACCTCACATAACAGTACACTGCTGTATATACCATACATCTGTACACACTGCATCTATTATACCTCGTACCTCACATAACAGTACACTGCTGTATATACCATACATCTGTACACACTGCATCTATTATACCTCTTTTGTGTGCCAGGGCTGTTTTGTAATCCCAATCCGGCCCTGATAGCATAAATTATAAAACGCAGCAGCAAGCATAGTTCATGGAACAAAGGCAGAGGCCTAGAATGGGTAGTGGGAGGGGCTATAAAAGGGAAATGGGGGCCCAATTTAGATTCTTGCTATGGGGCCCAGTGATTTCTATGTATGCCCCTGAACATAACTACATAACTCTTTCTAATACCTTTTGCCGCTGGATACTCAATTTGAATCTTAATAATTTTTGCAAGAGTGATGTAGAGGAAATAGGGAAACTTTTATAGTACAACTCAATCATAGAGTAGATACTGATCTTATATTTATGTTCAGTTTGACCTTAGCAGTGGTTTCCAAGATTAATGTGAAAAGGTTTTATATCGTTATGTATTTTATCAGGGTGCTGGCCACAAATAAATTGAACTTCATTAGGCTGCCTGTCACAGTGTGGTTCACTGAGACACTCACTGCTGTGTAGGCTGGCTGCATACACTCTTGCGTACAGGCAGCAGTTGATGTTCCCGTGTATGCTAGTTGCGGCCTTCTTAATGTGTGATCTATGTCCTGTGAATATTGTATCTTCCCTGTGTTTGTAGGGTTAATTCTGTTTGATTGCCAGGTGGTCAGGTGCTTTGATCTCCCTGCTATCTAGACCTGTGTGCCATATGCCTGAGTGTTCAGTCTATCTCCAGGAATGTTGAGCGGAGGGTGCTTTTGTGAATACTATGCTTCTGATTCCGCATGGGTTCCAAGTATGTTTGTATGTCTGAGAATGCCATGTTCCGCCAGGCTCTGTCTGTGATCCTGTATCCTGGTCTTGTGTCTGAACAGTGTTCTTTACTGTATGCTTAGATTGCTCGTGCCTTGCACCAACATCTCTGTTTCCTTGCAGGTCAGCTGCCAAGTGTGCCAGGACCATACTGGGAGGTATCGGTCCAGTTGTCCCCCTGCGGCATAGACCAGATCCCTGTATAGGGGTTAAAGGGTGAAACCAGGGGAGCCCTGGAGTAACACCCTTAGGTCTCATGCACACAAACGTTTTTTTTGCGGGTGTACGGGCCGTTTTTATGAGTTCCGTATACGGTCCATATACGGACCTATTCATTTCAATGGATCCGCAAAAAAAATGGAAGTGTTTCCGTATGCATTCCGTTTCCGTATTTCCGTTTTTCCGTTCCGTGCAAAGATAGAACATGTCCTATTATTGCCCGCAAATCACGGTCCGTGGCTCCATTCAAGTCAGTGGGTCTGCAAAAAAAAAACGGAAAGCATACGGAAATGAATCCGTATGTCTTCTGTATCCGTTCCGTTTTTGCGGAACCATCTATTGAAAATTTTAAGCCCAGCCCAATTTTTTCTATGTAATTACTGTATACTGTATATGCCATACGGAAAAACGGAACGGAAAAATAGAACGGAAACGGAAACACAACGGAAACACAACGGATAATAAAAACGGAACAATGGATCCGTAACATACGGTCCATTTTTTACGGATCCGTTGTTCCATTTTTGTTATCCGTTGTGTTTCCGTTTCCGTTCCATTTTTCCGTATGGCATATACAGTATACAGTAATTACATAGAAAAAATTGGGCTGGGCTTAAAATTTTCAATAGATGGTTGTCGCGCGTTTTCCGTGTGTTTTTGTGCGCCTTTTTGGCAATAGTAAACGCGCGTTTTACGTGCGTTTGTGTGATTGACTGCAGTGTTGTCCAATGACCAAATATCCCTGTCTATATGAAGTTTGGCCAATCAGAGTGCATTATGCAAAAACTGTGCCTAGCACCTGGGGTTTGGCCTTTCCAGCATGTTGCAAATTCCTAAACACGCGTTCGACACGCGTTTTCAGTGTCAAAAACACGCAAAATACAAGCGTTGCGCGTTCCCATTGAAGTCTATGGGCCAAAACGCGCGACAAACGCCCCAAAAAAAGCTCAAGTACTTGTTTATGCATCGGGTGTTTTTCAGCGCGTTCGAACGCGCTGTAAAACGAGAAAATGTGAACCAGTCCCAAAGGGAAGCATTGGTTTGCATTGGTTATGCGTTTTACAGCGCGTTCGAACGCGTTGTAAAACGCGCAAGTGTGAACTGAGGGTTAAGGTTTGGCCCAAAGTCAAACCGGCCACTTGGCACAGTGGTCACACTTCTACCAGTTTGCTCAGCTTTAAAACCTGCTGTCCTTCCTAGTTACGGTTCCCTCGTGGCGTGGTTTATTCTGATTGTTTGTGTCTGGTATTTTTGTTTAATAAACATTCGTTTTGGCTTTCTCTGGATCTTGTTGTCTGTTCTGTGTACACTTGTGATATGTTCAGGGATTTTCTAGACCCCTGAACATGACACTGCCAGCACATATTTGAATTTTGATCAGGTTTTTGATTCCGTTTTTGAAGCTCTAACCAGGACTAGAATAAAATAGATACGTGGAATTTTTCCTATATACTTTTGTCACCTTTATGATCCACACCTAATTTTAGCTTCAAAACGTACCTTAACAAAACCCAATAAAAACTTGTATGTACAGACACACTATACACATTCTGGTTGTCACATGTAGCAGAGATCCCACTCACTCATCACAGCCAACGGGGACATTATTTTGTGAGCGATACCTTGGTGTTCCAAAAACAGTTTTAATCTATGTAGCAATTTGCCAAGGGTGGCTGGTGTTTTGAGCATGTAAACCTGACTTAATACAACTATTTATTATTCAGGATCATCTTGACTGCCGTTACCCTACCGATCTTGTTCTCACTAGGAAAAATCTGCTGAAGAATGAGTATACAGTTACAATTTAAACCAATGTTAAAGGGGTTGTGCAGCTTTTTGTATTTTTTCTTTCCCTGGCTCCGTTCAGTGCTCTTCTGGTCCTGTATATCTGAACAGAAAAGGTCACATGCACCACTGCAGCCAATGACTGGCCTCAGAGGTGGGTCATGTGTCACTTGTCGACACATCACCGCTGAGGTCATTCATTGACTGCAGTGGCACATGTGACTCCTGTTGTTTGGAAGTTTACTTGCAGGACTGGAAAACCACTTAATGGAGCTAGGGCACTGGAATGGAATGGCAAGGAGCAGGTGCGTATGATTTTTTTGAACAGGTCCAACACACTACAGGGGACAAAAAAGATATGCCCAAAAACTGGACAATCCCGTTAAGCCTATCTTGGTTAAAGTGGTTGTTCATAATTTTTATATTGATGGCCTGTAATCAGTACAGCACATCAATATAACAATTCTGAACAACCCCTTTAAATTTTTAAGCTCCCCTGCGGATGGCTCCAGGAAGACAGAATTGTCTCTATTAACGTATTATGTGAGTTTCACACAAGCATGTGCAGACCCCACATGCTAGTGTGAAACTGCCCTAATAAAGGTGATGGCTGCATTGTCCAGACCGATGCTTAGCTTACCTGAACTTACCGCATCATACTGTCCACAAAAAGGGGTTCCGTTGTTCAGTGGTCCGTTTTTGCCTTCCGTTGTGTTTCCGTGTGTCTTCCGTTTTTTTTAGCGGACATGACCCAAAAGATTTTACCAAAAGACAGGCTGATAATTTTTCCCAAGTGCCTGCCAAGGGATCCGCAAAAAAAACGGACACGGAACGCGGATGACACACGGATGGCCATCCGCATTTTTTCACGGACCCATTGACTTGAATGGGTCCGTGAACCATTTTTCATGGACAAGAATAGGACAGGTTATATTTTTTTGACGGACTGGAATCACGGACTACGGACGCGGAGGACAAACGGTGCATTTGCCGAGGTTTCCACGGAAAACCAATGGGTCCGCAGAAAATCACGAAAAACGGAGCAACGGACACGGAATCAAACAACGGTCGTGTGCATGAGGCCTAAGGGTGATATTCTGGCGCCTCCCTGGTATTCACCCTTTAACCCCTAAACAGGGATGTGGACTTTGCTGAGGCTTACCAAAACAGACCTCTTTCTTCTGTGATGATCCCAGTTTACTTGGCAGCCAGTGTTGAGCAAATCAAAGCATCTGAAGTGGAATTATGTATGACGTAAAAAAAAGTCCTGTCAACAGGACTTTTTTTTTCCATCATACATAACGGAAAAAAACAGAAACAGTTATTTGTGCCCATAAAAATGTATTAGGATAGAGAAAAAAGGAATGCCCCTAAAGGGTTCTGTTTTTCATTCAGTCCTCGAATTCCATTATATTCTGTTATAATGGAACAGTATAATAGAATTACCTGACGCTGATGTGAACCTGCCCTTACTGTGTCTCAGTACTAAAGACTGGTTCAGTATATCACCAGGTGTATCTTTTTCAACGTCTGCAGCTTTTATAGTTAATCTGTTATTTTATACATAGACTTACTGTGCATTAGACCCAGTATTAAAGGGAATGTGTCCTTTAAATCATTTTTTTATGTTTAATATACTTTTAAAGAATTTTTGATGGTGTTTTTAATTTTCCATGTATTCCATATATTTAAACAAAAAAGTTAAAATCCTGCAGTTTTTACACTGGCCACTATGCCTAATGATTGGCGCCACTCCTTGGTTTATACAGACCACTTTACTGTAATTAACTCATTCTAATCCTGCCATGTAATTATATGACCTCTGTATACAGATTAACATTCATCCACCATGGGGCTGCCATAAAGAAATATTTTTAATGCTGTGTAAATGCTGTTAAGAACAGCTCACGCAAGATGGCAGCCCACATAATAATGCTCAAGAAATACAATTTTAAAAATCTACATCACAAAACAGATTAGAAAAAAAGGATACGTGTTACTATCTGGTGTTAACTGGCAGATAAAATTTTTGGTGACACATTTCCTTTAAAGGGCGGTTATTTTACACATGGATTTACTGTGCATCAGACTCAGTATTAAATGGCTGTCTAATATATCGCCGTGTCCATCTTTTTCAACTGCTGCCACATCCATAGTTAATCCATTATATTAAAGATGGACTTATTGTGCCTCAGTATTCAAGGGCAGTCTAATATATCGGCAAATGCATCTTGTTCAACTGCTGCAACCTTAAGGCCCCCTTTAGACGAGCCTGGTTTCCTGCTGCGGACTTGCAGCGCAGCACCCGGACTGACCTTCCAGCACAGCCGGGGTGGCATAGCATTATATTGATTTATTATAATGTTGTCACTGTTATCAAATACATTCCAGAACTATTAGGGTTACATAGCATCATAATGCAGTGCTGTAAGGTCAGGCCGGGTGCTGCACTGCAAGTCCGCAGCGTGACACCCGCTCGTCTGAAGGGGCCTAATAACTAATCTGATATTTTATACTTTGACTTACTGTGTGTCAGACTCAGTATGAAAGGGCGGTCAAATATATTTTGACGAGTGCATCTTGTTCAACTGCTGCGACATTCATAGTGTCAGGATCACTCTCTCTGCTTGGGGCGGCGATGACAGACTTCTCATCAAACAGGGGGTTTTCAAGTTAAAACTGTGCTTTATTTGTCACACAGCACATCAAACCTTTTAAGTTTGGCGTTATGTGGCACTAGGGATGAGCAAATCTACTTTGGATGCTTCATCCGAAGTCAATTTGCATAAAACTTCATTAGAATACTGTACGGAGTGGGTGCTTCATACAGTATTAGAATGTATTGGCTCCAACTTCGCGAATTCTCGCAAAACTTCGGGTAATAACGCAGAAATTTTCTACTGTAAAAAACCTTTGTACCGAACTCGGGTTCAGTTCCAGGTGGTACCTTGGAACCGAACCCGAGTTCGGTACAGAGGTTTTTTAGAATAGAAATTAATTTCTGAAGTTATTACCCAAAGTCTTACGAGACTTCACGAAGTAATAACTTCGGCTCATCGGAGCGAATACATTCTAAGGCCCCATGCACACGACCGTGGTTTGTTTCCGCGTCCGTTCCGTTTTTTTTCACGGATAGGATGCTTCCCCATTCATTTCAATGGGTCCGTCAAAAAATGCGGATGGTCAACCGTTTTTGTTCCGCATCCGTGATCCGTGTTTTCATTCCGTCAAAAAAATAGTGCATGTCCTATTTTTTTCACGTTTGCGGACAAGGATAAGCATTTTTACAATGGATCTGCCATAAAAATCGGATCCGTCAAAAAAAACCGTCCCACATCCTTTTTTTTTGACGGACGCAAAATTTCAAGGAGGAGCGGACGCGGAGGCAGGCAACGGTCGTGTGCATGTAGCCTAATACTGTACAGAGCATCTGAAGTCGATTCACTCATCCCTACTTGACACTTTGAGCACAGTTCCAGTGTCATACCACAAAAATAAACATACCTTGTCTGTCTAGGCTCTCACTTAGCACTATCTTATCTCACCTATAGGTCACTGTTCACAATGGGAAATCTGGTTTCACACATCCATACGGCCTAGCAGCCTCCTGGCTGTGACCAACACGACATATTCGGGTCTCAGTTCACAAGTCCCCCTGACTGTGACCATGCTATAGTTTGGGGGCTTTGGGGGGGATACAGTCCTCCCGACTCTGATCATGTGATGCCCCTCTTCTCCAGGTGTCACCAGGCCCCCAAACTCAGGCTTTACTCAGACTTGTGGCCCCTCAGTCCTCTTAGCTGGGACCACACGGAGCCTCTGCAGGCTTCCTTCTCAATTCATAAAATGACACACACACTGAAGATTGATTTATCCTTCAGTGATTATCGCAGTTGGCCTCATCTCGGGCAATGGGAATACCTGTAGTTGACTAGGGGTGTGGACTGAGAGACTCCCACTACCAACCTGTCTCCTAGTCCTAAGAAATCAAGGCCTTATAACTTAACAAAAGATCTCCAGCAATATATGCCTTGCTGAAGCAAAATGCATCTCTGGATTTCTGCTTCCTCACCCTACTAAACTGAAAACCAGGTGAGATATAGACCCCCAACACACCTCTACCGTACACTTACTGTGAGTCATTATTAAAATACAGTCTAATATATTGCCGCAAATTTCAAGGAAGAGGCAATCCAAAACAGCCTGTCTATCACATAAAGGAGGGCCTCATTCACATTGTACAATTGTTCAGGTAGTGGGAATCCTACACTCAAAAAGACTATGCACTAAGTGAAAGGGCTGCCAAAACTTACAAGGAACCAGCACTGCAATACACCCTTTATTACACAAAAAGGAGAGCATCATACACACTCTGGAAAAATTATGATTGGTGGCCTGCTGGTAACCCTCAAAAACACTTGCAGCAAGGGCCTGCTGGTGACCCTATAAAACATTAGGGGCAAGGGCCTGCTGCTAAGCGGACCGTCTAAAACATTATGGGCATGGGCCTATTGCTGAGCTGACCATCAAAAACACTTGGAGCAAGGGCCTGTTGGTGACCCTCTAAAACTTTAGGGGAGAGGGCCTGCTGCTGAGCTGACCCTCTAAAACGTTAGGGGTGAGGGCCTGCTACTGAGCTGACCCTCTAAAACATTAAGGGCAAGGGCTTGATGGTGAACTGACGCTCTAAAACATTAGAGGCGAGGGCCTGCTGCTGAGCTGACGCTCTAAAACATTAGGAGTGAGGGCTTGCTAGTGATCTGATGTTCTAAAACATTAGGGGCGAGTGCCTGCTGGTGAGCTGATGCTCTAAAACATTAGGGACGAGGGCCTGCTGGTGAGCTGATGCTCTAAAACATTGGGGCGAGGGCCTGCTGGTGAGTTGATGCTCTAAAACATTGGGCGAGGGCCTACTGGTGAGCTGACGCTCTAAAACATTATATGCGAGTGCAAGCTATTCAGCTGACGCTCTAAAACATTATATGCGAGTGTCTGCAGGTGAGCTGAGGCTCTAAAAAATTATATACGGGTACCTGCAGGTGAGCAGATGCTTTAAAAAATTATATGCGAGTGCATGCTGTTCCGCTGATGCTCTAAAACATCATATGCGAATGTGAAAGGGCTGCCAAAAATTACAAGGAACCAGCACTGCAATACACCCTTTATTACACAAAAAGGAGGGCATCATACACACTCTTGAAAAATTATGATTGGTGGCCTGCTGGTGACCCTCAAAAACACTTGCTTCAAGGGCCTGCTGGTGTCCCTATAAAACATTAGGGGCGAGGGCCTGCTGCTGAGCTGACCCTCTAAAACATTAGGAGCAAGGGCCTGCTGATGAGCTGATGCTCTAAAACATTAGGGGCGAGGGCCTGCTGCTGAGCTGACCCTCTAAAACATTAAAGGCAAGGGCCTGCTGCTGAGCTGACGCGCTAAAACATTGGGGGCAAGTGCCTGCTGGTGAGCTACCGCTCTAAAACATTAGGGGCGAGGGCCTGCTGGTGAGCTGACGCTCTAAAACATTATATGCGAGTGAAAGCTGTTCAGCTGATGCTCTAAAACATTATATGCGAGTGTCTGCATGTGAGCTGATGCTCTAAAACATCATATGCGAGTGCCTGCCGGTGAGCTGATACTGTAAAAAATTATATATGGGTACCTGCAGGTGAGCAGACGCTCTAAAAAATTATATGAGAGTGCATGCTGTTCCGCTGATGCTCTAAAACATCATATGCGAATGTCTGCAGGTAAGCTTACACTCTAAAAAAATATATGCTAGTGCATTTTGATCAGCCAACGCTCTAAACCATGATCTATGAGTGCCTGCAGGTGAGCTGACACTCTAAAACATGATATGCAAGTGCGTGCAGGTGAGCGGACGCTCTAAAGAATTATATGCAAGTGACTGCAGTTGAGCTTACACTCTAAAAAATGACATGCATGTGCCTGCAGGTAAGCGGACACTCTAAAAAATTATATGCAAGTGCATTTTGTTCAGCTGATGCTCTAAAACATGATATGCGAGTGCCTCCAGGTGAGCTGACGCTCTAAAAAATTATATGCGAGTGCCTGCAGTTGAGCTTACGTTCTAAAAAATGACATGCGAGTGCCTGCAGGTGAGCTGACGCTCTAAAAAAATTAGATGTGAATGCATGGTGTTCAGCTGACGCTCTAAAACATTATAAGCTAGTGCATGCTGTTCAGCAGACCCTATAATTCAATGGGAGGAGGGAGAAGGCTGTGAGCCCCATCCAAGACTGGCTGATATGGCCCAGGCCTCACAGGTGCACCTATATGTAGCCTGTGGATGGAAAACGTGCTACATTTACATGGCAGTTCATACACCTCCAAACAATTATATATACACAAAACAACTGAAAGGTGGCATGAAGCAGGATGTGCTCAACCCAAAAATGCAGTTGTGCAGATATATAGAGGGGAGCAGATCATACACTTGTGACCTGTTGCTAATGGCGTTTCCCAGCAAAAATGCATACAGTGGAGAATGCCCGCAGCGGACCACAAGTACCACAATAGACATCCTACACAAGATGGCAATTGTGTGGATGTGTTAAATAATATAACAATTGTGGGGAGTCGCTCTGGTAGATAGCAGTGCGGGTGCAGTATAGAGGCAAAACGGAGTCCAGAAAGTGTAGCAAACAGTGTTTAATTCACACTTGTAGCAAATACACAGCAAACAGTCACTTGGTGTTAATTCACACCCATCAGAAAACGGGCAGCAAAACGAAATAGTCCAAAACAGGTTCCAGTCACCTGGGAGGCTTTAGGTGCAGGTTCGCACCTGGCTGTCAGTCCAGCCGCAAGGCGATCGACCTCCGGCTTCCAGGCCGTCTGCACTCCTCCTTGCTTGGGGTCTTGCTTCCAGCCCAGAGAACTCCACACAGCACAGCATGGATCAGCACTCCCAAACTCAAGTGATTCCACAGCCTAACAGCAGCTCCAGGACAATCACACTCAGCTGCTGAGGAGGCTGCCTTTTAAAGGCCCGGATAAAGTCCGGCCTGGACCGGGGGGAATAGGCACCCACCCAACTCTTTGCCTACTCCCAGTAAGAGCCGGCCCGGATTGGCTTTGCAGCCAAACTAAAAAACAAGGTGTCAAACAGCACTAGCTGCTGCTGACACACGAAAACCCGGCTCTTACCTCACCGAGGCCAGGAACCTCGGTGACACGTACCTGCCATCGACCACGGTACCTTGCACCCTCTTACACAATATAGCAATAACAAATGACAAAACAGGTGCACACTGCGGTCTTACTAAGCCCTCAAACTGATGTCACGCCAAGGTTTATGAGTTTCACTCCAGATTTATCAGTGAGACTTTTTTTAAAATGTTGCAAATACAGTAGGAGGGTGGAGTAGGAAAACTGGAATAACTTTTCTAGAAAAAACTGTTAGGATTATGGATGAGACAAATTTATCAAACAACATGAGACATTTGATAAATGTGGCGTAAAGTATGCCAACACACACTCAATCAAAACCAACTTCAAATATTACCCTTCTTGGACTCTAGGAAACGGGTCCTATGGCTGAGGTGCAGCAAGAACTGCATCTCTTAATACTACGCTCAGATTTCGCCATCAGTCCAGTTGAATGGGCATGCACAACTGCTGCTTCAATTAAACAGGGGAATACAGGACTCCTGTTCTCATGATTGGTGGTGGACCCAGCAGTTGGACACCTGCCAGACAGACACTTATTCCTGGTCCTGGGAGTATAGCATAAGTGTTTTTCATGGCATAATCCCTTCAGGGTACGGGCACAGAATCAGATTTGTGGATGGAGTTTTGGAAGCCAAAACCAGGAATGAATAAAAAAAGAGGAGACATCATATTCTCACCTTTTAAGATCCACTCCTGATTTTGGCTTTCAAAACTGCATCAGGAAATGTGACCTTGTGGCCATACCCTTAAGGGGATAATACAAAAATCATAAAATATAGCTAATCTAATCCAATCATTTTTATTATGTTGTTAAAGTGAAGCTCTAATAAACTGAATCCAAAATTGCATTACTAAAGTAGCGCCACTAGATGCCAGCAATTTGCTGTGCACTTTCCACATAATTGCTATTTCTAATTCTAAATTGTGAATTTACCATGTTATTCATCCCTTTTCTCATGATCAAAATAATCCTAGCAAGCAGTTAGAATTTTCTAAAAGAGATATGTAAGAAGAGCTGTCAGTCCTCCTTAATAGGAATCTGTGAGTCAACATTTAATTCATTATAAAAAAAATTATATATCTCTATATATCTCATGACATTTACATCAAGGGTTTGCAGCAGGAGACAGCTTTACACTCAGTTCACACATTCGCGTAAAACGCCGCTTTCGAACGCGCAAAAAAACGCACAACAGTACAGGAACCATGCATTCCAATGGAGGTGGTTCACACTTGCGCGTTTTAATGCGCGTTCGTAGGCGCCTAAAAACGTCAGACGCATAGGCAAGTATGTTCGCGTTAATTTGGGCGTTTATCTAGCGTTTGGTTCCAATAGACTTCAATGGGAAACGCCATAGGCGTGTTGTTCGGGCGTTTGTGCCGCGTAAAACGCGCCTATGGACGCTAGTTTGCAACATGCTGAAAAAGGCTAAAGCAACATGTGCAAAGCACCCAGAGTTTTGCAGGAGAGCAGCCATGGAGGAGGCCTTATCAGGCTAGTGCAGGCCAAACGGTGCCTATATGACACCCAAGACCCCTATTATAAAAATCGCAGGGTCCGACTACAAGCCTGGGAGGACATTTGCAAATCCATCTGGCCAGAGTGGCCGCAGTTTAACAAGAGTGTCCGACAAGGCAAAGGTATGTGTGATTTAGTTTCTGACCTCAAAATCTAGTGTGCACTGGTGTTCCAAATATTATATGTAATAGCTCTGGCCATCTCTGGCAGCACGGCTTGAGGTGATGTTCAACTGCACCTACACAAATGGTGGGCTGTCTTGTACTTGCTGGAGCCTTGCAGGCATGCATGTAGCTGTATTTGGACATCACCTACAGTGCCGCACCATCACCAAACTTAATATAGTATATGGGCACTCTTTTTGCATAGTTAGCCTTGTCTCATGGGCACATAACAATTTGTATCCAGTACCCTCTGGCCTGTAGTAATTGGCTGCTGCTGTGTGTCACCTGTTTTTTAGGTGTAATTATGCTAGCAAACGGCACAAACTGTGGGGGCTTTCAGAATGGTTATTTTCTCCTCCTACATGTTATGTCTCCCTTCTAGTGAGGTCTGTGTAGGAGTTGCATGTGGGATGTGTCAGTTGTTATGTGGCCAGTTGTTAGTTGCCCCTGCGCATATTATGGGTCAGTGCAATGGGCCAGTACTATGATTCACGTGGAAATGGTTCAGCTGAGTAGTGTTTGTATGCGCTGTGTATGAAAGCTCATGTTGTCCCATGCAGAGAATTTGCTCTATTTGTGGCCTGGTTATGCGGAATAGTAAATTGCTAGTGAGGTGACGTATGAAAAACAATATGACTGATAGTGGCCTATGTATTTACGGACACATTTCAGTGGTGTATACGTCAGGGCATTCGAATGTCGGCCCACCAGCCGTTTCATACATGCTACTGTGATCATGCTCTACCATAGCTTCATACACAGTTAGCATGGTATTTGTTGTGAGTTATATTCAGCTGGAGGGTCGCGTTTGTGTTGCGAAACTTTTTTCGTAAATTCGCATTTATAGGCACATGAATGGCCACATTAATTGCTCCCTCATTAGGAATGAATCTAATGGTGGAGTCTTTACCCCCAAATGGTGTTACCTAATTTCGGCCACCATTTGCTTAGTACCACACGTAATTGGAATATTGCCTCCTAAAGGCCACTCTCCATGGCCCATCATATCTTGAAAAACTAGATGAGACAAAATGGGTCAAACAGTATTTATAATAGCGAAAATTATCTGCAAACATTACAGAAAAATTAACTTATGACGCAAATTAACAGAAAATAAGTATGGCAAATATATTTAAATAGCGTCTAACTGCCATGGTAACGCCCCATGTGGCGACATAAAGTAAGCAGTAAACTGCTCCCGCACTGCTGCACCCTGTCTGTGGCCACGCACAACGCTAGGACGATGACTGTGCAGGGAATGGGTGAGGGAATCTTCAAAATTAAACCCGTCTCTTGCCCGGACGAAATTATGCAGGACGCAGGCTGCTTTAACAGCCGATATGGCAGTCTCCAATTTGAGGTGGATGGGGGTGTGGAGAAATCGCCATTTGTTGGCGAGGATGCCAAAAGCGCACTCCACAACCCTGCGCGCTCTAGTCAGCCTATAATTGAACACTCGTCTGGCTAGAGAGAGTCCCCTGCTGGAATAGGGCCTCATCAGGTTTTCGCCCAGTGCAAAGGCCTCGCCGGCCACAAACACAAATGGCATCGCTGGTGAAGTGGTGCCAGGCAGTGCGGTGTGCTCAGGGAGATCCAGAGCCTTGTCATGGAGCAGTTTGCCAAACTCGGAATGGGCAAAGACCGCAGAGTCGGACCTACTGCCATATGAGCCCACGTCAATGTAGCTATAGTTGGCATCACACATCGCAAATAAGACGAAAGAAAAATATTTTTTGTAATTGTAATATTGGCTCCCACTTCTAACCGGCTTCTTAATGCGGATATGTTTGCCATCTATAGCTCCGGCACAGTTGGGGAATTAGCAGGTTTGCTGGAAGACATCCGCTATTTCCTTCCACTGCTCCTTATGCGGTTGGCCCATCACTGCTGCATGGAGCGCATCCCAGATTGCCACGCAGGTCTCACGGATTATCACACTTGCAGTGGATTTCCCAATCAAAAATGCGAAATGGAGACTGGCCAACGACTGGCCTGTACCTAGGTACCTGAAAAGAGAAAAACAAAAAATTTTAATTAACTTTTATTTTTTTATTTGTAGTCAACACCATAAAAAAAAAATGGAAAAGTATCAAGGACGCTTTCATACGACATCGCCGCCTAGAGAGGGAGCAGAGGAGCGGATCATCACCCACACGCTCTTGTTATGTGCATGCGGAGCAAATGGCCTTCTTGATTCCCTGCACTGAAATGAGGAGGTGAGACATTGTAGTCCTCATTGGGGAGAGGATGTGCCATTACATAATGTCACATATATTCACATTGATATTGGGAAAATATTTAACTATATATTTATCTTTAACAGCACAGAGAGTAGCTGGGAACACAGTCAGGCTGCAGATGAGGCGGAAGAGGACTCTGGCCACACTCGGGACAGCGAGGCAGGACCATCTTCTGCGGCAACCAGTCCACCAGGGACAGAGGGCCCTCCGACGCTTACAAGCCCCACACAGCCAGGCCCATCTGTGCCAGAAGCCACTCGGCAGCTAAGGGCCAAAAGGAGGAGAGGTGAACGGCAGGAGGACCGACTGATAGCCAGCCTGGATGCCCTGGCACATCCGGTACCAAAAATGTCCAGTAACGGGTATTTCCTTCTCAGTCTGGAGGACAGAATGCAAAATGTCCCCAGACCGCAACTCACCACAGTCCAAGAGATGCTGACCCGAACGCTGGACACTTTTGCGTTCCCGTTCCAGGAAACCCAGCCGGGACCCCATCAGGCCACAGAACTGGCCTCACAACTGGCCTCACAACTGGCCTCACAACTGGCCACACAACTGGCCACACAACTGGCCACACAACTGGTCATACAGCTTGAACCAGTAATGGCCCAACATCAGGCCACGCAGCTGTCCCCACACCAGGCCACAAAGATCGCTCAACAAGTGGCAACTGAAATGGCAACAGAAGTTGCCACTGAAATGACCACCAAAGTGGCCACAAAAATTGCTTCATTGCATGGCCCGATGCAGGCTCCTATGCAGCCTCCTCTCCCGGCTCCTAGGCAGCCTCCCATCCCCGCTCCTAGGCAGCCTCCCATCCCCGCTCCTAGGCAGCCTCCTAGGCAGCATCCAATTCCGGATCCTAGGCAGCATCCAATTCCGGATCCTAGGCAGCATCCAATTCAGGATCCTATGCAGCCTACTATGCAGGCCCCTAGACAGGACCCCATTATGGGCAACAATATGGCCACCCACATGGTCCACAATTTAGCCAACATGGGCCAACAAATCCGACAACATATGGCCAAATATATCCACAGCAGTATGCGCCACAGGGATCACAATATGCTGAACAATATTCACAACCTGCGGAACCGGTGCAACAATATAGCCGATACTATGGCCAACATTACGACCAACATGGCCCCCAAGAAGGTCAGGCCCCCAGTATGGCCTGACCACATCCACAAGCACCACCACCAGCACACAGGCCAATGCCGAGCTTCAAACGCGGCAAAACATTCCTACAAGCCGAGATCCGGACCCAGAAACAACCGGGCCAGATTATGAGGACCTGTGAGAGATGGTACTGCGAATGAAAGTGCCGGTAGTTGAGGTGGCAACTACGTTAGTTATATTTTATTAAAAGGATTAACATATTTTGTTTGCATATTGCACAAAAGTTATGTGCAGTTTTGTGTACTCCGTATAAACATGTTGGGGAATGTACTGAGTTTCTTTATTGCACCAAACATAAAACAATTAATAGCTATTTGTTTGGAGTATTTTTTCCATGGGAAGGGTTACACCTTGCAAAGGTGGCTACATAATGCATGTGCTGAATATTTATAGTAACAAGCATACCACAGAAACAACACGACTACTAAAATGCAAAAACACTCATATAAAGTCGCTACACAATAGACATGTTTTAGAAGGACACGTGGTATATAAAACTTACCGCAAAGTTATGACCAGTCTTTCCACAGGTGGAATGCTGTCCCGCATGAAGGTGTCCTGGTGCATCAAACTACTCTCCAACAGCCCCAGGAGCTCATCAAAGCTGCAGACGATTACAATTAAATCAAATTAACATTACTACATTACTACACTCTCTGTAAAACAAATAAAAACATAAAACATCACGTATACATACTAACCTGGAAATGGACATTCGCATGTAGGCAAAAAACTGGTCCTCATGGGCACGCAGGTTCTGGCAGAGCGCCCAGAACTGGCCCCTCTCCTGCCGCTGGGCAATCACCGGATGGACCCAGAACCGTCGCCTGCTGTCCCTCCTTCTCCTCAAACGCTCCAGTTGGATGGCAGTCACAACCACAGCAACATGTCGCCTCCTGTAGCAGTCCATTTTGGCCAAAACACACACTATATCAGCCACCATGGAATTTCACACCTCAAAATCACTCTGATTGGCCAAACTATATATAGCGAGGGCTGTTTGGTCATTGGCCCACTATGCAGTCAATCACATAAACACGCGTTAAACGCGCCTACACTATTTACACAAACGCTTGAAAAAAACGCGCCTAAACGCCTGTCTTGAACGCGCATAAAACGCTAGGCTTCAAAACGCTCATGTCTGAACCCAGTGTCACTGATAGGTAAGCATAATGCACTGCACTGCATAATTTAGTATAATCACAATCATACTAACATAAAATAAGGCCTCCTGCACGCAACCATATCTGTATCCCGCAAAATATACGGTAAAAGCCTAAAATACTCACTGTAAAAGCCTATTCTTGTCTGCAAAAAGGACAAGAAAATAGGACAGGCTCTATAATTTTTGGCCCAGCTGCACAGAAGAGGACTGCAGACGGATAAGATCCGTCTGCTGTCCATTTTATTTATTTTTTTCAAATTCCAAATATGTCTGTTTTTAACTTTTTTAGGTTTGACACAAAAATTCATTTTCGAAAAAAATCTTTTTTTTTAAATTTTGCCGATGATCTTGAGTGGGGGCTCATATTTAGCGGGATGAGATCAAGTTTTCATTGTTATCAATTTATCATACATATGATGTTTTGATCACTTGATATTACAATTTTTGGAGGGTGAAAAAATGGCTGTTTTTTACGGCGTTCATCTGACAGGGTAGATCATGTGATATTTTTTATACAGCCGGTCGTTACAGATGTAGTGAATTGTGATACCTAAGTTTTTTTATTTTTATTTATATGTTTACAATCATAAGTGGCTTCATTAGGGAAGAGGGAGATTTTTTTACACTTCAAACTATTTTTATGAAACACATTTTTTTTTTTTTACTGCTGAGGGGCGTAGATAGAACCCACAATGTTTGTATGCCCCCCCCCCCCCAACTAACTTTTTCACAACCCTGTCCTTTCGTGCAACCACCACTCCCACAGCTAGTCATTAGTCAAGATCTCTCTCTCAGACCAGGTCCAGACAATTCACACATCTTTGGGGGAGATTTATCAAGACTAGTGCTTTCTGTGCCACAATAAATGGGTTGTCTGAGTAATTTTTTGTTCTTTGTATGTTTCTAACTAATCAAATTGAATAGTTTTACCATGCACTTCCTGCATCTGTAGTTGCTCCTTTCTCAGATTTCACTGAGGGTCACATGATCTGTGATATCAGCTTCTCTCCCTGCTCTGATGATGATTTGTGCACAAGCCTGAAAGAGCAGATGTGTGTCTGTAAAAGAGGTCACTGTGCTGGCCACGCCCCCCTTCACTGCAGTCTGCTGCTGTCTGCTCTCTCCCTGGATTCTTAACCCCTTTAGCTGCACAGACTCAGGGCTGAAGGCTTACTGAGTAGTGGCAGGCAGTGAGGAGACAAATGCTGGGCAAAGGAGCTCACAGACTAGAGGAGCTCTGCACAAGAACAGATGGGGGCAGATCCTGTGTGTGTATCTGCAGTGTCATTGTACAGCTGGGACTTGTAGTCCTACAAATAAGATATGCTGCTGAGTCTCCCAGCAGGCAGACATGTCACTCAGGGCAGCACTTGTATTCACTCCCTTTGCAGAGCAGGGGAGGGGCAGAGATTGTTGTTATTGCAGGTAAACAAAGGGCCAGAAGACAACCAGGGAAATGAGAACTTGCTTAGCTCAGTTATATGTTCCTGCCTATCAGATTCACAGTGCTATATATATTTTTTTCATAACTCAGACAACCCCTCTAATATCCCCTGTGCTTCCAGATGATGCGTCTAGTTTATGACGCCTCGTCATAAATTAGGCACATCCTCTGGCAGTCCCTGGTCCTAAACAGAAATCTTTGACTGCTCAGAGCTGTGAAAGATTTCATGCTTTGTTTACATCAGAAAACTGATGCAAATGAAGATAAATTTGTCAGGGTGGCTGGCTACACCCCCTGTAAGGAAAGTTAACCACAGCATCTGAAGGGTTAAATGTGCCTCTGGATTAGGGTGGCCAGACTTCAGTTTTTAGGCCGGACAGTCCATTTTTCAGGCTCCCTGTCCTCCGTCTGGCGCAGTGCCTGGACGGACACAGGGAGGTCCTTCCCTTCAGTAGCTCACACTCAGACAGCAGCGTTGCGCTGTGTAAACATGAGCTGCAGCAACTGACTGAGGCTTCTCTCACATCAAGTCAGTCACTAGAGCAGCAAACGTGGCTGACTGAAGGGGAGAGAAGCACGCCAGCTTTCCCCAGCTCACCTTCCATGCGGAAAGTTCTTCCCTCTCCTCCCCGAACAATCGATTGGGGTGTAGCTTCGCTGATGTGGGAGCATGGCTTCACAGATGTGGGGCGTGGTTTTTAGTTTGGGGGCATTACCTGTGAGGTCTGGCTTTCTTGGATGAACCCAGTGGCCACCCTACTCTGGATGTCTGCTCTGTAAAAATTCAGATACCTGGCAGCTACATGGCTTGCTCAGCTTCTGAGCATGTGCCATGTTTAAACCCCAAACTACCGCCATTCCTGTATGGTGGAGGTCCTGAAGGGGTTAAAACACTTTAGATTGGGTTCATCCTGCTTTTTAGCCCTGTGCAAGGCTTTTCATACCCAAAAAGTAGAGTGAAGAAACAGCTGAACTACAGTGACCAACAACAGGCAGAAATGTAGCCACCAGTAGGCTAAAAGGAGACTGGAGGTAGTCAGGGCTGAGTGTAGTGAAATTAAGGTAGTTGTAGACAAAACAATTTGGCGAAGCGGTGAATCGAATTTTTGAAAAATTCGCTCATCTCTAGTTTTATTGTACTGGCTCAAGGAGGTACTGGCTCAAGTTGACCACACAAAGAAATAATGTAAAATGAGTATGGAAGATATTAAGCAAAATTACTATCAGAAAATAAAAACATTTAAGTATCTGAGCATAATAGAAAATAGCCAAATTTGCAATGTATATAGTTATTAAAAAAAGTATATAGCAATATTTCTCAAACACACACAAACTCAGATTTACATAAAACAGTGACTAGCAGTATAATCATGTGATACCAACATATATTAGTTCACAGACAAAACAAGCAAAAACTGTTAGATAAATCTGAATGATAACCAGAAATAAGGAATGCAGGAAGTCTAAACATAAAAATCATGTTCCTGTTCAAATATTAAAGGCAGAGTATGGCAAATCAAGAAATAAAGAAGCAGTTACCAATCTGTATCATCATTACATAGATACAATATGTCATCATATATTATTATAGATTTCTAACTGCAAAACAGCAATCCTCTTTTATACTCTTGATTAGTCAGGCAGCAAGTTCACATAATGTTAAAGGGAATCTGTCAGCAGTTTTATAATGTCCTAACTTTATATAATTGACCCAGCCGTTTTGGCAAAATCTTGTACTGAACAGCTCCAGTGCATAATTATGATTACCTAATATTCATGATCTCCTGGCTGTCCCTGCCCATCTGCTGTTGATTCAGATGGAAAACAACTGTCAGCCAGAGGCAGGTGGGCAGGGAGAACCGTGAGCTCATTAACATGGGGACTCATTGGCATGTGCTGGAGATGTTAGGATTTAAAAGTGAGTGCAACAGAAATGTGCTGACAGAGTCCCTTTAATAGGCCAGTTCTTTCCTATGTATAGGCTTCCTAAAGTATAATAAATGTGTAACCAGGCTTGAAGGGGTTGCCCAGGCTCCAGATATTAATGACCCCCTACCCCCAGCTCCCTGGCAGTCAGAAATGGGAAGGACATATGCTGTCACTTCAGGGGACATTTTACTCCTGCTAAATATTTAATCTTGGTTAATTATTGGCAGATTTTTCTTAACAGCATTATGAATTACATGATATCAAGTATCGAAAAATGGGACATTTTGATGAGAATTCCCATGTGGGACTATGGGGGTAATTTGTTGCAGCTTCGGTTTCACATATGGAATATCATCCAACACAACATCCATTGTGTTGTCATATTCAGGTAAAAATGGGGAACAAAATATAGGGTGCATTTTGTCCTGTTACCCTTTGGGAAAGTGAAAAATGTGGGTGTAAAGCAACTTTTTAAAATGGGGTCACTTTTTAGGGGTTTCCACTGTAGGGCCACCTCAGGGTGTATTTATCTGCGACATAGCTCCCGATTACCATTCCAGCTAAATCCGCTCTCCTAAAGCCATATGGTGCTCCTTCCACTCTGAAGCCTGCTGTGCACCCATACATAAGTTTTTGAGCACATATGGTGTGTTTCTGTAAACTCCAGATTCAGGGTGATAGATTTTGAGTTTTTTTTGGCTGTTAACCCTTGATGTGTTTCAGAAAAAATAGATAAAAATTTTAAATCTGCTAAAAAAAAAGTGAAATTTTGAAATTTCATTCTAATTTTCCTTTAATTCCCGTGGGACACCTGTCACACTTCGGTCTGGGAGGGAAACACCGCACTGAGCATAGGAGGGAAGGGGTAAACAGGGAATCAGGCCTGAGAACTAGGGAAGGAAGATGGACACCTTCTAGTGAAAACCCTAACCAAAATCCTGACTGACTACCAGTATGAACAGACCCAAAGGGTAGGTGAGATTGCTAGGAACTAAAGAATGAAGGTGATCTCTGGGAATTTGAAGGGCCTGAGGTCCCCTCACAAGAGATGGATGGTGCTACGTCACCTGAAGAGAGCCAACCCTGGCATAGTGCTACTTCAGGAGACGCATCTTGCAGAGGGCGATTTCGGAAGAATGAACAAATTGTGGATTGGGGAGGTTCATGGGTCAGCCTCCATTGACAGGAAAGCAGGGGTGTTAATCTTGTTACACAAGAACTTGAGTTGCCAGGTCCTGGGGTCGTTGTCTGATGTAGGGGGTCGGTGGGTTCAAATCCAGATAACAATTCAAGATACCCAGTATAGTGTTTACAACATATCTGGCCCTAATACTAACAACGCGGGTTTCTTTAAGGATATATAAACAAAACTACTATCTGATCCCTGTCCAAACAAAATTGTGGGGGGAGCTTTCAACTCTGTAGTGAGGGGTGTGGAAGATAGAAAGCGAGATAAACCCCCAATGACTAGTTTTAACACACATGACAGGGCATTGGGCAGGCTGATGGAGGGAGTGGCCTTGGTGGATCCCTGGCGCCAAATGCATCCTGACGAAAGATCTTACACCTTTTACTCCCATCCACGGGATTCATGGTCACATATTGATTATATCCTGATTAGCTCCCACTTGATGGGAAAGGTGGAAAGGGCAGCTATTGGCGACATGGTGATATCAGATCACTCCCCAATCTGGATACAGGTGAGAGATACCTACCCCAAGGGATCAGACTATCTATGGAGATTCCCCTCGAACTTAGCAGCGAGTGAGGACTTTGTCAACAAACTGATAGTATGGTGGGAGGAATTTCTGGGGGTCAATCAGGAACATGAAGACTCACCTGAGCTGTTGTGGAATGCCTCCAAAACAATCATCAGGGGGAAAATCATGAGTTATGTCTTTGGATTTGGAAAACAAACCCAAGCACGTCTGGAACAAGCCAGCCTGCTAGTCAGACAAACATATCAGAATTATATGCAAGCCCCCTCCACCGAGAATAGGCAGAAATGGATGGCGGCTAGGGGAGCCTTTGAGGCCAATGAAAAGGACAGGGAGCTGTTAATTAACACGAATCTTACAGCAACACTGCATAAATTTGGGAACAAATCCGGCCGCCTTATCGATAATCTAGCAAAAGGTAGGAGAGCCCCCCAGTTAATATCAGGGATGAGGGAAGCGGAAGGGCGAGTCACTACTAACCCATCTATCATAAATTCACTGTTAGGAGACTTTCACGAGCAGTTATACCGAGATGATACTATACCAGATCTAACAGACACCCTCCTGGAAAGGGTCAAATTGCCCCGTCTTAATACAGAACAATTACAAACTCTTAATGGTAAGGTCAGTCTGGAAGAACTTCAGTCAGTCATCAAAAGGCTAGAAAATTCTAAAGCACCAGGCCTGGATGGCTTTACCGGGGAATACTACAAGGCCCTGATAGGCCAGGTATCACCGGTTCTACTAAAACTATACAATGAAGTGCTGAAAGGTAATGCGTCCCCAGATAAGGAAAATGTCTTATACATCAAATTGCTACCCAAGCCGGGAAAAGATCCCCTATCGCCAGGCTCTTACAGGCCAATTTCGCTCATTAACTTAGACACTAAGATAATCTCGAAGATTATGGCAGATCGTCTAGCGGTCATATTGCCGTCCTTGATCGGGAAAGAGCAGGTGGGGTTTGTGCAGGGACGTTCAGCGGTAACAAATATCCGCACAGTATTAACGGTGTGTGATAGGGTGCACCACGAGCCTTGGACAGGGGAGACTCCAGCCATGCTCACCTTGGATGCCGAGAAAGCATTTGACAATGTTAGATGGGCATGGCTGGAGGTAGTCCTGGATAGGATGGGCTTCGCAGGGACTTTTAGAGTTTTTCTATCACAATTGTATAAACATCTTAGGGCACGGGTCTATACTCCAGGATTTTTGTCTAGACCTTTCAGTCTCCAAAAGGGGATGCGCCAGGGGTGCCCACAATCGCCCCTCCTGTTCAACCTTTCCATAGAGCCATTAGCTAGGTATCTATGCCACTCTGACCTTTATGAAGGGATAGGGATTGGAAACAGACAACTAAAAGTTGTGCTGTTCGCACACGATATAGTGCTGTTTTTAGCCAATCCTCAGGAACACACAGAACGAATAATCCAGGCACTAGCCCGCTTCGGGTTGTACTCTGGTTATAGATTAAACACCTCAAAGTGCGAGCTGTTGGCTTTGTCCCGGAAAGGTGAAGGAAGGTATCAGCTGGCCAAGCACCTGGGCATTGAAAAAGCCCAAGGTAGCATCACGTATCTGGGAATAAAAATAGGTAAGGGTCCACATTCATTGTACAGCTTGAATTTCCCCCCACTTATCGCCAAGATCATAAAAGAGCTGGATAGATGGCAGGGACTCCCGCTAAATTTAGTAGGTAGGTGTCACCTCGTCAAGATGATGAGTATGTCCAAGCTTCTTTACCCACTCCAGACTATCCCACTCCTTCTCCGCCATGCGGATATTAAATTATTGGAAAGCAGGTTTACCCGTTTCATCTGGCAGGGGAAGAGGCCCAGAATCTTGCTAGATAAACTGAAGATTAGGAAGGAAGATGGAGGCCTGAATTTTCCAAATATTAGAGGCTACAACTTGACTTGCATCAGTAGACACATTCTGGATTGGGTCAATGGGTCGACCCATTACTCAAACTTACCTCTTGAGCGGCAGTTGGTATGACCCTGGGACTTGGTAGCCTTACTTCATACGAAACGATCCATCCTACCTGCACCCATCAAGTCCTCTCTTGTGGTGAGAGACACAACTATAGCCTGGAAAATTCTCATAAATCACTTTTATCTCCCCAACCAAATATCCAAACATCTCCCTCTACGGGGAAATCTCTCTTTTCTACCAGGTAGGGACAGTGCACTCTTTAAAGAATGGTCTCTCAAGGGGATTAATAAAGTAGGCGACCTTTTCCATGGTACAGAGGGGAGATGGGCGACTCTGCAGGAACTAAAAGATAAACTAACGCTGGGAGTTTCCTCATATCTTCAGTATACCCAGGAGAGGAATTACTGTAGGAGCTTATCTAGGGACTTGTCAAAAGAATGGGGGCCTAATGACTTTGACTCATTCCTGAGCATTAAAACTAAGAGATCACTATCTATGTTGCACCATGTGCTGAGGGATAGGTGGAGAACTAGAGACCCCAAAGGGATCTTCAAAAAATGGAGTCAAAAATTGGAGGTGGCGGAGATTCATGAACAAGTATGGTCGGGACTCTTAGCAATGCGTAAGGCCATCACAAAAGAAACGTGGAGGGAGTCCCATGTGAAAATCTTACATTACGATGTCTATGGGTTCGACCTGCCTAAATCTCCATCTAATCCTGGGAGACTGACAGCATGCCCAAAATGCGATACCCCCAAGACAGACCTATTCCACGGCTTGTGGCTATGCTCGAAACTGAGCAGGTTTTGGGAGGAGATCAGTCTGATACTAGGTAGGATAAGCAGGTATCGCAGGGATATCACACCGTCACTGGCAATATTGCACTCCGATAATGCAAACGAAACTGTTAGCCAGCGCTCAGTAGAGAGGAGGGGTGATCTTTCTGTACTACCTTCGGTGGGACACAAATTGATTATGGTGGCCAAGAGGAGCCTGCTGCGCTTATGGATATCACCTGAGATCCCTACTCAGGAAATGGTGATAGCCCAAATGCGCCACTTATTCCATCTAGAGTGGTTAGAAGCGTTAAAGCAAAAAGAGACGCTAGGAAAGCAACTATACCAAAATTGTTTATACTGGCTTATGTCCCGAGCACAGAGTATACAAAAATAATGAGCCCATTTAAGTTAGCAGCCTGGTATCTAGTAGAGTAGGCATCCTCAAACTGCGGCCCTCCAGCTGTTGCAAAACTACAACTCCCAGCATGCCCGAACAGCCAACAGGTATCAGCCTACAGCAGGGCATTGTGGGAGTTGTAGTTTTACAACAGCTGGAGGGCCGCAGTTTGAGGATGCCTGTAGTAGAGGATCTGAAAGGTGTACTGGGACCGCTGAAGGTGATCTGATAATGTTTGGACAATACCTTTGGCTACTCTTTTAGTCAGGTACATCAATCAATCACAAATTTCTGGAGAGGGAGGGGAAGACAAATTATACTGTGTCAAACACCACTAGTAGTTTACTCCGGTTGTATAAGTCTACACGGAGTGGTCTTACCACTACTTCATTATAGGCATCTAATGTAAGAGGGGGGGAGATGTTTATTTAAGTATACTTACCTTCGATGTGATTACAGTCCTACTATGATTTTAACCCTTTGAATTAAATTGTACCAGTTGGGAGGGGTGGGGAGGGAGGTTGGGGCATAGGTTGGATGGGAAGGGATGTTTTAAGGATGTCAGGGTGGGGGGGGGGAATTCCAAATGTACTGCTTGGTTTGCTCTCTGATTTGAATTGATTGTTGAAGTATATTGCTAAACGGAAGTTTATTGTAACGCTTCCACTCATCTTGATATGTTATCTTATTTGATACTGTATGGAATTTCACAAAACTTAATAAAAAGATGTTTAAAAAAAATAAAAAAATTACACCTGTCAGATTTGCTTAAAATGGCCTGGTCACACAACAAATGAAGATTATTTTGTATATATCCAAAAGTGCTTAATTTCCTTGTAAAACGTGTAACAGGATGCTACTGTAGCTTTCAGTGCATCAGTCAGGCTGGGGTACACTCGGCCTGTCAGATGGTGCGTAAGCATGTGATCATCTTACAGTGGGGATTGGATTGTAACATATTTTATATGCAATGTTATGATTTATTTTGTGATTTTACATATATCATTCCTTTTAAGAATGGGCGGACCAGTTTGGACTGAACCGGGTTCAATCCGAACTCTGCTATTTTTCGGACAGCAGACCAACCCGAAAATGATCAGGTTCGTTTAGGACGAATCTTTGTCGGCAGGAAAAAAAAGCACTAGGGAGGAAGAAGAAGGGTTCTCGCATGACTCTGGGAGGAAGCGGGTGAGGGCTTGCCCTGAATGAATCGCAGGCTGACAAATTAATTTTTTTATTTTTTCCTTTGGAAGGGGGAGGGGGGGGGGTAATTTAATTAAGCAGCATACATATATGTTTACTACACCAATACAAATGGGAAGTGCACAACATCTGAGAGACCCAAAAATCATCAGGCTACAGAAGGGTTCCAAACGAAAGATGCAGAGCCACATTGTGGATACTAGCAGCACCAACTATCTGGCCAGAAATAGTAGTAGTAGTAGTAGTAGTAGTAGTAGTAGTAGTAGTAGTAGTAGGCCACAGTTTTCCCTGCTGGCTTCAGAAAGGTGCAACATAATATTTGAGGAGAATGAGAATGAGATGGTGGATTGGATGGCACACTCCTCTCAGTTGCAATAGGATGACGTGGAGTTGACTTCAGAATCCAACACTGTGCAGTGGAGCCAGGGGTCACAGTGTTCTTTCTGCTCTTGCTGAGGCCTCTCAGTCTTCACTGCACATTCCTAGAGGGGTGCCTTCCTTTTTTCTAAGAAGTGGCAAGAACACCTCACCACGCCCTACGGCAGATAGTCAAAAGAGTCTCCCTATTGACGACTTGTGTGAGAGCCATCACCGTTTGGGCTCCCCTGAGGAGGAAGTTGGTAAGGAAGCTGGTGAAACCCATGCAAACCTGTGTTGATGGTGGTGGTAATAGTGGTACCTGTTGCCTTGTTGTTGGGTAGGGTTGAGCGGACCCGTGGATCTTTGGATTCGCCAGGTTCAGCCGAACTTTGGGTCAAAGTTCGGGTTCAGGATCCAAAATTGACCCAATTTGAACCCCATTGAAGTGAATGGGGACCTAAACTTTGGTGCACTAAAATGGGTGTAAAATAGTCATACTGAGGGCTAGAGGGCTGCAAAAGTAAGCAAAATGGGGGTAAGAGCAGGACAATTGCCCTGCAAACAAATCTGGATAGGGAAATGATGTAAAATAACATAGAATATAAAAAAATTAAAAAATTATAATCTTGAGCTAGGAGGAGGAGGTGAAAGTGGAGTAGGAGGTTGAGGAGGCAGGGGATGTGGCGGTGTAGGTGGAAGCGGCGGAGGAGGAGGAGGTGGTAGCCAAAACTGTTTTTGTTGTTTATTCTTTTTCTTTTTTTTTTCTTTATTTCTTTCTTTATTTTTTATAAATTTGGGAAGACCTCAAAACATTGGGAACTAGAAAGGAGAATGCAAGGAGAAGTGCGCTGGAGTATAACAATGGCTGTGTGCTGCCGATATACTTGCCTATTCAGCAAAAGGTATGGACAAGTCCTGTGGAATCCATGCCTGGTTCATTTTAATGAACATGAGCTTGTCCACGTTGGCTGTGGACAGGCAGCTGCTCTTGTCTGTAATCACCCCCCCTGCCATGCCAAACACACGTTCGGACAATACAGTGGCCGCAGGGCAGGACAGCACCTCCGAGGCATAAAGGGCGAGCTCAGGCCATGTGCCCAATTTGGAGACCCAGAAGTTGAATTGGGCAGACCCATCAGTCCGTACGTGTAGGCGTGTGCACACGTAGTGTGCCACCATGTTGCTGAAAAGCTGCCTCCTGCTTGTGGTGCTGGTTGTTGAGGCGTGCTGACAAAGCTTTTCCACATTTCAGACATGCTGAGGTGTTGGCGGTGCCCCAGCTGCATTGGCGACTTCTTCCTCTGCCTTCACATTGTGCTTCCACTGAGCCCCTGCTTTCAGATGGGAATGCCATCAGCTGCGTTTCTACCAGCGTGCGCTTGTACTCGCGCATCTTCTGATCATGCTCCAGGGATTTTAAGGACGGCACATTGTCCTTGTAGTGGGGATCCAGAAGGGTGGCCACACAGTAATCATTAATGGTTAGAATGTGGGTAACTCGGCTGTCGTTGCGCAGGCACTGCAGCATGTAGTCGCTCATGTGTGCCAGGCTGCCCAGAGGCAACGACAAGCTGTCCTCTGTGGGGGGTGTATTGTCTGTGTCCTCTGTATCCCCCCAGCCAAGCTCCAGTGATGGCCATGAGCTGCTTTGGGTGCCATCCTGCTGTGAACACTGTTCCTCATCATCATCCTCCTCATTCTCCAGAGCTGTGTCCTGGCAGGACAGTTGTGTACCTGGCCTCTGTTGATGCAGAAACCCAGCCTTCAAGCCACTTGTGAATGATTGGCCTGATAACCATGGAAATAACCCCTCTTCCTCATCCTCTTCCTTTTGTGCCACACCCTCTTCCATCATCACCCTAAGCTTTTTTTCAAGGAGAGATACAAGTGGGATAATAACGCTGAGGATGGCATAATCGGCACTGGCCATGTTGGTGGAGTACTCGAAACAGTGCACCACGGCACACACGTCCCGCATTGAGGTGGTGGATGTGGCGGTGTTGCTGCCACATCCTCTGTTTGCGTGGTGGCAGGTGCCACTGTCACTCCAGAGGGGGAGGAAGAGGCCAAGACTGCAGCAGAAGAGGAAGCAGGAGGAGCCTGAGATCTTTTGTGGTTTTTCAGGTGTGTACTCCACTGCAGCTCATGCTTAACATTTAGATGACTGGTCATGCAGGTTGTGCTCAGGTTTAGAACATTTATGACTCACTTCAGGTTCTGATTGCACAGCATGCAAACCACTTACTTCTTGTCATCAGCACATTGTCTGAAGAACTGCCACGCCAGGGAACTCCTTGGAGCTGGTTTTGGTGTGCTCAGTCCCCGGGTGCGGTGGGCAGTAGCAGGCGTACTGGCTAGGGGATGGCCACTCTGCTTTGCACCCTGCTCCTTCTTTTGCTGTGCAGCTGGCGTTGTATGACTAACACCTCTTCCTACGAACTGCACACGTCCCTTGCATGACCTTGATTTCATGTAGGGTCTAGGACCTCATCATCCTCCACATCATCTTCCACCCACTTTTCACCCTTGCCCTCCTTGCCGGTCTGCACACTGCAGAAAGTCGCAGCAGTTGGCACCTGTGTTTTGTCAACATCAGAGACGTGTTGTGGTGGTCCTCCCATGTCCACATCCTGAAACATAAGTGGTTGGGCATGAGTACACTAAATCCCTTCCACTTCTGGGGCAGGGATAGGTGGATGGGCGACGGACACCCTGCCAGCAGAGTCATCAAAAAGTGTAAGGGACTGCTGCATGACTTGGGGCTCAGACTGCTTGCCTGATTTGCAAGGGGGTGAGGTAAAAGACACATGCCCATGGGCTGCGGGTGCCAACTCTGCACTTTCAGCAGAGGACCAGGTGGGAGACAATGTGAAGGAACTGGAGGCACTATCAGCTACATAATCTACTACTACCTCTACTTGTTCTGCCTCACCATTCGTACACCGGTATCCGGGCCTACAAAATAACACTGAACGTTCTGTCGCCTACATGCACCTGACGAAGGTGTTTAATTTGGGCTTGTAGCTGGCACAAATCGACCACATCCACATCCTCTCCCTGCAACAGGAGCTCCACTAACAACAGCAGCACCACAACCAGGACCGGGTCCCTTATTTGATTCTCTCCTCATGTTTTGAGCTCACCCACCGAACTAACAGATGGATTAACTAGATTTATTTCCGTGTCATTTATGCAGTGCAGGTGTACCCCACACAAACAATTGGTATATGTCACCCACCGATGTAACAGATGGATTAACTAGACTTATTTCCCTGTCACACATGCAGTGCAGGTGTACCCCACACAAACAATTAGTATATGTCACCCACTGAACTAGCAGAAGGATTAACTAGATTTATTTCCCTGTCATATATACAGTGCAGGTGTGCCCCGAACAAACAATTGGTTTATGTCACCCTCTGATGTAACAGATGGATTAACTAGATTTATTTTCCTGTCAAGTATGCAGTGCAGGTGTACCCCACACAAACAATTGGTATATGTCACCCACCGATGTAACAGATGGATTAACTAGAATTATTTCCCTGTCACGTATGCAGTGCAGGTGTACCCCACTATTATATTTTTGGGTCATTGGTACAAAGATGGTGCATTGCACCCACAAAAAAGCCGCTATAGGTCACCCACAGAATTAACAGCCAGATTAACAATTACATTTCTGTGTCAGGGGTGCCAAGATGGTGTATTTCACCCACAAAAAAATCACTATAGGTCACCACAGTATAAATAGCCAGATGAGATTCCTAACACTTTCCCCTCACTTCAGCTGCCTGCTTCCTGTCCCTGCAATACTTAGAGCTGATGGGCGGTGCTACACGTGATCCAGCTTTTATTGATTCTGTGTCACATGATGCACGGGCCAATTACAGCCATGCCTTTAGTAGGCATTGCTGTGATCGCTAAGTGCTCACAGCTTAAAAGTTTATTGATTGGCTGTCCTGCAGCCTTTCCACAAGCTTTATTAAATTCCCGAACACCGAACTCAAACCCAATTTTTCCGGAAAAGTTTGGGTTCAGCTCGGGTACCCGAACTCGCAAAGTTTGGTACGGACCCGAACTTTATAGTTCGGGTTCGCTCAACACTAGTGTTGGGGTCAGTGGTAGTTGCAGTCGGGGAAAATGTAGAGCAGCGGAGCCGTGGGCCTGGAGCCCATCATGATATTTCACAATCTAACAAAAGCGTCAGGGGGAGTGAGGACAAGACCTGGGAGCTGGATCAAGTTGCTGAGGAGGAGGCAACATCAGTGGAAAAGGGCGTTGATGGCAGCAATAAAGAGCAGAGGCCACGTATTTCCCAAAGAACTGCCAGAACCATGTCTGCTTCGGGATCTGGTGATGAGGCTGACGCTGTGGGCGGGTGCGAGCTACTCCCATATGGTTAATTTTCTCCACAAGGTGGGCACATAAATCCACAGGATTAAATCTGCAGGATTAAAATAAGCCGTGACCGTTCAAACACAAATATAGGTACCAGAGGTCTATTGTAGCACATGAGGCAGCATCACCAGATCTTTTGGGAAAATACAACTGACCAGCATTCATAATCAGAACAAGTCTGTCCTTTTCCTGGTCCTCTTTGTGGCAACTAACCCACATCCCCAAGCAGTACGGTATTTATGACATCATCACAACCTTCTTCTTCTCCTGCTAACACTCCTCCTTGTCCTCAGCTCCATCGTAAGACATCTATAATGGAACGTTTGGCCATGAAAAACTTTTTCTACACCAGCAATTAGCTTATCTAGAGATGAATGTCCACCTGGCCACCTTGCTGACTTGTGCCCTTCTACTCTTACATGGCAGAGAATGCTGGCCACTCCTTGCAATTCTCACTGTGCATCAAGCTGCGCTCAATGGAGGACACCTGCAACAACTGTTATGGGCAAGGACAGTATATGCCTTTTACGGGTCACCGGGTCAAAAAATTTTTGAGGTAGTGGAGAGGCAGCACCCCAGCACCATGGCCAGGTCATTTTGACCACGTCCCACCATATCATGGGGCTGGCTCCCACAGCAGGCACTTATCTGCCTCCTCCATCTCCTCCTCCTCATGGACTCGGTCTTGTCCCCTAACAGCAGCAGGGCACACTACCCAACCTTCTTATCACAGGAGTCAAGTGTTGGCACGCTAAGTTGGAGCTGATTGGCCTGGGAGAGAGTAGCCACACTGGCGAGTAGGTTCTCAAGTACATCAAGGAGCAAACATCCTGCTGGCTGTCACCCCGTTGACTCCAACTAGGCAAGGTGGTCAGGGACAATGGGCGCAACATCATGGCCACCCTGAAACTGGGGAAAATAACCCTCTGTATGGCCTTTTTAAAGAATGCAGAGACTATCTGTCTTTTCAACTATTCTCACATGGTGAGGAACTCTCTCCTGGAATTGCAACGTCAGAATGGTATGCAGCTACACTGCTTAGTCTGCAACATTGCAAATGTTCAAGTATCTGTACGAGCAGAGGACATTGACATTGGCTACGACACCCAATTACCTCAGTAGGGAATGGAGGTGGAAAGAACTGGCTCCACAGGCACACTGGCCAGAATGGTGACCTGTAGACTCGCTTGCTTACACAGTGACAGGCAGTTGGTTAACATCAAGCAGTTAGATGATTACTGGATAGCCAAGCTTTTTGACCCTTGCTACAAAGGCAAAATATGGAAATGTTTCAGAGAGGGAGGACAAATATTTTACTACAAGGAAACACTGTGTATGCAGCTTGCCGCAGCTTACGGTAAGCAGACACCTGCCTCCAGCGTGTCTGAAAGGGAGACTCCTCTCCGCCCCCTGCAGATTCATCCCCTTTCCGCTGCTATGACAACAGAAGCCGCAGCAGCAACAGCTATTTCAGTCTCCTCAACATGATGGAGTGGTTTTTCCATGTGCCGCTCCAGGCAGAGGAGAATCAGCAAGCTGACAGCTCCTGCCTCAACACTAGTGTCAATCGCGAATCTTCTAATAGCGAAGTTTTATCGCGAATATCAGCACTTCGAGAATTCGCAAAAATCTTGAATATAGTGCTATATATTCGTAATCGCGAATATTCTATTTTTTTTTTTATCAGTAGTACTGCTTCTTGCTTGTGTGCCAATGAGAAGGCTGCAATATCTTTGTTAGAGCTTAGCAACATCCCTAGCAACCAATAGGAAAGTTGCCTACCCCTATACTATATAGGAAACTCCCCAGCAGCCATTTTCTGCTGTTTTTTGCAGTTCTGAGAGAGACAGCAGTGTCATTGCTGTGCTCTGTGCTTTGCAGACTCATCTGGATCCTTATTCAATTACATTAGATAATTAGCTCATATATCTGATACAGATAGTTAGTGTGAGATAGTCAGTGTTGGTTAGATAGTGATATAGTGTAGCTGATAGGTTCCAGTGCAGGGTGTTGGGTAGTGTGATAGGAATTACTGTGCTGTGATAGGGATTGGTGTCTCTGTTAGGGATTGGTGTCTCTGTTAGACACAGTGCTGTGATGTCACAACAATACTTAGTCCACCAATCAGTAATATCTACTCAGACCTGATAAAATGTGAAGTTGCACGTATTGCGCAAAAAAAATGTGCATCATTAGTGCCGATTTGCACAATCACGGAAATAATGACTGGAGATCGCGAGTTCTAGAATTCGCAAATTTATTGCGAATATAATGCTAAAAAGTCGTGAAATGTCGTGAAAACGAATATTGGCTATGCCACTCATCACTACTCAACACCCAGGTCCAGGCCTACTTAAACTTATGGCCAATTTATGTCTCATACCCAGTTCCCTGATCCCATGGATTTCTGGGCAGGCAGACTGGAACAACGGCCCCACCTAGCACAGCACACCCTCTATCTTCTCTCTTGCCCATCCTCTAATGTCATCTTGGAGAGGGTTTTCAGTGCAGCAGGGGGCATGGTGACACAGAATGAACAGAGCCTGGATTCAGGAGGATTTTCACACTGCTCTGGCTGATTCCTATGAATAGACCTTGTCATGATGGTGGTGCCCCATCTTGCCACTGTTGCAGTCTGCTTGCCTAGCTACCATCACGTTCTGTATGGCTGTTTCTGTGGCCTGCATCATGCCACTAGTGCATCAATCGTCCGTTCCCGTGTATTCAGTTTCCTCATATTTAGTATTTAAATTATATTTCTTTTTTTTTTTTTTTTTTTGGGGAAATTTCATTAACCACTTCAGCCCCCCTAGCTTAAATACCCTTAATGACCAGGCCACTTTTTACAATTCTGCACTACACTACTTTCACCGTTTATTGCTCCGTCATACAACTTACCGCCCAAATGAATTTTACCTCCTTTTCTTCTCACTAATAGAGCTTTCATTTGGTGGTATTTCATTGCTGCTGACATTTTTACTTTTTTTGCTATTAATCAAAAATTACCGAAATTTTTGAAAAAAATGACATTTTTCACTTTCTGTTGTAATTTTTTTTTTTAAACTACATTTCTATATAAATTTTTCGCAAAATTTATTGTTCTACATGTCTTTGATAAAGAAAAATCCAATAAGTGTATATTTATTGGTTTGGGTAAAAGTTATAGCGTTTACAAACTATGGTGCAAAAAAGTGAATTTCGGCATTTTGAAGCAGCTCTGACTTTCTGAGCACCTGTCATGTTTCTTCAGGTGCTAGAATGCCAGGAAAGTATAAATACCCCCCAAATGACACCATTTTAGAAAGAAGACACCCCAAAGTATTCGCGGAGGGGCATGGTGAGTTCATGTATCATTTCATTTTTATTCACAAGTTAGCGGAAAATGACACTTTCTGAGGAAAAAAATAATAAACTTTCCATTTCTGCTAACTTCTGGCAAAAAAAAAAAATCTCCCACGGACTCACTATGGCCCTCAGCGAATACCTTGGGGTGTCTACTTTCGGAAATGGGGTCATGTGTGGGGTGTGTTTACTGTTCTGGCATTTTGGGTGGGGCTAAATTGTGAGCAGCCATGTAAAAGCTAAAGGTACTCGTTGGAATTTGGGCCCCTTTGCGCACCCAGGCTGCAAAAAAGTGTCACTCATGTGGTATCACCGTACTCAGGAGAAGTAGGGCAATGAGTTTTGGGGTGTATTTTTACATATAACCATGTTGGGTGAGAGAAATATCTCTGTAAACTGACAACTTTGTATAAAAAAAAATGTAAAAAGTTGTCGTTTACAGAGATATTTCTCACACCCAGCATGGTTATATGTAAAAGTACACCCCAAAACACATTGCCCTACTTCTCCTGAGTATGGCGATACCACATGTGTGACACTTTTTTGCAGCCAAGATGCGCAAAGGGGCCCAAATTCCAATGAGTACCTTTAGGATTTCACAGGGCATATTTATGCATTTGGATTCCAGACTTCGTCTCACGCTTTCGGGGCCCCTAAAATGCCAGGGCAGTAAAAATACCCCACAAGTGACCCCATTTTAGAAAGAATACACCCCAGGGTATTCCGTTAGGGGTATGGTGAGTTCATGTAAAATTTTATTTTTTGTCACAAGTTAGTGAAATATGAGACTTTGTAAAAAAAAAATGTATATATATATCAATTTCCGCTAACTTGTGCCAAAAAAAAAAAAAAATGTGAACTCGCCATGCCCCTCACGGAATACCTTGGGGTGTCTTCTTTCCAAAATGGGGTCACATGTGGGGTATTTATACTGCCCTGGCATTTAAAGGGCCCTAAATCGTGAGAATCCAAAATGCGTAAAAATGTCCTGTGAAATCCTAAAGGTACTCATTGGTTTTAGGGCCCCTTTGCGCATCTTGGCTGCAAAAAAGTGGCATACATGTGGTATCGCCATACTCAGGAGAAGTAGGGCAATGTGTTTTGGGGTGTATTTTTACATATACCCATGCTGGGTGTGAGAAATATCTCTGTAAATGACAACTTTTTAAAATTTATACAAAGTTGTCAATTTACAGAGATATTTCTCTCACACAGCATGGGTATATGTAAAAATACACCAAAAACACATTGCCCTACTTCTCCTGAGTATGGCGATACCACATGTGTGACACTTTTTTGCAGCCAAGATGCGCAAAGGGGCCCTAAAACCAATGAGTACCTTTTAGGAGGGCATTTTTACGCATTTTTCTTCTCACGCTTTAGGGCCCCTAAAATGCCAGGGCAGTATAAATACCCCAAATGTGACCCCATTGTGGGAAGAAGACACCCCAAGGTATTCCGTGAGGGGCATGGCGAGTTCATAGAAGATGTTTTTTTTTTGGCACAAGTTAGCGGAAATAGATTTTTTTATTGTTTTTTCTCACAAAGTCTCCCTTTCTGCTAACTTTTGACAAAAAGTTAAATTTTTCATGGACTCACTATGCCCCTCAGCTAATACCTTGGGGTGTCTTCTTTCCAAAATGGGGTCATTTGTGGGGTGTTTGTACTGTTCTGGCATTTTGGGCGGGGCTAAATTGTGAGCAGCCATGTAAAAGCTAAAGGTACTCGTTGGAATTTGGGACCCTTTGCGCACCCACGCTGCAAAAAAGTGTCACTCATGTGGTATTGCCATACTCAGGAGAAGTAGGGCAATGTGTTTTGGGGTGTATTTTTACACATACTCATGCTGGGTGAGAGAAATATCTCTGTAAATTGACAACTTTGTATAAAAAAATTTAAAAAGTTGTCATTTACAGAGATATTTCTCACACCCAGCAGGGGTATATGTAAAAATACACCCCAAAACACATTGCCCTACTTCTCCTGAGTACGGCGATACCACATGTGTGCCACTTTTTTGCAGTCAAGATGCGCAAAGGGGCCCTAAATCCAATGAGTACCTTTAGGATTTCACAGGGCATTTTTACGCATTTGGATTCTCACGCTTTAGGACCCCTAAAATGCCAGGGCAGTATAAATACCCCACAAGTGACCCCATTGTGGAAAGAAGACACCCCAAGGTATTCTGTGAGGGGCATGGAAAATTCACAGAATTTTTTTTTTTTTTGGCACAAGTTAGCGGAAATTGATATTTTTTTTTTTTATTTTTTTTTTACAAAGTCTCAAATTTCCACTAACCAGTGACAAAAAATAAAATTTTACATGAACTCACCATACCCCTCACGGAATACCTTGGGGTGTCTTCTTTCTAAAATGGGGTCACATGTGAGATGTTTGTACTGCCCTGGCATTTGAGGGTCTCCACAATCATTACACGTATGGCCAGAATTAGGAGTTTCTGCGATTCTCCTTATATTGAGCATACGGGTATTGAGATTTTTTTTCCCGTTCAGCCTCTGGGCTGAAAAAAAAAAAAAAAAATGAACGGCACAGATTTCCTCATTCGCATCAGCGCTGGCAGGCTGTAGTTCAACGTCTTCCCGACGCGATCCTGTGAACGCTCGTGCGCGCGTTCACAGGAAGTCTCGCGTCTCGCGACATGACGCCTCGGCGCGTCCAAGAGGAACAGACCGACCGCCGCCAGGACGCAATCCTGCGTTCGGTGGTCGGCAAGGAGTTGAGCAGCATACATACGTGATTACTGCATCAATACCGACATTTTCTCACAGGTCAGGCAGATTCCAGATGAATAGACCTCTCCTAACTGGCTGTGCCCCATCTTGCCACTGTTGTCTGTCTGTCTGTCTACCATCCCGTATAGTATGGCCGTATGCTGTGTTTATGCCTAAACCATCCATTTATGTGTATTCACTTTCCAAATGGTTGGAATTTTTGGGAGGGTTCAATTTCATGTACTGCTGCTGCTGTGTTAGCATCATGCTACTAATCCCTCTCAATCGTCAGTTTATGTGTATTCTGTTTCCACACAATTGAAGTTTTAAATTTTTTTGGGGGGTGGTTACATTTCTGTAAGCAACAGAAATGTACGTGCTGCATACTGCTGCCTGCATCATGCCACCAATGCCCGTCAATTCTCAGTTTACTTGTATTCAGTTTCCACACGGTTAAAATTGAGCAATTCTTTTATTTTATTTTTGGGGGGTGGGGGTTACATTTTGTTAAGCAGCATATGTACGTGATTACTGCATCAATACATTTTCTCACAGCTGAGGCTGATTCCGGATAAGGAGACATCGTTCTTAATGGCTGTTTGCTGTGGCCTGCATCATGTCACTTATGTCACTTTCTAACCATCACGTTCTGTATGGCTGCTGCTGCTGCGGCCTTCATTATGCCGTTAATGCCACTTGCCAACCATTGTGCTTTTTTCCCCTCATAACTCTGTGTGTGTTTGGAAGCTTAGGAATATGAAAAAAGGTGAGACATGTGCCGGTGCGGTGTGTTTTTAAACACGCTGTATGTTTCATGTCACCACCGTTGGCAGTATGTCACAGATAATAGTCTCACAAGTTCAACACATAAAGTAAATGAACTCTTTTGAAAAAAAAAAAGGTTTTATTTTTCAAAACTTATTTCCAATAGTGCAATTATATGTGGATTTCAATATATAAAAGGATGCAAATGCACAATGTCTGCCACTTAAAATGTATAGTGTATTACTGTGCTCAATACAATTAACACATATCTAACTGTTGAAGAGACTGCAGAGGATGATACTGAAAAAAACGAGGCACATTCTGGTACTTCTGAAGTATACGTCTTCACTTCGGGGGGTGTCAGTAGCATTCCCTGAACCTGTAAATAGTCACACAAGTTGTGGGTTTAGATGAGGTGGGTTGAAGTATGTATGCAGTAATAGGTTAGTATGTAAATCTAAAAAATTGAATAAAGTCCAAAGATTAGTTCATCAAAACATGTTTAATGACTAAAACCTAACTAGGACTTCCTTGTGATATCTCAGCAGCTTACCTGAGTGATACACATTTGTGATGTCACAGAATATTACCTATTTGGAAACCCACTTGTGATGTCACAGATGCTGACAGCTGTTCGACTAAAACCCAGTTGTGATGTCACAAAAGCTATTTGATTTAAAGAGTTGTAATATCACAGCAGTTAATTGGCAGAAATACATCTGTGATGTCACAGCAGCTTACTTGATGGAAATACAGTTGTGATGTCATGGTAGCTTACCAGATAGATATACGATTATGATGTCACTTCTGATGTCAGCTTACTTGACTAAAACCAACTTGTGATGTCACAACTTCTGTACTTATGGAAACACTATTGTGAATTCACAGCTAGTTTGATTTATGGCCTCCATGCACATTAAGCTAGTGTCAGCCAAATCCAAAGGTTTTATTGGGACCATCCAACAGTCTAATGTTTAATAAGCTGCCATCAGGTGAGGAAAGGATTAGGGGCACTGAATATTAATGCCCAATCCTATTGTTCCCCCAGGAGACAAATCGCTGCCAGAAATGTTTGACACCTCTCTCCCCATTGGAAACGCACACATGCTGAGTGTGTATGGGAAAATCAGGAGAGATGTCGGAATAAGCGTTCTGCTGACAACTTTTTATGGTGTAATGATGCTTCAGTTAAGAAATATATGTCTGCCTATGTGGCTATGTTTGAGAATGGCCCCAGTCTAATAATGATCATTCATTCACAACTCCTTAAGGCATACTATGAACATAAAGTTAACAAATTCTCACAGCTGTCTATTTCTTCCACATAGATTCCCATGAAAAGAAAAATATTGTTGCTTCCCGTCCAAATAGGTGGAGGCAATGAGCCCAGATATTGGCGGCATGGCATGGGAAAGGAAGGCAGCTAAGATAATTTATGCTGTTGGGTCTTGGCTGTCATTTTGTAATTGTGATATCTACAGCCTCAGTTCATATGGTGGTAAACATCTGTTCATACCAAGCATCATTTGTATGTAGTGACAACATCTAACTGACCAATACAGAAAGTGCCTACACTTACACTCCATTCTCTGCTTTCATGTTTAGAACATCTGATGTTGATTGGTATTTGTTTTACATGTTCATTAAAGGAATTTCCTTTCTTCTTAGACCATTGATAGACGTTCATGGCCTCTGTAAAAGTTAGATTGTTGTAGCGTTTTGGACTCTTGATTATAAAGGGCCATGATCTGCAATGCAAAGCAAAAAAGCATTGAGAAGATTTTAGGTCTAGGATATGTATAAAAGAATCCAGTCTATTCACAGCATGTGAGAATGTTCATCATTATTACAATGCCTCAGGATACGTCCGCACTCTATAAGAAACTCATTGTGATGACAGCTCTCCTAAGATATTAGCCAAGATGTCTATGTTCTTCACAATGTACATTTATTAAAGGCTTATAGACACCTTTGGTTGATTTTTTTTAATGCATTGGGTGTATGATGGCTTAAAAACTCCAATGTGTTCTTGTATATTGCAGGCAGTCCCTTAACCACATCAGCCCCCCTAGCTTAAACACCCTTAATGACCAGGCCACTTTTTACAATTCCGCACTACACTACTTTCACCGTTTATTGCTCCGTCATGCAACTTACCACCCAAATGAATTTTACCTCCTTTTCTTCTCACTAATAGAGCTTTCATTTGGTGGTATTTCATTGCTGCTGACATTTTTACTTTTTTTGCTATTAATCAAAAATGACCGAAATTTTTGCAAAAAAATGACATTTTTCACTTTCTGTTGTAAAATTTTTCAAAAAAACTACATTTCTATATAAATTTTCTCTAAATTTATTGTTCTACATGTCTTTGATAAAAAAAGTCCAATAAGTGTATATTTATTGGTTTGGGTAAAAGTTATAGCGTTTACAAACTATGGTGCAAAAAGTGAATTTCGGCATTTTGAAGCAGCTCTGACTTTCTGAGCACCTGTCATGTTTCTTCAGGTGCTAGAATGTCAGGATAGTATAAATACCCCCAAATCACACCATTTTAGAAAGAAGACACCCCAAAGTATTCGCGGAGGGGCTTGGTGAGTTCATGTATCATTTCATTTTTCACAAGTTAGCGGAAAATGACACTTTCTGAGAAAAAAAAAAAAAAGTTTCAATTTCTGATAACTTCTGGCAAAAAAAAAAAAAATCTCAGACGGACTCACTATGCCCCTCAGTGAATACCTTGGGGTGTCTACTCTCCGAAATGGGGTGATTTGTGGGGTGTGTTTACTGTTCTGGCATTTTGGGCGGGGCTAAATTGTGAGCCGCCATGTAAAACCTAAAGGTACTCGTTGGAATTTGGGCCCCTTTGCGCACCCAGGCTGCAAAAAGTCTCACTTATGTGGTATCGCCGTACTCAGGAGAAGTAGGGCAATGTGTTTTGGGGTGTATTTTTACATATACCCATGTTGGGTGAGAGAAATATCTCTGTAAATTGTCAACTTTGTATAAATTTTTTTAAAAGTTGTTGTTTACAGAGATATTTTTCACACAAAGTATGGGTATATATAAAAATACACCCCAAAACACATTGTCCTACTTCTCCTGAGTACGGCGATACCACATGTGTGCCACTTTTTTGCAGCCTGGGTGCGCAAAGGGGCCCTAAAACCAATGAGTACTGTAAGAGGGTGCAAGGTGTTGTGTTTGATAGCAGGTACGTGTCACCGAGGTTGCTGGCCTCGGTGAGGTAAGAGCCGGGGTTTTTGGTCTGCAGCAGCTAGTGCTGCTCTGTTAAATAGCATGGCTGCAAAGCCGATCCGGGCCGGCTCTTACTGGGAGCAGCTAAAGAGTAGGGTGGGTGGCTGCTCCCCACGGTCCAGTCCATGTTTTGGGCTGGGTATATAACGCAGCCAGCAGCTGTGTCTGGGGGTGTGATTATCCTGGAGCCTGCAAACAGGGCTGAGGAATTCTCTGTCCTGGAGGAAGGAGCTCAGCAAGGTGGTGTTTCCCTGCGACCTGAAGGTGGAATCGCCTGCGGCTGAGCAGACTGCTAGGTGTGAACCCGCACCTAAACCACCCAAGGTGACTGGACCCGGTGTTGGCCTGTTTTTGTTTTGCCACAGTATTTCCGTTGTGTGTGAACTGTCACCAAGAGACTGCTTTTCATTTATGGCGTGCAAGTGTGAATAAAACACTGTTTGATGCACCATCTGGACTCCTTGTTTTGCCTCTAAACTGCACCCGCACCGCTGTCTACCAGAGCGACTCCCCACATTTGGTGTCGGATGCGGGCATGCGCAGTGAGGCTGGCGTGAACGCCGAACTTTGTTTGCTGAGCAAAAGTGTATGTCCTATATTAGGCCGGCAAAGTTGCAGCCTGTGATTTCTGGCAACATGGAGGCTGCTGTGAAAGCCCTCATAGAGGCTAACGTGCAGCAGCGGGAGACCAACCAGTTATTGCTGCAACATGTGATGGCATTACAGGCGGCAGGAGCGTCCCACCACGTCCATGATGCCCGGAAAGCGGTCCGTGCGGCGATCCCAAAGATGACCCCCGCAGACGACGTGGAGACATACCTAGCCGTCTTTGAGAAGGTCGCCGTGAGGGAAAAGTTACCCCGTGACCAGTGGGCCGAGGTGGTTGCTCCGTTCCTGGCAGCCGGACCCCAGCAAGTTTTTTTCGATTTGGCAGATGTCCAGGCAGCTGACTACCCGACCGTGAAAGGTGAGATTCTAGCAAGACTGGGGGTGAATGTTTTGGTCCGGCCCAGCGGGTGCATCAGTGGGAATTTAACCCGGCTGAACCCGCCAGACCACAATACTATGACCTGCTACATCGGTTGCAAAAATGGCTGCAGCCAGACATACTGACTCCCACTGCTATGCTCGACCGTCTGTTAGCAGATGTATTCTGGAGGTCTTTGCCATACCCTCTCCAGCACTGGATCGGCCAGGTATCCCCACCAATGCCCTTGAGATGGTCGACCTGGTGGAGCGATATGAGGCCACCAGAAACCTGCAGGGGGTTCTTTTGGGAGGAGGCCAGTCAAACCCCGGAAACCTCCACCCCAGTCCCGGCGGCCGGCCAAACCCGCCCGGGATGTACCCCTTGCAGATCCCTCCCCAGTAGTCTGCTGGCGGTGTCACGAGCCTGGCCACGTAAGGGCCGACTGTCCACAGTGGGGGAACCCATGGAGATTAATTATGGGTACCGGGCTTCCATGTATGCCCGGAGACTGTGTGCGACCGGCACCCCGAGACAATAGACAATCGACATCTGTGCCAGGTGCAAATCGGGATAACCTGGCAGTGGCGCTGTTGGACTCAGGGAGCCTGGTAACCCTGGTAAGTGCTGCCCTGGTACAGCCCACCCAGTATACGGGCCGGAAAGTTGGTGTGGTGTGTATACACGGAGACTTAAAGGACTATCCCACGGCTGTAATGTCTCTGTCCACGGCGGCCGGCACCTGGACTTGTGAAGTGGCGATCTCCACAAAGCTGCCCTATGAACTAATAATTGGGAGAGACTTCCCTGGTTTTCCGTCACTGTGGCCTGAGATGAAAGTGACTAATAGCCCTGAGACAGGGGTAACCCTAGCAGAGTGGCCTGATACCCCTGGAAGGCCAGAACCCTGGGAGCCCGAGTCTGAAGGGCCAGCGGTAGGGGTGACCACTGCTGCAGCGGTAGTGGGGGAGACAACCCCACTGAGTGTAATGGTGGGAGACACGGAGGACTTGCCACCGGGACCTGAGTTGGCAGACCTCAATGTCTCCGGGAAAATTTTGGGACCGCACAACACCGGGACCAAACCCTAACCAGGGCCTGGGAGAATGTGCTGAAATTGATGGTAAACCCCAGAAACCAGGGGCTGAATTAATGTTCCCACGATTTATTGTTCTGCAGGATATGTTGTATCGGGTGAACCAAATCCGAGGTGAACCTGTTGAACAGTTGGTGGTGCCCACAGCGTATCGCAAGCTTGTCATGGAGCTTGCCCACCAACATAGTTCTTGGGGGACACCTGGGGTGGCAGAAAACCCAGGACCGCATACTGCAGCGGTTTTATTGGCCCAGTGTGTTCAAGGAGGTAGAGAATTATTGTAAGTCCTGTCCGACCTGTCAGATAACTAGCCCCCAGCCACATTTCCGTAGTCCTCTGGTACCTCTGCCAATTATTGAAGTACCGTTCGAGCGAATCGCTATGGATTTAATTGGGCCTGTACCAAAGTCTGCCAGGGGCCACCAACACATTCTGGTAGTTCTCGACTATGCCACTGGTATCCGGAGGCGGTGCCTCTGCGACATACCTCAGCTAAGCTCATTGCCAAAGAGTTAATGGAGATGTTTTCCGTGTGGGCCTGCCAAAAGAGGTTCTGACAGACCAAGGGACCCCTTTATGTCCAAAGTAATGAGGGAACTGTGTAAATTGTTGCGTATAAAGCAGTTACGGACGTCCGTTTACCATCCGCAAACAGACGGTCTTGTTGGAGAGGTTTAACCAAACTCTAAAAATATGTTAAAGAGGGTGGTGTCTAGAGATGGGAAGGACTGGGACCTGCTTCTGCCCTATCTCATGTTCGCAGTGCGAGAGGTACCCCAGGCCTCTACTGGGTTCTCGCCCTTCGAACTGCTTTATGGCAGACACCCTCGGGGCCTGTTGGATATCGCCAAGGAAGCATGGGAACAACAGCCTGTCCCCACAAAAGTGTCATTGAGTATGTCACCCAGATGCAGGAACGGATAGAAAGGGTGTTGCCGCTGGTCCGGGAGCATATGGAGGCAGCACAACAAGCCCAGAGTAGGGTGTATAATCGTCAGGCTCGGGTACGGGGCTTCAATCCGGGAGATCGAGTGTTGGTTCTGGTACCCACCCTTGACAGCAAATTCCTAGCTAGGTGGCAGGGCCCCTATGAGGTGATCGAGAAGGTAGGGGAAGTAAACTACAAAGTACACCAGCCAGGCGGCGCAAGCCGGAGCAGGTGTACCACGTGAATTTACTTAAGCCGTGGAAAGATAGGGACACGGCCGACGACCACAGCCCCGACCAGGGCTTCTAGGTGAAAAGGGTCCAGCCCCACAGTTCGAGGCCTGTGAAGCAGTAACCACGGTAAAATTGCAGACAGCCTGTCTTCCAAACAAGTTCAGGAAGTCAGGAGTTCATCAGTCGGAACACGGATGTGTTCTCGGACCTCCCTGGCCGCACGCCTCTCATCCAACATGACATCGTCACTGAGCCTCAGGCCAAGATCCGGTTAAAACCATACCGGGTACCCGAGGCTCGGCGACGGGCCATCGCGGAGGAAGTACAGTTAATGTTGAAGCTCGATGTCATTGAGGAGTCGAAGAGTGAGTGGGCCAGTCCCATAGTCCTAATACCTAAGCCGGATGGGACGTTGCGGTTCTGCAACGATTTTCGCAAGTTAAATGAAGTGTCCAAGTTTGATGCGTATCCCATGCCCCGGGTAGACGAGCTTGTTGAGAGTTTAGGGCAAGCCCGTTATTTTTCTGTGCTAGACCTCACCAAAGGGTACTGGCAGGTACCCTTAACGGAGTCGGCTAAGGAAAAACCGCATTTGTTACCCGCAGGGCCTGTATCACTACAAGGTGTTACCCTTTGGCCTGCATGGCGCCCGCCACTTTCCAAAGGTTAATGGACATAGTGCTGCGACCACATCGTCGGTACGCCTCGGCCTACTTAGATGATGTAGTCATCCACAGCACCGACTGGGAAAGCCATTTACCCAAGGTGCAGGCGGTAGTGGATGCCCTGAGGAAAGCCGGACTGACCGCTAACCCAAAGAAGTGCTCCATAGGGTTAGAGGAGACAAAATATCTGGGATATGTAATTGGGCGGGAGTCATCAAACCTCAGGTAACCAAGGTAGAGGCCATTCGTAACTGGCCCCGACCGGTCACCACCAGGCAGGTAAAGTCGTTCCTGGGGATTGTAGGTTACTACATGAGGTTTGTGCCCCACTTTGCCACAATAGCAGCGCCGTTGACAGACCTGTTGAAGGGGCGAAAGTCTGGGAGGGTTAGCTGGAGTGAGAAGGCGGAGGAGGCTTCGCCGCGTTGAAGTCGGCCCTGTGTGGGTCCCCGGTTTTGGTGACACCCGACTTCAACAAGGAGTTTGTCGTACAGACCGACGCTCGGAGGTAGGCCTCGGTGCGGTACTGTCTCAGGAGGTCAACGGGGAAGAACATCCGTTGTCTTCCTGAGCCGTAAGCTCAATCCCGCCGAGTCCAGATATAGTATAGTGGAGAGGGAGTGCCTGGCTATCAAGTGGGCACTCGAATCTCTCCGCTACTACTTGTTAGGGAGGAGGTTCTGTCTGGTGACCGACCATTCCCCTCAAATGGATGAGTCAGGCCAAGGAGAGGAATGCTCGGGTCACCAGGTGGTTCCTATCTCTTCAGAATTTCAAATTCTCCGTGGAACACAGGGCAGGCCGCTTGCAGGGCAACGCAGATGCCCTGTCCCGCGCCCACTGCCTCACGTGTGTTCACCCCTCAGGGCTGAACAAAGGGGGTGTGTAAGAGGGTGCAAGGTGTTGTATTTGATAGCAGGTACGTGTCACCGAGGTTGCTGGCCTCGGTGAGGTAAGAGCCGGGTTTTTGGTCTGCAGCAGCTAGTGCTGCTCTGTTAAATAGCATGGCTGCAAAGCCGATCCGGGCCGGCTCTTACTGGGAGCAGCTAAAGAGTAGGGTGGGTGGCTGCTCCCCACGGTCCAGTCCATGTTTTGGGCTGGGTATATAACGCAGCCAGCAGCTGTGTCTGGGGGTGTGATTATCCTGGAGCCTGCAAACAGGGCTGAGGAATTCTCTGTCCTGGAGGAAGGAGCTCAGCAAGGTGGTGTTTCCCTGCGACCTGAAGGTGGAATCGCCTGCGGCTGAGCCGACTGCTAGGTGTGAACCCGCACCTAAACCACCCAAGGTGACTGGACCCGGTGTTGGCCTGTTTTTGTTTTGCCACAGTATTTCCGTTGTGTGTGAACTGTCACCAAGAGACTGCTTTTCATTTATGGCGTGCAAGTGTGAATAAAACACTGTTTGTTGCACCATCTGGACTCCTTGTTTTGCCTCTAAACTGCACCCGCACCGCTGTCTACCAGAGCGACTCCCCACAGTACCTTTAGGATTTCACAGGGCATTTTTACGCATTTGGATTCCAGACTTCTTCTCACGCTTTAGGGGCCCCTAAAATGCCAGGACAGTATAAATACCCCACATGTGACCCCATTTTGGAAAGAAGACACCCCAAGGTATTCTGTGAGGGGTATGGTGAGTTCATGTAAAATTTGATTTTTTGTCACAAGTTAGTGGAATATGAGACTTTGTAAAAACAAAATAAAAAAAAAAAAAAACAATTTCCGCTGACTTGTGCCAAAAATAAAAATTCTGTGGACTCACCATGCCCTCACGGAATACCTTAGGGTGTCTTCTTTCCAAAATGGGGTCACATGTGGGTATTTATACTCACCTGGCATTTTAGGGGCTCCTAAAGTGTGAGAATCCAAATGCATAAAAATGGGCTGTGAAATCCTAAAGGTACTCATTGGTTTTAGGCCCCTTTGCACCCAGGCTGCAAAAAGTGTCACTCATGTGGTATCGCCGCACTCAGGAGAAGTAGGGCAATGTGTTTGGGGTGTATTTTACATATACCCATGCTGCGTGTGAGAAATATCGCTGTAAACGACAACTTTTACATTTTTTTATTCAAAGTTGTCAATTTACAGAGATATTTCTCTCACCCAGTATGGGTATATGTAAAATACACCCCAAAACACATTGCCCTACTTCTCCTGAGTACGGCGATACCACATAAGTGACACTTTTTGCAGCCAAGATGCGCAAAGTGGCCCAAATTCCAATGAGTACCTTTAGGAGGGCATTTTTACGTATTTTCCTTCTCACGCTTTAGGGCCCTAAAATGCCAGGGCAGTAGAAATACCCACATGTGACCCCATTTTGAAAGAAGACACCCTAAGGTATTCCATGAGGGGCATGGCGAGTTCATAGAAGATTTTTTTGGCACAAGTTAGTGGAAATTGATTTTTTATTGTTTTTCTCACAAAGTCTCCCTTTCCGCTAACTTTTGACAAAAAGTTTAATTTTTCATGGACTCATTATGCCCTCAACGAATACCTTGGGGTGTCTTCTTTCCAAAATGGGGTCACATGTGGGGTATTTATACTGCCCTGGCATTTTAGGGGCCCTAAAGCGTGAGAGAGAAATGCGTAAAAATGCCTCCTAAAAGGTACTCGTTGGAATTTGGGCCCTTGCACATCTTGGCTGCAAAAAGTGTCACACATGGTATCGCCGTGCTCAGGAGAAGTAGGGCGATGTGTTTGTGGGTGTATTTTACATATACCCATGCTGGGTGAGAGAAATATCTCTGTAAATTGACAACTTTGAATAAAAAATGAAAAAGTTGTCGTTTACAGCGATATTTCTCACACCCAGCATGGGTATATGTAAAATACACCCCAAAACTCATTGCCCTACTTCTCCTGAGTACGGCGATACCACATAAGTGACACTTTTTGCAGCCAAGATCGCTAAAGGGGCCCTAAACCAATGAGTACCTTTAGGATTTCACAGGCCATTTTTACGCATTTGGATTCTCACGCTTTAGGACTCCTAAATTGCCAGGGCAGTATAAATACCTCACAAGTGACCCCATTGTGGATAGAAGACACCCCAAGGTATTCTGTGAGGGGCATGGCGAGTTCACAGAAAAAAAAAATTTGGCACAAGTTAGCGGAAATTGATTTTTTTTTTTTTTTACAAAGTCTCATATTCCACTAACTTGTGACAAAAATAAAATTTTGCATGAACTCACCATACCCCTCACGGAATACCTTGGGGTGTCTTCTTTCTAAAATGGGGTCACATGTGGGGTGTTTGTACTGCCCTGGCATTTGAGGGTCTCCGCAATCATTACACGTATGGCCAGCATTAGGAGTTTCTGCGATTCTCCGTATATTGAGCATACGGGTAATGAGATTTTTTTTTCCGTTCAGCCTCTGCGCTGAAAAAAAAAATGAACGGCACTGATTTTTTCATTCGCATCGGTCAATGTGGATGAAAAATCTCTGCCAAAATCAGTGACTGCGGTGCGGTGGGCTGGGCGCTAGCTACCTAACAAGTAGCTAGCTAACTGGCGGTGATAGGGGACCCTTATGCCCCATTCACACGTCCGAAATTCTGTTTGCGGAACGGAATTGCCGACCTATTCATTTCTATGGGGACAGACTTTGTCCCGCTCGGATCTGGAATTACGGATCCGCGCTCCGGGTCTGCACTTCCGTTCCGCAAAAATATAGAACATGTCCTATTCTTGTCCGCAATTGCGGACAAGAAAAAGCATTTTCTATATAGTTCTGGCAATGTGCGGATCTGCAAAATGCGGAAAGCACATTGCCGGTGTCCGTGTTTTGAGGATCTCGGATCGGATCCACGGATCCGCAAAACAAATATGGACGTCTGAATGGAGCCTTACAAGGGGTGTGATCAATGACAGGGGGTGATCAGGGGTCTAGATGGGGTGATCAAGGGGTTAATAGGTGAGGGGGGTGGGGGGTTAGTGTAGTGTTTGGTGCAACTTTACTGTGTTACCTGGTCCTCTGGTGGTCGATCCCAGCAAATGGGACCACCAGAGGACCAGGTAGCAGCTATATCAGACGCTGTTCATAAAACAGCGTCTGATATAGCTGTTTGATGCTGTTTGTAGCCGAACTGCCGTGCCGCGCTTCTCTGTGAACGCGCGCGCGTTCACAGGAAATCTCGGCTCTCACGAGATGACGCGCCGACGCGTCAACTCAGAGCTACAGGACCGCCCGCAGGACGCATCCCTGCGTTAGGCGGTCCTGTAGTGGCTTATAGACACCTTTGGTTGATTTTTTTTAATGCATTGGGTGTATGATGGCTTAAAAACTCCAATGTGTTCTTGTATATTGCAGGCAGTCCCTTAAGTGTGAAATTCATCAGATGAGCTTTCTGCCGGCTAGGTCAGTAGCCCTTCTCTCTAGAATGCTCTTGGTATGGGTGGTCCACAAAATTAGCCCTCAGGAATCACATTCTATCAGTCAGTATATTAGAACATTAGTGGTCAATTAGTTTACATACTGTAGAAAAATTATATAACAAGATTATAAAAAATTTCTATTGAAATTTGTTTATGTTTTTACTTACGTGACGGGTTTATATATTTCTTTTACTCCAATGAACTGAAGCTGCTCCTTTATGTCTGGGATACTTTCACAACGGGCAAGATTAATTCTTGGATAATACATTAAATAGGAAAGACACATTTCATCTCTTGTACTCAGGCCACCCTAAAATATGATTGATATTTATATAAACAATTAAAAAAATAATAATAAAAATATTAGTAGTAGTGAAAGTTATAGTTTTCAACATATATATTAGTAAGTAACATGTACATTCTCCAAAGCTGCATTTTATGATAATTCTAATGAATACTGTATACTCTACAAGATTACAGAAATATTATCTTAATTGATTCAGACCCAGATTATTTAGTCGCTCTCGCTCTCGCTCTCTCTTCCAGTTTTCATGCCCTTGGTGCCTTTCAGAGTACTACTTAGAGCTGGGTTCTTAATGGTTGTATTGCTAGAATTTCTAGCAATACAACCATTTGGAACCCAGCTCTAAGTTGAATTCGCAATGCGATTAATATAACCTGTATTAATCGCATTGCGATTACAAGTACCACACTCTGCGTCAACTAGGTATTTTTCCATGAGAGTTTTGCCATGGATCCCCCTCCAGCATGCCACAGTCCAGGTGTTAGTTCCCTTGAAACAACTTTTCCATCACTATTGTGACCAGAAGGAGTCCCTTTGGTTTTTAAAATTCGCCTGTCTATTGAAGTCTATGGCGGTTCGCACTGTTCGCACGTTCGCGAACATTTGCGGAAGTTCGCGTTCGCCGTTCGCGAACGGAAAATTTTATGTTCGCAACATCGCTAGTGAGCATGCTTGGCTACTTTTATAGAAATGAACGGAGTGCGCAAAGTACTACGATATCCTACCAATGTCTCAGACGAGACAACCTCCTTAAGAGATACAAACAGTCGAGGATGAAAAATGCAGATGAACAATGAGTTTATGGAAGAACAATTAAAAGTGAGGAAATATGGAGGGACTGCTCTAGTAAAACATTTGGAACGTGTGGGATGTTTGCAGGTAATGACATTGAAAATAAGAGTGGTTTTTATAACTAGAGACTTTTTGGATTGAGGTGTGTAATCTGAGGGTATTTTTGTGAAAGCTCTTTGATTATGTTTTTAAATTGTTATATACATTGTGTTGACTCACAAAGAGCCATTTTTGAATACTTTAGGCTAATGATGTAAAATGTATTAAATTCTTTAAACAGCTTGGTGACTCTCATCAGTACACATGAGTAAGCAGTTGTGGCTCCCGAGCTGTCCCGCTGGGCATGGAGTTTCAAATGTAGTGTACTTCTTGATAGCTTTTAAAGAAAATATCACTCAAGACTGGACAACCCCTTTAATATGGCACCAGTGGGAACCGATAGCCTTTAGATCATCAAATATTATTATTTTGGGTAACCACAGTCATTAACTGTTTTGCTTTAAAAATATAAATTCCTCAAACATTTCTATGAGTTATATTTTGACTGTGGTTTCCATTGTAGATGTAGTTGATTATATTAATGCTGTAGTATTAAGAAAGCGGTTAGCTCTTTCCTGCTTGAATGACAGAATTTAATTTGCTTGTGGTTAAATATGATGGTGGATATTAGACTATATTGTGGATCAGTCTAGGGTTAGAACTGTGTCTAGGGATTTATGGGTCCTGGAAAGTATGACCTTAATAAATGTAAGATTAAATTAATGGAAACATGTTATGAATAATACATTCTGAAATAGCTAATAGATAATACATTCTCTTATAGCTAATCTGTTATGCAGAAGACAAAATGGAAAACATAGAGTTAACTTGTGACTTAAAGGGGTTGTCCAAGTTATATTTATTGATGACTTATCCTTAGTATAGGTCATCAGTATCAGATCAGCAGGGGTCCGACAGCTTGCACCCCCACCGATCAGCTGTTTGAAGAGAAGGCTCACGCCGTGCCAGTGTTGCCTCCTCTTCATTGTTTACCAGGTCGCCATCGCATCTGCAGTGGTGAGCAGGTGTAATTACAATCAAGATGTCCCATTAATTTCAATGGGACAGATGGCTCCTATACAAGTGTATACAAGTGTATAGGAACGAGCCGTCTCATTGAAATGAATAGGGCGGCTTGGGTGAAATTATACCTGCTCACCACTGCAGACGCGACGGCAAGCAGGTAAATAATGAAGAGGAGGCAGCGCTGGCACGGCACGCGCCTTCTCTTCAAACAGCTGATCGGCGGGGTGCTGGCTGTCGGACCCTTGCCAATCTGATATTGATGACCTATTCTAAGGATAGGTCATCAATAAATATAACTTGGACAACCCCTTTAAATGCTGCATGCACACGAAACAGAACTTTTTATATCAAATTTGATGTTTACAATATCTGAATTGCCTGGGTGAGAGTGTGGTACACCTGTCACACTAGAGCAGATGTGTTCTAGGTAAAACACAAGCAGTGTTCCCAGAATGTATGTGCTGGAATGTGAAAGGAATCTAGCAGTTACTAGGACTGCAATGTGCATACATATGAAGCTTGGAACTGCCTTGTCCATCATATTGCATAACCACATTCTTATTACTACTCATATTACCTATGTATATATTTTTTTTCATTTTATGTTAATTGCTTACACATACAACAGTTTTAAACCTTTTCTAAATTAATCTACAATATAAATGCAAAATTACTTCTGGTCTGAAGGCCATGTGGTCAAATTACACTATTTTAAAGCAATACAGTCAGATTTTAAACTAAAGTGCATTGCAAGGTTAGAAAATATTTTGGGGGAGCTTTATCAAGACCGGCAGTCCGTGCTCCTAAACAATCTATGAGCTCTGAGCTTCCGTAGCTGTAGATTTCTGGCTTCGAATTTATCTTGAACACTAATTATGATGAGACATTAGCTTTCTTGCCCCATTGTATAATAATTGAGACAATTTAAATCAAGGTTGTTGCCTGCAGATGTAATTTTTTATTTTGTGTTGCAGGAAATATCTGACATTCACAATTTAAATTACTACTAATTTAAATAAAAAATAGAGGACCAGTGAATCAGCCTAGAATATATAGTGTTTGTTCTGATTTCTGTATGGGATTTCGCATATTGCTCATGCTGAACATGTACACATGTACATTGTCTGTTCTAAAGCACCAGGAATTGTTGTTTATTCACAAACTCCCTAAAGCACTACAAATATTACCTTTACATCACTACTTTATGATACTTGGCCATAAGAGATATATTCGGAAGTGCCATAGGGATGCGAGGAATGGTGGCGAACATGCTCCACCAACATGCCTTTCAAACACGGGACATGCGTCTCCCGTTGTCATGAGCAGTTGGATTCCCACTAACCTAACAGTCACAGTGAATAGGGGACAACTTTGTCTAATCTGAATAACACTTTTACATCCAATGTAGATGGGAAGAATGGAGAAAGAGAACAAAAGAACATTGCATTTTCTTACCCATGTCATAGTAGATCTGCCTTTTGTGTTGTACTGACATTCAGTAATTAAATGATCACCCTGGAGAAAACACAGAAAACAATAATTGCATTTATGTCAAAGATAAAGAGTCCTTTGTGTATATCAGTATAATTAGTTAGTGGTATTACCCTTTATTTTTCAGGTAAACTGATGAATTTTCTAGATTTTAATGCTTTCCCAATCTGGTATTATTATCTCAATCACTCCTATTAGCAGTACGATTGCTCTGTTCATAAAACATACAGTTGTGGAGAATTTCCCATTCCCCACATGAGAATCTTTCAGAAGACTACAACTATGCGTCTAATTATTGGTGTTCCTCATTTACTTGGAATAAAAGTAAACCTTTTCATATAATATGTTCCTCAGTAGATAATGTCAGCATATGCAGCAGCCCGGGAGAAGCTGGAGAAGAGGATGGGAGTGGTAGTGGCTGTAACAGTCACAGTGGCTTTTCTTACACCTTTGCTTCCTGGGGCCTTACAGTGAAAAGAGGACATACCCTTTCCTCCCTTGGGGCACACTCTGGTTCTTGGGCTACAGCCTGATGGTAGTTGGGGTGCCAGTGAATTTAAGTGTTTGTATAGGTGCAAGGCAGGACATTTAGAGCGTAATAGCCGCCGTATGGTGCAGGAATCAGTAATTGATGTGAAAAAAATTCCCTAGATGGTTTTGTATGGATTTGCGACAGGATATAAATTATCATACTCTTTCCTCTCTATCTTTCTCAAGTCTCTTTCTGCAGAATCTATGGCTGGCAATTTAATATTTGCAATTGCGCCTGTAATTTGCAACTGAGGCATACAGATTTTTCAAAATATGACTGGTCAAGTCGTGTCAAAGTGTGAAGGGTGGGTGTCCCCTCATTGCAGTAAAGTCGAAGTAGCTTAGGTAGAAGCACACCACACTGACTCCAATGCTCAGCCATCAGATTGCGGAACCGTCTTGTCTCTTACTCTCTCTGTAGATCATCCAGAGATTTATAAGTCTTTGTAGCTTTAGTCCAGTCTTGTGAGTAATGGAGTACAAGGAGTTGAATCCTCACTCTTCTAGCTAGGACTCTCTAGACTCAGGATCTACACCCAAGCTTTCTGTGAGGGGCAGGGCCCGTGCCAGAGTTAACTCCATCACTTCAAGGCATTACCAAGCATTAAACAGGAAACTATTTACAAGTACCCCTGCTCTAGTGTACTGCACAGATAATATCTCTAGTTCTGAAGTATGATTAGGACAGGTGGCACAAAGAATATTATATCATTTGTCTATTAAGTCTTTAGACAATATAAAGCTTATGTGTCTGGTGTATTCATGAGGATATGACTACCACTGTCTCCTCCTGACCCTGTCAACAGTGTCTGACTCTCCCACTGTACACAGACTTTCACAGCTTTCACTCAAATGTGTAAAAGGTGGAAGAGCAGTCTACTAATGAACAGAGTTGCAGTTCTATATTCTAAAGTCTTTTGTGTTGTGTATAAGTTATTGGCTGAACAGGTATTTATAGGCATTTCTTGCACGTCAAGAATAAACCAGGGACCTGGTAAGTACTGGACCTGGAACAGCAGTGGATTGCTGAGGGTGCATATGGGTTTTTGTATCTCCGGACAACCGCTTCAATAAATCACTGGCTTTAGTAGGAAATACCTTTTATCTACACTGCATTTTATGCATGAATTCTTACATGTATCCCAGATAGGCAGCCAATTCTATTGCTGAAACATGTAATGGAAGAGGCTTTTTGGGGTCATGTAAACAGCATTTCCTTTCTATGGTTGTCTGACTTGGCCACACCCCCATTAGTTACGCTGAATACTGGAATGCTGCATCCCTGCATGTTACCTAGAAAAGGAACTTCATTAACCAAAGATCGTTTTCTATTAGAACGATAATAAACAGTATTTAAATTGAATCTATCACATTTAAAATCAGTTTAAAAGTAACCATTAGAAATGAGCGGCAGGGGCAATATTCAATTTCGCGATATTTAGCGTTATTTGGTAGAATATTCGTCATATATTCGCAAATTCGAGATTATTTTCTTGATTGCGAAAAATCGGCAATGTGATATTCGCGTAATTCGCGTACAGGCTTGGGTAACTATAGCTATATTTTTCAAGCTGCTAGAAGTTTCCTGAGACTAGAGAAAATGGTTGGCACAGCACTAAGTATGTAGCATGTATTTATAGACAGCAGAACACTGTATTACTATCTAACCTACACTGACTATCTCCCACGATCTATAATATATATATATATATATATATATATATATATATATATATATATAAGCTAACTAGCTACCTATCTAATGTAATGACACAGGAAAGCAGAGAGCACAGCAATGAAACTGCTGTCTCTCTCAGATCTGCAAAATACTGCATACAGTGGCTGCTAGGGAGGTTCCTATATACTAAAGGGGTAGCCAACTTTCCTATTGGTTTCTAGGGATGTTGCCAAGCTCAGACAAAGGCTACTGGGTAGTGCATCCTTCACTGTGGTAGGTAAAAAGGAACAAATCCTGCTGCACCTCGGCTGAGGTGCATGCAGTCTTACCCGAACCAGGGTTGGAACCAGGGTGAACGAATGAAGGACTGCAGGTCTCTGCATTGGTTTTCCATGGTGGGTATCAGGGATCGGTGTCAACAGCTTGTAGAATCCCAGGCGGCATACGTGTGGAGGTCCCTATGATATGGCGGGGTCTGTGATAAGCAAGTGGGTCCTAACCCTAAGAAACCCTAACAATGAGGGGAGGGGGACTGTTATACTACTGCCTATCTACACAGAGCACCCGCCCCGAACTCGTCATGGGATTTAATCAAAATATGCAAACACTGCTGGACTACTCCAAAATGGTTGGAGTGGTCGTTATAAGGAAATGATACAGTATGTGGCCTCTCTAGTGAGAGATGGCACACAGATCAGGAGATGATAGTCCTGGTGCAGCAGAATTTGTTCCTTTTTACCTACCACAGTGAAGGGTGCACTACCCGATACCCTTTGTTTGTTTGTTGTATTGTCTTGTTTTGGTACATTGGTTTATGTCTCCTCATCTTTTAAGTATCAGGATTAAAAGTTAATTTTTAAATAATGTCACTCATGCACATGAATTTTCGGAGAGTTATCTGAGCCTACACAATTCGCTCTATACTGATATCATAAGTTTTAAGCTCAGACAGAGACATTGCAGCCTTCTCATTGGCCCACAGGCAAGGAGGGAGGTTACTGATTTTTTTAAAAATCTAGAATATTCGAAACTACCACTATATATCACTATATTCTAAATATTCGAAAATTCTCAAAGTGCCGATGTTTGCGATTAATATTCGCAATTCCAAAATTTGCGCCCAACACTAGTAACCATACCATTATTTAGGGTAGGTGCCCCAACACATGACTCTACATTTCTGGTGAAAATCTGGTCCTTACTCCTTTATTCCTGAGAAATACTTCTGTATATTTTTTATGAAAATAATGTTTCCGTTGTGCTATGGATGGAGCTGCTCTGTCTGCTGCACCAAGCTTCCCCTGTGTTACTACTAGAGATGACGGAATTGAAGCTGACAAAGTGGTATTTGATCCGAATTTCCTCGTGATTCAGGGTAACAAATCAAATTTTTTCCTAAAATGTCTGTTGCACGTGTAAGGACATGGAGCAACGAACTCTGGGAAGGCAGGATCACTCATAATTAGTGTTGATCACTAATATTCGAATTGTGAATTTTAATTGCGAATATCAGCACTTCAAGAATTCGTGAATATTTAGAATATCTCAAAATATATTAGTAATCGCGAATATTTAAAAAAATTTTTAAATACTAGTCTATGCAAATTTTTATGCAAAGTTTATGCTAATTTTTATGAAAATTTTCGCAATCAGGAAAATAATGCCTGAAGAATGAAGATCAAGAATTTGCGAATTCGCGAATATATGGCGAATATTTGCCCAAATATTCGTGAAATATCGCAAATTCAAATATTGCCCCTGCCGCTCATTACTACCCATAATGTCATGCATGCAGCCAATCAGCAGCCAGCCAGCCCTGTGATGTCACAGCCCTATATATAGCGTCAGCCATCTTAGATTCTGCCATTTACCATTGTACTTATTCCAGGGAGAGACGTCAACAGGCACTAGTGTTAGAAAAAACTTCATATTGCTCAATTTTTTTTTTACACGTGCTGGTAAAGATTATTCAAGGTGTAGGGAAAGGATAGGGAGGAATCATTGCACAGCATTTATGTTGAACAGGGTTCAGTAGGGAAGGTTACAGCCTGGGTAATAGGAACAATCCGATTACACCTTACTGCACTGCCGTTCAGCAGTTATACGTTCTAAAGCTCTTTTTGTCGTGTATTAGCGGAAAGCCTTTTGTGGCGTGCATTACTGGAAAAATAAAAAATATTTGCCGCTCAGCGGTGCAGTGGTATGTTCTAAAGCCTTTGTGGCATGTATTAGTGGAAGAAGTAAAATATATTTGCCGGTCAGCGGTGCAGTTATATATTCTAAAGCCTTTTGCGTCGTGTATAAGTGGAAAAAAGAAATAAGAAATATATATTTGCCGTACAGGGTTGCAGTTATATATTCTAAAGTCTTTTGTGTCATCTATAAGTGGAAAAAAGAAAAATATATTTGCCGATCAGCGTTGCAGATATATGTTCTAAAGCCTTTTGTGGCCTGTATTAGTGGCAAAAGTAAAATATATTTGCCATTCTGAAGTGCAGTTATATATTCTAAAGCCTTTTGAGTCGTGTATAAGTGGAAAAATGAAAAATATATTTGCCGTACAGCCTTTTGTGTCGTGTATACAGTAAGTGGAAAAAAGAAAAATATATTTGCCTTACAGCGTTGCAGTTATATGTTCTAAAGCCTTTTGAGTCATGTATAAGTGGAAAAAAGAAAAATATATTTGCCGTTCAGCGGTGCAGTTATATGTTCTAAAGCCCATTTTGACGTGTATTAGTGGGGAAAAAGAAAAAGGGCTTATTAGCTGTTGTGTGTTGAAGTGAGAAAATGACAGCCCTTTTTGGTGTGTATTAGTGTATTAGCAACTAGCAGAATTTGCCCTGGAAGAGCTGTCCTGCCCGGCCAGTAGTGTGGCATCAGAGAAGGTGTTTAGTGCCGCAAGGGCCATAGTTACCCCAGGAAGAACTCACCTGTCCACCCAAAATGAGGAGAGACTGACCTTTATTAAGATGAATTAGGTGTGGATCAGCCAGGATTTCCACCCATCAATGCCTGATGCATCAGACTAGATCATCCATGGGGCCACACCAACACTTTGACAAAAAAGACCGGTTTCTTCTGGATTCCTTCCCAAGGCTACTATTCTGATGCTGCCATGTGCCTGATGCCACACATCTGATGCCAAGTGCTCCCTCTTTCACCCACCATCTTCAGCTGGCACTCGTATTGCCACCCACCTCCCCACTCTGTCACCGGATCACTCTGTGGTCTCCTGATGCTGCTGCCACCTTCTCACTATGTCATCTTGCCACTCTGTGGCCTCCTGATGCTGCTGCTGCCACTTCCACACTCTGTCATTGTGCCACTCTGTGGCTTCCTGATGCTGCCGCCACCTCCACAATCTGTCATTGCGCCGTTCTGTTTTTTGGGGGTTTGTGTTCTGACGGATCAGAGAAAGGGCAAAATAATCAGTGATGTCAACACAAACTTACTGCTGACACCCTCTGCACTCTGTCGAGGGGCTCTACTTGCATAAGCATTTAATAGAACAGGTTCAGTAGACATCTATGTGGAATCAGCTGACGACAGAGTAAAAGGAAAGCGCTTCTTCTTGACGATAACTTTGACCTGTAAGGCTATCTTAACACTTAAGTTATTTGGTCAGTTTTGGCCCCGTGACTGCCCAAATAAGTGAAGTGTGCAGTGATTCTAAGAGCGACGCCTGTCATCTGCATGTCATACGGACTCACAGTATTATTTCACTACCACAACAGAGTCCCTATGCATGTTACTACAAGGCACAGTGTTCTACACCATTATAAAGGCTCTCTGCAGCAAGGAAATAGCTTTTTTTTTTAATGAAATTCGCCGCAAATAAATTTGGCAAACCGGCTAATCGAATTTATGAAAAATTCGCTCATCTCTAGTTATTACTATAAGTCCTAAAATAATACAAGAGTGGAAGCTGCATTGGCCAACCGATATGGCAGTGCCCCACTACAAAATAAGGTTAATAATATGCTAATATGCATTATGCATTTTCTCTGTGAGTATGTTGCTCAAGGAATCAACAAGTTGTTTACTGTGGTCAAAGACAAGGCTGTTTCCACTCTTCATAGGGAGTGGTTAGAACTCAGTGCAGAGTTAGTTAGAGCTGACACAGTGAAGAGAGCAGATGCTAACTTAGAACATCCCTGGAACAGAACAGCCCAGAGAAGCAAGGGTAAGAAGAAAGCTTTAAAACAGAAAATAGAAAATTGGTATACTTTGTGGAGCATCCCAGTGTTGAGAGGAGATGCATACAGAAGTTCTGTGGAGATAATGTGATAATATGTTTTGGACTTTTGGACTCCAAAACTCACTAGTCCAGGAGATGAAAGTCTTAGGAAGCCTAGACATACTTTACAGGCAGACCGTGAATCTGCTAAGGCATCCAGCTGAGGATACTGTGGATCTGTTTACTGTGGGTGTAGCAACCTGGAAAAAGAAACAGAACTAAGGCTACTTTCACACAAGCGTTAATATTTTCCGGTATTGAGATCCGTCATAGGGTCTCAATACCGGAAAAAAACCTCTTCCGTTTAGTCCTCATTCATTGTCAATGGGGACAAAATGTAACTGAACAGTTTCTCTGACACAATCTGAAGGATCCGTCTTGGCTATGTTAAAGATAATACAACCGGATCAGTTCATAACGGATGCAGATGGTTGTATTATCAGTAACGGAAGCGTTTTTGCAGAACCTTGCCGGATCCAGCAAAAACGCTAGTGTGAAACTAGCCTTAGTCTGTCATAGAGAGGGGGCCACCCCATGGTTGCATAGAAAAACATAAGTGTTATACACGTATTTCTGGATGCTTAAATGTGGGGTAAAAAGTACAAAATGCGGAGAATTGTTTCAAAGAAAGATCTTGGCCCGTTAAATACCTTTGCAGCAGTAAGAACTGAAAGATCTATGAAATTGTAAAACTGTGGAAGACTTGTCTGTTCATGCAAAGTCTGAACTATGCATGCAGTTTTGAAACCTTATCTGCAAATAAAGAACTGTTCTACTGTTAAATCTTGTCATTGCCTCCACCTTTCAGGGAACCGTGCCTTGCAACTCACAATTCACCACCAAGGGCACTCCAACCAACTCCAGACAGGAGAACCTCCAGAACTAGGAAGGAAGAAAAGGACCATCTTTCCCATCACTGGGACCCAGAGGAGCAACATAGCGAGAAGACTGCTACTGTGATTAACTACTACCTCCATTATTGTTACTACCATTCATATCCTTTTTCCCTCTCCTGTGCTTGCTGCAGAGCCACTGGGCAGCATTAATAGTGGAGCGCCAAATGAAAAGGCCCTGCCAATGTGCACTGAATACCTCATTTGCATACAAATACAAAAAATAAGTATTTTGGAGGTGACAGATTCCCTTTAACATGTCTGTGAAGGTTCTCATTCATTCTGTAGTAAAAGTTGCTCTGATTTATTACTACTGACATAATAAGACCATACAAAATCAATATATTTTATGCCTTCTGTTTTGATTGGGGAGATTCCAATAATCCATCTTTTCAGAGTATATGATCATTTTAACCCCTTCAGGACACAGACAATTTTCACCTTCCTTACAGGGCCTAATTTTGCATATTTCACATGTGCCACTTTATGGTAACTTTTGAATGCTTTTACTTATCCAGACAATTCGGAGACTGTTTTTAATGACACATTGTACTTCATGTTAATGGTAAACTTTGCTCAATATGATTTAGCCTTTTTAACAAAACAAATCTAAAATTTTCAGTAAATTTTGAAAGATTAGCAATTTTATAAATTTGAATTTCTCTGCTTTTAATGCAAATTTTTCACATTTTCAAGTTCTAGAGTCACTTTGAGGGACTTTCATAATAGAAAACACTCATAAATTACCCCATTTTAGAAACTACACCTCTCAAGTTATTCAAAACTTATTTTGAAACTTTGTTAAGGTGGTCCACAGGAACTAAAGCAAAATGGAGGTGAAATTTAAAAATATCATATTTTGTGCAGATTTATTCATTTTAATAAAAAAAAATTCTGTACCACAACAAGAGTTAACAGCAAAACAGACATCTGATATCCTGACAATACTGATTATCCTGTTTCTGCAGTTTAAAGATCTATCCCATAAGTCAGTGATGGCAAACCTTTTAGAGACCGAGTACAAACCAAAACCCACTTATGTATCTCAAAGTGCCAAAGTGGCAATTTTACCTGAATGATGACAAATAATGGACAAGTTAAGATGTGGGGGCTGGGGGCATGACTTAACACAGGCCTCAGTGAAAGGAATGCCTCCTATGGTGCCCCTTAGTATTACAAATGTCCCATTAGTGTCCAGCAGCATTAATATTGCCCCAATAATGGTCCCCAGTATTAATAAGGCCCCATTAGTGGCCTCCAGTATTAATAATACCCCTTTAGTGGCCCCCAGTATTAAAGAGGCCCCAATTAGATGCCCCATTATTAATAATGCCCGATTAGTGGCCTCCAGTATTAATAATACCCCTTTAGTTACCCCCAGTATTAAGAAGGCCCCTGTTACTGGCCCCCAGTATTAATAATGCCTCATTAGTGGCCCCAAATATTAATAAGGCCCTATTAGTAGCCCCCAGTATTAACAATGTCCCATTAGTTGCCCCCAGTATTAATAAGGCCCCATTAGTAGAACCCAGTATTTATAAGGCCTCTGTTAGTGGCCCCTAGTATCATTAATGCCACCATTAGTGGCCACCAGTATTAATAATGCACCATTAGTGGCCCACAATAATAATAAAGCCACAGTAGTGGCCCCTAGTATTAATAAGGCACCCATTTAGTGGCCCTAGTATTAATAATGACACATTAGTGGCCCCCAGTATTAATAGGCCCCCATTAGTGGCCTCCAGTAAAATGAATGCTCCCATTAGTGCCCCCCTAGTATTATTTTTTCTTCATTGTATATACCATTTTTTGATAGGTACGGTGACAAAAACAGCAATTCTATTAGTTTTTTATTTTAAATTTTTTACACCATTCACCACACTGGAGGTAGCATGATCCTTTTATAGATCAGGTTGTTATGGATGTAGCTTAGGCTGACTATGTGTAGTTTATTTAATTTTTTCATTTTGTATCTAATGATAAATGAGTGGATACAGGGAAAAAAGATTTTTTTATTTTTTACTGGGATTTTTTTTATTCTTTTACATTTTTATTTGGGGACTCAAAGATACAGTATATATATTGAATTATAGTGATTAGCTCTTCCTTGCCCTCACATTAGACATACCGGATCGAAGGAGGAAGACAACAGCAAAGGTAATTTCAGTGAAAGTTCGCTGATCTGGAGGGTAATAAAGGGATGAGGGAGTTAATGCTATTTGGTGCCCGGAGGAGGAGGGGGGCTAGGCTTGTAATGCTATATTTTATTACTCAGCCCTTGCTGACAGTTTTCAGTGGGGACCTGACTGTTTCGGGTCAGGATGTTAGTTTTACACCCTACTGAAAAATAGTGTGTTGCAGGGACCTGCTAATCACAGGCCCCTCCTTCTGACAGTGTGACACGATCTTGCTGGCACCAATATAACTGTTCTAAGTGCCCAAAGCAAAGCCAGCCCAGATGGGCACTTAGTACAGTAGCTGCATTTCAGCAGCATAAAAATTGTTTTCCTGGACATGGAATAAAGCCATAAGTACACACAGGTATCTTTGGAATGCCTTTGCATTCTTCTGTGGGGCAATACTGTTATATTGGTGAAAATGACAGTATAGACTCCCTTTAAATCAACTATTTCTTTTAAAAAATGTTAATTGAAAGGTATTTTTAGCTGGGGACATAACAAAGAATTCCTTGTGGTACAGTGAAGCCTCTATGACACTACTACATTTAAAAGTGGTCTTTTAGGCAAATGTCCTCCCAAAGAATATGGTCAGTATGCATAACATATTGTAGAACTGAAAATCTGGTCTGGATAAGGAATTTTCTCAAAGAGATGGTCTTTTAGAGGCACTTCACTGTATCTTTAAGACTGATTTAAGATTTTGATATGCACACGTTGTAATGTCTGCAATGTGGGCATATGTTCTGGACCTCCTTTGGTTCAACTGACCCAAAATAAGATCACAGTAGTATCCCATTTTAACCACTGGAATTGTGTGTGTTATACAGATCATGAAATGCGGCAGTTTTATGACTAACTGAAAGCAGGTAATGCCCATATTATGTGTAGACTAACAGACAATAAACGTACAGGCAGAATGGTTCGTTCTTCTTCTAGATATTGGAACTCCTGGAAATTGAAGTCAAACTCATTGTCATATGCAAGCAACTTCTGCTCTTCTCCTTTTCTGAAATGACGTGCACGGAGAACTTGGCCAGCTTGATGAGAGTGAAGAAGAACAGCTAGTACATGGATTCCATCTGGTTGTTCATGACTCAGAGCCTGAGAACAATAAAAGATACATTATATCATCTTGAATTATTATATGCAGATATATTTATTCATCTCCTACAAAATAGCTCGCTTACATTTCCTACTTAAATGCAGTCAAGGCAGAGATGGGAGGAGACAAATTTGTTTTTAGATTTTTCAATGATAGTTTCTCAAAATATTTTAGTGACATTTATCATTGGAAGAACACAAGCCTCATTGTTAAGGAAAATATACTTTCAACTCATTGATCTCACATCTGGTCTATTTGGGGGAGACTTCCTGGTTAGGCCACAAAAATTATTTTCACTTCATTATTTAAAACTTCCCGCAATGAATAAACTGCGGATGTTGTGGTGAAGACTATTATGAAGAGCATTATACAATGCTTCTTTTGATTATACATTTAATTAATAGCCTTTGTTTGGTATGTGACTTGTATAATCAAAGTAAATGTAGTATATATGGTGATAATAAGGAGAGCAAACATGACTATGGTATGTAGGGCACATACATGACGGGATCAGTGGAGAGACAGGGTATTAGCAGTTTAGTGGTGGGCAAGAGGAAAAGATAATATAGCAATTGTAGAAGGGAATACTCAAAGTAGGGGATGGGAGTAGGGTTACTTAATAATAAGGGGGTAGAAGTAGTTATCCATTCATATTTGTACCTGGAAATGGGAGGTGTCTCTGGGCCTTTAGTTGCTCTTCCAGTCTGATTTGAAGGATGACAAGGTCTTTTGGGATCCCTGTGAGAACCTGCTGCCCAGCATGAGGTAGCCTGGCTGCACGGACATTTGGTTGCAAGGTAGAAGGGGCAGGATGTAAAGCTGTATGTTATGCAGCAAATCGGCCCCACATCAGTTTAGGCCATTGTAGAGGTTTAGTCATGTGGCCCCCTTCTGCTACCACTGTTTAAAAAGCCCCAACAAAAACACTCTGGTAGCTTTGGGAGGTGCAAGACAGCCTCTTCTAGTGGCAGACAATGGGGTGGCAGCATGGGGGCAAAGTTGAATCCAGCTATCTCCCATGCTGGCATCATTCATGAAGAAGAATGGCAGAATCCCCTTTTCTGCTAGATGGTGCACATGGTACTGAGAGGAGGAAAGGTAACCTTCGAAGGTACATAGGGAGTCCTTCCAGTACTTGGGCCTTTAAGGTGGCCGAACAAGTTGCTGGGGGAGGCTTGGCTTTAAAAGAGTGAATGGGAGGAGACCTGCAGATGCCAGGGGAGCATGAGCATGGCTGAGTGCAAGAGCTGGGTGCATAAGCTGCACCATTGGAAACCAATTACAGCCTCCAGTTTTCTTTCTACATTTGCGCATGCGGATTTGGGGATTTTCTGCCATTCTTTTTGGCAGATCCTCTCCAGCTTTGTCAGGTTGAATGTGGACCCTCGGTAGTCAGGATATGACAGCAATGTAGCACGCACACACAAGGATACCTTATATAGACAGGGGTGTGTCTTTCCAAATCATGTCCAATCAACTGAGCTTATCAAGTGGACTCCAATCAAGGTGAAACATTCCAAAGATGTTCAAGATAAATGGGAGGTAACCAGAGCTAAATTTCCATAATCACAGTAAAGGGTCTGAACACTTATGTCCAGGCAAAACTTTAGTTTTTCCTTTTTAATAAATTTGCATATATATATACAGTATTTCACAAAAGTGAGTACACCTCTCACATTTTTGTAAATATTTTATTATATCTTTTCATTGGACGGCACTGAAGATGTGACACTTTGATACAATGTAAAGTAGTCAGTGTACAGCTTGTATAATATTGTAAATTTGGTGTGACCTGAAAATAACTCAACACACAGCCATTAATGTCTAAACCGCAGGCAAAAAAAGTGAGTACACCCCTAAGTGAAAATGGCCAAATTGTGCCCAATTAGCCATTTTCCCTCCCCGGTGTCATGTGACTCGTTAGTATTACAACATCTATGGTGTGAATGGGGAGCAAGTGTGTTAAATTTGATGTAATCTCTCATACTGGTCACTGGAAGTTCAACATGGCACCTCATGGCAAAGAACTCTCAGAGGAGCTGAAAAAAAGAATTGTTCCTTTACATACAGATGGCCTAGGCCAGGGATGGGCAAACTCAGCCCTCCAGCTGTTGTAAAACTACAATTCCCACCATGCCCTGCTGTAGGCTGATAACTGTAAGCAGTCTTTGCATGCTGGGAGTTGTAGTTTTGCAACAGCTGGATGGCCGAGTTTGCTTATCCCTGGCCTAGGCTATAAGAAGATTGCCAACACCCTGAAACTGAGCTGCAGCATGGTGGCCAAGACCATACAGCAGTTTAACAAGACAGATTCCAATCAGAAGAGGCCTCGCCAAGGTCGACCAAAGAAGTTGAGTGCACATGCTCAGTGTCATATCCAGGGGTTGTCTTTTCAAAATAGATGTATGAGTGCTGCCAGCATTGCCGCAGAGGTTAAAGGGGTGGGGGTTCAGCCTGTCAGTGCTCAGACTATACGCCACACACTGCATTAAATTGATCTGCATGTCGTCCCAGAAGGAAGTCTCTTCTAAAAATGATGCACAAGAAAGACCGCAACCTGATGAGACCAAGATAAACTTATATGGTTCAGATGGTGTCAAGCGTGTGTGGCAGCAACCAGAGGAGTACAAAGACAAGTGTTTCTTGCCTACAGTCAAGCATAGTGTCCTGGTTTGGGGCTGCATGAGGGCTGCCGGCTGTGGGGAGCTACAGTTCATTAAGGGAACCATGAATACCAACATGTACTATGATATACTGAAGCAGAGCATGATCCCCTCCCTTCAGAAACTAGACCACAGGTCAGTATTCCAACATGATAATGACCCCAAACACACGTCCAAGACGACGACCACTGCCTTGCTTAAGAAACTGAGGGTAAAGGTACTGGACTGGCCATGCATGTTTCCAGACCTAAACCCTTTTGAGCATCTGTAGGGTATCCTCAAACCGAAGTTGGAGGAGTGCAAGGTCTCTAACATCCCACAACTTCGTCATGGAGGAGTGGAAGAGGATTCCAGTGGCAACCTGTGAGGCACTAGTGAACTCCATGCCCAAGAGAGTTAAGGCAATGCTGGAAAATAATGGTGGCCACACAAAATATTGACACTTTGGGCACAATTTGGCCATGTTCACTTAGGGGTGTACTCACTTTTGTTGCCAGTGGTTTAGACATTAATGGCTGTGTGTTGAGTTATTTTGAGGTCACACCAAATTTACACTGACTACTTTACATTGTATCAAAGTGTCATATCTTCAGTGTTGTTCCATGAAAAGATATAATAAAATATTTACAAAAACGTGGGGGGTGTACTCACTTTTGTGAGAGACAGCATATCATACTTTAAGGAAATTTAATCTAGACAGGGAGAATTCTGATGACAGTAATATATATCATTTGACCCAACTTGCTGCAGGCATTTGCAAGATGTAATAGATGAGGATTACTCAGAATTTCTCTATGCTCTTCTACTAAATGGCTTTCATAGACTAGGCCAAGGAGAAAAAGCCTGGCTGTGTTAGGTGGTGTGGATTTTATTGTGTTGTGAAAATAAGAACATCGGATTTTAGATAATGTTGCAGTAATGGCCGCAACCAAGCCTTTTCTCAGAATGGCTAGGGTTTGGTTGCCAGTGCTAGATACTTGGTCACCCAGAGGTTGTTAGTGACAGTTTAATGAAGTGCAATGTCATTTTGATTCAGTGTGTTGAACAGTTTAAGGCTGCAGCTGGGCCACTATTTTAAGACGGCTATGAAGGAGAAGTTGCTGAAAAAGCTAAGAGCTGTTGGATCTTAATAATTGCCCTGATAAGATGGCAGATTATTTTGTTACATAACGGTTTTGTGATTCCTTCAGCCGAAAATGGTGGTTGAACGAAGAGGTGTACGCTCCATTGTGCATGCATCCCTTCGTCCTCAGAAGGCCCACTAAATGGGTGGGTAATTGGCCCAAGGGTTGTGTAAAGTTCAGGAAGGGAGAGAACAAGTTTTAGTCTTTGATATGCTTCTTTTCTATATAAAATAATGTGTTCCTATATAATGCCATTTGGCATACAGCTAATTTCCACATGGGCTATGATTGGCTTGTGGTCTACATACGTGTTGGCTGCTAATGGAACAGCTACATTTTTATATCAGTTTTTGGTACATCAGCTACAATTTTACCATCTGCATGGCAATAGTAATCTATTTAGTTAATTTGACCAGTCAAAAGGAGGTATCATTTACTTATGCAAGTTACAGAATACATCAAGATTTCCTGGAATGCTGTTTGAGGAATAAAATGGCAGTCAGTGGCAGTCACTACACACACCTCTTCCAAACATTCCATAGTGCAGTGTCCTTCGGAGCTGAATGCAGGCATACCTGGTGGGATCATGTGATATAGGCTGACCCAAATGCCTGCCTCTAAAACACCAGCATCATATTTTCTTATGTGGGGGGTGTAATACAGTTTAATTCCAGAACTGTCTATTAAACCTACAAAGAACAGAAAGACACATTATAAATGCAAATCCATGGTATGTTATTTCATACAGATAAAATGAAATGCAGATTTATTAAAACCGGTGCAAAGTAAAATTGCTTTATGGCGGTTTTACACCGCACAATGTTACAGCTGATTGTCAGGAATGAAGCGTTCTTTACTGACAGTCGGCTGCACATTCAGTGAAGGAGACAAATGCATTTACATACAGCAATCTCTTTCTCAGTATGAGCGATCCCTCATCCCCATACAGAATTATTTATTGGGGGCAGCAGATCACTGTTTAGACCGTACAATCTACTGCCCAGAAATGATGAGTTATGTGCCTGCAGAAACAACAGAATCATCCAATGAACAAGCGCTTCGATCATTTATTGGGTGATTGGCGGCACATTTAGATGGGCAGATTGTCAGGAACGAGCATTTGCAGGAAATCCACCTTTAGTTGCCCATAGCAACCAAGCTGATTGATTCTTTCATTTTCCAAAGGATCTCTAAAAAAAGAAAGGTTGAATCTAATCAACTACTATGGGCAACAACGCCAGTTTTCTTTTGATAAATCTCCGCCATAGTGTTATAGAACTATTGGATTGTAGAGAGGAACTTTTTGAATCTATTTCAATAGGCACCCATTATAACTAGGCCCATATGTTTGCTTCAGTGGCCTTCTTGGTGGTCTAATAAGATTTTTAAAAGTAAGTAGTATTTAAAAGATTTTTTTTTTAATTATTTCTTGTTCCTTAGCCCAGGGACGGGCAAACTGCGGCTCGCCAGCTGTTGCCAAACTACAACTCCCAGCATGCCCAGTCAGCCCACAGGAGGGCATGGTGGGAATTGTAGTTTTACAACAGCTGGAGAGCCGCAGTTTGCCTGTCCCTGCTATAGCCAAATAAAAGGGGTTTTCCATGTTCTGCAAAAAAATTAGCAATCAGAGAAAATATGGTAAAATAAATAACGAATAATCACTCTCACTAAAAACTCTTACCTCTCCAATCAATCCTAAATGCAGCCTTCAGTCTTCTATATCTGTCCAGCCTCTACCGTGTGCCAGTCACTGCACTGGTTGCCCATACAGCACTGAATACAATAATATATCACTGTCACCCACAAAGATCTCCACAGTGCTGCACTACCACATATCTCCTTCCTCATTTTTGTCTACCATCCTACCTGTGCTCTATGTTCTGCTATTGAGCTAAGAATTACTTCCTCCATAATCTAAACAGCTCACTCCCATTTTAGGTTTGTGTTTATATCATTTCCTAATCTAACTCTTTTTCATTCACCCCTTTTAACAATATTCCTATAAACTTGAAGGATCCTTTATTAAGTAAAAATATGCCTATCTTAGATGTATTTCAGGCTCAAGTTGCAGTGCAAAGGTCCATTGCGCTGCAATCTGAAACTTTTTCCTGCTCAAGCTAGGTCTAAAAAAGGGAACCTGGTGTGAGCGGGAAGGGGACGGGCTGGCAGGCCCACCTCATTTACAATTTTCTACGCCTGTTTTAGGTGTAGAAATTGGTCTAAATGTAAGACAGCTGGGAGGGAAGCTGTCTTAAATTTAGAAGCAGCGGTGGATCCTCCGAAGTTATGTAGAGGCCGGCATCTTCTAAAACACAGGTCTTAGTAAATGTGCCCCTTGATCTTGTTATCCAAAATTATTCTCCACACTCCACTCATATCTGTACATATACAGGTACTGGCTGATAGCTGGTTCGTGCATGCAGCTTTATACATGCTACCCTATTGATGCCTGGACTATTGCACAAAATTAAATAAGTACTTCTCATGTTTTATGCCTCCCTGCTTACTCATAGATTGTAAGCTCTCACAAACAGGGTCCTCACTGTTTTGCACATTGTACTGTTTGCACATGTACCCTTTGATTGTAAGGCGCTGTCAAAAATGTTGGTACTATATTAATAAAGATTATTACTATTATTTTTAATAAGTATTTTCTCCTATATACTTCATACCATTTTCAAGGTAGATTTTTTATTTGTATTGTTCTTTAGACATATTTGTACAGTAGAATTTTTTTTTAGAGGAGATAAGACTCCAGTTGTAATTTATGTGATAATCTGTTGCTGCTTTTGCTTCCTCCAGGCAGAGATAGGCCATAAACCAAAGATTTCTTCAAATCTCCTGCATTTGCCTCCAAGGAACGTGTCTTACAGTTCTGAGTACAAAACCAGCTGCACATTAAAAATGTTTATGTTACTTATTAACTAGAAATGTTTCACCTTAACCTTTCCACCTACACTTGTCAAAGGATCTTAATTCCATGTACTGAACCATGACAAGCTCCTCTTCATTACAATGGTGAAATATTTCTGCTATTTGGACGAGTACATGCCTATAAAATGTTTGACTTGAGAGTGTCTTGCACAGCGTAACAATAAGATTATATGATTCGACAACCAGGAGATTTCTGGAATAGCTTTCTAGACTAGGAGAGATGAAAAAACCTTAAGGCAATCTGTGTCTACATATAAAACTTCCTGGGCCTTTCAAATCCTTTTAACTTAAAAATCAACTAAACTGGTGCTGGGTTATACAACAATGAGCCCCTTGTGTAATGATGTTACTTTGTCAATCCCTGTTCATGCCTTACAACGATATATAGATAAGGATCCCTCAGTTTGGTAGAATTTACATCATCCATTGAAAACTATGGCTGGTCGATTGCTCACTGATTTCGGCAGTCATCTGTTGATTCTTTGCTTTTGTGGTAGAGGAGTAGCAGGGAAAATTACATAAAGAGGTTATTTTTTCCTTTGGGACCACAGAGCCACAATCAAATTTTTCACTTTTATCACTTTCTTTGTCATTAGGTGCCATCATTTGCAAAATAAGTAAGACAAAGATTACATGGACCTATGGCATGAATGGGGAAAAATACATTTGTAGATTACAATTTTATAGTACAAGGGAAATTATGAGACAAGTGAGACAATGATGAACAGTAAAATTCCATTTATAAGGACAGTACCACCCAATGTAATGCCTGTATTACATTTGCCGAGGGTCCGCCAGATCATAGCTAACAAACGTTTGTAAAAATGCCCGTTGATGATCTGCCTGTGTAAAACTGCCATTGATTACCCAATGAACAAACAAACACTCGTTCATCGGGCAATAGCATCTTTTATGCAGGCACAAAAATTATTGCTCGCATCGGTAGCATACCGTGCCATCTTATCAAACTCTGCTGCCAGCAAATTATTCTGTATGGGGAAGAGAGATGGCATTAGCGATCACTCCTTCCCATTCTGTGAAGTAAATCACTGCATGTAATGTAGTGGTCTTCTTTAGTGACCAGTAGGTGATTGTCAGGAAGGAACACTTCCTTTCCTGACAATTATAAGGCTCATCTGCCAATGTAATACAGCCTTAAGGCACACATTATAGAGTTCTAAACCACGAGTAATCTACTGTAGATCAGTATCTCAAAACCTTATTAAACCAAGCACCTCCTAGTAACAAGTTAACTGAGTACCCACCAGAGAAATCTTTTGTTATCAAATAGGGGATTGCTCACTCTGCCATCTGAGGGTTTTAGATACTTCCTCAGCAGTTCCTTCAGATTTGATGGGAAGAATTGCACAGTATTCAGTGTTATTCTTCCTTTCAAAATTACAGACACCACATTAAACCCCCGATGGACCTTAATATAAGTTATGGATCCTAGCACTTTTCCATGTCATGCTAAATATTTTCCTTATGCCCCTCAAATTTATATAGGACATGTCCCAATTCGAAACAAAAACAGTGCATATCACCAGACCTCACACCAGACCCCATAAATAAAGACATGGACCACAGACCAGAACTTCCCTGTATAAAGACTTTAGACCTGCTCCCATTGTTTATACAGAGCTACTAAAATGTAGACTCCTTAGAATTCCTAAAAATGACAGACCCCAGACCAACCTTATATATACAGATACTTGTAACAAATAGAAAAGGCCCTTCCTGTTGGCTGATGACACTAGAACAAGTAGATGTAATTGCAAAAGTGTTTTAGTGTGATATAAAAGAAAGCTTTTAATAGTAAGTTTAAAAATACAAATAATATGTAATCAAAAGACATGCCACCAGCAAAGATAGTAGAAAGCTTCTGCGTGTTGGTAAAAAAAGGGTGAAATGATCACACATTTGGTGTAGAAAGCTGTGTGAGCTTATATCACTTTGTGCTATGTCCGCAAAATTGCCCACCCCAAATAATTTGTCAGACTACCACCTTGATAAGAGGGAACCTGACCCTCCCCAGGCCCTGAATCTTTAATTCCCTAAACCTTTCATCTGTTAAATCATCTAGGGGAAAGAAGAGAGGCAAGATAGAAAATCCAATTAAAAGTAACAAGAGATTAAAAAAAAAAACTGTAGTAGCTGTGAAAGAACTGCAATAGGAGGAGGGTGGAAGTCCATGGACAGGCACTGCAGAGGAATCTGCAGGACAGGTACAGCAGTTCCTGCTCCTACTTCTAGTGGATTGGCCAGCACCACTCATGTGAACAGTGCTGGACAAGCAAAAAGTATCTAGGACTACCAAATACATCAGGCAGTCTGAGAAACAGTACAAACATCTTAGATGACATAATAGTAGTCCTGGAATCGGTGGATCTGCAACTGAAAAAATGAAAAAGGAGGGCACTAGGTAATTGTTCTGTTCATTCCAAAAAGTGGCAAAAATCTTGTGCAAGTGACTTCAAAAAGTCACAATTACAAAGCCTCTATTTTGCAACATTTTGAAACAAGGATTCTGAAGTGCAGGACATAAATCCACCAAAAGTGCTGCCCAGCAGCTCAGTTCATCCAGCTCGAAAAGACTGCGCTCCTCCGCACTGTATGCGTCCTGCTTCTGCCTCTAATGCATAATGTGCATTTGGTAGTCCTAGACAATGGCCAATCTAAAAGCAGGACTGAAATTATCTTGAACTACCAAACACACAATGTACATCAGGTGGTCTGAGAAGGGGTGCAGCCATATTGGATGACAGAAGAGGAACCTAGGAATTGACAAGGCTTGTGTAGAGATGTAGTGTTCTGGGAAAAAAAATCAAACAAGAAACTTTATTCACTCTCATTTAGTGAGGATACCAGTCCATAATCAGTCTGGGTAATATGGTCAATAATTCCCAGTTAGGCCTTCAAATTAGTAATCCCCATTTTAGGGCCCACCTCAGTGTAATTCCAATTTTCACCCCACTTAGCAATAATCCCCATTTAGGGCCCAACTCCACACAGTAGTAATAAACATTTCTATATTTACTAACCTCCCTTCTGCATCACTTAAACTAAAAAGAAAAATATTTACATTGCCCGTACTCTATAGTCCTCCTATGTATGTTATATCTTCAGCCTCCTATCTACCCGGTTCTCTACGGCCTGAAAGAGAACCGGGTGCACAAACTTGATGACTCATCAGTGCACACTTGTCCAGCACATGTGTCCATGCCTACGGCCTGTGAGATTGAATGGCGAGCAGGGAATATATGGAGTCAGCCCAGGCCGCACTACACCTAACAAGCAGATGCCACCCTTGCAATCTGATGCCAGGACAACTGCCCCCACACTACTCCACTGAAAGGAGGGAACCAGGTTACCGTTCTGTTCATTCCCAGTTTATGTGAATTCTTTTCATGAAATGTAGGGTCACTTTAAGAGCAGCTATTCATGGACTAATTCTCGTGAATATAAATCAGCTGAGTATATCCACTAAGGCATATCCCCCTTAATTTATGCCCTCAACTCGACAGGTTAACTGTACAGTCTGCTCACCAACATCTGGTCAGGATGCACAGACATATATGGCTCCACCCAGAGCAGAAAAATGAAAAAGGAAAATCTAATATTTAGTAGAGTAAAATGCTTCAGGCTTTTTTTTTAGCAATCCTTATAAAAGGGACATAAAAGGACGAAGCTTACGCGGTTCAGGCATCTTCATACCCTTCATCATAGCATTTTATTCTATGGGATGCTGCATTTTTATTTTTTAAAGTCGTTAGGTTATTGGTGCCAGGGTACAGTACTTAACATGTGTGAGTCAGAGAAAAATAAGTTAGTATCTGTGACGGACTGAACCGTCACTGGGGATGCTGGATAAGCCTGAGGGCTAGCCTCCTTCTTACGGACTATGGACCCAGAACCATGGAGACCCCCTCAGACCTCTTGGGGTTACAAGGAACTATGAACCCGGATTTATGAGTGGAGTTACAGGCCATATCTTTCCTATTTCCCATTAAAGGTGCAGGGGTGAACCCAGCAACACAAAACGGTTAACTCTGCACTGAGGCTCCCAAGGAAGGTGTTGGTTCATTTGTCCCTTTCTTCTGTTCTGCTAGTGATGGGATTAAGTAGCTGACTCTGGGGTAGAGGAGTAGATCACCCTCTGATACACTCAGGAGATAATCCCATCACAAGTGTCTCCTCTCTTCCTATTTTTTAATTAAGACACTGGGGGGGGGGGGGTCTGTTTGATTGCGTTATAATGTTAGACCACCAGAACTGTGTATGTATATTAAGTTAGTCCATTGTCTGAGTTAACTGTATTCCAGGCAGAGGGGGTGTGCCTCTGGTCTGTGGAATTGTATAAATTGTGAGTGCTGGCTGTCATTAAAGTGTCCTGTTCTACCCTTCATGAAGTCTAGGCTCATATTTGGGGGATTGGAGAACTACACTCTGGGGATTGCTATAATCATTATACTCTCCAGAATATATTCCCTAATCCCTAGCTCTCGTGAGAGATGTTCTTCTTCCTGTTTCGCTCTCTGGACTAAGGAGAGGTTCACCCACTGGAAGCTGGAGCCCGGCCTTGGGTCCAGAGTGGGTGAAGACCGACGAAGACCTCAATCAAGCTGAAGGCGGTTTGTGAGGTCTGTGGTGGTTCTGATGTCGAGTGCAGTGCTGATGGTCCTTGGCAAGCACTAGGAGCATCGGTCGACGGAGGCACCCAGTCGGGGTGGCAGGCGTTCCGTCACAGTATCATTTTTGGAACTATGGTATACTGTACTAATTGAAGAGATTGTGGGCATCTTGTACTGGATCTGATTGCCACCTGGTAAACCATTTAAAGAAAAATAAATAAAATGTTGTACCCATGTTTAGCTGTTAGTTAGTCTGTTAGCAACATTGCAGAAAATGCTTGAAGCTTTTGTAATCTATGTTGTTATCTGCAATCACTACCAATATAGTCATCTGTATTTACTCTTCTTGGCTGCACTCTATTCTCAGTCCCCTAATTGTGGTTCAACTTTAAAGAAAAAATAATATAAAACATTATATATATATATATATATATATATATATATATAGAAGTAAAAATGAATGATAGAGAAATAATGATTTGTAGTCTTTTTTAAAGCTTTTGTTTTACCTTCCTGTTGAAATGGGTTGTCATAATGGACTTCCATAAGAACATATGTTGGGTCTGTTGTTGTTCCAATGGATAGGCCCACATGGGGTGGGTATGTAAATCCCTATAAAGAACAAACAAACACGATAAGCAAAGTTTACAAGCAACGCTAGGCTGTGAACGAGGGGCTGTAATCCTTAAGGAAGTCTACTTTAACTTGAACTGTATTGTAAGGGCGCTGTCGCATGTAGCGTCTGTCGTGCAACATGTCAAAAAAACGTCAGGATAGTATGGATTGTAAACTAAAGAAGTAGTAACTTCTGGCAGTTTATTAATGGCAAAATGGTTTGAAAAAAAAAACAAAAAACTGTGCTGCAATTTTCCAACAGTATTGAGTTACCACTTCTTTCATTTGCAATCTGCAAGAACCGACAGTTCCTTGGACTTTTACCGTGAAGAAAACAAATACAGTGCATAAATATATATTATATATATATATATATATATATATATATATAGTGCAGTAAATTGTGCTAAGCAAGAATTATGGGATACACCTGGTTTCTCCGACGTGGGAATGGGAGTAGTGGTTGCTCCTATAGCAATAAGGTTGGGAATAATTGATATAGCTACTGTAGTGCCTACACTTTTTAATGGATATCATGTGAAAACTCAACTGCAAGAAGCAGTTCTTGGGCAAAGAGAGAGAACATACATGGGCAGATTTACAAAATTGATAGCATGATTTTAGACAGACCATTAAGACATGAACCACATTCATCTCAGTGGCTCAGGCTGGATGATAAATGCAGTCATGGTGCTTTGCTAGGCCCATTTGTTTAAGTATTGGTTGGCTTACTATGAGACAGAATAATACAACACAAATGCAATTTTGATTCAAAACCCATAATCTTAGACCCCATCCTTTTTTGAGCAAATCAGAAAACGTTGTAGAAGCCCTAATTTTGCGAAATTGTTCCTTAGTGTGCAAATTTACTCCACTTTTTAGATAGACTCTAGGTGCAGACACATTAGTAAATCTGGGCCAAAGTGGCTGCAATTGAGTCTATGTTCATGGTTCTTAGAATAGATATTCTCTATAGCGTAATGTAAAATAGTTGTCCTTAGGGCTGAGAGCAGACATTCAGCGATTTCTTTTCTTCTTTGCCTCTATCTCTGCTACACTGAGGATAATATTCAGCAGTTCATTTGTAACATTATATGTTATCTATAGAATATTATGTGCACTATGGACAGTTTGTCTAATATTCCATTAGGATGACTGGCCTGGTGAACAAAACAGAGAAAGAAATGAGCTGAAATTACACATACTGGAAATACTAAATATCTAACTGTAGTACTCACCTCCCCACCTATTGCCCAAGCATAAAGGACAGTTTCACATGTAAGAAAGATGTCAGGCATATTGGAGTGATAGCATTCGTGTCCATATTCAAGTACTGTGTCACCAGCTTCTCTGTCACATTCATACAGCAAAATGTGATGCACAACACTCTCATGACCTTTCTGTATTAGTGGTTCAACCTAGAAAAGCCATATGAGTATAACTGGTAAATACAGAATAATATTAATAGTCATCTATATTATTTTCAAATAGCACACACCATTAAAAAAAGGCCATTTGGGCTACATATATTGAAGACCTATATTCAGGAAAGGTCATAAATTTCAGATCGATGGGGTCCAACACCCGACAACCCCACTGATTAGCTGTTTCAGGCAGCCTTGGTGCTGGACACTATAGAGTGTATGGAGCAGAAGTAGAAGGCTCCATACACTGTGTACTTTCCAGCACTGGCGTACTGCAGCTCAGCTTCTAGTCACTTGAATGGGAGCTAACCTTAAGTGCCCCGACATGGCCACTACACAGGGTACAAAGCTGCTTCACTGTATAGTTTTTGGTGCTGTGGCTGCCCAAATCGGCTGGTTGGTGGAGGTGAAGGGTGTCAGACTCCCACCGATCTAATATTGATGACCTATCCTCAGGCTAGGTCATCAATATATGTAGCCCGGGCCATCCCTTCAAATTGTATAACAGACTGGGGGAATTTATCAAGCTCTGCATTCCAGAATTTTGGCTTCAAAAGTCACAAAATAGGGCTTTGCAATTTTTTTGGCTTATTTACATTTAACATATAACAATGTAAATTTTTCTCTTATGATCAATCTCCTCCACTGTTCACAGGACATTTCATTATAGTCATATTTGGTTGTTTGTAAGTTTAACTGTGCTAAATGGAATAAATGAGTTGCTGGCACATCATTAAACATATTTGTATTGAGTTTGTCCAAAGGGAAGCAGATGGTAAAAATGAAAAAGAGGAACTAGATTATTTGCAGAAGTCCTAAATTAAACAGCAAACTTTGTGTTAAAGTGAACTTGACATCAAGTTCATGCTGCCTGAACCATGGGTAGCATGAACTTTAGCAGTGTCCCTCATTACAAAGAGATCTTTATGAGCTGGGCACGGGGATAAGAGTCCACAGCACAGACTTGTTATGCCATGCTTGGCTTCATTGACTAGTGTCTTTCTATTTGTGTATAGAAAGAGACATGTCGAGCCAAGACGTGCCTCAGAGTGCTCTCTGCTAAGACCCGGTTTTATCCTTGGCCATCAGTACAGATTCAGGGCAGATCTGACCCAAACCTGTTTGATTTGGACCCAGCCACAGTGTTTTCCATCACTGGGCAGTTACTGTTGCCTCTCTTGACCGGAAACTCCTAGACTCCAGCCGAGGCCTATAGAGACACGGAGCTTGCGCCGCCATTCCACCATCTTGCCGTCCGGGCGTTCTAGGAAACCTCAACAGCAGTCACAGAAAACATCTCCTCATGCCAGAAATACCTTAACGCTGCTTTTGACGCAATGGAAGACCAAGAAAACAGATGCCGTAGAAATAACTTGAGAATAAATGGTCTTCCTGAATCAGTTTTACCTGCATCTCTACACTCTACTATTCAGCAAATTTTTCGGTCAGTGGTGTATCAAAAGGCGTCAGTATCATCATTAGCAAAAATGTCGCCTTTTCTATGGTAGAGAGATGTGTTGACTCCAAGGGTCGCTACCTCTTTATAAAAGGCAAGATAGTTAATTCCATGTTTAGGCTAGGCAACCTGTATGCTCCTAACAGATTCCCTGGCTTCTGGCGGACCTTAGAAAGCTTTTCAAGTTTTCAGAGGGCATTTTAGTTTTGGGCGGGGACTTTAATGTGGCTATGAATCCACTAATTGACACATCTACTGGAGATCCTCCTTACGATTTCAAGCCCTGGCAAAACTAAAACACCTTCTTAGCTCGTTAAAGCTGACTGACATCTGGAGGGCCTTACACCCATCTGATAAGGATTATACACATTACTCCACACCTCATAACTCATATCAGAGAATTGACTGTATATTTATCCCTACTAGTGATGAGCAGCAGGGGCAATATTCAAATAAGCGAATATTATTCTCTTGATTGCGAAAAATTGGCAATGTAAAAATCGCATAATGCAAATTTGTAATGCGAAATACAGGCGTGTGTCACTTTGGGTACCTTTTTCAAGCTACTAGAAGTTTTCTGAGTTTCTCCTGACTGAATTAGAATATTCTTTATTATTTAATGTATTTTAGCTTATGAGAAAAATCGGGCAATGTAATATGCGTGCTAATCGAGTAAGGGTGGGCTATAGGCAACTTTACTATTGAGTTTGCTTGCTAGAATTCTTGAATATGTAGAAAACAGTGTGCAGTGGCATAGCATGGGTTGCCAGCACCCGGGGCGAACCAAGTATTGCGCCCAAACCCCCCCCCCCTTTTTTTTTTTACAGATAATGTAGTAGATATCACCTGCAGTCATACGTAACCCCACAGATAAAACTGTCTTAACTCTCTGAGTACAGATAATGTAGTAGATGGGTGTGAGCCTCCAGAATTCAGAACAAGTGCAGTGTGACCTAAAGTCTGGGGCCGAGCCGCTACAGTGTGAGTCAAATTCTATATCCACCCCCCATCACTACAAACATACAGGGTAATACAGTGCCCTCTTATATCCAGTGATGTCTCCTTTGATGTAGATGTTGTATTTCCTCATCTTCTCCTTTCAGACCAGACCGCCATTTTTCAGCCATTTCTCGTCTCTGCAGTTTAACAAAAAAATCTCAGTTTACTACTTTTCCATCATCCTCCCATCTTCTGGACAAACCATCCTACTACCCCCAATATTGTGCTGCTGTGCTCCCCAATACTATACTGAAGAAACAGGTAAACCCCCTGATCAGCCCACAGTGCCTCTCCATTAGCCCCCAGTGCCTCTCCATTAGCCCCCGGTGCCTCTCACCAGCCCCTAGTGCCTCTCACCATCCCCCAGTGCCTCTCCAATAGCCCCCAGTGCCTCTCATCAGCCCCCAGTGCCTCTCATTAGCCCCTAGTGCCTCTCCATTAGCCCCCAGTGCCTCTCATTAGCCCCCAGTGCCTCTCACCAGCCCCCAGTGCCTCTCACCAGCCCCCAGTGCCTCTCATTAGCCCCCAGTGCCTCTCAATTAGCCCCCAGTGCCTCTCACCAGCCCCCAATGCCTCTCATTAGCCCCCAGTGCCTCTCACCAGCCCCAGTGCCTCTCACCAGCCCCCAGTGCCTCTCATTAGCCCCAGTGCCTCTCAGCCCCCAGTGCCTCTCACCAGCCCCCAGTGCCTCTCATTAGCCCCCAGTGCCTCTCTATTAGCCCCCAGTGCCTCTCCATTAGCCCCCAGTGCCTCTCAATCAGCCCCTAGTGCCTCTCAATTAGCCCCCAGTGCCTTTCCATTAGCCCCCAATGCCTCTCATTAGCCTCCAGTGCCTCTCACCAGCCCCCAGTGCCTCTCCATTAGCCACCAGTGCCTCTCACCAGCCCCCAGTCAGAGCCAGTGCCTCTCACCAGCCCCCAGTCAGAGTCAGTGCCTCTCACCAGCCCATAAAATATATAAAAAAAAAACACTTACCCTCTCCTGCTCCTGGACGCCGCTCCGCTTCTGTTGCTGTCGGCTGTGCTATAAAGGCTGCGCACAGCGTGACGTCACAGAGTGACTCACTCCTGTGTGCAGTCTTCATAGCCGACAGCCGAGGACCAGGAAGCGGTGAGTACAAAGCCTTCACTGCTTCCTGGTCCTTTTGCCCTGAACGGGTACGGCGTTCCTGACATGAAAAAAGTGCAGGAACGCCGTTCCCCCTCGACCCTAGTTAAGAAAAAAAAATCCACAGTCCCCCCCCCCAGGCTCCCCCCTACGCTACGCCCCTGATAGTGTGAGAAATATATATACGTAAAAACGAATAATCGTATGTTTTTTTTTTCATCTGAACCCATTAAATTTACTACTCTAATGGGTTCAGATGGAAAAAAAACGAATATTCATTTTTACAAATATATATCACACCATATTCTACATATTCGCGAATTCTAGCAAGCCAACCCAATAGGAAAGTTGCCTATAACCCGCCCTTACTCGATTAACGCCCATATTACATTGCCGATTTTTCGCATAAGCTAAAATACATTAAATAATGAAGAATATTCTAATTCACTACAGTCTACCTTATTGCAGCATTCTCACATTGGCCCACAAGCAAGAAGAAGGCAGGTAATGGTTTCAGATGAAAAAAAAAGACGAATATTCATTTTTACGAATATATATCACTATATTCGGAATATTTGCAAATTCTCAAAGTTGCGATATTCGCGATTAAAATTTGCTCAACACTAATCCCTACCTCCCATTTACAACACTGCCTCTACTCCTCCATTAAATCCCAGGTTCTTTCTGATCATTCCCCAGTAGAACTTGTATACACGATTCCCCCCTCCCCCTCCAGATACTATTGAAACCCCCTCAGAATGTTGAAAAACTTAAGAAGCGCCTAATTGAGTTCTTTGAGACTAATGACAACGGTGAGGTTTCTGTGCAGACACTCTAGGAGGCCCATAAAGCTCATATTAGAGGGTAAATAATATCCCTTGCAGTATATACCCATAAAGAGTAAAATAAAAAGATTTCTGACCTTCAAAAGAAAATCTTGCGCCTGGAGTGTCTGCACAAAAGATCTCTATTAGGGCTCATGCACATGACTGTATTTTGTTTCCTTGATTTTTTTGATTTTTTTTTTTTTCCGGATTTTTTTGCTGATAGGATGCAGACCCATTCATCTCAATGGCTCCGCAAACAATGCGGACAGCACACCATGTGCTGTCCGCATCAGTATGTCCATTCTGTAGCCCCGCAAAAAAATAGAGCGTCCTATTTTCTTCTAGTTTGCGGACAAAGATAGGCATTATTACAATGGATCCGCAAAAATAACAGATTCGCAAAAAAAAAAAAAAAGGATGCAATACGGACATCATCTGTTTTTATTTTGCAGGTTCCCAATTTGTGAACCGCAAAAAATATACGGTTGTGTGCATGAGACCTCAGCCTCACATCTAGTGGAGCTGATGACCCTCCGAGAAGAACTTAAAAATACCCTTAAAGGGGTATTTCCATCACAATGATCACTGTTAAATCTGTTAATGATTTAACAGTGATCATTTTACTAAATATATGTAATTAACTAATTCCGACCCATTAGGAGAACATGGATCTATACTTACCTGATTGTTGTCTTCCATCTCCCCTAGTTATGGACACCGCTCTTTTCTGGAATTGCGGTGGCCGCGTTTGCGCAGAAGACTTTTTCTTTTCTTCTGGCCGGGCTGCGCACAGTCCTGAATGCGCACACCCAAGCCGCGCATGCGCCATGGTGACTTCTTCCTGGCCAGTATAGTATACTTGCCAGGAAGAACTCACCATGGCGCATACGCGGTGGTGTGCGCGGTCAGTCCAGCGCGAGGCCCGGCTGGGAGAAGACTTCAATCAAGATGAAGCCTGCTCCCTGCCGAAACCAGAAAGTGGACGGCGCACCGGTAGCAGGTAAGTATGAAACGGCGTGATGGGAATACCCCTTTAAAATTAGTTCAGCAAAGACCTGCCTTTTCGCAAAGTATAAGCATTATGAACATGGAGATAAACCCACTAGTTTTATTTTGTCACAGATAAAAAGCAGGAAAACGAAGTCTTTTATTTTGGCTTAAGGATTCTGCTGGTTATCTGCTTCATAAAATAAAAGATATAACTAAAGAATTTAGCTTCTATACCCTACTATATACCCTACTGTATAACCTACAATCACCCCAGACAGATTCTGACCCTCAGAGTTACATAAATTTAACATCTATCTTACAAGCCCTTCCCGTTCATATTCCCAATGTCTTCTACACTTCAATTAATAAGATATTTTCTAAATATGTCTGGGATAACAAAAATCCCAGAATCAGATACTTCACACTCCAACTTCCTTCTTAATTTGGAGAAATCGATTTACCGGCTCCTCAGGCATTTGTTAGAGCAGTTCACCTACACTGAATTGTAGACTGGATATGGCACCCACCTCATAAGCTCTGGGTTCCCATAGAAGAAGAATTGACAAGATACCCGCTCAGATCCTTTGTGTTCACTGATCATCCCAGCTTGGTAAATATTAAAACATTCAGCCCACTCACATCTGATACTAGACGAATCTGGAATCTCTGTGAGATCCGTTGAAAATGTTCCCCCTTTCCATCCCCGTTACTACAAATCAGAGACCTACTGTTATAGCCCTGATCGAATCCATAACAACACAATACCAATTGAAATAAAAAATGACCTTTGGTGGATTTGTCCTAGCATTATCCCATAGGGGAAGTCAGTCATATCTCAGATCAACTCTCTATAGATATATATATATTGTGGTAAGGTGCAGGGTGCAGTTGTGGATGGCAGGTATGTGTCACCGAGGTTCATAGCCTCGGTGAGGTAAGAGCCGTATTTTGTTGATGTCAGCAGCAGCTAGTGCTACTGACATAGTTGTAAATAGCATGGCTGCAAAGCCGATCCGGGCCGGCTCTTACCGGGAGCAGCTAAAGTGTAGGGTGGGTGGCTGCTCCCCATGATCCAGTCCTGGTTTTGGGCTGGGTATAAAACACATCCAGCAGCTGTGTCTGGGGCTGTGGTTGTCCTGGAGCTGCTGCTAGTCCTGTGGAGCTCTCTGGGCTGGAAGCAAAAACCCAGCAAGGAGACGTGCAGTCGACCTGGAAGCCTGAAGGAGGATTATCCCATGGCTGGGCCGACCGCCAGGTGCGAACGCGCACCTAACATTTCACAGGTGATTGAACCTGGTTTTGGACTCTTTGGTTTTGCCTTTTTTCTGTTTGCTGCGTGTGAATGAACACCAAGAGACTGTTTACCATTTCGTTTGTGCAAGTGTGAATAAAACACTGTTTATTGCACGTACTGGACTCCTTGTTTTGTCTCTGTACTGCACCCGCACCGTTATCTACCAGAGCAACTCCCCACATTTGGTGTCGGATGCGGGCATGCGCAGTGAGGCTGGCGTGAACGCCGAAGTTTGTTTTTGCTGGGCACGACTGGATGTCCTATATTCGGCCGGCAAAGTTGCAGCCTGTGGTCCCTGACAAAATGGAGGCGGCTGTGAAAGCCCTCATAGAGGCTAACGTGCAGCAGCGGGAGACCAACCAGCTACTGCTGCAGCACGTGATGGCATTGCAAGCTGCAGGAGCGTCCCGCCACGTCCACGATGCCCGGAAAGCTGTCCGTGCAGCGATCCCTAAGATGATCCCTCGGATGATGTGGAGACCTATCTGGCGGTGTTCGAGAAGGTGGCCGTGAGGGAGAAATTACCCGAGAACAGTGGGCAGAGGTCGTCGCTCCGTTCCTGGTGTCTGGACCCCAGCAAGTATTTTTGACCTCCCAGATGACCAAGCAGCTGACTACCCGACCGTGAAAGGTGAGATCCTGGCAAGACTGGGGGTGAACGTAGTTAGTCCGGGCTCAGCGGGTCCACCAGTGGAACTTTAATACGGCTGAACCCGCCAGGCCGCAGTATTATGAGTTGCTGCACAGGTTGCAAAAGTGGCTGCAGCCTGAGGTTCTAAGTCCGGCTGCTATGCTGGACTGTCTGCTGGCTGACATCTTCTGGAGGGCCTTGCCGTACTCCCTGCAGCACTGGATCGGCCAGGTGTCACCCACTAATGCCTTGGACATGGTCGACCTGGTCGAGCGCTATGAGGCCACAAAAACCTTGAAAGGGGGTGTTGTTGGGAGGGGGCCGGTCAAACCCGGAGGTCTCCCATCCAGTCCCGACGACTGGTACCCGAGAAACCTGCTCGGGTGTACCCCCTGTAGACCCGGCCCCGATAGTCTGCTGGCGGTGTCACGAGCCTGGCCATGTGAGGGCCGACTGTCCACAGTGGGGAGAACCCATGGAGACCAATTATGGGTACCGGGCTTCCATGTATGCCCGGAGACTGTGTGCGACCGGCACCCCGAGACAATAGACAATCGTCATCTGTGCCAGGTGCAAGTCGGTGATAATCTTGCAGTGGCGCTGCTGGACTCAGGGAGCCTAGTAACCCTGGTAAGTGCTGCCCTGGTACAGCCCTCCCAGTATACGGGCCGGAAAGTTGGGGTGGTGTGCATACACGGAGACTTAAAGGACTATCCCACGGCTGTAATGTCTCTGTCCACGGCGGCCGGCACATGGACTTGTGAAGTGGCGATCTCTGACAAGCTACCGTATAAACTAATAATTGGGAGAGACTTCCCTGGTTTTCCGTCACTATGGCCTGAGGTGAAAGTGACTAATAGCCCTGAGACAGGGGTAACCCTAGCAGAGTGGCCTGGTTCCTGTGGGAGGCCAGAGCCCTGGGAGCCCGAGTCCGAAGGGCCTGCGGTAGGGGTGACCACCACTTCTGTGATAGAGGGGGAGACACCCCTACTGAGTGTAATGGTGGGAGACATGGAGGACTTGCCACCAGGTCCTGAGTTGGCAGACCTCCACGTCTCCGGAGATAATTTTGGGACTGCCCAACACCGGGACCAAACCCTAACCAGGGCCTGGGAGAATGTGCTGGAAATTGATGGTAAACCCCAGAAACCAGGGGCTGAGATAATATTTCCCCGCTTTGTTGTTCACCAAGAAATGTTATATCGGGTGAACCAAATCCGAGGTGAACCTGTTGAACAATTGGTGGTGCCCACAGCGTACCATAAGCTTGTCATGGAGCTTGCCCACCAACATGTTCTTGGGGGACACTTGGGGTGGCAGAAAACCCAGGACCGCATACTGCAGCGGTTTTATTGGCCCAGTGTGTTCAAGAAGGTAGAAAATTATTGTAAGTCCTGTCCCACCTGTCAGATAAATAGCCCCCAGCCACATTTCCGTAGTCCTCTGGTACCTCTTCCAATTATTGAGGTCCCGTTTGAGCGAATCGCTATGGATCTAGTTGGGCCTGTACCAAAGTCTGCCAGGGGCCACCAACACATTCTGGTAGTTCTCGACTATGCCACTCGGTATCCGGAGGCGGTGCCTCTGCGACATACCTCAGCTAAGCTCATTGCCAAAGAGTTAATGGAAATGTTTTCCCGTGTGGGCCTGCCAAAAGAGGTTCTGACAGACCAAGGGACCCCTTTTATGTCCAAAGTTATGAGGAACTGTGTAAATTGTTGCGTATAAAGCAGTTACGGACGTCCGTTTACCATCCGCAAACGTACGGTCTTGTCGAGAGGTTTAACCAAACTTTAAAAAATATGTTAAAAAGGGTGGTGTCTAGAGATGGGAAGGACTGGGATCTGCTTCTGCCCTATCTCATGTTCGCAGTGCGAGAGGTGCCCCAGGCCTCTACTGGGTTCTCGCCCTTCGAACTGCTTTATTGCAGACACCCTCGGGGCCTGTTGGATATCGCCAAGGAAGTGTGGGAACAACAGCCTGTACCCCACAAAAGTGTCATTGAGTATATCACCCAGATGCAGGAACGGATGGAAAGGGTGTTGCCGCTGGTCCGGGAGCATATGGAGGCAGCGCAACAAGCCCAAAGTAGGGTGTACAATCGTCAGGCTCGGGTACGGGGCTTCAATCCGGGAGATCGGGTTTTGGTTCTGGTACCCACCCTTGACAGCAAATTCCTAGCTAGGTGGCAGGGCCCCTATGAGGTGATCGAGAAGATAGGGAAGTAAATTACAAAGTACACCAGCCAGGCGGCGCAAGCCGGAGCAGGTGTACCACGTGAATTTACTAAAGCCGTGGAAAGATAGGGACACGGCCGGCGACCACAGTCCCCGGCCAGGGCTTCTAGGGAAAAGGGTCCAGCCCCACAGTTCGAGGCCTGCGAGCGGTAGCCACGGTAAAAATTGCAGACAGCCTGTCTTCCAAACAAGTTCAGGAAGTCAGGGAGTTCATCAGTCGGAACACGGATGTATTCTCGGACCTCCCTGGCCGCACGTCTCTCATCCAACATGACATTGTCACTGAGCCTCAGGCCAAGATCCGGTTAAAACCATACCGGGTACCCGAGGCTCGGCGACGGGCCATCGCGGAGGAAGTGCAATTAATGTTGAAGCTTGATGTCATTGAGGAGTCGAAAAGTGAGTGGGCCAGTCCCATAGTCCTAATACCCAAGCCGGATGGGACGTTGCGGTTCTGCAACGATTTTCGCAAGTTAAATGAAGTGTCCAAGTTTGATGCGTATCCCATGCCCGGGTAGACGAGCTTGTTGAAAATTTAGGGCAAGCCCGTTATTTTTCTGTGCTAGACCTCACTAAAGGATACTGGCAAGTACCCTTAACGGAGGCGGCCAAGGAAAAAACCGCTTTGTTACCCGCAGGGCCTGTATCATTACAAGGTGTTACCCTTTGGCCTGCATGGCGCCCCGCCACCTTCCAAAGGTTAATGGACGTTGTGCTGCGACCACACCGTCGGTACGCTCGGCCTACTTAGATGATGTAATCATCCACAGCACCGACTGGGAAAGCCATTTGCCCAAAGTGCAGGCGGTAGTGGATGCCCTGAGGAAAGCTGGACTAACCGCCAATCCAAAGAAGTGTGCGATTGGGTTGGAAGAGACCAAATATCTGGGATATTTTATTGGGCGGGGAGTCATCAAGCCGCAGGTAACTAAGGTAGAGGCCATACGTAACTGGCCCCGACCGGTCACTACCAGGCAGGTAAAGTCCTTCCTGGGAATTGTAGGGTACTACATGCGGTTTGTGCCCCACTTTGCCACAATAGCAGCGCCGTTGACAGACCTGTTGAAGGGGCGAAAGTCTGGGAAGGTTAGCTGGAGTGAGAAGGCGGAGGAGGCTTTCTCCGCGTTGAAGTCGGCCCTGTGTGGGTCCCCGGTTTTGGTGACACCCGACTTCAACAGGGAGTTTGTCGTACAGACCGACGCCTCGGAGGTAGGCCTCGGTGCTGTACTGTCTCAGGAGGTCAACGGGGATGAACATCCCGTTGTCTTCCTGAGCCGTAAGCTCAGTCCCGCCGAGACCAGGTATAGCATAGTGGAGAGGGAGTGCCTGGCTATCAAGTGGGCACTCGAATCTCTCCGCTACTACCTGTTAGGGAGGAGGTTCCGTCTGGTGACCGACCATTCCCCTCTCAAGTGGATGAGCCAGGCCAAGGAGAGGAATGCTCGGGTCACCAGGTGGTTCCTATCCCTGCAGAACTTCAAGTTCTCCGTGGAACATAGGGCAGGCCGCTTGCAGGGTAATGCAGATGCCTTTCCCGCGTCCACTGCCTCACATGTGTCCACCCCCTCAGGGTTGAACAAAGGGGGGGGGGGTATGTGGTAAGGTGCAGGGTGCCGTTGTGGATGGCAGGTATGTGTCACCGAGGTTCATAGCCTCGGTGAGGTAAGAGCCGTATTTTGTTGATGTCAGCAGCAGCTAGTGCTACTGACATAGTTGTAAATAGCATGGCTGCAAAGCCGATCCGGGCCGGCTCTTACCGGGAGCAGCTAAAGTGTAGGGTGGGTGGCTGCTCCCCACGATCCAGTCCTGGTTTTGGGCTGGGTATAAAACACATCCAGCAGCTGTGTCTGGGGCTGTGGTTGTCCTGGAGCTGCTGCTAGTCCTGTGGAGCTCTCTGGGCTGGAAGCAAAAACCCAGCAAGGAGACGTGCAGTCGACCTGGAAGCCTGAAGGAGGATTATCCCACGGCTGGGCCGACCGCCAGGTGCGAACGCGCACCTAACATTTCACAGAGTGATTGAACCTGGTTTTGGACTCTTTGGTTTTGCCTTTTTTCTGTTTGCTGCGTGTGAATGAACACCAAGAGACTGTTTACCATTTCGTTTGTGCAAGTGTGAATAAAACACTGTTTATTGCACGTACTGGACTCCTTGTTTTGCCTCTGTACTGCACCCGCACCGTTATCTACCAGAGCAACTCCCACATATATATATATATATATATATATATATATATATATATATTATTATTGTTTTTTTTAATAACACATTTATTTTGTGCCATACATTTATTACAATTACTAAAATAAATATATAAATTTGAGTTAACCTCAACCACTACACTATACAGCTACATGTTAGCCTGCACTGAAATATAAAATGATACTTCTGCTGTATAGAAACACTTACAAAATGACAAACAACTATGAGTTTTTTCTGACACAGTTTGTCATTCAGCTTTATAGCTAAGTGGTATGGTCCTTGCCTCTTATGTAAAAGGTTGTGAGTTCAAGTCCCGGCAGAAAGTTTTCAGAAATAGAGGCTAAATTAGATTTAAATAAAAAAATGGCCATTTGAATTAATGTAAGCAATGAAGGATACATGGCCCATTCATTGGGTGAGATCCTGTAGGCTAAACACCCACCAATCATTGATGGTCTATTCAAAGGATAGACAATGAATGTTTAAAGAAGAGCTATCACTAGTGTTGAGTGAATCTAAGCATCTGAAGTGGACTTTGATCCGAATTGCAGGAATGTTTTGATCAACGCAATGGGGAGATGCAGCGGTGGCTGTACAGGGATTGGATAACCCCTATAACACCACTCTCGTGAATAGCTTTCAGTATACAGGGAGGTGTTATCAGTGATTGATAGCATTGCCTACAGAGAGAGCTGTCAGTCACTGACTGACAAGCTGTCCTCTTTAAGCCTTGGAAAAATCCTTGTAATAACATCCTTTAATCATGCTATTTAATTAGTGTTGAGCGAATCGAGCTTCGGATCATAGATCTGAAGTCGATTCATTCAAACACTTCAGTTTTAATGTTGTCTCTGACTTGCCATGTAGGCAAAAATTTGTCTCACCCAAAGTCGCATGAGACTTTGGTGAATGAATTTGGCAATTTCATCTGTGTGTTTAAAACATTTTAAAATAGCAACCCAAAGTCAGGTTTGGTACCAGCTGGTACCTTGTTACCAAACCCGACTTCGGATTGCTATTTTAAAGTGTTTTTAAAGAAGCACATGTGATTACCGAATTAATTCACTGAAGTCGGGCACGACCTCGGGTGAGACGAATTTTGCCTTTAGTGTTTTGTAGCAAATGTGCAGTTTGTTAGAGAAAAGGTATAAATTGGATGTGGAATTTATAGTTTTGATTTAGATTTGACATTATGATTAGGGTTGAGAGAACCTGTGGATGTTCGGGTTCGCCAGGTTCGGCTGAACTTCGGGTCAAAAATCGGGTTTGGGATCCGAACTTGACCCGAACTCGAACCCGAACACCATTGAAGTGAATGGGGACCAGAACGTGGGTCCACTAAAATGGCTGTAAAATAGTCATAGTGAGGGCTAGAGGGCTGCAAAAGGAAGCAAAATGGGGGTAAGAGCAGGACAATTGCCCTGCAAACAAATTTGGATAGGGAAATGACGTAAAATAACATAGAATGTAAAAAATATATATATATAATAATCTTGAATTAGGAGGCGGAGGTCAAAGTGGAGTAGGAGGTTGACGAGGCGGTGGAAGTGGCAGTGTAGGTGGAAGAGGCGGTGGAGGAGGAGGCGGTAGCCAACGCTGTTTTTGTCAGGGGCGTAACGATCGCGATCGCAGAGAGTATGACTGCGACCGAGCCCGGCGGGGGGGGGGCTGCAAGTGCTTGCGGTGGCGGGCCCTCCTTACTGCCCGTAAACTAAAGTCAATATAATAAGTATTAGCACAGGCCGCGGTGCCTGTGATGGTGGCGTGGGGGGGGGGGGGGGAGTTTGTATGCAAGCCAGACTGGCCGCAAATGAAATATAGTGAGAGTTTTATTTTGCCCCCACCTTCTCTATATATTTTAAATTTTTTGCCCACAGAGTATTTTATTTTTCCCCCTCATTATTTGCTGCCAATGGCTGCCCTCATATGGCTGACGTGGGACAATCTGAATTCAGACACACTACCGCACAACACCACTGATCACCACTGAACTCCCCCCCCCAATCCCTCGTTTGAAGCCAGTGTGTGCCATACATTTAAAAAAAATTCTTAAGTGACTAGAGTATTGCTTTTTTAAATGTATGGCCTCATCATATGGATGGGGAAGGTGTAGGCTTGCGGGGGGGGGGGGCAATTAAAAGTTTGCCCTGGGGCCCATAGAACTGTAGTTATGCTCCTGGTTTTTGTTATTTTTATTTATTTATTTATTTTTAAATTGGTAAAACCCCAAAACATTTGGAACTAGAAAAGAGAATGCAAAGAGAAGTGCGCTGGAGTATAACAATGGCTGCGTGCGGCTGATATACTTGTCTATTCATCACAGGGTACGGACAAGTCCTGTGGGATCCATGCCTGGTTCATTTTAATGAACGTTAGCTTGTCCACTTTGCCCCCCCCCCCCCCTCTGTCGTACTAAACACATGTTTGGACAATACACTGGCTGCAGGGCAGGCCAGCACCTCCAAGGTGTGAAGGGCAAGCTCAGGCCATGTGCCCAATTTGGAGACCCAGAATTTGAATAGGGCAGATTCATCAGTCAGTACGTGTAGGCGTGTGCACACATACTGTTCCACCATGTTGCTGAGATGCTGCCTCTTGCTAAGATGTTCCATATCAGCTGGTGGTGCTGGTTGTTGAGGCGTGCTGACAAAGCTTTTCCACATTTCAGCCATGCTAGCCCTTCCTTATGAGGTGCTGGCGGTGCCCCAGCTGCGTGGGCGGCTTCTTCCTCCTCCTCTCCCTTCCGTTTGTTTTTCCACTGAGCCCCCACTGTCAGGTGGGAATGCCATCAGCAGCGCGTCTAACAGAGTGCACTTGTACTCACGCATCTTACGATCACACTCCAGTGACGAAATTAAGGGCGGCACATTGTCTTTGTAGCGGGGATCAAGCAGGGTAGCCACCCAGTATTCAGCACTGGTTAGAATGTGGGCAACTTGGCAGTCATTGTGCAAGCACTGCAACATATAGTCGCTCATGTGTGCCAGGCTGCCCAGAGGCAACGACAAGCTGTCCACGGTGGGAGGTGTATCATTTGTGTTCTCTATAACCCTCCCAGCCACCCTCCAGTGATGGCCATGACATGAGCCATCCTGCTGTAAACCCGGTTACTCCTCCTCATCATCCTCCTCATCCTCCAGAACTATGTCCTGGCTGGACAGTTGTGTACCTGGCCTCTGTTGGTGCAGGAACCCACACTCTGAGCCACTTGTGAATGACTGGCCTGGTAAGCGTGGAAATGACCCCTCTTCCTCATGTGCCACATCCTCTTCCATTATCACCTGAAGTGTTTTTAAGGAGTCATAGAAGTGTGATAGTTACACTGAGAACGGCGTCATCGGCACTGGCCATGTTTGTGGAGTACCCGAAAGAGCGCAACATGGCACACAAGTCTCGCATGGAGGCCAAATCATTGGTGGTGAAGTGGTTATGTACCGCTGAGCGACTCACCCGTGTGTGCTGCAGCTGAAACTCCACTATTGCCTGCTGCTGCTTGCACAGTCTCTCCAGCATGTGCAAGGTGGAGTTCCACCTTGTGGGCACGTCGCGATGCAGCGCACACAGGCGAGCAGCAGCAGGGTGAGAACGCCGAAAGCACGCACAGACGGCCAACACTTTCTGCAGCAGCTCTGACATGTCGGGGTAGTTTTTAATGAATTTCTGCACCACCAAATTCAGCACATGCGCAGGGCAAGGGATGTGCGTCAAACCGAATAGGCCCAGAGCTGCTACGATATTTCGCCCATTATCGCACACCACTAGGCCGAGCTTGAGGCTCAGTGGCAACAACCACTCATCAGTCTGTTGTTCCATCCAGGTTTTTCCCCCAAACAGATGAGTTTCAAAGCAGCCTGCTGTCGTTTCCCCTTGGCTGTGCTAAAGTTGGTGGTGAAGGTGTTACGCTGACCGGATGAGGAGGTGGTAGAGGAGGAAGCGTAGTAGGAGGAGGAGGCCACAGGAGGCAAAGAGAAATGCCCTGCAATCCTCGGTAGTGGAAGTTCATGCGCCAAACTGCTATCCGCCTAAGGCACAGCCACCACTGCTTTTGCCCAGTGTGCAGTTCGGGAGATATAAGGTCCCTGCCTGTGCTTACTGGTCCATGTATCGGTGGTTATGTGGACCTTGCCACAGAGGGCGTTGCGCAGTGCACAGTAGTGTTGAGCACGAATAAACAATATCAAATTTTTATCGGGAATATCGGCACTTAGAAAATTCGCGAATATAGGTTTTTTTGGTTTGTTTTTTCCATCTGAACCCATTACCTAGTATACCTACCTGCTTCTTGCTTGTGGGCCAATGTGAGAAGGCTGCAATATTGTAGTCTGTAGTCAATTAGAATATTCTTCATTATAAAAAAAAAAAATTCTCTTATGTGAAATGCGAATATTCTAAAACCCGAATATATAGATAGCACTATAGAATATAGTGCTATATTTTCCTTTTTTTTAAATATTCATCATTTTTTCCCTTCTAAAGTCATGATTTCTTCCTGCGTAAGTTGCTTTTGGGCCAATGACTGTTCGCATTTAATTGAAAAAAATGACGAATAGTCAAAAAAAAAATATATAGCACTATATTCTATAGTGCTATAAATTTCGTGTTTCAGAATATTCGCATTAAGCGAATATTACATTGCTGATTTTTCGCATAAGAGAAAATAATTTTTCTCTTATGCGAAAAATCGGCAATGTAATATTCGCGTGATGCGAATAGTCTAAAACACGAATATATAGCACTATAAAATATAGTGCTATATATTCGTTTTTTAGACTATTCGTCATTTTTTCCAATTTAATGTGAACAGTCATTGGCCCAAAAGCAACTTATGCAGAGAGGAATCATGACTTCAGATGGGAAAAAAATGACGAATATTCTAAAAAAAGAATATACGTATAGCACTACATTCCATAGTTTAGAATATTCGCATTACGCGAATATTACATTGCCAATTTTTTGCAATCAATAGAATACTCTCGAATACGAATATTTGCGAATATATGACGAATATTCTAATGAAGGCCAGGAATTTTGAAATACTGGCATTCAGGGCCAGGGATCGCAGGTGGGTAGGGGGGTACTTCCTTTTTCTCTACAGTGTTTGGGGGATGGACAGCTGAACGCTTCCATGGGACAATGTGGACATGCTGGGTGACGGTGGTGAAGGTGGTGGTGTTGCTGTTACATCCTCTGTTTGCGGGGTGGCAGGTGCCAATATAACTCCTGAGGGGGAGGAAGAGGCCAAGACTGCAGCAGGAGGAGCCTGAGATCTTTTGTTGTTTTTGAGGTGTGTACTCCACTGCAGCTCGTGCTTTGGATTTAGATGCCTGGTCATGCAGGTGGTGCTCAGGTTTAGAACATGTATGCCTCGCTTCAGGCTCTGATTGCACAGCGTGCAAACCACTCGCGTCTTGTCATCAGCACATTGTCTGAAGAACTGCCACGCCAGGGAATTCCTTGGAGTTGGCTTTGGTGTGCTCCGTCCCTGGGTGCGGTGGGCAGTAGCAGCCGTACTGGTTAGGGGATGGCCACTCTGCTTTTGAACCCTGCTCCCTCTTTTGCTGTGGGGCTGGCGCTGTGTGACCAACACCTCTTCCCAAGAACTGCACACGTCACTCGCATGACCTTGATTCCATATGGGGTCTAGGACCTCATCATCCTCCACATCATCTTCCACCCACTCTTCACCCCTGCCCTCCTTGCCGGTCTGCACAATGGAGAAATACGCAGCAGTTGGCACCTGTGTTTCGTCATCATCAGAGATGTGCTGCGGTGGTCTTCCCATATCTACATCCTGAAACATAACTGGTTCGGCATCAGTGCACTCAATATCTTCCACTTCTGGGGCAGGGCTAGGTGGATGGCCAATGGAAACCCCGCCAGCAGAGTCATCAAAAAGCATAAGAGACTGCTGCATGACAGGTGCTCAGACTGCTTGTCTGATTTGCAAGGGAGTGAGGTGAAAGAAAAATGCCCATGGGCTGCAGGTGCCAACTCTGCACTTTCAGCAGCGGACCGGGTGGGAGACAATATGAAGAAACTGGAGGAACTGTCAGCCACCCAATCTACTTCTGCCTCTACTTGTTCTGACCTCACCATTCGTACTCTGGTATTCGGGCCTACAAAATAACGCTGAACGTTCTGTTGCCAACGTGCACGTGAGGAAGGTGTTTCATTTGGGCGTGTAGCTGGCACAGATCGACCACGCCCACGTCCTCTCTCTGCTACAAGAGCTCCTCCAACACCAGCAGCACCACAACCAGGGCCATGTCCCAGATTTGATGCTCTCCTCATTCTTTGAGGTTACCCACTGAACTATCAGATGGATTAACTAGATTTATTTCTATGTCACATATGCAGTGCAGGTGTTCCTCACACAAACAATTGGTATATATCAACCACCGATGTAACAGATGGATTAACTAGATTTATTTCCCTGTCACATAAGCAGTGCAGGTGTACTTCACACAAACAATTGGTATATGTCACCCACCGATGTAACAGATAGATTAACTAGATTTGTTTCCCTGTCACGTATGCAGTGCAGGTGTACTTCACACAAACAATTGGTATATGTTACCCATCGATGTAACAGATGGATTTACTAGATTTATTTCCCTGTCACGTATGCAGTGCAGGTGTACGCCACACAAGCAATGGGTATATGTCACCTACCGAACTAACAGACAGATTAACTATTAGATTTTTGTGTCAGGGGTACAAACATGGTGCATTGCACCCACAAAAAAAATCGCTATAGGTCACCCACAGAATTAACAGCCAGATTAACTATTATATTTCTGTGACGGGGTGCGAAGATGGTGTATTGCACCCACAAAAAAAAATCACTATAGGTCACCACAGTATAAATAGCCAGATGATATTCCTAACACTTTCCCTTACTTCAGCTGCCTGCCTTCTGTCTCTGCAATACTGAAAGCTGATGTGTGGTGCTACACGTGATCCAGCTTTTATTGAGGCTGGGTCACATGATGAATGGGCCAATCACCGCACTCGAACCCAAACTATTCCGGCAAAATTTGGGTTCGGGTTGGGTACCCGAACTCGCAAAGTTCGGTATGGACCAGAACTTTACAGTTTGGGTTCGCCTAACACTAATTATGATATATATTACTCAGAATGATCCTTATCTATCCTGAATTTTCTCTTTAAAGAATGGGAGCTTAAGGTAGTTCAAATTTTCCATGCTAATGCTGCAATTTCTAACTTGATATGCTATCACAACAGACATTGATAAAGTCAAGAATTTTTTTTTTTTGCCACTGTTTATTTAACTCAATAACATAAGAAATAAAGATTACAACATTGATACTTATTTTATAGCTCTTTTTGCACAATAGAGGTGCTTACAGCAGTCTATATTCTGCCCATGCCCTGAAGAAACATGCTGTTTTAATGCCCATCGTTAGAAAATCAAGTAGGAGTATTGTGTGCAGTACTGGAGACCATATCTGCAGAAGGACATTGAACCTTTGGAGAGAGTTCAGAGAAGAGCTACTAAACTAGTACATGGATTGCAGGACAAAACTTACCAGGAAAGGTTAAAGGACCTTAACATGTATAGCTTGGAAGTAAGAAGAGACAGAGGGGATATGATAGAAACTTTTAAATACATAAAGGGAATCATCACGGTAAAAGAGGAGAGAATATTTAAAAGAAGAAAAACTGCAACAAGAGGACATAGTTTTAAATTAGAGGGGCAAAGGTTTAAAAGTAATATCAGGAAGAATTACTTTACTGAGAGAGTAGTGGACGCATGGAATAGCCTTCCTGCAGAAGTGGTAGCTGCAAATACAGTGAAGGAGCTTAAGCATGCATGGGATAGGCATAAGGCCATCCTTCATATAAGATTGGGCCAGGGGCTATTCATAGTATTCAGCATATTGGGCAGACTAGATGGGCCAATTGGTTCTTATCTGCCGTCACATTCTATGTTTCTATGTTTAAGTACATTGATAGCATATAAGCTAACATAAAAGGATGTCTGCAGGTCTCTGCCAGGATTTTTAATTCAATTAGCTGCCCTGCATTATATTATAAGAATGTTCCTGCAGCTAAATGGTGAATATCAAAAATGTGATTGGATCAGAAAATTAAATTTTCACCCAATTCCCTAATTTAAAATCTGTAGTGGACCTACCATGTGGGAACTTGTGTTTTATGTGTCTGTGACAATAAAGCATGGACTTGTCTACATGCAAGTCTATGTAGGATGACAGAATATTTTGTTTCTCAAGAACCCCCCGCATATACACATTATATAGTGGACACATTTTTAAAATAATTCTTAACAAAGATGATAATTTAAAGTTCACACACAAACCATGTACAATATCAGCACCATAGCTCCGCTCCTTTTAGTATTTGTTACCTGGGCTACACTTGGAGAAAATGTTATTAAAGAGTTATCTTATGTGATTCCACACTAAACTGTGCCCTCTTTGTGAACTGTTCATGTTTATCCAAAGATCGTTTGGAAACCAGTAGGACACTGCCAAAGTTAAGATCTAAATCCTTTTAATACTGGTGCTTAAAACAATTGGCTGCCCAAAACAGACATATCTTTGTTTGAATTCTATTGATGTCTTATTTCTAACTCTTGCAAATCTCTGCCAGTCAATTGATGTTCTAACAAACTATTTCACTTTTCTTTTAACCCTTTTTATTGTCTTTTAACCCTTTTTATTGTGCATGTGATGGATGAACATTTTCCAAAGGGTTATTAGCAGTTAACTGCTTGCCGACCGCCGTACGCAGGATTGCGTCTTGCGGGCAGTCGGTTTATTCCTCCTGGATGCATCGGCGCATTGTAGTACGTCAGGAAACAGGACAGGTGCTCAGAAAGTCAAAGTGCGGAAACTCACTTTTTTGCGCACCATAGTTTGTAAACGCTACCCAACTTTTACCCAAACCAATAAATATACACTTATTGCATTTTTTTTATCAAAGACATGTAGAGTAATAAATTTAGAGAAAAATTTAAATTGAAATATAGTGTTATTTGAAAAATTTTGCAACAGAAAGCGAAAAATGTCGTTTTGTTGCAAAAATTTCATCAAAAAAGTAGATTATCAAAAAAAGTAAAAATGTCAGCAAGAATCAAATACCACCAAATAAAAGCTGTATTAGTGAGAAGAAAAGGAGATAAAATTCATTTGGGTGGTAATTTGTATGACAGAGCAATAAACAGTGAAAGTAGTGTAGTGCAGAATTGTAAAAAGTGGCCTGGTCATTAAGGGTGTTGAAGCTAGGGGGGCTGAGGTGGTTAAATCAAATACCCCCAAAAAGTTTTGAGCTATTTTTGCTATTGCATATGGAACTTAAATGTTTGACTGTGAAGCCCCTTCCGAGTATCATAAAAAAAAATGTTTAGGGCAAAATATTCATCTTGTAATATGATATATTCTTTTTTTTGCTGAGATAAAAATTAACACAATCAGACTAGACATCCATGGGCTCAGAACAGGACCCACTCGCTCTATACAGAACATGTACTGTAATCTTTATTTTTAATGTAACACACAGAAGACATATCATATGAGGTCTAAGAAATGATTTCTTAATCAACTGATAAGAAAAAAAGACACTAATACAAACTGAGTACCAAACTGATTGTCTTTGCTGGACCCCATTCTTCAACCGGATCATGGAAACACTGGTACCGTCACCACAAAATGCAGTGCAGGATGTTATAAACAGGAGAAGATGAGCAGATTGATATATCATGTTATGGGAAAAGATTCAGTAAAATGTGTAATTCATACAGTCATATCAATGCAATCTCATTGTACATGTGAGAGGTGTTATGTAATTGATAGCATTCTCTGTATAATGCTGGATTTCTACTGCCCAACCTGGCAGGCAATTATTGGGAAGGAACCATTCCTTCCACTTAATTACCTGCTTGTTAATGGAGGTTAAGAGCTGCATTTACATACAGCGATCACTTAGGGCTGCCATGAAGGAAGTCCTGGAGGCACTGCAGTCCGTGAACATATTATTTATAGTGATCAGTAAACAGCGTGAATAAAAGTGGCACAATACCCCTCATTTAAGCCATAAAAAGTTGATATTAATTAAACTATTACTGATGCTTATGGAAAAATGTCATGATGCAAAAAAAAAAGTGGCTGTTACGTCTATGAATGTGAGAGGGGCTGGGGGGCCTCCTTAGTTTGTCTGTATGGGGCCCTGAAATTCCTGATGGCAGCCCTGCCTTCACCATATTACAATGAGCCATAGCCATTGCTCGTCCTCATACAGATTCATTGTTTCTGGGCTGCAAAGTACTGCTTACACAGGATGACCTGCAGGCCAAAAACAAATGATTTAAGGGGAATCTGTCATCCACATTCTGGACCATTATCTACAGTAATACATGAGTAGTATATTTTAATTTCCTACTGTTCCCCATTTCCCTGCTGTCATCACCCAGAGCTGCGCTGAAATACATTGTCAGGACTGCTGAGCATGCGCACACAAGTCCTCTCCATTATGAAAAAAACAGCACAGCAGTCCAGACTGTGTATTTCATCACAGCTCTGTGTGCTGACAGCAGAGGAATAGGGGGCAGTAGGAAAATAAAAAATAGTGATCTGGACTCGTTATATGCAGTACTACTCATGTATCACTTTAGATAATAGCCCAAAATCATGGTGAAAGATTCCCTTTATTGTGCTGCATGATCATTTCACCTGATGAATGAGCATTTTGCGAGTGATTGGTGGTACATGTACACAGGCAGCTTATCGGGAACAAATGTTCATAGTAAATCCAGCATTAGTGCATACACAGCGATAGCCGTCAGTCACTGAACAATGGAATCAGAATTCCCAGAGATTGAGATATATGTATAAATTGCAAGCTTTACTGAATATTTCCCCATAAAACCATATATCAATTTGTTCAATTTGAACTTGTGAGAAAGTTAGGTAACCTTGTAAATACTTTGTTTCAGAGCATTGTGCTGTGTTCTCCATTCGTATGTGGCAACTTCTTTTAATACTCATTTAGTTTAGTATTCTATTAGGACCAAAACAGTAAAAAATGTGAAATAATGTGAAGTGTCAATTAATATGGAGTTTTCCTTTAAGAAAGAGGCGAGGAATAAATATTTGTAGTAATAAACATCAATATACTAAATGTACTGAAAGAAGCGAGAAGTTCTAAAAATAGATTATATATTGACACCAAAGCTATGTCTAACGTATCTGTATCTTGCCTCCAACCGACATTTCAGTAATCTCATGTAAGAAAAGAATTTTAAATAGTTTACACATGATGCACACCTAAGGCAACTTCTTAAAGAGTTTCTAAAGAGATTTACAGCTGAGAGGTTTGTCAGATTCTTTGTCAGCTGTTTAGGCAGGCAACCACCCCAAATTTCATCTTGTCTTTATACAGTACTGGCAGAACAACCCAGCTTTGCACGAGTATATTTCAACTATTTCATTTAATGTTTGTGTGTGTGATTAAAAGGTATTCACAGTCACTCCATCAACTTCCTTCCCCGAGCTGGTAGCCATTTTTGAGGAATTTGGATGCCTTTCGAATTTTAAAATTAATTATGCTAAATTGCAAGCACTCAATGTCATCTGCCCTAGACAAACGGTCCTAGAATTACAGCGCACCACACCGTTTTCATGTGGCAACTGGCTCTATCCAATACCTAGATATACATGTCTCAGCCGATCGAAATGATCTCTTTAAATTAAACTACCTCCCATTGCTGAAAGAGGTGAAACGACACCTCCACACCATAAAACTGCCTTTTATCTCTTGGATGGGCGAATCTCTTTATCTCTTGGATGAAAAAACTACATAAAGACTTACATTGTACCCAAATTCATCTATCTGTTACAGATGCTCCCAATATGGCTGCCTAATTCCTACTGTAATGATATTAAAAGACTCTCCTTCATTTGGAAGGGCAAGAGAGCTAGGGTAGCATACTCGACCCTGATAAGAGAGGGGGTTTCGGCCTTCCAGACATTCGTCTTTACTATAAAGCCATCCAACTGATTAGAGGCCTAGATGTGCTGGCTAATAGACCATCATCGATGTGTGCCCGTCTGGAATCCGCCATTCTCAACTTCAGAGAAAAATTTGCTCTCTGGGGCGTCTGTCCATGCTTGCCCAATTCTCTAAATATATCTCCTTTAAGTGGAGAGGGATGCTCATGGAATGGTCTAAACTCTATCCAAGCAATGAGCTGCGATTCCCCCATGCTCTACTCCCGCTGCCTCTGCTGCAAGCCTATGTCCCCAAAGACTTAATAGCCCCATCAGTCGTTTGGAAACTACTACAGGATCACTCCTTTGGCAGCATTAAAGGCCAGAACGGGGACATAGACTGGTCGCCTATTTTAGAACTGCCGCAAGTAGGAAGTGCATCTTTCCTGCAAGTGCTAAGTTTCCGCAATGACATCAAAAAATTGTAACTCCCCTCGATCTCTACAACCTCTCAGACATGGCTCGAGGAGCGCGTGGGATCTGTGTTCCCAGCTACGAAAGCTGTATCCAAGATGTATAGGCTCCTTCTCTCCTCTTCAACTCCAAGTGTGTCCCACACCTCCGCATGGGAGACGGAACTCTCCACTAAATTCTCTGATCTTGAACGGGTAGCCATCCTGGCCAATTCCATTTGCTTCTCGAGTTGCATTCTAGTTCAAAAAAACTCCTTTAAACTTATGACTAGGTGGTACAAAACGAAAGCTTTCCTACACAAATTGAACCCAAATGTTCCAGATACATGCTAGAGGTGTGGAGCGGAGACAAGGACGTTGTCCCACATCTGGTGGAACTGCAAGAAGATAAACATGTTCTGGTCGCAGGTTATATCCACCATTATTCAAATATGCTCCCCTAAAACTCCACTAGCTCTAGACTCCAAATTAATATTGCTTTGGTGCCCCAACAAATCGTACACTCCCACTAGAGCAAGCTTACCTACGATGCTACTGACAGCGGCCAGGTTACTTGTCCTGTTGCAATGGAAACTTGACACACCGCCTTCCATGTAAGAGTGGTTGGATAAATCAGATCAATTGTATAGACTTGAAGAATTGGCCGCTTGGCAACTGGGAAATCGTCAAAGGTTTTTGAAGATTTGGCAACCTTGGAGACAAAACCACGGATTTGCCTGATCTCTAGGGATTCGTGAATATGCTCTATCCATCCCACCCCTCCCTCTTTTCTCTTGCCTCTTGTAGCCTTCAAAATCTTTGCCTACTGTGTTGTGTCCTCCCCTGTCTTTGTCTTGCGTGTATATGTTTCATGTGGCTCCTCTACAGACCTGAAGATTGGCCACAATAGCAAATCCCCCACCAGAGTGGAAGGGGAAATTTAGATCCTGCATCCTGAAGGAATATGGCCAAGCTCCATTCGCGGAGAAAATGTTTGTGTATTCGCATTTGCGAACTCTGAATGTATGAAAAACATTGATGTGAATTAACAACTTTATTCTGTTAACACTGTCAATCTTGCTGATTTTGTTTGAAAACGATTGTAATTAGATCATATTTCTGACTTTGAATAAAAAGAAAATTTGCAAAAGGTATTCACAGTGTCCCCCATAACAGCGACCTCCACAGCACCCCACCCCTTATAATTGACATTCACAATGGCCCACCCCATTAACAGTGACCTCCACAGCACCCCACCCCTTATCATTGACATTCACAATGGCCCACCCCATTAACAGTGACCTCCACAGCACACCGCCCCCTTAACATTCACCTCCACATTGACCTGCCCCCTTAATAGTGACCTCCATAGGGCCCAGCGACATTAAAATGTGACCTGCATAGCAGCTCGCCCCCTTAACAGTGTCTTCCACTGCAGCCCAAGGGTCATGTGACCGTGTATATGGAAGTTAGGATATGAGTGAAGAGTCTGTGAGCTCACATTAACTAATACGGGTCATGTGATTGTGCCATATTTGCATTTTTTGGAAATGTGCTGGGGGAGATTAGTAGTGGGCTGATTAGCTCAGCTGCTCTATTACTGTGCACTAGTATTTCTGACTAATGGAGCGCAGAGTCCTAGACTTATCAGGTTCTGATCGAGGGACTCTGCGCTCTATTTACATCTCTTCCTGGCCATACACCATTGCCATTGATAGGCTTGTTTGGCTCACTAGCTAGGTTCCCTGTTCTTCATTCCTGTTTCGCATATTGATATCCCATGTTTCTGACCTTGGCTTGTCTTCTGAAAACTCTCCATCTCCCATTCTGGTACTGCATAGCCCATCTGATTCTGACCCATTTCTGATGACTCTTATATTGTGTTTGTTTGTCTGTCTCTGCACTTAAGTACCGTAAGGAATGTTGACCAGTTGCAGTCTAGCCATCTAGGGCTTGTACTTCAAGTAGGGACAGTAGGGGGTTACACGCCAGGACAAACTGTCCTTGTCCATATCTACTCTACTGCCGTGACAGAGGGCTCCTCATTTAGTCCTCTCCATTATGTTCACGAGCTCAGGAGTAGGGATGAGCGAAAGCGAACTGGATAGTTCGGGTTTGTACCAAATTTTGGGGTGTTCGGGACACGGACACAGACATTTTCAAAAAAGTTCGGGTTCGGGTCCACAGCAGCCAATCAGCTAGCATTTTACTTCTTGCCCTAAGAAGCCATCATAGCCATGCCTACTAATGGCATGGCTGTGATTGGCCAGGTGCAGCATGTGACCCAGCCTTTATTTAAGCTGGAGTTACGTAGCGCCGCACGTCACTCTGCTCTGATTAGTGTAGGGAGAGGACGCAGCTTCTGTGAGGGTGAGATTAGGCAGGGAAAAGTCAGCTAAAACATCTAATGAAGTGATCGATTTACAGCTGTGAATCATTCAACGTCTGCTAGTTAATTGCTCATTGGTTTTTAGGCTGCACAGAGCGTTTTTCTGTCACTTTGATCGGCGGCAATTTTGTGTCTTGTGGTGCACCAGCACAAGCTGCCACCAAGTCCATCTATCCATCAATAATAGTTGTTTTTTTTTTTGCTATATCCTAAATCAGGGGCTTGGCTGTGCTGATTGTCACCCCTAGAAACTCAGGATAGCAATTTCTATATTTTAGTATGGGGTTATATACAATTGCCAAAATACCAATCCCCTAAATCTGGTGTTCCAGCGTTGGTTAGCCAAGTGTAATACTGTCTGCTGTCCGGCAAAGGATAGATTTTGTTCTGTGGTGAAAATCAATTGCGAAAATAGCAATCCCCTAAATCTGGTGTTCTAGCTGTGACTGGACAAGTTTAATAGTGTCCATCATAGGATATATTACTTTCAGTGGTGAAATTCAGTTTCAAAAATAGAAATACCATAAATCTGGTGTTCCAGCTGTGACTGAACAAGTTTAATAGTGTCCAGCAAAGGATAGATTTTGTTCTGGGGTGAAATTCAATTGCCCAAATAGCAATACCATAAATCAGTGGTTTCAGCTGTGGCTGGCCAAGTTTAATAGTGCCCGGAAAAGGATATATTTTTTTATGGGGTGACATTTAATTGCTAAAATAGCAATACCCTGAATCTGGTGTTCCAGCTGTGACTGGACAATTTCCCTAGTGTCCGTCAAAGGATATATTCTTTTCTGGGGTGAAATACAGTTGCAAAAACAGAAATACCGTAAATCTGGTGTTCCAGCTGTGACTGGACAATTTCCCTAGTGTCTGTCAAAGGATATATTATTTTCTGGGGTGAAATACAGTTGCAAAAATATTAATACACTAAATCTGGTGTTCTAGCTGTTGCTGGAGAAGATTAATAGTGTCCGGCAAAGGATATTTTTTTTTTTCTGGGGTGAAATTCAATTGCCAAAATAGCAATACCATAAATCAGTGGGTTCAGCTGTGGCTGGCCAAGTTTAATAGTGTCCGTCACAGGATATATTATTTTCTGGGGTAAAATTTCATTGCCAAAATAGCAATACCCTGAATCTTGTGTTCCAGCTGTCCGTCTAAGGATATATTATTTTCTGGGGTGAAATACAGTTGCAAAAATAGAAATACAGTAAATCTGGTGATCCAGCTGTGGCTGGACAAGTTTAATAGTGTCCGGCAAAGGATATATTTTTTCCTGGGGTGAAATTCAATTGCCAAAATAGCAATACCATAAATCAGTGGTTTGAGCTGTGGCTGGCCAAGTTTAATAGTGTTCGTCACAGGATATATTATTTTCTGGGGTGAAATTCTATTGCCAAAATAGGAATACCCTGAATCTGGAGTTCCAGCTGTGACTGGACAATTTCCCTAGTGTCCGTCAAAGGATATATTATTTTCTGGGGTGAAAGTCAGTAGCAAAAATTGAAATACAGTAAATCTGGTGTTCCAGCTGTTGCAGGCCTAGTATAAATCTGACCGTAAAAGGGTATATTTTGTTCTTGGGTGAAATTTAATTGCCAAAATAGTAATACCCTGAATCTGGTGTTCCAGCTGTGACTGGACAATTTCCCTACTGTCCGTCAAAGGATACATTATTTTCGGGGGTGAAATACAGTTGCAAAAATAGAAATACAGTAAATCTGGTGTTCCAGCTATGACTGGACAAGTTTCATAGTGTCCGGCAAAGGATATATTTTGTTCTGGGGTGAAATTCAATTGCCAAAATAGTAATACCCTGAATCTGGTATTCCAGCTGTGACTGGACAATTTCCCTAGTGTCCGTCAAAGGATACATTATTTTCTGGGGTGAAATACAGTTGCAAATATAGAAATACAGTAAATCTGGTGTTCCAACTGTGACTGGACAAGTTTCATAGTGTCCGGCAAAGGATATATTTTGTTCTGGGGTGAAATTTAATTGCCAAAATAGTAATCCCGTAAATCTGGTGTTCCAGCTGTGACTGGACAAGTTTAATAGTATCTGTCAAAGGATAGATTTTGTTCTGGGGTGAAATTCCCTTGCCAATATAGTAATACCCTGAATATGGTGTTCCAGCTGTTGCAGGCCAAGTGTTAATGTGTCCGTAAAAGGGTATATTACACTCAGCGTGCATCTTCAAGTATATTTCTTTACGTAAAAGGGTATATTACAAAAAGTGTTACATTACAATTGCGGAAAGCATAGTCCTGTAAATCTGCACGCACTATTGTGCATCTCATAGTGTATTTCTGTCCATAAAAGGGTATATTACACTCAAGGTGTATATACAAATGCTGAGAGGGTCATCCTCAATAACTTCACATGCTACCGTGAATCTCCCATTGTATTTCTGTCTGTAAAGGGTATATTACACAAAGTGTTAAAATACAATTGCTGAAGGCATAATCCTAGATATTTTTTCACACGCTACTGTGCATCTCCAAGTGTAAATCTGTCTATAAAAGGATACCTTTTATCCAGGGCCTAAATACTAGGCCTACAATTGATATTCCCCTAAATCAGTGGTTACTGCTGTGCCTGGATTAGTGTAATACGGTACACAAATAAATGGGCAGATAGTGTTAGGTGCCTGTAAAAAACGGCCTGAATTTGAAATCAATACATTGGGCCAAATATTTTTTTTCTTATTGTGGTGCTTGGTGAACGGTAACAATGAGGAAAACATCAAGTAAGGGTCGCAGACACGGTCGTGGTTGTGTTAGCGGACCCTCTGGTTCTGGGAGAGGATGTGGCCATTCTGCCACAGCCACACGTCCTAGTGAACCAACTACCTCAGGTTCCAGTACCCGCCAGAATTTACAGCAATATTTGGTGGGGCCCAATGCCGTTCTAAGGGTGGTAAGGCCTGAGCAAGTACAGGCACTAGTCAATTGGGTGGCCGACAGTGGATCCAGCACATTCACAACATTATCTCCCATCCAGTCTTCTGCAGAAAGCACACAGATGGCGCCTGAAAACCAAGCCCATCAGTCTGTCACATCACCCCCATGCATATGCAGCATCTCTTATGCTGTTTGAAGACTCTGCTGGCAGGGTTTCCCAAGGGAATCCACCTAGCCCTTCCCCAGTGGTGTAAAGACATAGAATGCACTGATGCACAACCACTTATGATTCCTGATGATGAGGACATGGGAATACCACCTCATCGGAGTCCGTACGTCTCTGATGATGACGAAACACAGGTGCCAACTGCTGCATCTTTTTGCAGTGTGCAGACCGAACAGGAGGTCAGGGAGGAAGACTGTGTGGAAGACAATGCAGGGGACGATGAGGTCCTAGATCCCACATGGAATGAAGGTCGTGCCACTGACTTTCATAGTTCAGAGGAAGAGGCAGTGGTGAAACTGAGCCAACAGCATAGCAAAAGAGGGAGCAGGGGGAAAAAGCAGAACTTCCGCTGCCAAGAGAGTTCGCCTGCTATTGGCCACTGACACCAGGGACGGAGCACCTCAAAGACAGCTTCAAGGAGTTCCCTGGCATGGTACTTCTTTAAACAATGTGCTGACGACAAGACCCGAGTGGTTTCCACGCTGTGCAATCAGAGCCTGAAGCGACGCATTAACGTTCTGACCCTTAGCACAACCTGCATGACCATGCATCTACATGCAAAGCATGAACTTCAGTGGAGTAAACACCTTAAAAAAGAGGAACTCACTCAGGCTCCACCTGCTCCCTCTTCTGCTGCTGCCTCGGCCTCTTCCTCCGCCTCAGGAGGAATGTTGGCACCTGCCGCCCACCAAGCAGAGGATGTGCCACTGACACCACCACCTGCGTTACCAAGCATCTCCACCATGTCACACGGCAGCGTTCAGCTCTCCATCTCACAAACCTTGGAGAGAAAGTGTAAATTTCCACCTAGCCATCCTGGAGCCCTGGGCCTGAATGCCAGCATTTCTAAACTACTGGCCTTTGAAATGCTGTCATTCAGGCTGGTGAACACAGACAGCTTCAAACAGCTGATGGCGATGGCTGTCCCACAGTATGTTGTTCCCAGCCGCCACTACTTCTCCAAGACAGTCGTGCCTTCCCTGCACAACCAAGTATCTGATAAAATCAAGTGTGCACTGCGCAACGCCATCTGTGGCAAGGTCCACCTAACCACAGATACGTGGACCAGTAAGCACGGCCAGGGACGCTATATCTCCCTAACTGCACACTGGGTAAATGTAGTGGCGGCTGGGCCCCAGGCAGAAAGTTCTTTGGCGCATGTCCTTCCGTCGCCAAGGATCGCAGGGCATCATTCTTTGACTCCTGTAGCCTCCTCCTCCTACTCGGGTTCCTCCTCCTCTGCTTCCACCTGCCCATCCAGTCAGCCACACACATTCACCACCAACTTCAGCACAGCCCGGGGTAAACGTCAGCAGGCCGTTCTTAAACTCATAAGTTTGGGGGACAGGCCACACACCGCGCAGGAGTTGTGGCGGGGTATTGAACAACAGACCGACCAGTGGTTGCTGCCGGTGGGCCTCAAGCCCGGCCTGGTGGTGTGCGATAATGGGCAAAATCTTGTCGCAGCTCTGGGACTAGCCGGTTTGACGCACATCCCTTGCCTGGCACATGTGCTGAATTTGGTGGTGCAGAAGTTCATTCACAAGTACCCCAACATGTCAGAACTGCTGCATAAAGTGCAGGCCGTCTGTGCGCGCTTCCGGCGTTCACATCCTGCCGCTGCTCGCCTGTCTGCGCTACAGCATAACTTCGGCCTTCCCGCTCACTGCCTCATATGCGATGTGCCTACCAGGTGGAACTCCACCTTGCACATGCTGGAGAGACTGTGCGAGCAGCAGCAGGCCATAGTGGAGTTTCAGCTGCAGCACGCACGGGTCAGTCGCACGGCGGAACAGCACCACTTCACCACCAATGACTGGGCCTCCATGCGAGACCTGTGTGCCCTGTTGTGCTGTTTCGAGTACTCCACCAACATGGCCAGTGGCGATGACGCCGTTATCAGCGTTACAATACCACTTCTATGTCTCCTTGAGAAAACACTTAGGTCGATGATGGAAGAGGAGGTGGCGCAGGAGGAGGAGGAGGATGAGGGGTCATTTTTAGCACTTTCAGGCCAGTCTGTTAGAAGTGCCTCAGAGGGAGGTTTTTTGCAACAGCAGAGGCCAGGTACAAATGGGGCCAGCCAGGGCCCACTACTGGAGGACGAGGAGGTGGAGGAGGATGAGGATGAAGCAGGTTCACAGCGGGGTGGCACCGAACACAGCTCAGGCCCATCACTGGTGCGTGGCTGGGGGGATACGGAGGATGATGACGATACGCCTCCCACAGAGGACAGCTTGTCCTTACCTCTGGGCAGCCTGGCACACATGAGTGACTACATGCTGCAGTGCCTGCGCAACAACAGCAGAGTTGCCCACATTTTAACGTGTGCGAACTACTGGGTTGCCACCCTGCTGGATCCCCGGTACAAAGACAATGTGCCCACCTTACTTCCTGCACTGGACCGTGATAGGAAGATGCGCGAGTACAAGCACACACTGGTAGACGTGCTCCTGAGAGCATTCCCAAATGTCACAGGGGAACAAGTGGAAGCCCAAGGCGAAGGCAGCGAAAGAGCAAGAGGTCGCTAACGCAGCTGTGTCACGGCCAGCTCCTTTGAGGGCAGGGTTAGCACGGCAGAAATGTGGAAACATTTTGTTACCACGCCACAGCTAACTGCACCACCACCTGATACGGAACGTGTTAGCAGGAGGCAGCATTTCACTTACATGGTTGAACAGTACGTGTGCACACCCCTCCATGTACTGACTGATGGTTCGGCCCCATTCAACTTCTGGGTCTCCAAATTGTCCACGTGGTCAGAGCTAGCCTTTTATGCCTTGGAGGTGCTGGCCTGCCCGGCGGCCAGCGTTTTGTCTGAACGTGTATTCAGCACGGCAGGGGGCGTCATTACTGATAAACGCAGCCGCCTGTCCACAGCTAACGTGGACAAGCTGACGTTCATAAAAATGAACCAGGCATGGATCCCACAGGACCTGTCCATCCCTTGTGCAGAATAGACATTTATAACTGCCTCCCCCTCAACCATACAGTATATTCTTGTACTCCGGGGCACTTCTTTATTGAATCCTCTTTTTTTTAATTTTACCATTATATTGTGGTGCAACCAAAAGTTGAATGAACCTCTCCTCCGTCTAGGTGCCAGGGGCCTAATTATCTAAAAGTGGCCTGTTCCAGTGGTGGTTGACATGAAGCCTGATTCTCTGCTATGCGACCTCTGTCCTCTGTTTGGGTGCTGTGGGCTGAATATCTGGAAGTGGCCTTCTCTATTGCTGGGTGACATGAAGCCTGATTCTCTGCTATGCGACCTCTCTCCTCCGTCTGAGTGCCAGGGGCCTAATTATCGAAAAGTGGCCTTCTTCATTGGTGGGTGACATGACGCCTGATTCTCTGCTATGCGACCTCTGTCCTCTGTCTGGGTGCTGGGGCCTAAATAAATGAAAGTGGCCTTCTTCATTGGTGGGTGACTTGAAGCCTGATTGTCTGCTATGGGACCTCTCTCCAATTGATATTGCTTAATTTTTATTTATTTTATTTTAATTAATTTCCCTATCCACATTTGTTTGCAGGGGATTTACCTACATTTTGCTGCCTTTTGCAGCCCTCTAGCCCTTTTCTGGACTATTTTACAGCCTTTTTAGTGCCCAAAAGTTCGGGTCCCCATTGACTTCAATGGGGTTTGGGTTCGGGTGAAGTTCGGGTTGAGTTCGGATCCCGAACCCGAACATTTTCAGGAAGTTCGGCCAAACTTCTCGAACCTGAACATACAGGTGTTCGCTCAACTCTACTCAGGAGTCCTCTCAATGCATTTAATTGCTGGTTTATAGGAGTATAGCATCAGAATGCAAGTGCATGAGGATAAAAATTGCATAATTGAACTGATCATCATTGACACTATGCACTGCCTATTCTAGTTTAGAGGGTTTTTTAAAGCTGAGATATTCCCTTTAAAATGCTGCGAACAAGCATACTATACCTCTATATGCCTTTGATATACAGTCATACTAAAAGTTTTTACTGTTAGGTTTTGTATGAATTTGAAAAACAGAAATGTGGCATGTTCCATCAGATGTCATGCTAAGAAGGTTTTTGGCAATCATTGGTCAGATGGTCGTTTACACACACAGATCTTTTGTCATACACACCAACTATTAGTCTGTTTTGACAGAAATTGGTCAATTAATCTGGTGGTGTAATACAGCCCTAATGATATTGTGTTATATGTAGTGTCTATGGCTCTGTGGTTTTGGGGCTGCTGATACTCCATATTGCAAATTATATAGCCTTCTACACATTTCTCTTCAAGGTGATGTTTTATTTACCTCACCATGATTATTTTTATTTTATTTTTGAAATTGCAGCATTTTCTAGATATGGGGTCTGTGGGGGTCTTTTCCATATATAAACTACAATTTTAACAAAAGCTATGCCAAAAAACACTAACACTGCTTTCAAAATCAAATCAGTGTTGCTGTTTTTGAAAAGTGTGAAAGACCTTAACTGTTCCCTCTGCATTCCAAGAGCTATAACTTTTTTATTTTTCCATCGTTGTAGCTGTATGAGGACTTGTTTTTTGTGTGAAAATTAATGGCACATTTTGGGGGTAGACATAAGTTACTGAATAACTTTTATTTACTCTTTCTGGGCAGGGGATAAGGAAAAAAAGCAATACTGCCAAGGAGTTTTTATGTTATAGATTTTGCGGGGTTTATTTTTCAGCATAAATAACATGATAACTTTACTCTCTGGGTCAGTGTTACAGCGATACCAAATACATATAGTGGAACATTTATCAAATCACATCAGGTCTGTTTTGTGGTCTAAAAAAATTATTACGGTGCTCCATTTCATAAATTTGGTGCAGGCACACAAAGCAAAGCCAGACAAAAACAAAATTGAATGCTAAATGACCCCCATAATTTTTTTAAAATGTTTTTGCATAGTTACATCTAAAAACCCATAACTTTTTATTTCTCTTTCTACAGAGCTTTGCGAGGGCATAATTTATTTATTTTTTCAATAGAAGGTGTATTTTTTTACTTGCCATTTTTTAAATGTAATAAAAATAAAATTTAATAAAAATCTTTGAAAACTTCTTAAACCATTTAATAGTCTCAAAAGGGGACTTTATTAAGCGATCTTTTGATTGCTTCTATAATTCTTTGGACTGCTTATGCAATGGAGAAAATTATACTGTCAGTACTATACAGAGAGGTGCAGCTTGCTAGAATACACTGCAGGCAGAGATGAGGCCTGCGTGCACAGACACAGCACAATTTCATTGTGGGTGCAGATGGGAGATAGAGTTAGTCAGTTCCATCTGTAACTGCTTAGATGCCACAGTTGCTATTGACAGCAGCATCTAAGGGGTTAAATTACCCAGATTGCCACTTCTCTCAATCAGGGCTTTTAGTGCAATAGTTCAGGTCTCATGTAAGAGCTTAGCCACTTCACTGCACTGGAGACCAATGGACAGCTTAATCTAGGCCACTGTAGAATAAGCCCCTTAAAGGGCATCTGTTGACAAATGCCCCTTAATGATCACCAAAGAAACCCTTATCAGCAGTCATTAAGGGGTTAATATTCCTTCAAGCATTAAAATAAGCTAATACGTACAATGATCAGTACTTCTGAAATAAAACTTCCAGGATAGATTATGCTTATGTATCAACATATTACAGCCTAATGCAAACTACCCAAATATTTGCCAAAATCGTGCATCCTCTTTATCCGAGCCTCATGTATTGCACATTAGCACCAATGCCATAAGGCTGGTTTTCGAATAGACAAAAACTGTACAGGAAGGCTGCCAATAATGACTGGAGGGACTTGAGATACAAAGTGGAAGAGATTTGACAAGTATTCCACCCAACGTGCAACAATAGTGGTTGGGTTGCAATGTCTTTATATGCAAGTCTAATCCACCATTGAACTACAGTGCAGAAAGATATACGTTTATTTTCTCTCTAGGAGGTACACTTTAAGGCTACATGCACACGACCGTTGTTTGTTTCCGCGTCCGTTCCGTTTTTTTTCACGGATAGGATGCTTCCCCATTCATTTCAATGGGTCCGTCAAAAAATGCGGATGGTCAACCGTTTTTGTTCCCCATCCGTGATCCGTGTTTTCATTCCGTCAAAAAAATAGTGAATGTCCTATTTTTTTCACGTTTGCGGACAAGGATAGGCATTTTTACAATGGATCTGCCATAAAAATCGGATCCGTCAAAAAAAACGGTCCGTCATCCGTTTTTTTTGACGGACGCAAAATTTCAAGGAGGAACGGACGCGGAGGCAGGCAACGGTCGTGTGCATGTAGCCTAAACAAAATGTTACATTTGTTATATTTGGACTCATTTGATCATGTATAGTACAGCGGAATGTTGTTTTCAGACATTATTGCTAGTGTTAAGCAAAGCATCCAAAGTTGAATTAGGTCCGAATTTTTGATAAAGTTTGATTCTAAATGAAGCTGAATTTCCTCGTGCTTTGTGTTAACCAATCCTTTTTTCTGAAAATGATGGTAGGAGTTGTCTTAGAAAGAACAGAAAAATAAAAACCCACCTCCACTTTCTTGTACAGAGGCAGTCTGATCCTCGCTTTATTGAAAAAGACCTGGCGAAGGACCAACACTGAGTGTAATGATGTCACCGTGCTCTCCCAGCATGATCAGGTGGTGACGATGACATCAACATCACCACATGATCATGCTGGGATTTAATAGTGACATAACCCATTAAGAAGGGTTAATTCTGGTCCATGAAAAAACAGTAGCATTATGAATTAGGACTACATCTCATCTCATCATACTCAAGGTATACTAAAAAGCCAACTCTATTCCGAGTAAGACTGGAACAAAATAAGACTGGAATAAGGGTGGATTTTCACTTGTCATGAAAGAAATGGTGTTCCTGTAGGCAATGGTGCCTTGTTTTGAAGAACAAAACCCAATTGTCATTTATACAGTGGGTTCAGTAGTCTTCATTCAATACCCACATATGCACAATGTACAGTAGCTCCATATTTTAAGTGTCGACAGTAGAACTGGTTGGGTGTCCTTGGAGGGCTGGCCATGTATTTGATTACAAGACATTTTTTGCATGACTTTTTAATAAAAAGGTTTAAAGCACTAGTGATTTGTGCCTACAGGTTTCTTAGGTGATTTCTAAGCTACATATCAAAACATTAAAGCAATCCACAACAACTTCCAAATTCCAGTGCAAAATAACAGTGAATGCCTCAAGAGGTAGTTTCCATTTATAGTCAAAATGATAGCATGCAAGAATATTTTTCCATTCTGATCATTAGAGAACATATGTCTTTGTTGTCTGCACGATATTTATCATGCAATAGAATATGTACAAGTAGAAACATCTGCGTTATCTTCAATTACACAGATGTTTTATCAGATAGACAATGAAGAAGTCAGATTCATCTTAATTTTTTGTCTCGTTCTATGCCTCCTAGGGATTAAGAATAAGCAGAAATCTAGAGTGGAATTTAAGTTTCTAACTTTGTAGATTCTTTTTGTAAAAGACAGAGAGTAAGTAATGTCTATTCTAACATACTCAAAGGGTAGAGACCATTACTGTTCATTAATAATGAAGAAAACAATGTAACTAAAACACAATCCTATGTTCCTCCAAGGAAACAAACAACACATACAAATACCAGAAGAATCACATAAGCTGTTGCTTTGATTGAACAATTTAACATTCTTGCGGAGTACCACACTAAAAGACTATAAAAAAAAAAAAACAGTACAAAACATTATAATTAAAAACAGACTACACATCCACAAATATTTTCTCTAGAAAAGAGTCTGAGAAGTAAATTAGCAATATCTGAATTACATCTAGAAATTTACAGTATTTGTCCCCATGTCTCTCAGTGGATCCTTTCCCCTCCGTCTCTTAGTTACCTTCTAAATCGGGGATCAGCAACTTCCAGCACTACTCCAGCTGTCCTGAAACTACAACTTCCAGAATCCTCCTTTCACTTCTATCGGAGTTACAAGAACAACCGAGTAAGTGTTCATCTGGGAGTTGTAGTTTCACAGTAGCTGTAGTGCCAAAGTGGCAGATCCCGGTTCTAAATGCTCCCTGTACTATCTCTTGCATGAATTGAAGGGTTGTACTGCCATATATATTGATGACCTGTCATCAGGATCGCTCTTTAATAACTGATCAGATGGGGTCCGACACCCCTGCCGATCAGTTGTTCGAAGAGGAAGTGGCGCACATACTTCCTGTTCATTACACTGCACTTCTTCTCAAAACAAAAGTGCAGTGTAATGGCAAGTATTCACTTCATGCACTTGGGAATGTAGTGAGTACTTGTAATTGCATTACCTGTTGTCTCCTATCGATGGAGCGAGTACTTGTCATTACACTGCACTTCTGAGACAAAGTGTATTGTAATAGCTAGGGAACAGTGTTAGCATCGAGTGCCGCCTCCTCTTCAGCTGATTAGTGGTGTGCTGGGTTTTGGACCCCCTCCCAGGGCAGCCATCAGGGCGGTACTGGTGGTACTGCCGTCAGTAACCCCATGATAAGGCTCTTTTAGGAGGGCCCAGAGGAGGCATCAGATCAAATGCCTTGCCTTAGTAATTTACTTGGACCAAGTGCAGACCCGCAGTCACTCTACTTGATTTCGTTGGCCGTCAGGTCCAAGCAGGCGAGCCTGATGGTGGTGGGCAGAGGCACCTCTAGTAGACTGCGGCAGAAACGGGACGGGGGAGTTGTTGTTATGTGAAACCTGGCCAATAGGAGGCATCCTACTGTTAAGCCCAGCTCATAACACGGGACAACTGACCAAGAAAAAGAGCAAGCGGGTTACTGAAGTAACTCCTGGGGATGATATTCATATACAATGGATGTGTCAGGACTCAGGAGATTACCACTACTAACTAACCAATCTCAGGAAGTATAACTAGCCTAGAAAGCACTGCTTTCAAAGTAGTATGGCACTTATAGTTTTATAACCTCTAGGGCATCCTGGAGCTTGTAGTTCTCCAGTTGTTGTATATCAGCTTTCACTCCTAAGGACAAGGGCATCTTGGATCTTCTAGTTTTGTTATTGCAGGCCAGGGACCTCCAGCTGAGTAAAACTACAACTGCCATCTGTCTGAACATGCAGGGAGTTGTAGCTCCAGTAATACTAGGGACCACTCTCCGGCTACAGTACAACTCTGCAGCTGTCAGAAACTACACCTCCCTGCATCCCAGAGTGCATACAGACATGCTGGGAGTTATAGTTTTGTAAGACAACTTGAAAATCACACGTTGGAGACCAACTTTCTCTCTTGAACTATTGTTAATGGTAAATGGTGTGATTCCTGGGGCATCTCGAGGCTTGTAGTATGTATATGTATTTGGGGTATGTATTCCCAGATATGTATTTGCAGCCCCTGGGGTAGCTCTCTTAGTACTGTATATGTTCATTGCCTTACCCAGTAAAGGAGGGAGGGTACCGGCTAGGTCCTCTTCTGTAGCCTGACCAGGCTACATCATCATGACGTAACCCAGTCAAGTCCCATGGTACACAGCTCTGGCACCGCGTCTGCTCCAAATCCTGCACGTTTCTTCCAGAACCTGCGGAGAGCAGGTCACGAATTTGGGAGCAGAGAAAGCCATATGTGAGCTGCTGCTATTTTTTATTTAGTCAGTGATATGTATTTTGGGCAGGGGTGTATCTATAGGGGAAGCAGGGGAAGCGGCTGCTTTGGGGCCTTGACCCAGAAGGGGCCCATCCAAGAGGAGTAGGAGAAGTACTAAATGATTTTGTCAGGGCCCAGTATTGACAGTATTACACAATGAAATTATATACAACGGCAGTATAGACAGTGTAAAAAGCGAATGGAACAGCTGCCGGGCCTGGTCTGAGAGAGCGACCTTTACTAGCCACAGGAAAGGGGGTGGCATGAAAGGAAGGGGTTGTGAAAAAATTCTGGGGGAGGGGGCCCCATTCAAAAATTTGCTGTGGGGCCCAGTCATTTCTAGTTACGCTGCCCTAGTTAAGTTGGGTCAGTGTACAGGCTGAGGAAGGGTCAGTGTACAGGCTTAAGAAGGGACTGTGGCAGTAAACCAGGGGGGAGGGTCTGGGGTCAGTGTAGAGGCTGAGAAAGGGTCTGAAAGTGTAGGGAGGTACATGTCTGGTGTCAGTGTATGGGCTGAGGAAGGGTCTTCTTTTCAACAGTAGTGGAAAGACTGCCACAGATGTGAATGTAGTGTAAGTGGACCAAAAAATGTGGTGTGAAATAGCCCTTACACAGGGCAATTATTGGGAGCAAGCGTTCATATGAACGTCCCTTTCCCACAACTGTCCTGATGAGTATCCTGGGTAAGAGCGCCTTAAGCCGGTCATTTTTTACCTTTGCACATCTGTGGCAGCCTTTCTACTACTCTGTTGAAGAAAAGAGAAGACTGCAAAGGTAATTACAAAATGACCATCTTAAGGTGCTATTGACCCAGGACACTTATCTGGAAAATCCCCCAGTTTTCATTGTGGCCACTAGGTCTTACAGACTGACATATCAGGAGAGATCATTTTTTAGCAGTCATCTTATGATCATCACAGGCAGGATTACAATGAGAGATAATACAGAATAGCTACTATTAGTAGGAGTGCTGTTAGTATTAGTAGGAGTACTGTTGCATTGTGTATGGTTTTACCTCCAATGGAATGCCCTTGAAGGATGTCACTGTGAAGACATTCTGGCATCTATCACCCTTAGGCTTCCATAAAGATGAACCGTTTCTACTGCATGCCTTTGGATGTAATAGCGCATCACATTCTTGGCTTCCGTTAGGTAAATGGAGCACATGAATACATTTGGGTGATGTGTTCATGGCACATATGGCCGCTCCAAAATACATGTGAAAGAAGCTAGTATCTGATCATTATTTAGGTTAAATCAATATAGATGACAGTCTAGACATAATGTCAAAAAAGATTAACCAAGGCAATACATCATATTAAAACTAACTAAATAAATAATCTGTTTTAATAAGGTGAATACTCTGACCAGTGTTGCCCACTCCCCTGGAAATATAAACAATGCTAGATTCCTGGTGGTCCAGTGTTAAAGAAAACACAATGTAAGACCCCTAGTGCGGAAGTGGTATGAAGTAAACCCATACTACTCAATGATATGTCAACAATCCAATGATAAAAGGAGTCACTGATTCTTGATGGTTCAGTGGTGTATTACCCAGTGGATTCCAGCGGTTATGTAGTTGGAACTAATGTCCTGTGAGCAGTACATGACATGCAATATCACAGGCTGCATAATTGATACAGTAGAGCAAAAAGTAATCAGCTGGTCAGCCAGATGTTGGCTATGTATGCCAATTGGCCCATTACATTAGTGTCTATTACATACCGTACCTCACAAATACTTCACATTTAAGTGCTTAGGGAAGTCAAGATACATATTCGAGCATATCAACAAATAATCCTATCTGCAGGCTTAATTTTCCAATGTACGGGCATAATCCTGTGACCATTTTCTTGTATTTGTTATTTCAAAAGTTTCACACAGTACACGCAGACTTGTGCAAATTTGCATACTATTCACGTTACGCTTATCAGGATTCCCACAGAGCAAACTGGTGTACTGCCAACATGTTTCCTGATGCCCAAGTTAAGTTTGGTCATAGCATACAGTATTCAGACAGGTCTACTGTAAAAGTTATGGGGTAATTTACGATTTAGACTGCGTTGGCGGTGGATGTGCCTACGTTGTGTAGAGGTGCTGGCCTCCACATAACTTATGTGTATGTTCAGGCGGCGTACGACAAGCTGAAACCTATGCCAGCTTCCTTGCTGGCGTAGATTTAAGCCATTTTCTATGACAAAAACTGCTGTAGAAAATGATAAATGAGACGGGCTTGTTGGCCCACCCTATTACACGCCCAGGCTCCCTTTTCTCGGCACTGTCGCAACCGGCGTAAAAGGGGGAAAGGTCACAGATTTTGCTGCAAAACACCTTTGAGACAAAATCTGCCCCCAGTATGCGCCAAAAAGTGGCATATATTGGTTGATAAATGACCCCCTTAATGTTTTCCCTATTAATCTTTTTCAATAATACGTTGTCATTAGTGCTGAGCGAAGTGAAGCCAAACAAATTGATTTCAATCGATTTGAATTCAATTTGCCGCAAAGCCAAATTTCCTTGCGCTTCTTGATAACAAAGGTAACTACAAAATGACCACATTAAGGCGTTATTACCCAGGACACTCATCAGGAGAATCCTACAGTTTTCATTCTGGCCACTAAGCCTAACAGACTGACGTATCAGGAAGAGATCAGTTTTCACATCTCATTTCCTCGTGCTTTGTGGTAGCAAACAAGTTTTCCTGATATGGCGGGAAAAAAAACCTCACCTCATCCATTTGCTCATGGAGAGGTAGTCGCGGCCATCTTGATTGAAGATACCGCACAAAATCTCACGCGGGGTGATTTTGTGCAATCTTCAATCCAGATGACAGTGATGGCCTCACCATTAGCAAATGGGTGAGGTGAGTATATTTTAAACTGGATTAACCACTGAAAGGCCCTAAAGGGGTTGTCTTACTTCAGCAAGTGGTATTTATCATGTAAAGAATCCATCAGTGGTAGTCGTGCTTGCACACTATTGGAAAACAGCATCAGCCTCTCTGGTGTCCGGGACCGCGGGAGGCACATAGGCTTGTGCTTTTTCCTATATTGTGCAAGCTTTATTGCAGGGTGGTCGTAACGATGGAAACGAGCAGTGTATAATGTGATGGAAAAATGAATCCAGCCAGCAAAGGAGGCAATATGGATAATCACAGTACATTAGTAAGTGCCTTGTATTAACTTTCTCTACATGATAAATGTTATTTGCTGAAGTGAGACAACCCCTTTAATTTTAATCTCAGATGCCGTGGCATCAGGGATGTTCAATGACAGGGGGTTGGCGCAATCACTGTCCCCCATCATTGCGCTCGCTACTTACAAAGGAATAGGCTTTGTCATGAATCAAATTTCTATGTCAAATTCGGCAAAACAGCTAAATCAAATTTTTCATAACTTCGCTCATCACTAGTTGTCATGTCCCTCTTATTGTGTTTCACTTAAAAAAGTGAAAAAATGTTTAGATAAGATTATGCGGCACATGCTTTGAGAATACAGTAATTCTATAAATGTCAGATTATTAGCTACAGAGAAAATGAAAAGCACATGTAGGAATATATAGAAAAGAAAGCCATGAAAACATAAAGCTTTTTCAAAGATACACTCTAACTGGAGTAGGTATTTAACACCTATAGTTGCCCTTAGCAACCAATCACAGCACAGCTTTTATTGTCTATTCTGCTTTTAAAAAATGAAAGTCGTGCTGTGATTGGTTGCCAACAAAGCCAGTGTTTATTGTAGATAGTCTCATACTGTAAATTGCTACCACAGTCCACATATGAGCACCAAAGGGGTTGTGCATTGATATAAAACTTTATATAAAATGGTTATGACAAGACATTCCATCTGCCGATCATGTAGCCTCCTTAGATGGAGCATGTGGGGTAAGCGCCTAGTTTCAGTAGTGCAGGTGCACAGAATTCCCTGAGCTTGGGTTGCCACCTTTCACAACAAAAAATACTGGCCAAGTTAAGCCACACCCAAATGGGGTGTGTTTTGGGGGCGTGGCTTAACACAGGGTGTTAAGTCGCTGTCATACTGTGGCTTCTAATAATATTAATGCCCCCCAGTAATATTAATGCCCCATTCGTGCCACCTAGAATTAATAAAGCCCCTATTAGTTCCCCCCAGCATTAATAATGCCCCCATTAGGGCCCCCCAGCATTAATTATGGCCCTATTAGTGCCACCAGTAATATTAATGCCCCCAATAATGCCCCTCAGTAATAGAAATTCCCCATTAATGCCCCAAAATAAGAGTAATGACCCCATTAGCACCCCCAAGTAAAAATAATGCCCCCATTAGTGCTCTCCTCTAAAAATAATACCATCATTAGTACCCCTAATAAGAATAATGCCTTTATTAGTACCTTCCAGTAAGAATAATGCCCCCATTAGTGTACCCACCCCAGTAAGAATAATGTCCCCCATTTGTGTCTCCTGGAAGAATAATGCCTCCATTTGTGCCCCCAGGAAGAAAAATCCCCCCATTAGTTCCCGCATGAAGAATAATGCCCCCATTAGTGCCCTCGAGGAAGAATAATGCCCCCATTAGTGGCCTACCAGGAGGATTAATGCCCTATTAGTGCCCCCCAGAAAGAATAATGCCACCCATTAGTGCCCCCGCTAAGAATAATGCTCCCCATTAACGCTCCCCAGGAAGAATAACGTCCACCTTCTGGCTACTGTTGATCAATGTGGTTGTGAGATTTCTATATGACACTTCTATATTTTATAAGGTATGCTCCCTTGTTTGCAAATTTTTTTGTGCTATTCACACAGAAGTCCTGTCCATAAGATGGCTGCTGATGTAAGGTCATGTGATCTGGTAAATAACTTCTGACTTCTCTTCTATTCAAACACACTGCATCTACACTAAACTCCCAACAGAACAAGTGTGGATGGCAGATGCAGAATATTTGAATGGAGGCAGTATCACATGGAAGTGATTTCCCAGGTCACATGAGCCTCCATCAGCAGCCATCTTATGGACCTCTGTGTGGACAGCACAAAAGACTTTGTAAACAAGGGGACATACCTTATAAAATATAGAAAATGATGCAGGATATCAACAAAGGCTATACTGTATTAGTAACTGTCATATGATCATCTCATAAACACATTGGTCAACAGTAACCAGAAAGTAGCCAACCCCTTTAACACTTAAAAAAATTTGGAAAAAAGAGCAGAGTGCCATAGAAACTTTGTTGTGGCAGGCCTTGGAGCCTTCAGAAGCTCAAGGCTGCTATAGCAACTAAACGGCTCCTTCGATCTCGCCACAGGGGAGCCTATTAGGCAGCACTCCTGGGATTTCACGACTCATATTCTGTGGTCTCAATTGACTACAGCATCTGAGGGGTTAAAAGTTCATGATGAGCTTGATCGCTGATCATGGACCCTGCATCCGGCTGTCTGCTGTGGAGGTACCATGTTTATAGACCCCACATCTGCCATATATGGAAGCCTTAGTTTGTTACTATGTAATGTCTGGTTTTGTCTGTACATGTACCCTGTGATTTATGTAGTGCAGAAGAATATGTTGGCACTGCATAAAGGTTATTATTAACATTAAAGCAGATAGGTGTCATCGCCCCTGAGGGAACCGGAGAAAGGAGCTGTGTGCTGTGCTGACAACTATGTCAGAAGCAGCACCACAACCAGCTATGTATAGGAACTCATGCTTAGACAATCAGAAGGATAGGAATTGGAAAGTTGCATTATACATTTTGCAATTGAGAAGCAAAGGAACATATACAAAAAGTCTTCAAAACTGTGTAACCTTGAAGGTGACCTATTTTGATCAAGCAGATCTATTGGCAGGTATAGTATAGAAGTAGCTGAGCAAAGGGATATGCAGGTAAAGCTCCAGTATAATCAGCATTCCATTCATTTAAATCTGTGCTCTTTCTATTCCTAGGAGTGTAGTGGGTGATCTTCCTCAGGGACTGTATCTCTGTATGATCAGTCATTTGGGTAAGCTTGCCAATCACTGATTAGAACCACCCACATGACTCCCAAGCACAGAAAGAACAGAGAATTAAATGAATAGAATCAGAAGCAGCTATGAGGGGGCGTCAGCCTCAGCCCAACTGAGGAGGAGGGTTCAACCAAGGGCAGAGATGCTCACTGTGCATGGGAATTCTATGGCCACCCACCCTGGCAATGTACAACATTTTCACTATGTGCATTGCCAGGGTGGGTGGCCCCAGAACCCTGAACAGGCACAAGCTAAAGTGCCTATAGTACTCACAGTGCTCACTCTTAATGCCCTAAAGCTAGCTCTTAACATTCTGTATGGCGCTGTCTTCTCTCTCTTGTCATTGCTTCCGGAAAAGGAGGAGGACACAACTGCAGCGCAGCAAGAAGGAGGAGCTGATGCCAGTTTGTAGTCCCACTGAACAGACACTGCAGGTTATATCTATAACATTACCTGCGCTCACATAGTTACCACTATGTTATACTGTATGTGGTGTTACATAGGACTGCAGGTGATATCTACTACAATATCTGTACTCAGAAAGTTATCACTGTGCTATCTGTGGTGTTACATAGGACTGCTGGTGACATCTACTACAATATCTGTACTCAGAGAGTTATCACTGTGTTATCTGTTGTGTTACATAGGACTGCAGGTAACATCTACAAAATTTTCTTTACTCAGAATTATCTCTTTGTTATCTTTGGTCAAAACCAACCCAGCAGTAGCCTGGTGGTGGCTAATGAGGAAGACATGTTATATAGCAGCATATACAGCACTCGTTCATTTGGAATCCAATATAACTATTATGATTGGGCTGGGTATCTACATTCAGGTTTTGTTGATGTTTTTGAAGCCAAAACCAGGAGTGGATTAAATAAAAGAGGAATAGTAGCACCTGTTCTGTATACAGTGCTTTCTCACTCTTTATGATCCACACCTGGCTTAGGCTTAAAAAAAAATCTGAGTGTGGAACCCCATCCCACTGGGTTGGAGGCCCGATCAGAAGTTCTCCCCCATGCTGAACTCCTAGCTACACCTCTGCCATAATATTATGCTAAGGTATCAACAGATAGGACTGCATGTACAACTGACAGGTTCCAACCTAATGATTCTCAAGATATTATCAGAATCTTATTATAACAACCAAAGTATTACAACGTGTGAGAACATCAAGTAATCAGTTACATTTTTTGTAGAACCTCTTTACTTTTTAATAGGACATACTTATCTTATCTTATAGAGGACCTTTCACCCCTCCTAACACTGCTGTTTTAATAGCTTCATGCATGTAATAACAATTCTGGACCATCTCTTCTTATGACTCTATGTTGTGCCATTCCTTTATTATTTCTACTAAAAGTTATGGATGGATTGCTAGCAGTCTGCAGTAAGGATACAGAGGGGTGGTAACAAATTGGGAGGGTGTACCTGGCAAATGTAAAATGGCAGTGCTGATTGGATAGAGTGAGTCGGTGCAGGTACACACCCCTAACTGGTTACCACCACTCTGTACCCTTACTGGCTATATATAATAGTTATGTTCTCTACAGTAAGGCTGGAAGAACAGGATCCTTCCTCAAATTTCAGGAAGAGATCATCGAGAACCTCCTGTATCCAGGAGGTTCCGTGGCCCCAACCACCAGTGTAGTGAGCCGTCTACAAGAGCGACATTTCCCCAATGTCGTCGCTGGTACCTCAACCCAACTGTCACCCCGAAAAAGATGTCGTGTCTGTAGCAGGAGTGGAATAAGGCGTGACACCCGCTATTTCAGTCCTGACTGTCCTGACCACCCTGCCCTATGCCTAGGGGAGTGTTTCCGAAAGTACCACACTCAGGTACACTTAGGGACATAGGGACAGCACAACACAGGTAGTTTATCCACTCAGGCTCTAGGGTCTCTCAGGATACTAGGTTTTGAGAGACCCTAACACATAGGGGTGCTGGTGTGCTACAGCAGAAATGTGAAGCGGTAGAAATGTCTCCTTTCACTTGGGATAAAGTGTGATTTTCTTTCTTTCTCTGTGTGATTTACACTTTACACATTGTCCCACGGGGAAGGAGAGGTTTCTGCTAGGAAAATAAAGAGTCAAATTGTTTAAAAAAATCATTAAAATTAAACAGGTAGCAAGAAAAAAAAATCTGGAGTTAGTTCAGGTTTTAAAAGTTTTGATCAGGTTTGATAAAAAAAGTTTTATGTTCTGGTTTTATAAATTTTGTAACGTTCAAGTTTATGAGCCTGCTGCCTGTTTTTTCTTCTTTTTTTTTCCCCTAACCACCCTTTATTTTCCAGGTAGACCAACGGACCAACCGACGAAAACGCTGCAGCACTGATGTGCATTCTGAGAGAAGCATTGCGCTGCTGTCAGAAGACACGTGAAGTCAGTGTATGCGGTGCTGCAAGACGAGATTTCTCCTCTTCAGTACAGGTACGTTTGCCCAGGCATATGAGCTGAGGAGAGGTGTTGGAGTTCATATGCTTTGGCAAACACTTTGTATCAAAAATCTGGCAAAGATGTCTTCCTCCACAACGATCGATTGATTGATGTGAATGGAGAAATCAAGTTTACCAGGACATAGGAGCTGAGTGGGTATGGATGTTTGGGCGGAGCCCCTATGTCCTGGCAATCGCTAGGCCCCTCTTTTTATTCTTGCATATTTTTTGGCAAAGATTTTTTCATCCACGTCGATCGATGCAAATGAGGAAATCTGTGCCGTTCATTTTTTCTTTCAGCCCAGAGGCTGAACGGAAAATAAATCTCATTACCCGTATGCTCAATATAAGGAGAATAGCAGAAACTCCTAATGCTGGCCATACATGTAATGATTGCGGAGACCCTCAAATGCCATTGCAGTACAAAAACCTCACATGTGACCCCATTTTGGAAAGAAGACACCCCATGGTATTTGCTGAGGGGCATATTGAGTCCATGAAAGATTGAACTTTTTGTCACAAGTTAGCGGAAAGAAGACTTTGTGAGAAAAAACAAAAAAAATCTAATTCCGCTAACTTGTGCCAAAAGAAAAAAGAAACTTCTATGAACTCGCCATGTCCCTCACAGAATACCTTGGGGTGTCTTCTTTCTAAAATGGGGTCACATTTGGGGTATTTTTACTGCCCTGGCATTTTAGGGGTACTAAAGCGTGAGAAGAAAAATGCGTAAAAATGCCATCCTAAAAGGTATTCATTGGAATTGGGGCCCCTTTGCGCATCTTGGCTGCAAAAAAGTGGCACACATGTGGTATCGCCATACTTGGGAGAAGTAGGGCAATGTGTTTTGGGGTGTATTTTTACATATACCCATGCTGGGTGTGAAAAATATCTCTGTAAATTGACAACTTTGTATAAAAAAATGGAAAAAGTTGACATTTACAGAGATATTTTTCACACCCAGCATGGGTATATGTAAAAATACACCCCAAAACACATTGCCCTACTTCTCCTGAGTATGGCGATACCACATGTGTGCCACTTTTTTGCAGCCAAGATGCGCAAAGGGGCTCTAAATCCAATGAGTACCTTTAGGATTTCACAGGACATTTTTACGCATTTGGATTCCAAACTCCTTCTCACGCTTTAGGGGCCCCTAAAATGCCAGGGCAGTAAAAATACCACACAAGTGACCCCATTTTAGAAAGCAGACACCCCAAGGTATTTCGTGAGGGGTATGGTGAGTTGATGTAAAATTGTATTTTTTGTCACAAGTTAGTGGAATATGAGACCTTGTAAAAAAAAATAAAAAATTCCATTTCCGCTTGTGACAAAAAATAAAAACTTCGATGAACTCAACTCACTATGCCCATCAGCGAATACCTTAGGGTGTCTACTTTCCAAATTGGGATCACTTGTGTGGTATTTATACTGCCCTAGAATTTTAGGGGCCCCTAAAGCGTGAGAAGGAGTTTAGAATCCAAATGCCTAAAAATGCCCTGCGAAATCCTAAAGGTACTCGTTGGAATTTGGGCCCCTTTGCGCATCTTGGCTGCAAAAAAGTGGCACACATGTGGTATTGACGTACTCAGGAGAAGTAGGGCAATGTGTTTTGGGGTGTATTTTTACATATACCCATGCTGGGTGAGAGAAATATCTCTGTAAATTGACAACTTTGTATAAAAAAATTGAAAAAGTTGCCATTTACAGAGATATTTCTCACACAAAGTATGGGTATATGTAAAAATACACCCCAAAACACATTTCCCTACTTCTCCCGAGTACAGCAATACCACATGTGTGGCACTTTTTTGCAGCCAAGATGCGCAAAGGGGCCCTAAATGCAATGAGTACCTTTAGGATTTCACAGGACATTTTTACGCATTTGGATTCCAAACCACTTCTCACGTTTAGGGGCCCCTAAAATGCCAGGGCAGTAAAAATACCCCACAAGTGACCCCATTTTAGAAAGTATACACCCCAAGGTATTCGTGAGGGGTATGGTGAGTTCATGTAAAATTTTATTTTTTGTCACAAGTTATTTTTTGTCCGCTAACTTGTGACAAAAAATAAAAACTTCCATGAACTCACTATGCCCATCAGCGAATACCTTAGTGTGTCTACTTTCCGGAATGGGGTCGCTTGTGTGGTATTTTTACTGTCCTGGCATTTTAGGGGCCCCTAAAGCGTCAGAAGTAGTTTGGAATCCAAATGTGTAAAATTGCCCTGTGAAATCCTAAAGGTACTCATTAAAATTCGGGCCCCTTTGCGCATCTTGGCTGCAAAAAAGTGGCACACATGTGGTATCGCCTTACTCAGCAGAAGTAGGGCAATGAGTTTTGGGGTGTATTTTTATATATACCCATACTTTGTGTGAGAAATATCGCTGTAAACGACAACTTTTTTACATTATTTTATACAAAATTGTCCATTTACAGAGATATTTCTCTCACCCAACATGGGTATATGTAAAAATACACCCCAAAACACATTGCCCTGCTTCTCCTGAATACGGCGATACCACATGTGTGGCACTTTTTTGCAGCCAAGATGCGCAAAGGGGCCCTAAATCCAATGAGTACCTTTAGGATTTCACAGGGCATTTTTACACATTTGGATTCTCACGCTTTAGGGGCCCCTAAAATGCCAGGGCAGTAAAAATACCCCACAAGTGACCCCATTCCGGAAAGTAGACACCCTAAGGTATTCGCTGATGGGCACTATTTTTTGTCACAAAATAGCGGAAGATGAAATTTTTGGAAAAAAATAAAATAAAAATCCATTTCCGCTAACTTGTGACAAAAAATAAAAACTTCCATGAACTCACTATGCCCCTAAGTGAATACCTTAGGGTGTCTACTTTCCGAAATGGGGTCATTTATGGGGTGTTTCTACTGTCTGGGCATTGTAGTACGTCAGGAAACAGGACAGGTGCTCAGAAAGTCAAAGTACGGAAATTCACTTTTTTGCACCATAGTTTGTAAACGCTATAACATTTACCCAAACCAATAAATATACACTTATTGCATTTTTTTTATCAAAGACATATAGACCAATACATTTAGAGAAAAAATTATAGCGAAATGTAGTTTTATTTGACAAATTTTCCAACAGAAAGTAAAAAATGTAATTTTTTTGGAAAAATTTCGTCAAAAAAAGCAAAATATCAAAAAAAGTAAAAATGTCAGCAAGAATGAAATACCACAAAATGAAAGCTCTATTAGGGAGAAGAAAATGAGGTCAAATTCATTTAGGTGGTAAGTTGTATGACGGAGCAATAAACGGTGAAAGTAGCGCAGTGCAGAATTGTAAAAAGTGGCCTGGTCATTAAGGGTGTTTAAGCTAGGGGGGCTGAGGTGGTTAAAAAAAGATCTAGAATCAGAGGCATTTAAAAGGTACCCAGAGAAGCTGCATGACAACATTAAATTAGTTGAATAGTGGAAATTAGTTCAACGGATTGTAAGAGTCAAGGACTTCTTCAGTACGTGTGTTTATGTATTGCAATATAAAGCACCATATGTGTTAATTGTTAAGTTCTCTTATTTTTTTGGGCAGTTTAAAATAATTCTCTTTGATTTCACTTCTCTCAATCACCCTCGCGCCAGTGATTCGTTTCGGTACATGATACACTATTTGCTCCAGTGCCCAGACTAATATCTCTCCAGGTCCATTTCCCATAAGTGATTTTAGGCACATGAGAGTTCTGAAAAGTTTAGGCCAAAATGGATAACAGTTTCCAAGTTGCTTCAAAATAAAACTCTTTAAAATAAATTTGCCCCACTTTGGAAAATATTGTGCCTTACAATAACAGACTTGTACCTTCTAAAAACATCCTGCATTTAGACATGGAATATTTGTATACACTTTATAATGCTTGAAGTTCTGAGTTAAATATCTAATTGAATAAACCTAAAGAGCAATCCACATACCATGAAAAATGTCCTGAAATATGTCCCTTATTTTTTGTCTAATCTACTTATACACTATACGGATTTGACATTTCTAAGTTATGCCTGAGAATCCCTGCTGAACAGCTAAACTCCATCCTGTACTATTACAAATCTCCATCCCATAGAATTTCTAAGCTCAGCCCACCACACTGCTATTTTGGTGATGCTGTATGTGCCCCCACACAATATAATGTCCCTTTTAAGTGCCCCACACATTCTGAAGCCGCTTTATGTGCCCCTCCCACAGTATGATGCTCCCTTATGTGCCTAAACACAGTATGATGTCCCTTATGTATCTTCAATACATTATAATGCCCACTTATGTTCTCCGACACAGAATAATACTTCCATTTGTGCCCCTAACACAATATGGTACCCCTAACACTATATAGTGCCCCTTTTGTGTAGCCTAACACAATATGGTGCCCCTCAACACAATATGTTGCACCTTTAGTGTCTCCAAAATTAATACTCTCCTAGACCACTTTCTCATGATGAACAGAGCAGATCTCTCACTGCAGATCTGCTCCAGTCTGCTTTGCGACTGGGCACTGCGAGGGTGAAGCCTACTAGCACCACACTGCCAGTTGCAAAGTAAGGTGAATAGTGGAACAGGGAACTGGAGGTTTGTTGCTTCATCAGTGTATTGAATTGTTTTCAACACTTGTATGCAGCTGAAAATGTTTCCGCTCATGGGGGAACATGGCTAATATGGGCAACAGGGGACCCCACACAAAATTACAAAGTTTGTGGGTTGACCAAATACACACCTGATTATACAGTCATTAAAGTAAAATAGGCTGGTGTCTATGTCTGTGCCTCTATTGTTGATGAGACTGAAGGACCACAAATCCCTATTCTCACCCAAAAATCAACTATTGGGTTAATTTATTAAGACTGTCATTTTAGACATCATCTATGTATCTCCTGGTATTTGTGGATACCAAATGGGTAAATGTAAATGTAGTAAATGTGTCTATTTATCTATGTACCTCCTGGTTTTTACATCACCCTAGTCACTTTTCCTAAAGAGGGCATGGCAAGGGAGGGAAGGGCATGGCCAGCTGCTCCGGAAACTGTATCTTCATTTACACCGGTTTTCTGCCACAGATGGAGACAGAACTCTACAGCAGCTCACAGTGCACGGACTACACAGAGGCGAACTGGCCATTTCAAAGTGGGCTGATGTACCTGTCTGGTGGCCGCATTCGCCCTCCTGGGGGCACCATAGGGGGCAGCTTCTGAGGAGGTATTTTGTGCTGCTGGGGTATTATTTTGCAATAAGCTATGGTATTTAGTTTTGCTGAGTCGCTATTTTGTGCCCCAGTACAGTATTACTGGCCCCGGCTAATTGTCAGTTTTGTCAGTTTGGATCCATCTACAACATGGGGCCGCTTTTAGTTTTTCCAATTACTAAGTTAAGTTTCCAGTCCTCTGGGACTGTCTAAGGATGCACCTATGTCTCATCATAAATTTGGCGCATCCTCCAGCAGCCCAGGAAATATCATGACCAGTGCAAAAATTACTAGTCTTGATAAATCTCCCCCACAGTATTCTAATCCACAGAGATTAATTTTCATGTTCTTTGTATTTCCTTCCCCTGGGGGCCACACACCAGGCACATGAATTCTGTTGCAACCCTCTCATGTCCAGTTGGGCATCAGCACTGAGTTCTGAGTATTGAACCATGTGTGAAAATGACTAATTAGCTCAGAGCCTTACAACATTGTGTCTTAAGGAAGGAAAATGAAATCCTACTGATTTTGCATGTGGTGTATGATTCTGCTCTGATGATGTTAATTGAACATGCATTTATTAATACTATGTTTGGTGTACACGTAAATGATCAATTTCTTACAAGGGTCTAGTAAGTAATCACTAGAGTTCAGTTAAGCTTTAGAAAATTCGCTTCGGTTGCTTCGCCGAAGTTTACGCGGCATCTGAGTGTAAAAAAAGTGTAAAATTAACATAAAAAGATTAAATCAAATTTAAAGGCTCCATTTGCTAGGGATGGACCAGCCGCCGCCTTCTTGCTTGAAGATCTGGCACAAAATCTTGCACAGCCCAAGAATGACGTTATACGTCACCACGCATGGGATTTCGGTCGAGATCTTTAATCAAGATGGCAGCGGCCAGCCCCTCGCTACCAAATGGAGGAGGTAAGCATGTTTTTTTTTTTTTTTTACACTATTTCAGGTTAAAACGATTTGCTACCACAAATCACGAGGAGATTTAGCTATGCGACAAATCAGATTTATCTTGAAATCCGGATCAAGATAATCGGTCATCTCTATTAATCACTATTCCCCCCACCCCCAAAAAAAATTAAATAGATAAAAATACACACCCGTCTAAGCCCAAAGACCTTGACTATCTACTATTATTAAATAGACCCTGAATTCTGTACTGTGCAAGAATTTAAAGGGAGTCTTTCACCCCAAAATTGCAATATCCAACACTTACACCATTGTGTCCAATATAGCCCCCACAATAAAATGCATTTTATTATATTGTTGTCCGTTCCATAGATCGTCCGAAAAATACTTTTATTCCATATGCAAACGCCGCCCCTGGGCACCTTCACACACTGATTTGCATATGGAATAAAAGTGTTTTTTGGAAGAACTATGGAACGGACAACAATATCGTAAGATGCATTTTAATGTGGGGGCTGTATTGGACACAATGGTGTACATGTTAGATATTGCAATTTTGGGGTGAAAGACTCCCTTTAAGAAGAATCGTCATCTAAGTTGAATTTGTAAGTGTTGCTTGGTTAAGAAGAAAGATGATACATAAGCAAGTCTATATCTACATCAAGTCTATATAAGGTAAAATGAGCATTTCATGTATGTAAACCTGCCTACAATAATTGGGACCATAAATTCAACACTGCTGGGACTGATAGTAAATTATGAAAAACATTTGATTTATAATGGTTTTGGATTTATAATAAACAGCTGGATTATGAATTGACTTGGGTTCCCTTTTTCTGATATTGCATGTCTTTAAGGTTTAGAAACCATTCTTTATGACCCGACATCCTGGAGACTGAAAATAGTTTTTTTTATAGCAAACGATAAATGCTATGGATAGAGAGATGGAAATTATTGCTATGACATATCACATTATTTCACTAGGTTTATAGATATGTACTTACACATAATCTTTTCTACTGCCTTGCATATGATGCAATTAGCTGATAATAAATGAGCCAGTCAATGAGATATAAAGCATGCATTGTTTTCTGTCAGTGCAGAAGGTCAAACACTGTCGCTTGTGCACAGTACCACTAATGCTCTGAGACTGTGGCCTATTTGTCTTATGCAATACTGATACATTCTTTACTAATATCCAGTGTATCCCTAGGATACAACATATTTCCGGTTATACCATAGTCAGACGTCGTCACAACATTTATTATATATTACAGTTAAGAAAAAAATAGAATAAAAAAATTAAAAGTTCAGCTCAACATATTGTAGGAGCCGTGTATGTGGTCCTGATCTTCATCATATGGCCATATATAATCATCACACACATGCTTGTTATGTATAGCCGTGCCCAGGGTTTTCTATATCTCTTATAAATATATAAATTAGTTTCTGTCTGTCTGGACGTCTGTCTGTCTGTCTGTCTTTATGCGCGACCAAACGACTGGACCGATCTTCACCAAATTTGGCACACAGGTACATCAGGTGTCCGGGAAGGTTTTAGACAGGGTCTCGGCTCTCTAGGACGTACCATTCCTGAGATATTCCCAAAAAATGACCCATTCACTCATATCCCAACTGCCCTAAACACGGTCACATGTCCCTTCAGCCAATAGAAGCTTGCAGGTCGTTTGAAGCTTGCAGGTCCTATGTCTCCACATAGACACAGTTTTACATCAGGTTTCCATAACAACCTAGCCATTTTTCTTCACTGCTGCAGGTCAGCTTTAAAGGGGCAGGGCACTGTGGACGACATTGTTAAGGGAGCAGAGTGCTGTGGAGGTCACAGTTCAGGGGGCAGGTAGGGTGGCCATTCATACCACCCTCAAAAGACGGACTTATAACCTCGTCCCCAGTTCCTGCTAAGCCAAACCTCCAATCTGGTTAGGCCATGGCCCATCCCACTCCTCAGTCGACAGGGATTGAGAAAAGGAATCTAAAAATCAACTTCTAGGTCCCGCTAAGCCACCTTGGATGGATTTTTTGAGACTGTCGTGTCGCAGTCACAGCATGTTACATGTCGCAGTGGGACACCATAGCCTATCATTATAAAAATTGTTGAGACAAAATGTTGCGTGACACATGTCGTCATGTAACCCTAGCATTAAAGGGGCAAGGCACTGTGGAGGTCACTGTTAAGGGGGCAGGGGCCAATATTAAAGGGACAGCTGCTGTGGAGGTCACTGTTAAAGGGGTGTTCACTGTGGATGTTACTGCTAAGGTGCAGGCCGCTGTGGATGTCACTGTTAAAGGGGCGGACACTGTGGAGGTCACTGTGAGCGGGCAGAGGCCACTATTAAAGGGGGATAGGCTGATGTGGAGGTCTCATTTTAAGGTGGTGGTGCACTGTAGGGGCATAATTGTTAAGGGGTGGGGGACTTTGGAGTTCACTGTTAAGGTGTCAGGGTGCTGTTGCTGTAGAGGTCAATGTTACACAGAAACATTACTCAGCAGACAGTATAACACAGGATAGGATTAGATACACAGTTCAGCAGACAGTGTGACACGTCGCATTGCGACACTATAGCCTATCATTCTAAAAATTGTTGAGACAAAATGTCGCGCGACACATGTCGTCGTGTAGTCCTAGCATTAAAGGGCAGGGCACTGTAGAGGTAACTGTTAAAGGGGCAGGCACTGTGGAGGTCACTGTTAAAGAGGCATTCACTGTGGATGTTACTGTTAAGGGGGAAGGCCGCTGTGGAGGTCACTGTTAAAGGGGTGGACACTGTAGAGGTCACTGTTAAGGGGGCAGAGGCCACTATTAAAAGTGGAACTGCTGTGGAGGTCACTGTTAAGGCAGCAGGGTACTGTGAGGTCACTGTTAAGGGAGCGGGGTACTGTGGAAGTCACTGTTAAGGGAACGGGCCCCTGAAAAGGTCACTGTTAAGGGAGTGGGGTGCTGTGAAATTCACTGTTAAAGGGGCGGGCTGCTGTAAAGGTCAACGTTAAGGGGATGGGCTGCTGTAGAGGTCCCATTTTTAAGTGGCGGGGCACTGTGGGGGATCTGTGTTAAGGGGTGGGGGATTGTGTAGTTCACTGTTAAAGGGGCAGGGTGCTGTAGAGGTCACTGTTATGAGGGATACTGTCAATATCTTTTAACAACACAGCAACATTAAATAGATGAAATATACCCATGCAAAGCCGGGTCCTTCTGCTAGTATATATATAAAAATAAGCGTCTGTCTGTCTGTTCTTTTTGCGTGACCAGCAGCAGATGAAGGGTGGGTGGTAGCAGCCCCAGCAACAGGCCAGAGCTGCAACTGTCATCCAGCGGTTGTGTTTTGACCAATAATCCAGCTGTACTGGAATGGTTGACTCGCTCTTCAAAACAGATACACACAGCTAGTAATTGGTGGGTTCCTCCCCACACCATGCTGGGCATGGCTCAGGAACTGACTCTGTTCCCTCACCTGTCCTGAACCTGCCTCTTGCTTTTGCTGCTCCTTCTGCTAGCCAAGTCATTTATGCAGCTGCCTCTGCTTTGCTTTTCTGTGACGATGAGCTTTGTGAGGACAGTCAGCAATTACAAGCCAGCACAGACTTGGATGAGAGGTCCTCTGCAGACTCCTCTAGGCATGCAACTGGCGATGAAGACAGTTGGGTGGGAGCACATGTGAGTGGTCAGGGACGTGAGAAAAAGACGGGTGAGGGTGAAATAAGTCACGACCAAACATATGCAGCTGATGATGTAGCCGATCACACATAAGAGTTGAGTGAAGAGGGGGGATTGTCATCAGGGGGCAAGGATAGCAGCATCTCTGTGAGACAGCAGGGTGGAAGAACTGGGAGATCTGCAGCCAAACACAGGAGGAGTACACCGTCTGCAACTTGGGAAACTATATATGAGGAATACATTAGAAGTGCTTGGATTTATAAAAGCAACGGCAGGTTGGCATCATGCAGTGGTGGAGGGAAAATCACCAGTGTGGGAAATTTTCACCAAGTTGCTGGGGGACATGCAGGCTGAATGTACGATGTGTGGGCAGAAGATGAGGCACGGCCTTGACAGTCTTGCATCATCACAGGGAGCGTTACCATAAAGTGGCGTGGGACAACCGTGCCACTTATTTAGCATTACAGCCTGATGCAGTAACTGCTGCATCTCCCACTGACCCGCACCCCCTCTACAACAGTCAGGGCTCATCAACATCAGCAGAAGGAATCTGTTGTTCCTTCCCAAAGACCTCAATGTCGTCCATTGCTCCTGATGTTCCTCCTCGTCGTCGTCAGTTGTTTTGACAGCAATTGATTACCGAGGCTATTGCAAAAAGACAACAGTATGTGTGCACTCATTCAACGCACAGAATCTGAACGTGCACTTGGTCAAGTTGCTGGTACAACAATCCCTCTCTTTCCATGTAGTTGACTCTGCACAATGCAGAGAACTGATAGATTGCGCCCAGCCATGATGTAGAGTCCCAAACTGTCATTACTGTTTCAAAAAAGCTGTGCCAGCCCTGCACACGTAGGTTGAGCAGAAGGTGGGTCAGTCCTTATGCCTCTCGTGTCTGGTAGAGTTCAGGCCAATCAAGGTTTGAAGGATAAAATTTATACTTGGAAGAATTTATCAGCTTAATAATTCTTTAAATAATTCTTTAAAAAAAAAAATCAAAACTAAATCAGAAATGCAGTGTGAAGAAAGAATAACAGTAGTATAACTGTACCAAAGCAGTAAGGAGCTAACAGAACATCTCATCAATTATATTGTACATCTTTTACAGTACCTTAATAATGTGATGCTTCTTGTCCAGTGTTGGCATCTTAAACATCTGGCACCAATATGTTGTGTCTTTATCTGGAATAGGAACCTGTCTTAAAAAATACACATACAGTAGCTTCATATTTATCATGTTTTTCAAGTTACAAGGGTATTATGAAAAGTATGGATAAACTACTAAGGTCGTGTTCAGACAGAGCAGTTTTGGTGATATATATATATTTTGTTTTTCTAAGCTAAAAACAATAAGTGAACTCAAGAAAAAGAAGTTTAAAATAAACATTTTTATATCCCTTTTTTTGATCAAATCCAATTTCTGCTTTGCCAGATGTTTTGATACTCAATTCTTTTATTTTCCTGGGGAAAAAGACCATGTCCCTAAATTCCTCCGTGTGAACATGGACTATGCACCTAAGGCCAGGTCTACACGATGACAATAAGTCGCACGACACATAGGGCACAACTACACTGCAACATAGGTCTACACAATGACATTTGTCGTGCGACATTGATAGTCTATGGTGACAAACTGCGACATGCTGCGACTGCGACGTGACAGTCGCAGAAAAATCCATCTTGGATGGATTTTTTGCGACTGTCGTGTCGCAGTCACAGCATGTCGCAGTACGACACCATAGACTATCATTACAAAAATTGTCACGTGACATTGGTGCGACAAAATGTAGCACGACAAATGTCATCGTGTAGACCTAGCGTAAGACACAGGATTTTTAGAATCATCCCCCTTAGGTCAAAAAAAACTAAAAATATATAAAGAACTGCACCAAACTGGCTAGTATAATACAGCTCAATATAACTCAACATTACATAGAACCATAATAATGAGCCATGGCCTTATTGTACCTCCCTCTGCCTACGTTTTCTTTTGGATTTCTTATGAAGGCTATTGGGGAAAAAATGTATGCTATGTTTCACTAGACATCTTATATGGTGCTATTCTTACCTGGAAGCATTATTTCGGTAGGAAATAAATCTTGTATACAGTGCCATACAGAAGCACCACATAATAGCTAGTGTTGAGCGCGAATATTCGAATAGCGAATATTGGCACTTCGCAAATTCACGAATATTGCGAATATAGCGCTATATATTTGCTATTTCGAATATTCATTTTTTGTTTTTTTTAAAGTTGTTAATCCTTGTTGCTCTCTTGTTGTCTTCCCGCTTCCCAAAAGCTGTTCTTACCTGTCCGGAGGATTCCTGGCTCCCTGCCCGCTCTAGTCAATGCCCGTTGCCGCTTCTGCCGACTTCCCGTGTGCATGGGAACACCTCCATGCTAAAATGTACTGTCGGATGTGAGAATCACGATCTCACAAATTTAACTAAGTTGTAAACGCAATGCGATTAATAAAACCTGAATTACTTACATTGCGAATTCAACTTAGAGCTGGGTTCCTAATGGTTGTATTGCTAGAATATAACGAATATCACGAATTCACAAATATAGCACTATATTTTCAATCTTTGTTATATTCTAGCAAGCCAACCATTAGGAACCCAGCTCTAAGTTGAATTCGCAATGCGAGTATATTTTCGCATTGCGAATTAAACTTAGAGCTGAGTTCCTAATGGTTGTTGCTAGAATATAACAAAGATTGAGAATATAGTGCTATATTCGTGATATTTGTTATCTTCGTCAATTCTAGCAATACAAGTTACAACCATTAGGAACTCAGCTCTAAGTTTAATTTGCAATGCGAATATAAATTTGTGTAACATTCGCAATATATAGAATAATGACGAATATTCGATTTTGACGAATATATGACGAATATTCAATCGAAGATTTGCGAAATATCGCGAAATTAAATATGGCACCTCCCGCTCATCACTAAGTAGCACATGGATTGCCTACAGCTTCACGGAATGAAGTTGCTAGGACTACATAGGTTGCATGTGGCTTTGTATAGGCTTTGTGAACACAGCTCAAAAGCATTCAGTGAAATCCTATCACCCAAGTAATTATATACGTAGAAATATTTTTAAATACAGCACAATATATTCTTGCCATATGCGCAGATTATATCCCTTTGCATGTTATTTCATAGCTAAAGCCTGATGAAGCATTGATAGGTAAAAAATAACAGATTATTCATTAAAACTTACGTACTGATTTGTGAAATTGAAAGATGGAGTCTCATCAGATATATAATTTTTTCTTTCTGGATTTAACAATCGTAAACTCTTCTGACCACGATTTAATCCATGGTAAATTGGACCAGTGGCTTCAATGTCATTAGCATGGTATGCCCAAATTACTCTCACTGTGCTTTCCTGTAATGGCAGAAAATGTATTTACTTTTTACTACAGGAGTACACTTTATTATATAATTATGGCACTATACAGTATTTACATCCTATGAGGGCTACTGTTTTTTAATTCTTGAAAAAAACATTACTTATTATTATAAGATTATAATCTGTATAAGACCTTCATCACACCATTTATTTTTGGCATTTTAATTTGGTGGTAAAAAAATGCCATCCATTTTTACTGTGTTTTTCATGTTTTTCCTTTTTATCTGCTGTATTTTTGCAGCATTTTTAAAAGGAGTTTTCCAGGAGTACAATATTGATGACCTGTCGTCAGGATATGTCAGCAACATCTTATTCATATATATTATCAGTACTGAATTCCTGGAAAATTCCTTTAACTGAAGTTTTTTCAGGTGTTTTTCAACTCCCATAAGGATTTGTATCGGAAAAATTCCTTAAATAGGACCTGTTATCTTTCCTGATTTGCCTTTTTTTAATAGCTTCATGCATTCCCCATGTAATAACAATTCTGGAGCATCTATTGTTATGGCTCTATGTTGTACAATTCCTTTATTATTTTTTCTAGAAGTTATGAATGAATTGCTAGCAGTCTGCAGTAAGGGTACAGAGGGATGTTACCAGTAGCGGTGTGTACCTGCACAGTCTGACAATGGCAGCACTGACTGGATAGAGTCAGACTGGGCAGGGACAAAAAAATGGTTAACACTCCTCTGTACCATTACTCAGACTGCTAGCAATTCATATATATATATATATATATATATATATATACGTTGAAACAACAGGCAGCACTCCAAAGTAGACGTGGATCTTTTATTACACCTCCGCAACGTTTCAGCTGCTCAATGCAGCCTTTGTCAAGCAGTGAACAATAGTGTGCCAAAAGTATTTAAGTGCAGTGCACAAGTGGTAACAATCATCAATTATGCAAATTATACTAGTGCCATCATCAAAATATTCAAATCAGTATATATACAAAAGTTTATAAAAGAAAACAAAATTCATATTCCCATATTCACACATTGGTATATCATATACATCTGTGTCCAAAATTCATGTGTACAAGTGATCAAACAATCCATCAATCCATCATAAATGTGAGTCCGTGTATAATCATATTAACCCGATTTCACCTGTGAATTAAAATTAATTACAGATCATTATCGTCACGATGGGGTCACTCACCACCAATCCTTCTCATGTTCGGCGTCAGGAAACTACTAATGCGCATGCACCCAAATCATCGGTATAGCGCTGTATCACCACGTGACATCCCAATACGTCACTTCACCACGGCCGCAACTATGTCACAACCGCGACACAGTCCCGCTGCTGCTCAGTGACGCAACGTGGTCACGTGGTGAAAACAAAAGTCCACACTCACGTGTACCACCATACGTCACATCACAACGTCAGCAACTACGTCACAACGGCGACGCAGTCCCGTCACCGCTCGGTGACGCAATGTGGTCACGTGATGAAAACAGGAAGTCCACAATCGCGTGAACCAGTATAACCATCACCCCAGTAACCGGGTGAATATATATTCAGAGGCCACATATACAAGTCTCATGGAAATAAATAGTCCACCCAATATGTCCATCTAGGGTTGCGATGACAAGGGATATTTAGTCCCAATGTCTCACTACCCCGAGTTTAAAGAGAGTGTATACCATGTTCCCATTGTATCACTCTCCCACTCATGAACATCATGGATGAAACAATGTCACAGGAGTCCCGGAAAAGACCAGCCCTTTTAAGAAGGTCAGTCAATTCTAGAAACCCAGTTCCCAAGACTATTTGTGGCTAAATCAACAGAAAATGGCTGGTTCACACCATGCGTTGGACCCTTTTAGCAATACTTAATATCCTGACTTGAACTTCTGGATTATAGGTGAGTTCTCCCATCCTGATAATTCTCTGGTCATCCAATCTTTCTCCAATTCCATAATTTCTATAATAAAAAAGAGATTCAAATTAATAATTCAACTTAAGAATATTGCAGCACACTATGGTTCTCATACTCTCCAGTGAGCGGCGCCATGGATACCCGCAGGGCCCATAGGGTCAAACAACTCTAAACTCCACATTCAAACCCTCTGGCCTCAAACTATGTAAGTGGTAGATCCAAAAGAGCTCTTTGCGTTTGAGTAGGGTAATCCTATCTCCCCCACGTCTAGGAATGGGGACCTGATCCACAACCGAGGTTCGAGGAGAGATACGTCTATGTGGGCCACCACCTTAGACATATTCTGGGGTGGTGGCGCTACATAGATGATATCTTCCTCGTTTGGAAGGGAACCTCTGAGCAATTGGAGGACTTTCATTCATATCTGAACAGCAGGGAACAGGAGATAGAATTTACACTTACTTATTCAGACAAAGAGGTTCAATTTTTGGATACCTTGGTCTTTGTGGAGGGAAATCGTCTGAACAGCGATCTGTTTATTAAAGAGACTGACCGGAATAATTTATTGGTGTTCACTAGTAACCATCCTAGAGCAATGGTGAGGTCTTTGCCGTTTAGTCAACTACTTAGAGTAAAGAGGATAGTTGGTCAGGAAGAAAAACTGGGGTCTAGACTGACAGAGATGGGTCATAAATTTAGGGCCAGAGGTTATCCCATTGGTCTTATACAGCGACATATTGATAGGATTAAAAATATCCCCAGGGTTGAACTATTAGGTGATAATAGACAACAGAATAAAGAGGATAGGATACCTTTTGTGTCAAGTTATAACACTATAAGCCCTTACATTGGTAAAATTATAAGGAAACACTGGACGATGTTGGGCAGTATGTTTAGAGATATCCCAGAATTCTCAAGACCACCACTGTTGTCATACCGCCGTACACGTAACCTGAGGGATACGTTAGTAAAAGCGGACTTAGGAACAAAGAAGGTGTCATTTGGAACATATTTTGGATCTAGGAGAGTTGGGTGTTTTCCTTGTCACAATTGTGTGAATTGTTCTCTGATGTTGAGGGGTGCTGATTTTACACATCCCACAACCGGTGAGCAATTCCACATTGACAAGTATTTGACCTGTGATTCTACATATGTTGTTTATGTTCTGGAATGCCCATGTCGCCTCCTCTATGTGGGGGAGACGACGTGGGAGGTAAAGACCAGACTAAACCAACATCGTTTTTCGATCCGAGAGAAACGGATGGATTTGCCGGTGTCCAGGCATTTCACGGAGGCACATCATACAGAGCGTGATTTGAGGTTTAGGGTTGTGGATCAGGTCCCCATTCCTAGACGTGGGGAGATAGGATTACCCTACTCAAACGCAAAGAGCTCTTTTGGATCTACCACTTACATAGTTTGAGGCCAGAGGGTTTGAATGTGGAGTTTAGAGTTGTTTGACCCTGTGGGCCCTGCGGGTATCCATGGCGCCGCTCACTGGAGAGTATGAGAACCATAGTGTGCTGCAATATTCTTAAGTTGATGTTGAATTATTAATTTGAATCTCTTTTTATTATAGAAATTATGGAATTGGAGAAAGATTGGATGATCAGAGAATTATCAGGATGGGAGAACTCACCTATAATCCAGAAGTTCAAGTCAGGATATTAAGTATTGCCAAAAGGGTCCAACGCATGGTGTGAACCAGCCATTTTCTGTTGATTTAGCCACAAATAGTCTTGGGAACTGGGTTTCTAGAATTGACTGACCTTCTTAAAAGGGCTGGTCTTTTCCGGGACTCCTGTGACATTGTTTCATCCATGATGTTCATGAGTGGGAGAGTGATACAATGGGAACATGGTATACACTCTCTTTAAACTCGGGGTAGTGAGACATTGGGACTAAATATCCCTTGTCATCGCAACCCTAGATGGACATATTGGGTGGACTATTTATTTCCATGAGACTTGTATATGTGGCCTCTGAATATATATTCACCCGGTTACTGGGGTGATGGTTATACTGGTTCACGCGATTGTGGACTTCCTGTTTTCATCACGTGACCACATTGCGTCACCGAGCGGTGACGGGACTGCGTCGCCGTTGTGACGTAGTTGCTGACGTGGTGATGTGACGTATGGTGGTACACGTGAGTGTGGACTTTTGTTTTCACCACGTGACCACGTTGCGTCACTGAGCAGCAGCGGGACTGTGTCGCGGTTGTGACATAGTTGCGGCCGTGGTGAAGTGACGTATTGGGATGTCACGTGGTGATACAGCGCTATACCGATGATTTGGGTGCATGCGCATTAGTAGTTTCCTGACGCCGAACATGAGAAGGATTGGTGGTGAGTGACCCCATCGTGACGATAATGATCTGTAATTAATTTTAATTCACAGGTGAAATCGGGTTAATATGATTATACACGGACTCACATTTATGATGGATTGATGGATTGTTTGATCACTTGTACACATGAATTTTGGACACAGATGTATATGATATACCAATGTGTGAATATGGGAATATGAATTTTGTTTTCTTTTATAAACTTTTGTATATATACTGATTTGAATATTTTGATGATGGCACTAGTATAATTTGCATAATTGATGATTGTTACCACTTGTGCACTGCACTTAAATACTTTTGGCACACTATTGTTCACTGCTTGACAAAGGCTGCATTGAGCAGCTGAAACGTTGCGGAGGTGTAATAAAAGATCCACGTCTACTTTGGAGTGCTGCCTGTTGTTTCAACGTATTTACAAGTTTCTATCCAGGACTTTCAAGGGATTTGCACCCATCTTTATTCATGTGAGTGCTGCTATATCACTACTACAAGAGTATATATATATATATATATATATATGTATACACAAAAAAGGCATGATAAGATACTCTTTGTAGTGAATTTCATAATTCACAAATTTAAAGTATCATCTGGAAAACTGTGAAAATGTCATTAAAATACTATGAAAAATATGGAAAATAATTGACATTGACAATTTACAGAAATGTTTGTAAAATCAGTCCCATACATGTGAATTTTATTTATTTTTTTCTACTGTGTGCATGTTTTTTGCAAGCGACACTCAGATGAATAGATTAGTCACAGAAACGTCTTTGACAAATCTGCCACATGGGAAATTATCTTGGGGTGCAATAGGTCCACATGAAATGTATATGTTATATACAAATCTTCTATCCTGATTTTGTGGGTGGAAAATCCACAGTGTATTACACCTACAACATGTCAATTTATGCTGTGGATTTCCACAGCAAATTTCATCTGTACAATGCATTGGGTGAAATCTGCTAAACATCAGCAACGAATCATCATGTACTGTAACACATGGATTTTGCTGTTGGTTCATTGTGGATTTGCAATGCGCTCACGGACCACTGCATAAAGGGTTAATGTGCTTGGCTGTACATATGGATAAGTGGTTAGATATATTTGCCTGGTGTAGGCCAGTCCAACCCTCTTGGAGTAGAAGCTGCTCAGTGGAATGGAGGGAACGCTGTGTGAGTTGAAAAGACTCCAGTTCAGTTATCGCAGAGCATTCAGCAAATTGGCAGCCCTAAGAGAAAGAATTGCCGGATATAGCAAAATGTTTAGCAGCCATAAAAGGAATAAGGCTGAATAAGTGTCAGAGAAGGTAAAGCATACACTTTGGCTTTAGGCTTCCTCGCATCTTGGTTGCGTTGAGAGTACTGTGGCACTAGTTATATAGAAAGAGCAAGAGAACAATTGTGTAGGTTATTTGGAAAGGAACTCAGAGGGGACCTCTATTTTGCCTTCACCCCCTATACACAGCTTTGGCAAAGCTGTCTATGCAACGTGTGTGATAATAACTGTGCCTACCTCTGCCAGAATGTGTATTTGTGAACTGCTGAAGTTTTTAGTAAATACGTTCACCTGTTACCTGCAAGACTGACCTTTGTCTGTACCATTTTTAAGACATTGTATTTTGCCACTTTCATGAGATCCCTGCCTTGCACCTTAAAAGTTCACCTACAGGTCATCCCACCTACCAGGCAGGGGCACCAAACCCAGGGTATGCCCCAAGGGGAAGAAAGAGAGTACCTCCCTTTACTGTGCAGGCAACGGAGAGTGGGAGAAAGATCACCACCATAAGTGCTATCACTTGCCATAGCCATTACTGCCATCCTCTTCACCTCACCCCTACCCCGGGGGCTGCTACAGATTTTGCCACATAATAGCAGAAAAATACGTGTCTGAAAATTCATCTCATGTGGACATAACCTTGTATTGTAGTTTTGTGCTGCATTCATAATTCTGCAGGGTTACATAAAAAGAATCTCCCAGCATTCCTTCCAGGTTCTGAATGTTTTCTGTTGATTTACATTCTGGTAACACAAATATATAAAAAGAGTCACCACCAGGCAAAAATGTTACCCTTTGGTCAAAGTCATGCTTCTATAAATCAAGAAAAGTGTCTGTACCTTGTGCCTTGTCTACCGAGTCTGCAGATTACCTTTTTATACAGATTCTTTCAATATATTAGAAACTGTAAAGTACTGTACTTGGCAAGTAAACAATAAAAAAAATCTGTGAAAATCCTAGCATCCCCTTTTGCTCTCTGGAATCATCTGTTAGTTGACTTAGATGATAGTTTAGTAGGGTGTTTGAATTGCTTACCGTTATATTTTTATCATGTGGGTCACATGTTTGCAGAGGTCTGCTGAATTTAACTGTTGTATGTGTTCCATTTTCCATTGCATATTCAAGTTTATAGCTTTGTTGAGGGTCCTTGTGAAGGACTCTGTTGTCATCTGTAAAGTAATCCTATTAGGAAAAAAGATAAATGCAAAAAATTATTTCCTGCTACTAAAGCGACAATATATTCAGTAGCGCTGTATAAATATTATCATTGTTCACATAATTTATGGTTGCCATAGAGGCTCATGATCTAATTTCCTCAATGTCAAACTCATACAGTACACATACGCACTATGTCCAATATAATTGGAACTGATGTTTTTGGAGTAAACCATCTGGGAATGTGATGTACCATTTCTGTTTTTGATTCTAGTCCTACAAGATAGGTGGTAAAAACTAAGGTAGTAACAGAAATCACACATTTTCTGCCGTAGGTCAGGTATTTGCTCTGATGAATTTAACTTCAGGACAGCTATACAGTTGAATACTGCAACAGAGAATGCTGTAGTTTGTGCTGCACTGCGGTTTCTGGTTCTGCCTGGGTGGTATTTTGTGCTGCACAATGATATTAGTGGCCATGCCCACTTCTGCTGTCCCTCCCTACTTGTTAGCCCTGACTACAGTATTTGTGCTGCCCTGCCTTCTGTCAATTAGCATCCGCCTACAACATGAGGCCACTTTTAGGTTTTATTTTGAGTCCTCTTTAAGTTCCCAGTCTGCCCCGGTGAAGTAGAGAAGAGCAAATCAATTGTAAAAGAATCAGATTGAACACAAATTTTGTAAATATTCAATCCGAATTTTTGGTGATTAGATTCAGGCAAAATTTAGAGAGTGAGAGAGAGAGAGAGAGAGAGAGAAAGAGAGAAAGAGAGGGAGGAAAAATATGAATACACAAAATAAGGAAAAAAGTGAGATACTAGGGAAAAAAGTCCTTTGGGACCTCACAGTGTCATACACAAAGTTTCAAATCAAATGGAACACTTTTGATTCTGGTAGAATCGATTCTGGCCCGAATCAAACTGGTCAACTAATTTAAAAATACAAAAAGTACTGAAGGCACCGTCACTACACCTGGATCCTTTTTTGTGAACCCACTTCTGTCCTCCACCGACCCTTCGGAATACGGGGTGCAAAAGGCTTTAACAGAAATCCAAACGATTGCAAGTAATACAGATAAGCCGCACTCACCATCCGTTTGAAGACAACATCACATCTTTATTTCAGAGTTGAGTATACATCGGGGGGCAGACTTACATGGATAGCAAAAAGACAGCGATGGCCGTTTCGCGGTGTGCCCGCTTCTTCCGGTTGCTCGATACATTTTGAAAGACGCGCGCAGCTTAAAAGCGTCACAGGGGGGAGGGTATACAAGACCCATCACTTAGCAACCCCTGACGCTAAGAGAGCGGCGCGCGTGTAATGCATAAAACCAAAGGGCACTATTCAGATACACATTAAAATCGGAGAACAGTGACAACCTGCCATACAGAAAAAAGGAGGGAGGATCACCCACAAATACAAAAGGAAAGTGCTGGAACTTATTCCATATAGATTCCAACATTCTGAATTACACAATTTCAAAAAAATGCTGACAGATCATTCCGCTCATTTAAACCTAGAGGACCAGTTGCATCGGTTTTAATAATGAAAAAAGCCTCTTTTTGAAGCAGAAGACGATGCCTATCTCCTCCCTGTGATAATAGGGGAACATGCTCCAGGCCCGCAAACCTCAGGACATTCGCATTCCCTCCGTGCTGACATTGCACATGTTCAATGAGGCGAGTGAAAAGCTGATGCACACAATACATCATACATTGTGAGTGCGGCTTATCTGTATTACTTGCAATCGTTTGGTCAACTAAGTTAGCTGAATAAAACCCAAATGAAATTTTAAATAATTTGCTCATCAAATATCCTTGACCACAGTGCAAAATTTGCAACAGGGCTAAGTGTTATTTATACAACTGGTCCTCAGAAGCCAATATCCCAGTCAGCTTGCATCTCCTATAGTGCCTCCTATAGGCCCTCGTTATTAGATCCCTCAGATGCCGCATTCAACCCTGATGGCAACATCTGGCGCCTATACATAACTTCGGCAGATCCACAGCTAGCGCAGGGGTTATTAATACTGCCGTCTAAAGTGCCGGTCTTAATAAATGAACAACAACACACAACAGATTCCACCCTTTCTAGAAACAACTTTAGAATTAAAGTGTGACTGTTGCAGTAGACCAAATTAACATATAAAATACAACAATTTTAAACACAATAAAATAATTCTGACTAAAAAGTTAAACCATGTAAAACCACCCCACCTCTTACAAATCTTCTGAATATTTATAAGATAATGAGTATGACCTGTTATAAAGCACAATTGCCTCAGGCAAAAATAGTTCCTATATGGGTCCATATTACAATGAAACTGTCCCATACATATCTTTTACTAAAAGTGCTACACTGTCCAAGTAAAATCCAATGTCGTGGATAATCTACAATTGGTCAAAACTTTTTAAGAACATCATTTTCCAAGAAACAACCTACTAAAATTACTGCACTTTCCAGTTTACATTATTGTCAACATGCACCCCCCAAATATTTATAGGTATTAATCTCTATGATCTGACCTCCAATTATAACTGGACTAACAATACATATTCCGTCCAAAACATCTCCTTAGTTTTTGAGGCATTAATTACCAATCCATTCTTTCTACACCATTCTACAAACTCATGTAATACCTCCCTGCATCCCAATTCACTGCTGTGCTTAATACAACCCACTATCACCTAGTTGGCAGAAAATTTTTGTAAATGGCACAATCCCATATTATATTTCAAAATCTGCCTTATATTGTGAGAATTTGTGTTGAGCAAAGCGAAGCCTTTGAAGAGGAATTCAGTCCAAATTTTTGGAGAAATTTGATTTGCCACGAAGCCGAATTTCCAAATGCTTCGCTGTAACTAATCATTTTTCCAAAAATGGTGGCTGGAGTTGTCTCCGCAAGCAAGTTGATGAGGTGACTGATTTTTTTCAAACTCAAAAGGCCATATTGCACTTTAACAGGCAATAGACAGGTGCACTTCTGTCTAAGCGGCTGTTAAAAACAGTTCCATTAATTGATAGGCTTAATAGAGTTTTAACATAGTGAAATAGAATTTCTTGTCAAACTTCCATGAAGCTGCCGTACTGGATTTTTCTAAACTTCTCGAGCAACAGCAACACTGTCCTCTGTGGTACAACAATACTATTCTACTGCATATCAAACACATTCCTCAGCGATTAAACTTGGGTCTGTATATCAAATAGTCTGCAACCATTTACGAGTTGCAGAAAAACCCCAACATTCTCCCAAAATCAAAACGTGTATGAAAAGTTAACTGCACCCCATGAATCAATAGCTTGTTGATTCACCTTTAGCAGCAATAACTTAAAGTAATCGTTTCCTGTGTGACTTTATTAAACTCTCTCACATCGTTCTGGAGGACTTTTGGCCTACCCTTTTTTAGTTCTTCTTGTTGCTTCAATTCAGTTTGTGGGCGTTTGTTTATGTACAGCTCTCTTAGGGCCCCATCCAGGCATGGGATTCAACCAGTTCCCTGCCATTCTCCAGATCCGGTTGTTAAAATTGCAGCCGGATCAGAGAACCGTGTTACCTGCTGGATCCTGATCCAGTGCTCTCTGGCGGCTGAAGCTGAAGATGAGCTTTTCAATTGTGGAAGGACAGCAATACAGATGAATGCTGCAGCAGAGCAAGGGATAGATATCTCCCTTCCCTGTTACTCTGATAGGCTACAGGCACTAGGCCTGCAGCCTATCAGAGGTCACAGCAGGAAGCGCAAGGATGTCATTGCGTCTGCCTGAGCTAGGCTTTGTACTGCATGGGACACAGGCTGGAAGAGGCCTGCATCGCAGTGCTGTCAGTGTGGAGGTAAGTATAAGTGTTTCTTTTTTTTCTTTTTTGTGGCACACTATGGGGGCATCTACTGGGGGCATTAACATTGGCACATCATGGGAGACACTATGGGGGCATCTACTGGCACATAATGGGGGACTATGGGGGCATTTATTGTGGCACATCATGGAGGACTATGGGGGCATTTATACTGGCACATCTGGGGGCATTTATACTGGCACAATCTGGGGGACTATGGGGGCATCTACAGGGGGCATTTACACAGGCACATCATGGAGGCATCTACTGGAGGCATTTATATTGGCACATCATGGGGGACACTATGGGGACACTATAGGAGCATTTGTACTAGCACATCCAGGGGCATTTACACTGGCACATCATCGGGGACACCAAGGGGGCATTTATACTGGCACATCATGGGGGACAATATGGGGGCATCTTATACTGAATCTAGAGATGAGCTAATTTTTAAAAAATTCAATTCGGCCGGTTGGTTATGCACCCCTAACTAGCCTATCTGCCCAATAGGCTGATTTTAATTAGAGTAAGTATAAAGCTGAAGCCTACTCTCATTGTATTTATTGGAAGCCATTTGGCACCAGCAGAAGTAGAGAGTGGGCTCAGCATGCATGTTGGTACCTGCATTCCTAGATTTAATAGAGGTCGTTATGGCACCAAAAATGGTTAAAAGCAGAGTGGACCCAGCATGCATGTGGAACCTGCACTCCCTGAATTTTATGGTGGCCATTTTGGCACATAACAGCTAATATTTAGTGTTAGGTTCCCGTCTTATAGAGATCACTTGACGTTTGGCAGACGGGCCCAAATAATTTTATACAAAATGTATTTGCCAAGAATCTCAAATTTGCAAAATAAGGATAGCATTAGCACCAGAATGTTTTCTATAATTATGGCATTATTGTACTTTATTTGTGTTTGCAGAGTGCTGTTGCGTTGTCTTTTTTTCTTTGTGTTTCTGGCCATGGCAGCGTGCACCTGCACATGGCACCAAAGTTTTGGTGTGGCACCATTTATGATCTAGTGTGATGCATCAGGCACTGGTGGGTGGAAAGTCTGGATGATCCACGCCTAAATCATCTTGACAAAGTTCAGTCTCTCCACATTTTGGGTGGACAGGCGAGTTCTTCTTAGGGTAACTATGGCCCCAGCAACACTAAACACCTGCTCTGATGCCACATTACTGGCCGGGAAGGACAGCTTTTCTAAGGCAAACTCTGCAAGTTGCAGCCACAAATCTAGTTTGGCTGCCCAGTAGTCCAGCGGATCTTCAATTTGGGTAGGAAGGGTGTTTTCCAAGTATGCCACCACCTGCTGGTTCAGGTCCTGTTCTATGTCTGGCTGCTGGTGAGTAGTTTCTTTACTATGCGGGTGAAGAAAGCTGCTCATCAGCGACTCTAGACTCAGACTGCTGATGATCGAGCTGATACTGCTCCTGCCACCTCACCCTTCCCCAGCAGCCATGGCAGTAGAACGTGAGCGCAGAAGGCACCCCCCCCCCCCCGGTCAGACCTGCAAGAGGATAGACGATGGCGCAGATAGGCAGCGGCCAACTGACTACATATGATGTCTCTAAAGTAGTTCAATTTGTCCTCCGTCTCAGCGGTAGTAAAAAAGGCCCCCATTTTGGACCGTTAGTGAGGGTACAACAAGGTGGAGAGCCAGAAGTCATCCCTTTGCCGAATGGTGACAATTTTGTTGTCACTACGCAAGGAAGTGAGAATTCATTGGGCCATTTGTGCAAGTGACTCGGAGGAACTCCCTGCCTCCATCTCCAATGCATACTGACACGGTGTGTCTGGGTCCTCTGCCTCATCTTTCTCATCGCCCTGTAGCTCCTCTGGCTGGTCCAGCTCCTCCCCTCCTGTCATCTATGTATAAATACCACACATTTCGCTACACATTGCTTGTGCTCCAATGTCCTCCTCCTCCTCCAGTTCAGCCCTCACAGGGCTCATGTGGCCGTGAAATCTAGGTGCTACGTCTCCAGTCCCATGACCAGCCAGATTTACCAGCATCTGTTCCAGGACATGAAGCAGTGGAGTGACATTATTCCTCACTTAGTCCTGGCGACTGACAAACAACGTGGCCTCCTGAAAGGGCCTGAGCAAACAGCAGGTGTCATGCATGAGCTACCACTGGCTGACATCGAAGTTACACAGGGGAGTACTCCTGTCCCCTTGGATCATTAAGAAATCGTTCATGGACATATAGTTGGTCCAACACAAAGTGGGTGAAATTCCAATGGGTGGAAATGATGCATATCAGCCTATGTTGGGGGATGCTGTTAAGCCGCTGCCTCTCAAGGAGGGTGTGCTTTGAGGTGTAAGAGTGGCTTAAGTGCATGCAAAGTTTGGCTGGTGTGGCTGTGCAGGAACCACATTCACCCAGTGGGCCGTAAAGGACATGTATTGTCCCTGACTGTAGTTACAGCTCCACATCTCGGCACTGCCATGCACTTTGGCAGACACCGACAGGCTCAAGGACTGGCCCACCTTCTGTTCTATATGTGTGTGCAGGGCTGGTAGAGCCTTCTTGGCAAAGAAATGATGGCTTGGGGCTCTCCACCGCGACTCGGTACAAGCCATCAGTTCTCTGGAAGGTGCAGAGTCCACCACTTGGAAAGGGAGGGACTGTAGCACCAGCAATTTGGACAGGAGCATGTCCAGCTTCTGCGCTGTTGGATGAGTGCACGCATACTATTGTCTCTTGGCAATCGTTTTGGTGATTGATTGCTGAAGGAATGACTGACGAGGAGTAGGAGGGCGAGGAGCAGGAGCATCAGGACTAGCATATAATGGGAAGGACAGAAAGCTCTCTTCTGCTGAGGTGTTGGAGCCTTGACTGCCTGAAATCGGCTGCTTGCCACTGGGTGATGCAGCGGTTGCCATTGTTCTCCCAGGCCACTTTATGGTGACGCTGCATATATTGAAGCAGGGCCATGTTGCCAACATTCACCTTCTGCCCAAAGATTCTACATATAACCATGTTAACCTGCTCCGGTGGCTTAACAAAAAACTGCCACACTGACGAGTATGTGATTTTACCCCCAACACTACGCACTGACTGACTGCTACCACCGCCTCTGTGAACCCATGCACCGCTACTTCCCGGGCAGGTAGGCTCCTGCAAAGCGGGTGGTCTACTCCGGGCATGTTTGGCTCCCGACCTCACACTGCTGCCACCCTGCTGACTCCCGGCCATGCTACCAACTTGCTGGCTCCACTGCTGCCTCACGGGCAAGCTGTCACTCTCTTCCCCCAATAATGATGAAGCCCCTTCGTCAACCGGCTCCCAAGTGCGATCAACTACATCATCATCATCGAGTACTGTCTGCACGTCACTGATGTCCTCCTTAACCGTTTTTGGTCAGAAGCCTGACCGGTAGCAAAACCAGCTCCCACGCCACTCTCCTCATCACTACTTGCCGCCTAGTGGATGAAGCAGCGGATGTCTCCTCCACATTTTGGCTTGCCAGTTGCTGATATCTGTCTTCTAGTAGCTCGTCCTCACAGTATAGTGGAGCTGAGCCCACAGCACACAATACTTCTCTGGCTGAGGGAACAGAGAAGGACAGAGGCAGGTTGAGGACAGGTGAGCGCACAGAGCATGCTCCCGGGCCATGGCAACTAAAGGGTGTGTCTGACGAACCCACTGACTCTTGGCTGGGGTGTCTGAGATCACTTGCAACGAAGACGAAGATCGCTTGCAACGAAGTCGAAGATTGAGTAAACCATTCAAGAACCGCTGGGTTGCTGACACGACAGCTAGCTGACACTGGGAACTCAGGCCTCTCGAGGTCACCTCTGCTGCCACGGTCCCTTACTCTGCTGCGACCTCTGCCTGCACCAGAAACATTTAGGCCCCTTTCACATGGGCGAGTTTTCCGCGCGGGTGCAATGCGTGAGGAGGACGCATTGCACCCGCACTGAATCCGGACCCATTCATTTCTATAGGGCTGTGCACATGAGCGGTGATTTTCACGCATCACTTCTGCATTGCGTGAAAATCGCAGCATGCTCTATATTCTGCATTTTTCACGCAACGCAGGCCCCATAGAAGTGAATGGGGCTGCGGGAAAATCGCAAGCATCCGCAAGCAAGTGTGGATGCAGTGCGATTTTCCCGCATGGTTGCTTAGCAACGGGACCAGATCTTTATTATTTTCCCTTTTAACATGGTTATAAGGGAAAATAATAGCATTCTTAATAAAGAATGCTTAGTAAAACGAAGATGAAGGGGTTAAAAATAATAAAAGTTAACTTACCTTAGCCACTTAATCGCGCAGTTGCGATCTGTCTTCTCTTTTCCAGCATCAGCTAACAACTAAAGTACCTGTGATGAAGTCACATCACATGGTCCAATCACATGGTCCATCTTACCATGGTGATGGACCAAGTGATTGGACCATGTGATGTGATGTCAGATCGCAACTACGCAATCAAGTGGCTAAGGTAAGGTAATTTTTATTATTTTTAACCCCTTCATCTTCATTTTACTAAGCATTCTTTATTAAGAATGCTATTATTTTCCCTTATAACCATGTTATAAGGGAAAATAATAAATTCTCCAGAATACTCTACCCGAAACCGGACTTCAGTGATGAACTCCGGCTTCGGGTCTGGGTACCAAACATGGCGATTTTTCACACGCACGTGCAAAACGCATTACAAACGTTTGCACCCGCACGGAAAAATCGCTCAAAATTCCCACAACGCACCCGCCTCTTATCCGGGCGTCAAACATGACGCCCGTGTGAAAGAGGCCTTAGGCCTCTGCCACTCCCCTTTGCAGGGCCTGGCACTTCTCTGTATGACATACTGTTAGATCAAATAAATAAATAAAAAGGAAATTAAAACAGCCCCAAAAAGTCTCACTTTTCACAACGGTTAATAAGTCCATTTTTTCCAACTAATACATGACAAAAAGGTCAAGTAATAGATGGAGAGATTCGCTCACCTTCGCCTTCTCAGGGCAGATGCTCTAGTCCAAGTTTGATTCACCCTTCAAAAATTTGGTCTAACTTGTATTTTAGGTATAGGATTGGCACTCATATATGGAAATACACGGTTTATTATGTGTCATCTCTTTAGTGGTTTAATAAAATTACTATTTAAAAATGGTATAAGATGGCACAAACTAAATCTATAAATATCTTGTCTGCTACCAAATACAATAATTGCACTATACAATGTATAAAATTAGACAACGAAATATATGTGATACAAAAAACTGAAAAGATGAAAATAGTACAATGAAAATAAAAATAAATGATAAAATAAAGTAGGACAGGGACTGGTAGTTCTAGTCTGTCTCCCCTAGGTCTCTCTGTATAGACCCGTGTTATTCATAGATGTTGGGTATATCCCAGTATATTAGAGAGACAATAGTACAGCCAGTCACTGTCTGCTTAAATAATGGTCCTCCTAGGACATTGAAACCCTATGAGACGTTCACGTATGTGTTGCAACAGTCACACCTATTTGGTTGATGGATCACTATTTTGTTGTCAGTATTTACTTTCAAACAAATAGTGTCCAAAGTTTATTTCTTAAATGGCAAACATCCCGGTCTACAGGCACTTTATGTAATGATGCACCACACAGTCAATATTCTTTTGGCTATGCGCAATTTCCAGTGGTCAGGATGTTGTTATATTATTGCTGATAAACACAAATTCCGGTGGGTAAAAATGAATGATTTCCCTATTTACCTCACCTGCTCGTACTATGATAGTTTTTATCACAATACTATACCCACAAGTGTGGGCTTACCTCCGCATGCACTGCTATTTGATAGTGTTGACTATCAGTCTTTCCTCTGTTTGTATGCCGGCGTCCCGGCTACAGCGATGTTGGCGTCCCTCGTGTGTCTCACAGTTACCTCGTCACGTGTATGGCTCTGTGCAAGGGTTGCAGCTCTTTACTCACAGCTGTTGGCGGGGTAATGTATTGGAGTCCTTCGTTATGGGAATTATGTCCTTAACACACCTGTGGCGCATATCTGTTCATAAATGACCCGCAGTGTTCCAGAAGTTTTGTGGTTTTGTTCAGATGCAACTTTGCAAGTTTAAGCTATGCTGCCATATTCATTTTAGAAAGAAGAGGCTTTCTCTTGGTAACCCTTCCAAACAAGCTATGCTTGTTTAGTTTTTTTCTAACTGTACTCTCATAAATGTGAACATTTAATATGCTTAGGGTACTTTCACATTAGCGGCAGGGGAGTCCGTCAGGGTGTACCGACGGTTGAACAGCCTGTTGGATCTGTCCTGCCACTAATGAACGTGTGCCCCTGGACTTCCGCACCGTCCCCATTGACTATAATGGGGGGCGGAGTTCCGGCGGCAGCATGGCAGCGCATGGCGAGAGGCAGCCGGACTAAAAGTACGACATGCATTTCTTTTAGCCTCTCGCCGTGCGCTGCTGTGCTGCTGCCGCCGGAACTCCGCCCTCACCCCCATTATAGTCAATAGGGACAGAGCGGCAGTCCGGGGGCACACGTGAACTAGCGGCAAGACGGATCCGACAGGCTGTTCACCCACCGGAACAGCCTGATGGACTCCCCTGCCGCTAGTGTGAAAATAAAGTAACCCAGGCCTATAGAATCTTAGATGTAGGTGTTGGGTTGTTTGCAATTTTTCTGAATATTACATCGTCTCTCCTTGAGGAGAATTTGCTGGTATGTCCACCTTTGAGAAGATTGTTAACTGTCTTGAATGTTTTCTACTTGTAAGTAATTCTCCTCACTGTAGAATGTTGGGCTTGAAAACCCTTCACAGATTAATAGGCAGCAAAGATTGCTTCTCTAAGGTCACTGCTGATGTCTTTTCTTTTTGGCATTGTGTTAACACTTGCCTAAATGCTCCGGACCAGTAAAACTGCCCAAACTTCTGTTTGTATACAAATGGTGACACTTGCTGACTAGCAATTAATCTGCTACTTACCCTCCTACTTGCTATGGAAGCAGTAAGGGTGTACCTAATTTTACAAACGTTATCTGCATGTTGTCCTAGTTTTTGATAAATATATATATATATATATATATATATATATACATACACACACACACACACTGTGTACATACAGTATTATAAATATATATATATATATATATAATTTTTTTTATCAGTAGTAAGAGAAAGTCTTTATGTGACTATCCCAGAATTTCAAATTCAATTAACTTGCTCGCCATGGGGCAGTCTCTTTCCGTTCTTCAAACAGCTGTCTTAGCACTCTCACTCAGAAAATCTCTGCCTTCATGTGAATTTACTTTCAAGTTACTGCTTGTTTCCTTTTATCTCCAAGATCTTAGAAAAAGTCTTGGTGGAACAAATAATGTTACTTGTCATCTCAGTCTAAGCTCCTGTTGCTCTCTTTTTCTAGATAAAGGAAATAATTTTGATGGTTGTGTTCCCAGATGTTCATAAAAGTCTGAACATCTGTGAAACTTTATATAGATGTATTATATATGCATTTTTATATGTATTTTTTATTTTACTCTGTGTGCCTGACCCACTGATATGCTCTATTTATTGTAGTAAATATGTTATTTCCAGTACGTATTCCAGTACTTATTCAGGCACATAACTGAATGATATACTGTATATAATTATATTATATTGTCACGTAAAAGGCTAAACAGAATCATTATAATCCAATATAACCTCATGCAACCATATACGGTAATTTCACCATACTAGACACTAATATCAAGTTTACAGCAATATCATATAAAATCATGCCACACCTTACTTTTCTCAATGTATTTAATTGTCATTTTGCCTCTTGATCCCAATATAAGCTTTCATGCCTGGCCATTGTGCTGCCAATTGATGTCAATTCCACAGCAAAATTTGTACTGAATTGTAATGTGGATATAGCTGCATATTTTATCCTGTGCATTAGGTATGCAAATTAGTTCTCTTTCAAGAAAAAAGTTGAGCCTCTAATGCCACCAGAGGTAAGGTAGCTGTCTTATAATTCAATGCTCAACCTATTAAACAGGCCTTGAGACATAACTCAGATTATAGCTAAACCAGCACCTCATCTGCCGACAGTGGTTTCGATGTGATTGCCTCTCAGTAGTGCAAAGCAGAGAGAGCTGGATTAACTGAGTTGAAAGGCCTTTGTCAGGTTAAGCAATGACTTGTAAGATACCGACCTTATATCCAGTGGCATGAGAGGCTCTGTTTTCCATTCTTTCGGAAAGAAAGCTAGTTTGAATACCTTTTTTCTCACAGGAGCATTGTCTGGCCTATAAGATTCCTCATTCTTACTAGGCACTCTCCATAAGAAGAAATAGTACCTCTGAAATCCTGTGCATTAAAAAGAACAACATATGTTGTACAAAATTTGCAACAATTCCACACAAATATGAGCACAATGAAGATTAAAAATTCTGCTGCATGATCACTTTTTTGAACAGCTATTTATTGCCGCTGTGTGGGAATGGGGTTTTGAACCCAATCCCACATGTATTGTAGTGTCAGTAGCCATGGCTTTGTGGTGCAGAGTCTGCCCCACAGATCTGCAGCACTTCAGCTGCAACATCTGAGCATGATCTAAGGCAACGTGCACAGGACAGATTTTCTTTGCAGTTTTTAAAGCATTTTCCACAATCAAAATGTGAGCTCAGGCTCTTTGTATTTTCAGTTTGTTTGTTAAATGATAAAAGGGTCAATTGATGTCTCAATAACTTCAATCATTCTTTGTTTTCAAACTTCTTCTATTCACAAAGTCTTTTATCTCATTGAGACCATGTATGCATCTTTTGTTTTCTAACTAAATAGAGGTCCTTCAGGCATTACAATTCCTATTATTTTCTTCCATGGGAGTTAAGCACCTTTCATTAATGTAGAGTACACTGATGATCCAATGTGTAATTTTGGTAAGGATTTAATAAACTAAATAAATTTTACAAATACAATATTTGGAATATCTGAAAACCTCAAAATTCGCCATTTTGCACGTTAAATTTACTGATTAGTTTATGATTTATATTTCCTCTTAGATTGTTTAAAATATACATTACTTAGGGTACTTTCACACTAGCGTTTTTGATTCCGTTTGTGAGATCCGTTTCAGGGCTCTCACAAACGGTCCAAAACGGATCAGTTCAGCCCCAATGCATTCTGAATGGATAAGGATCCGTTCAGAATGCATCAGTTCGTCTCCGTTCCGCTCCTATTCTGTTTTGGAGGCGGACACCAAAACGCAGCATGCAGCATTTTGGTGTCCGTCTGAAGAGGCGGAGCCTAACGGATCCGTTTTTAATTACAATGTAAGTCAATGGGGACGGATCCGTTTTCAATGACACAATATGGTGCATTTGAAAACGGATCCGTTCCCAATTGACTTTCAATGTAATTCCAAACGGATCCGTTTTGGACTTTGTCATTTTTCTTTTAACTAATGCAAACGGATCCGTTCTATATGGATACAAACGCCTGCATTATAGGTGCGGATCCATCTGTGAAAATAAACAGACGGATCCGCACCAACGCAAGTGTGAAAGTACCCTTATTTATGCACTGTATTAAGAAGTTATACAGGGTGGTCCTCCAGCAATAGCATGACAAGATGAAGGAGCAAGTGGATTTTTTTTTTAATCACCCACAAGTCACAAAAGATGCTAAAAGTGGTCTCCTCGTTCACGTCTATGCATTTCTGGACAGGTCAGATTAGGTTGGCTGATACTGCTTGTATCTTCGTGATGCTGCGGATAGTGTTTGTGAAGTTTTCCTTCAGTTCATCCAGGGGACTTGGATTGCTAGCGGACACTTTCTGTTTTACATTTCCCTACATGTGGACAAGTCTGGAGAACGTGGAGGCCATAACCCTTTGCTCACAATTCGCTCCTCCATAAACAGTTCAAGTTGCTCCATCTTGTTGGAAAAAGCATTTTTTTCTTCAGCAGCATCACTGTTGAAGAGCTGCAAGCAGTATCAGAACACATAACCTTTGTTTTCATGACTCGTGGGTATCCCAGTTGTATGACAATGAAACATATAACATTTAATGCATGCCTTTTTGACAAGTCAAGAATCATTGTGGTTGAATTATCCTTTAATATATTGTAGGTAGAGTTGAGTGAACCCGAACTGTAAAGTTCGGGTTCGTACAAAACTTTAGGGTTTTTGGTAACCGGACGCAAACCCGGACATTTTCTCAAAAGATCGGGTTCGAGTTCGGTGTTCTGCGATTTCTTGGCGCTTTCTGAAAGGCTGCAGGGCAGCCAATCAACAAGCACTTCACTAGTCTGCCCTTAGAAGCCATCACAGCCATGCCTACTAATGGCATGGCTGTGATTGGCCAAGAGCAGCATGTGACACAGCCACTTTATAGGCTGGAGACACGTAGCGCCGCACATCACTCTGCTCTTCTCAGTGTAGGATGTAGTATAGGATGCTGCTGCTGCTGTGAGGGAAAGATTAGGGAAGAATTCTGTTGAACTTGGTGGCGTTTAATCTTCAAACTACAGTGATTATTGAGGGTGCTATGCTACATTTTTGTACCCAGACCTGAACTCAGTGACACAGAAAAATCTGTTTTAGGGTCCATTCACACGTCCATGTGTGTTTTGCGGATCCACGGATCCGCGGATCCGCAAAACACGGACATCGGCGATGTGCGTTCCGCAATTTGCGGACCGCACATCGCCCGGCACTCATAGAAAATGCCTTTTCTTGTCCGCAATTGCGGACAAGAATAGGACATGTTCTATTTTTTTCGGGAACGCAATTGCGGACCCGGAAGTGCGGATCCGCAATTGCGGACCCGGCCAGGACATCGTCTGTCCCCATTGAAACTAATGGGTCCGCAATTCCGTTCCGCAAAATGCGGAACGGAATTGCGGACGTGTGAATGGACCCTTAATCTATCTGCTAGTTCCCTTGCAACTCCATGTGAACTGCATGAGTGCCAGGGACATTACTTTAATTTTGTTCTGGTAGCTCAGTGGAGGACAAATTCCCTTTTTGGCCGTTCAAGTACCCCTGCGGCCGGCAGTGCATACCTGACAGTAAAAATTATTCAATTACATTAGTCTGTCACATATTTTTGTGACCTAAAGCGATTTTATATCTGTCTAAGGCCTCTTTCACACGGGCGTCACGTTTGACGCCCGAATAAGAGGCGGGTGCGTTGCGGGAAAATGTGCGATTTTTGCACACGCGTGCGAAAAATCGGCATGTTTGGTGCCCAGACCTGAAGTCGGACTTCATCACTGAAGTCCGGTTTCGGGTTGAGTATTGTGTATATTTAATTTTTTTCCCTTATAACATAGTTATAAAGGAAAATAATAGCAAGTAAAAAGGGCAATAGAGGGATAAAAATAATAAAAAAAAACGAACTCACCCCCTCCATTTGATCGCGTAGCTGCTGGTCTCCTGTTCTGTCTTCAGCTGGGCGGGGGGTGAAGGACCTTCAGTGACATCACTGGGTCACATGATTGGACCACCGCATCCGCACTTGCTTGCGGATGCTTGCGATTTTCCCACAGCCCCATTCACTTCTATAGGGCCTGCGTTGAGTGAAAAACGCAGAATATAGAACATGCTGCGATTTTCACGCAACGCTAAAGTGATGCAGGAAAATCACCACTGATGTACACAGCCCCATTGAAATGAATGGGTCTGGATTCAGTGCGGGTGCAATGCGTTCACCTCACGCATTGCACCCGTGCGGAAATCACGCCCGTGTGAAAGGGGCCTAATACAGGCACTGCATATCTGACAGTCCAATAAAACTGTTAAATACTGCAGTTACGTTGCTGATCTAAAAAAAAGCACACTTTTTTTGCAAGATAGTTAATTTACGGGCTATGCTGCATTTCTGACAGTCCAATTAAAATGTTACATACTGCATTTTCATTGGTGCTATAAAAAAAAATACACTTTTTGTGCTAGATAGGTGACAGGGACGTAAATTTCAAAAAAATCATCTTTTACATTGGTGGGTGACATTTTGCCAGTTTTGACGTATACAAACCCCTGCTCTGCATAAGTGACAGGGCGGTAAATTTCTAAAAATCACTGGTTACATCATTGGGTGACATTTTGCCATTTTTGCCATATACAAACCCCTGCTCTGCATAGGTGACAGGAAGGCAAATTTCAAAAAAATCATCTGTTACATTGGCGGGTGACATTTTGCCAGTTTTTCCGTATACAAACCCCTGCTCTGCATAGGTCACAGGGAGGTAAATTTCTAAAAATCATCTGTTACATAGATGGGTGACATTAACCCAGTTTTGCCATATACAAACCCTTGCTCTGCATAGGTGACAGGGCAGTAAATCTCATTATAAGGTGACATTAACCCAGTTTTGCCGTATGCAAACCCCTGCTCTGCATAGGTGACAGGGAACTAAATTTAGTAAAAACGTCTGTTACTGCGGTGGGTGACTGCAAAAAATGAAGAGAGCATCAAATAAGGGACGTGGCCCTGGTCATGGTGCTGCTGGTGTTAGTGGAGCTCCTGTTGCAGGGAGAGGACGCCCAAATGAAACACCTTCCTTAGGTGCGCGTACACGACAGAGCCTTTAACATTATTTAGTAAGCCCGAATGCCTTTCTACAAATGGTGAGGCCAGAACAAGTACAGGCGATACTGGGTCTGGTGGCTGACAGTGCCTCCAGTACCTTTCACATTGTCTCCCACCCGGTCCGCTGCTGAAAGGTCAGAGTTGGCACCTGCAGGCCATGGGCATCTATCTAGCACCTCACCCTCTTGCAAATCAGCCAAGCAGTCTGAGCCCCAAGTCATGCAGCAGTCTCTTATACTTTTTGATGACTCTGCTGGCAGGGTTTTCCAAGGCCATCCACCTAGCCCTGCCCCAGAAGTGGAAGAGATTATGTGCACCGATGCCCAACCACTTATGTTTGAGGATGAGGACATGGGAAGTCCACGGCAGCCCGTCTCTGACGATGACGAAACACAGGTGCCAATTGCTGCGGCTTTCTGCAGAGTGCAAACTGACAAGGAGGGAAGGGGTGAAGACTGGGTGGAAGATAATGTGGAGGACGATGAGGTCCTAGACCCCACATGGAATCAAGGTCATGCGAGTGACCTGTGCAGTTTGGAGGGGGAGGCGGTGGTCGCACAGAGTCACCAGCACAGCAAAAGAGGGAGCAGGGTGCAAAAGCAGAGTGGATGTCCCCTAGACAGTATGCCCTCTACTACCCAGGGACCGAGCACAACAAAGTCAGCTCCAAGGAGTTCCCTGGTGTGGCAGTTCTTCAGACAATGTGCAGATGACAAGACATGAGTGGTCTGCATGCTGTGCAATCAGAGCCTGAAGCGAGGCATAAACGTTCTAAACCTGAGCACAACCTGCATGACCAGGCATCTAAGTGCAAAGCACAATCTCTAGTGGAGTAAACATCTCCAAAACCAAGAAAGGTCTCAGTCTCCTCCTACTCCCTTTTCTGCTGCAGTCTCAGCCTCTTCCTCCACCTCTGGAGTGACAGTGACACCGGCCACCCTGCAAAAAGAGGATGTTTCAGCAATGCATCCACATCCGTCATCTTCAACAAGCATCTCCACAATGTCCCATGGCAGGGTTCAGCTCTCTATCTTCCAAACAAAGGAGCGAAAGAGGAAGTACCCCCCTACCCACCTGCGATTCCTGGCCCTGAATGCCAGCATTTCAAAATTCCTGGCATTCTGTCTGGTGGATATGGGGAGTTTTAAAAACATTATGGCCTTGGCTGCCCCACAGTACATCGTTCCCAGCCGCCACTACTTTTCCAGGTGAGCCATCCCTTACCTGCACAAACAAGTGGGGGACAAAAATCAGGTGTGCACTGCGCAACGCCATCTGTGGCAGGGTCCACATAACTACCGATACATGGACCAGTAAGCACGGGCAGGGACGTTATATCTCCCTGAGTTCATAACAGCACACTGGGTAAATGCAGTGGCGGCTGGGCCTGAGGCGGATAGCTGTCTGGCGCATATCCTTCCGCCACGGAGGATTGCAGGGCATTTCTCTTTGACTTCTGTTGCCTCCTACTCCACTTCCTCCTCCGGTACCACCTCCTCATGCGGTCAGCGTAACACCTTCACATCCAACTTCAGCACAGCCAGTGGAAAACGACAGCAGGCAGTTTTGAAATTCATCTGTTTGGGGAACAAACCCCACACCATGCAGGAGCTGTGGACGGGCATGGAACAACAGATCAATGAGTGGTTGGTGTCACTAAGCCTCAAGCCCGGCCTTGTGGTGTGAGAAAATGGGTGAAATCTCGTAGCAGCTCTGGGCCTAGCCAGTTTTACGCACATCCCTTGTCTAGCGCATATGCTGAATTTGGTGGTGCAGAAATTTCTGAAAAACAACCCCGATATGTCAGAGCTGCTGCAGAAAGTGTGGGCCATCTGTGCGCGCTTTCGGCGTTCTCACCCTGCTGCTGCTCGCCTGTCTGCGCTGCAGTGTAACTTCAGCCTTCCCGCTCACCGCATCATATGCGACGTACCCACAAGGTAAAGGTACACAATTGTCCAGCCACAGTTGAGGAGGAACGGTGTTCAAAGCAGGGTGGCACCCAAAGCAGCTCAGGGCCATCACTGCAGCATGGCTGGGAGGATACAGAGGACACAGACGATACACCTCCCACAGAGGACAGCTTTTCGTTGCCTCTGGGCAGCCTGGCAAACATGAGCGACTACATGCTGCAGTCCTGCGCAACGACCGCCTAGTTGCCCACATTCTAACTTGTTCTGATTACTGGGTGGCCACCCTGCTGGATACCTATTACAAGGATAACGTGCCGTCCTTAATTCCCTCACTGGAGCATGGTCGGAAGATGCGTGACTACCAGCGCACACTGGTAGACTCGCTGCTGATGGCATTCCCACCTGACACCGGGGCCTCATTGGAAGCACATGGCAAAGGCAGAGGAGGAGGAAAAGGTCGCCAACGCAGCCGGGGCATCGCCAGCACCTCAGAAGGCAGGGATAGCATGGCCGAAATGTGGAAAAGCTTTGTCACCACGCCACAACAACCAGCACCACCAGCTGATATGCAACATCTTAGCAGGAGGCAGCATTTCAACAACATGGTGGTGCAGTATGTGTGCACACACCTACACGTACTGACTGATGGTTCTGCCCCATTTAACTTCTGGGTCTCCAAATTGGACACATGGCCTGAGCTTGCCCTTTACACCTTGGAGGTGCTGGCCTGCCCTGCAGCCAGTGTATTGTCTCAACGTGTGTTTAGCACGGCAGGGGGCGTTATCACAGACAAGCGCAGCCGCCTGTCCAATGCTAATGTGGACAAGCTCACGTTCATTAAAATTAACCAGGCATGGATCCCACAGGACTTGTCAGTACCTTGTGCTGAATAGACATGTATACCGGCCTCAACCATCCATTCTTATACTCAAGTGCACTTATTATTTGTTTTATTTTTTGCATATGTCCAAATATTTTGGATGCTACCCCAATTAAAAAAAAATATATAGTGTTGGCTACCTCCTTCACCTCCACCCTTGCTTCCACCTACACCACCACAGTCACCGCCTCCTCAACCTCCTACCCCACATCCACCTCCTCCTCCTAGTTCAAGATTGTTATTTTTAATTTTCATTCATTTTATTTTAAGTTATTTCCCTATCCACATTTGTTTGCAGTTCTCTTGCCATGCTCTTAAGCCCATTTTGCTGCCCTTTGCAGCCCTCTAGCCCTTTCCATAACATTTTTAGAGCCATTTTAGTGCCCTAAAGTTCGGGTCCCCAGTCTTTAATGGGGTTCGGGTTCAAGTTCGGCCGAACGCTTCCAGGTGTTCGCTCAACTTTAATTGTAGGTGATGGCACAGCCATTGAATCAAATGTTTTGGAGAAGCAAACTTTTTATACCTTGGCCTTTACACATAACAAGTGGGCATCTTCTACTGCATGTCCAGAGGAAATACAGTTACACCATCAACACAGATATAAAGTATATTCTTTACTGTAAGGGCCTGGATGCTTTTCTTAAAATATATAATATCTCAATTTTCTATGTACAGCAGTAGCTCATGTTACAATATTATTTGGTCCTGGGATGATCATTGTATGTTAAATGCATTGTAACTTAGGTCCATAATTCTATGGGAAAGTAGTAATTGGCTCCAAAGACCCAAATGTCATCCCACGATAAGAGACAATGAAGAGTTAAGAAAAATAAACATATAACAAAGGCTGGGTTGATGTTACATTTTTGCCCTACGTTTAACGCTTTGGTGTTGAAAAAATTGCATACAAAAGCAATGTATATTACGTTTTTCCATCCTTCAGAGTCCAGCAACAAAATGTATATGTTAACTTATGTATATTTTTACAGTGAAACTCTATAGTGATGGATGCTACTTTATGGCATTTGTCAGAGGCATCCAATTAACGTATTTGTTTTTTGTATACATTAAACATAAGGAAGAAAGTGATGTCTAGCCTAAGACAAATAAAGCAAGTCTATACATACAACAGTCAGTATTGGATAATGGTAGCTGCAAACCCCTTTCCATGATGAGGACAGGAGCTTCTTCAGGGTCTAGTATAGCATACAGTGTACCAGAAAAAAATTGAGCCACTCTCACCTGATGTCTAAAGGATCAGCTCATCCTTGCCAAGGATGTGCAACCTTCAAGTTTTGAAGTTTAGAGTTCGTATTCAGGTATATGCTGAATTGCAGCTTTTATGCCATTGAGGAAGGAACAAGAGTTCTGAAACGCATCTGGCAAGGACGGCAATAGAGAGCCTATACGTCTGAAAACACTTCTCTTACACACTCAGAGTACATCAATGAAGCTTCCAAATACCTCCGAAGTCCGGCATGGGTAAAATTCTACAGTGCATGCGTTAAGACATCCCGGCCGGCATAGCAAGCGCGACAAGAGCAGGAGGGCGGCAGAGACTGGTAAGAGTTATCTATCTCTAAATATTTAACAGTGGAAAAAATTATGTAATTGGAAGCATCTCCAGTGATATTAAACTGTGCAGTAATGAGATAATATGGGATGTGGCTATTAGCGCTGTCAAAACAGCATTGCAGCGCAGCACCCAAAGTTGGTGCAGCTAATCTATCTAACTGCAGAAGTGTCCACAAATGTAACAGAGAGAACTACTACAAGATTTACGGGTCTACATTATAAATTGCAACAATATCAGTGGAAACTGTTACAACTATTACAAATATGTGAACATATACATAAAAGAGGACCGAGACTGTCTAACTATTTTATGAACTATTATATGAATTAATGTTTTTAATATTATATGTATTTTTATATTTATTAAACATAGTTATGTTACTGTGTGCCAGCCATTTTATATATTATCAGTTGTATTTCTTCAAATGCCATTGGGTGCAAGGCAGACAGTGCTCCAGACTATTGTGGTGCCTGATGAGTGTCAGCATCGAGAAAATATTACGATATGCTTAATTGTGTTATGGATTCCGTTACATGACAGAATGCATAATGGTATGCCTTTAGAGGCATTCTGTCATAATAGAGGTCTCTTGACCAGCATAAAGGATCCGTCCAGTTTCCGTTATACAGTAGAGGACTCTCCTGCATAACGGAAATCGGACAAATCCGTTATGCTGGCCATACACTTCTATTATGACTAAATGCATAACAGAATTCCTCTAAATACATTCCGTTATGTATTCAGTCATGGAATTGTGTTATGGCCCGTGGTAACGGACTCCATAAAGCAATTCAGCATATACCCGAACTTTAACTTGAAGCTCGCTCATACCTAATCCTGTCGCTGACGGGTGGGGGGAGGGTGGTCGGTACAGGACATGTAGTACCACACTTTACTGCAAAGAGGAGCTACTATACAACCAGTAAAGTTGTTTTACCAGAGAAATGGCAATATTGATTGGTTAGATCTGAGTCTGAGACATTATATGTCAAGTCTAGTTTCAACATTTGATTGCCCAGGAAAAGCCATTGTAAGTTGACAATATTGTATCCGGAGGCCATTGTTTTATAAGGGACCACTGTACTAGATTCTGAAGATGGGAAGTTGATCCAGGGAATTATTCTGAATGCGATTTTTGGCATCAGGAAGTAATTTTCTTCCTAATATTGGATCATCAACATCCACTTCAATGGGTTTTTGCATTCCTCTGGATCAACCCAGTAGGATAATACATTGACTAGATGGACCTATGTCTTTTCCAACCTTATTGGCTACATAACTATGTAACTCATGACACATTCCTTAATGACTTACCAATATTAAAATATGTTAAAATCCCTGTTTGGTTGAGTAGCTAACGAGGCAGTTACTTTTTCATATAGATGTTTTGTAATTGTAAAATAAATCTCACAAGCTGATACATATCAAATAGTTTTCATAGCATTTCAGTTATAGCACCACAGTTGATAAACTAAGGCACCTTAAGGTCATTGATGTGGAGAAATATTTTTCTCTGTAAAGAGATTATTTTTGGCAATGTCAGACAGAAAATGTACCATGACATTTCAAGTCAAAAAGTATGAAAGGGCAGTGGGAAAGAATATGGTGGACTGTTATTTAAAGCTTAACTTTTAGTAATGTTGAGTAAAATTATACCACTGAGTCTTTCTGTAAATCTTACTCATCATTAAATAAGGCGATATGCTTGGGTGATCCTTGTTACAAAATAAAATGTCAGCATTCTCAAAATGCCACCTGCTGTTTTACTGGCTTTAACTCTGCTAAAGGAAAATATACTCTATTAATAACCAACTGTTGTGTACCGAATGAAAAAGAAAACAAATGTCTGTTAAACTAGACTTCATGGTGTCCCATAGCATAGTTACATTTTAATCCAATTAGGAATGCAATGTAGCTGCAAAGCAGAAAAAGTAGTATTAGAAGTTCAGTGCCATGTTTACATGCACCCTATCAAAAATGGTTCCCAAGAAGAAGGAAATACACTAATAAGAATCAACACGTATATCAACAAAAAAAGTATGATCTGAAAAATCCAAAGCGCATACAAAGTAAGATAATGTAAGAAGATCCTAAATTTACTATAAAGAGACTTGCAACACATGATCTACAAAATACAAATTGCATTTGAATGACATTAACATTGAAATTGCATTGCCAAGAAGAACAACCTGTAAGGTTATGCAAATCAAGGAAGTAGCAGGTATCACTAAAGTCGGCAGGTGATCAAGTTTTAAAGCATCTTACTCCAATCGGTGGCATCTGGGAGGGGCATAAAGCTAGATTAAAACCCTTAGGCCTCATGCACACGAACGTATTTTGGGTCCGTGTCCAAGCTGCATATTTTGCGGCTCGGGCGCGGACCCATTCACTTCAGCACTCTGTGTGCTGTCCCACGTCCTTTGCTCCTTGGCCCCGCAAAAAAATAGAGCATGTCCTATTCTTGTCCGTTTTGCGGACAAGAATAAACATTTCTACAATGGGCCGCGTTCCGTTTTGCAAATTGCGGAAAAGCTTCCGTGTTTTGTGGAATCCGCGGTTTGTGGACCGCAAAACACCTACGGTCGTGTGCATGAGGCCTTAGCCATATGAAACCTCAAAAATCATATCATGTCATGTGGGATGATTGTGCGGTGCATTCTTTTCATCAACATGCCAGTTATCACCATTTGTTGCAAACTGAGGACAGAATCCTTGAACTGAGAGACCTTGGTTCATCATCCCTGAAGATCACTAGGCGTCTAGGCTGAGATGTTAGCACTGTCAACTTTGCGTGCCCCAGTAGTTCAGAGAACAACAATGAACTAGAATGATAGATAGAGGTGCAGAGAGGTGAAACCCTCCACAGACAGATAATCTGATTAGAAGACTGGGGCGTAGTGATTAATTCTGTACTGCAAGTGAAATTAGACATCACATCCCAAGGCTAGGGTGGAAAACAGTCTACACAAACCATTAGAAGGCATTTGCACAACATTGGTCAATGATCCAAAGATCCAGCTAGAGGTCTTCCATTGATCTCGTGCCACCACGAGACAGTAATGAAGGCTAGAATTCAAGTCTGTCCTACTTTTTTCTTAGATGCAGTGTTATGTCACCCCGCAAGTTCCCATAAAAAGATGCAGTTTGTGAGGCAAAACCCAAGAGTGCAGAACTGTGGAATGTAGTCCAATCGTCCTCGACTGGAATACCTGTCAAGAGGTGCCACAAGGTGGTTCACTCTGTCCAACACAGATGTCAAGCAGTTCTTAGAAACCATGGTTCTGCCACTATATATTAGTTTAGTAATTCAAAGTAAAGTGAAATCTCAAACATTTTTTCAGTTTACACATTTACTGTTTGACTTTTTTAAGAAAAATGTTGGACTGATATATTTCGAACAGCCTAGTGTTCCTTTTATTTATTTTCTGTAAAGGATTAACATAAATTGAATACATTTTGTTATTGTTTTAATTTGGAAATAAATGTGTAGTATTTCCAGTGCATTTGCATTTATTTCTGGAAATATATATATATGTATATATATATATATATATATATATATATATATATATTATAGAGAGAATTATGAAAATCTATTTACACCCAGCAAAACACTATACTTGTTTCACGTAATAAGTCTAATTTACTAAATTCATAGTCTGTTTCAATGTAACAAAGCTGTTAAATATCTGAGAATTGCACATAATAGCTAACCAAACTGAATATGACACAATGTAACATGTTTCCTTTCTAATACAATCAGTATCCCTACCATATATATATATATATTTGGTTTAGTTTTAAGTATACATACCTGGAAATAAGGTTTGCTTTTTGCAACACCTCCAATAACTATATCAGAAGATGCCATGGCTCCATTGGGAGAAAACCCCAATCCGACATAGCCCAAGGTCTCCACCTGTACAAGAAATGTGATTATGTTTTCCTTGTGCATCCAGTAAATGTTATATTTTCCCTGTGGATCCAGTACAGCATGGTGATGATAATTCTGTAGATCTAAGTTCATTGCTGCAGTAAAAAGAGGTAGCAGAAACATGTACACCAGCATCTTCATATAAGTTATCCTTTCTTGGTGAAGTGAAGGGTTGAAATATGCTTTCATCCAGCTATTCCTTATTTAAAAAACTACTTAACAGGGAGTGCTGTAGCTCAAGACGAGTATGTTCTCTGATGACCAGAGGAGGAGGGAGATGCATGAAACTCTTCAGTAGTGAGCTGGTGCTGCTTGTTCCTTTCAGTAAGTAAAAAGCATGGCTTGAGCCTTAGTCAGTTAACTAAGCTGCTCACTAGCCTTGGGCAAGACAGCCTTGATGTACAGTGGAGTGGGCATGCTACTACAAGTGGGTACTTGTCTTTGTATGTAAGGGATGTTTCCTTTTGTATTAATCCTGTGTGCCAAAAATAAAGTGCACAGACCACTGCAAATGCACAAATGTCAGTTTTTTTTTAAATGTATCTGTGCTTTACTTTTAACCCCCTCTCGTGGTGAGAGTCTGTAAGAAGTATTTCACTTTGATAATAGAATTTGTTTTTCTAAGTATTCCTCATCTTCTGCTTGAGGAAACAAATATAAATCACTAAAATAATATTAAAGAAGTGATTTCATACAAAAAAAACTCAACAAAGCACTAGCAAAACTGGGCTAATGCTTTCTGAAATGGACAGATTGTACTCAAAAGTCAATTTTTCTTGTTCGCTCTGAAAATATAGCAATTAGGCCTTATTTTCTGTGACTTAGAAAGGGGGAAGTTGTGAAATAAAAATATGAGACTATATTGCAGCATAAAAAAAACCCAATGCAACAGCACTCTGCAAACACAAATAATAAAGTAAATACAATAGTGCCATACTCACTATAGAAAATGTAACATGCTAATGCTGTGGTATAAATGTGAGATTCTTGGCAAATGCATTTTGTACAAAATTATTTGTGCCTGTCTGCCGGCGTCAAGGCGATCTCTTTAGGACAGGAACCTAACACTAAATACCACATTCACTGGTGCTATACTGGCCTCCATTACATTCAGGGAATTTAGGTTCCACATGCATGCGGAGCCCAAACTATATTATATCTCTTGTGGTTCCATAATAGCCTCTATTAAATTCAGGGGATGCAGGCTCCTCATGCATGCTGAGCCCATACTATATGATACCTCTTGTGGTGCCACAATGGCATTCATTAAATTCAGGGAATGAAGGTTCCTTATGCATGCTGAACCCACATTATAATGTACCTCTTTGGTGCCATACTGGCTTCCATTTTGTTCAGGGAATGCAGGTTTCACAGGTATGCTAAGCCCACTCTTTATTCCTTTGCAATATATTACAGTGTTATGAGCAGAGTTATGTCTTACTAGTTGTCATTATTAAATTGAGGTGGTTGGACAAACCAAGGTAATCTACACTCACCTAAAGAATTATTAGGAACACCATACTAATACGGTGTTGGACCCCCTTTTGCCTTCAGAACTGCCTTAATTCTACATGGCATTGATTCAACAAGGTGCTGATAGCATTCTTTAGAAATTTTGTCCCATATTGATAGGAGATAGCATCTTGCAGTTGATGGAGATTTGAGGGATGCACATCCAGGGCACGAAGCTCCCGTTCCACCACATCCCAAAGATGCTCTATTGGGTTGAGATCTGGTGACTGTGAGGGCCATTTTAGTACAGTGAACTCATTGTCATGTTCAAGAAACCAATTTGAAATGATTCGAGCTTTGTGACATGGTGCATTATCCTGCTGGAAGTAGCCATCAGAGGATGGGTGCATGGTGGTCATGAAGGGATGGACATGGTCAGAAACAATGCTCAGGTAGCCCGTGACATTTAAACGATGCCCAATTGGCACTAAGAGGCGTAAAGTGTGCCCAGAAAACATCTCCCACACCATTACACCACCACCACCAGCCTGCACAGTGGTAACAAGGCATGATGGGTACATGTTCTCATTTGGTTTACGCCAAATTCGGACTCTACCATTTGAATGTCTCAACAGAAATCGAGACTCATCAGACTAGGCAACATTTTTCCAGTCTTCAACAGTACAATTTTGGTGAGCTTGTGCAAATTGTAGCCTCTTTTTCCTATTTGTAGTGGAGATGAGTGGTACCAGGAGGGGTCTTCTGCTGTTGTAGCCCATCCGCCTCAAGGTTGTGCATGTTGTGGCTTCACAAATGCTTTGCTGCATACCTCGGTTGGAACGAGTGGTTATTTCAGTCAACGTTGCTCTTCTATCAGCTTGAATCAGTCGGCCTACTCTCCTCTGACCTCTAGCATCAACAAGACATTTTTGCCCACAGGACTGCCGCATACTAGATGTTTTTCCCTTTTCACACCATTGTTTGTAAACCCTAGAAATGGTTGTGCGTGAAAATCCCAGTAACTGAGCAGATTGTGAAATACTCAGACGGGCCCGACTGGCACCAACAACCATGCCATGCTCAAAATTGCTTAAATCACCTTTCTTTCCCATTCTTACATTCAGTTTGGAGTTCAGGAGATTGTCTTGACCAGGACCACACCCCTAAATGCATTGAAGCAACTGCTATGTGATTGGTTGACTAGATAATTGCATTAATGAGAAATAGAACAGGTGTTCCGAATAATTCTTTAGGTGAGTGTATGTTCACATCTGCTTTCAAGCTATCATTAAATGTCCCCAGTGCAGATTCCAACAAAAGTGGTGGGCAAAATAGTGCAGCATGCAGTGCTTTTTTACTCAATACTGAGGGCATTTACATAATACAACTTATCTATATACCAAAACTACAATCACCTACAGTAATTACCATAAGATATTGTTCATCAATATCATAATAACATAATGGTAAAGCGCATACACAGTATAATGTCCCCGATAGCCCTCCTCAGTTATTTTACCCTCTGTAATTTATCCTGATACCCCTCAGTTATACAGTATCATATAACTGAGGGTTATCAGGGTACATTATACAGGGGTATAAATAAGGAGGGGTTGCAATCAGCAGGGAACATACTTTATGCGTTAACTTAACGTTATATAACTAACTTATATGGGGGGTGACTCTCAGCCATGGCAGAGTTCTAGTGACATAGCGTGGTTTGCCAGCACCCGGGGCAAGCTAAGTATTGCGCCTGTGGACACACTCCTTTTTTACAAATAATGCAGTACATGTCACCTACAGTCCTATATAACACCATAGATAACATAGTGATAACTCTCTGAGTACAGATAATGTAGTAGATGTCACCTGCAGTCCTATGTAACACCACAGATAACACAGTGATAACTCTCTGAGTACAGATAATGTAGTAGATATCACCTGCAGTCCTATGTAACACCACAGATAACACAATGATAACGCTCTGGGGACAGATAATGTAGTAGATGTCACCTGCAGTCCTATGTAACACCAAAGATAACACAGTGATAACTCTCTGAGTACAGATAATGTAGTAGATGTCACCTGCAGTCCTATGTAACACCACAGATAACACAGTGATAACTCTCTGAGTACAGATAATGTAGTAGATATCACCTGCAGTCCTATGTAACACCACAGATAACACAATGATAACGCTCTGGGGACAGATAATGTAGTAGATGTCACCTGCAGTCCTATGTAACACCAAAGATAACACAGTGATAACTCTCTGAGTACAGATAATGTAGTAGATATCACCTGCAGTCCTATGTAACACCACAGATAACACAGTAATAACTCTCTGAGTACAGATAATGTAGTAGATGTCACCTGCAGTCCTATGTAACACCACAGATAACACAGTGATAACTCTCTGAGTACAGATAATGTAGTAGATATCACCTGCAGTCCTATGTAACACCACAGATAACACAATGATAACGCTCTGGGGACAGATAATGTAGTAGATGTCACCTGCAGTCCTATGTAACACCACAGATAACACAGTGATAGCTCTCTGAGTACAGATAATGTAGTAGATGTCACCTGCGGTCCTATGTAACACCTCAGATAACACAGTGATAACTCACTGAGTACAGATAACGCACTAGATGTCACCTGCAGTCCTATGTAAAACCTCAGATAACACAGGGATAGCTCTCTGAGTACAGATAATGTAGTAGATGGTGTGAGGCCCCAAAATTCAGAACACGTACAGTGTGACCTGAAGTCTGGGTCCAAGCTTCGGCAGAGTGGGCCAAATCCTACAGCCCCCCCCCCCCCCCAAACAGATATGTAGATTGACATTACATATAATGGTACACAATATACAGTAGAATACAGCACCGTACCTGTTACATCCAGTGACATCTCTGTCTCCGGTCTCTGCCGGGTCTTACAGAAATTGTTTTAGATTTCTCACTTTACTATCATCCTCAGATAACAGACCTCCCCTCCCCTCGTAGTGCCCATAATTATAATGCCCTCTCTATAATTTTAATATATAATGGCCCCTCTGTGTTATTATTATTCTTAATATTATAATGGCCCCCGCTGTATTAGGCTCCATTCACACGTCCGCAGAATGTGTCCGCATCTGTTCCGCAATTGTGCAGAACGGGTGCGGACTCATTTATTCTCTATGGGGGACGGAATGGATGCGGAAAGCACACAGTGAGCTCTTCGTTTCCGCATTTCCGGAGCGGCCTGCCGAACTTCCAGTCCGCGGCTCCAGAAAAAAATAGAACATGTCCTATTCTTGTCCGTAGCTGCGGACAAGAATAGGCTGTTCTATGGGAGTGCCGGCCGGGTGTATTGCGAATCCGCAAAACATTACGGACGTGTGGATGGACCCTAATAGTAATCATTATGGTGCCCTTCAGCCCCTCCAGCATTCAGTCCCATGTAAAATACATCACTCCCTGCCTTCAGCCCCTCCAACATACAGTCCCATGTAAAACACATCACTCCCTGCCTTCAGCCCCTCAACATACAGTCCCATGTAAAATACAAAACTTCCCCTGCCTTCAGCCCCTCCAGCATACAGTCCCATGTAAAATACATCACTCGTTCTGCCTTCAGCCCCTCCAGCATACAGTCCCAATGTAAATAATATCACTTCACCCCCCTCTCTTCAGACCCCTCTAACATACAGTCTCCAGTACAAGGATTATTCCTCCTCCCTTCAGCCCCTGCAGTCAATCTTCTCCTCCACATACTGACCTGCAGCTTCTGCTCCTCTGTCCAACAAAATGCTCTGTTGAATCTCCTGCACATCTTGAGGCCCCGCCCCCTGTATGACGAGACTCCGCCTCTTCCTCCGACATCATACCTCCCTGGAGCAACTCCATTCTAGCGCTCTACTGTCTCATATGCTTCAGACCACTAGCCTGAAGCCTATGTGAAGGATCGGATCAGGAGTTGGCAGCTGGCAGTGCAGCACGGAGGTGATTATTAGGGTGTACCCAGGCACACCCGGCACACCCCGTGCGCACGCCTATGCTTTAGTACCCCCAGTAATAATAATTCTCCTAGATTACCCCCAGATACCTCTTTTCCTATATTATTTTCATGTTGAGCATTGCCACTAATTCACTATACACAGCTGGTCTCTGCATGGGGAGCCAGTTCCTTTCCTTAAACTGCATTCAAGGTATCTAATTCAGCCAACCAGAATCCTACTCTGTACTGATGAGGGTCAAACATTTCACAACATATGTTTAAGAATGGATATATTGCTTGGTTATTTTCTGTTGCTGACGTGTTCCAAAGCTTGTTATAAAGTCAGACATATAAGGACTCATAGGCCCCTTTCACACGGGCGAGTTTTCCGCGCGGGTGCAATGCGTGAGGAGGACGCATTGCACCCGCACTGAATCCGGACCCATTCATTTCTATGGGGCTGTGCACATGAGCGGTGATTTTCACGCATCACTTCTGCGTTGCGTGAAAATCGCAGCATGTTCTATATTCTGCGTTTTTCACGCAACGCAGGCCCCATAGAAGTGAATGAGGATGCGGGAAAATCGCAAGCATCCGCAACCAAGTGCGGATGCGTTGCGATTTTCCCGCATTGTTGCTTAGCAACGGGACCCAATCTCTATTATTTCCCCTTATAACATGGTTATAAGGGGAAATAATAGCATTCTTAATAAAGAATGCTGTGTAAAATGATGAGGAAGGGGTTAAAAATAATAAAAGTTAACTTACCTTAGCCACTTGATCGCGTAGTCGCGATCTGTCCTCTCTTTCCCTGCAGCATCTATGATCTAAAGGACCTGTGATGACGTCACATCACATGGCCCAATCACATGCTCCATCACTATGGTGATGGAGCATGTGATTGGTCCATGTGACCATGTGACATCATCCAAGGTCCTTAAACACTATCCTCAGGCTAGTGGATAGTGGTTAAGGACCTTGGATGATGTCACATGGTCACATGGACCAATCACATGCTCCATCACCATAGTGATGGAGCATGTGATTGGGCCATGTGATGCTGTGACATCATCACAGGTCCTTTACATCTTTCAAGCTAACGGAGAGGAGGCCGGGCTTCGCGATCAAATGGAACAGGTAAGTAATTATTAGTTTATTATTTTAACTCATTCTGCACCAGTTTAAACATTAGGGAGATGGCCAAGGGTATTATTTTACATTATAACTATGTTATAATGTGAAATAATACCAGCGGGACAATTTCTGACCCAAACATGCACTTCTGTGAAGAAGTGCAGGTTCGGGTCTGGGTACCAAAAGTGCCGATTTTTCTCCCGCGCGTGCAAAACGCATGACAGCGCTTTGCACTCGCAGGGAAAAATCGCGGCGATTCCCGCAACGCACCCGCACTGTTTGACGGAGTGCACCCGCAACGCCCGTCTGAAAGAGGCCATAGGGTTTCACATCCAAAAGGTAGCACTAGAGAGAATTGTTTTATTCTGGGAGATACCTCTTTGCATATTATGTCTTCTAAGGTTATATTTAAGTAAATAAGGCATTAGAAACCGAATCTGAGTAAATCTTCTGTTGAAAAATGGCAAAAGGTTTTACACTTTAACCATATTTCTTAACCAGTTGACGACCGCCCATAGGATATAAACGTCCGATAGGCGGTTGTCTATCTCTGAATGGACGTTTCTGAACGTCCATTCAGAGATTGCAGCTGCACGCTAATCATGCAGCTGCCGAGCAGGTTGCCTGCTGTTAGTGCCAGCAGGGCAACCCAGAGAGAAGGCAGGGACCGTGCCCAATGTCCCTGCCTTCTAAATCGCTGCAGACACAGCTGGAGTGTGCAGGAGCTTTCGGGTCTTTCACCTCGATCAGCCCTTCACTGAGGCTGTACAGCATTGTGTTCTGCTGTACAGCCTCTCCGGGGGCTGTATTTCCCCTGTAACTGGGTCTCCTTTGTCAGCCCCAGTTACAGGAGAAATCTATAGTGAAAAAAAAAAAAAAAGTTGTATGACCTTATGGGGGACTCAAAGTAAAAATAAAAATAAAAAATAAAGTGTTTTAAAATAAAATTAAATAAAACAATGGTTTTACATGTAAAAAAAAAAATCCCCAATTAATTAACTTAAAAAAATATGTTAAAAATAGAAAAAAATAAGAACTGCAAAAAGTGCAACAACTAGTGATCACAAACGCGTATGTCCCACAAAATGAAACCAATAAAACCGTCCCCTCATCCCACAAAAAATGAGCCCCTACATAAGAGAATCGCTAAAAAAAATATATATATATATATATATATATCTATAGCTCTCAGAACATGGATACATTAACCCCTTAGTGACCACCCATACGCCTTTTTACGGCGGTCACTAAGGGGCCTTAGGCTGGGCCGGGTCTCTAAGCGCTGCATGGGTCTCGGTACGGAGTGCCGATCCAGGCTGTTTAACCCTTTACATGTCGGGCGCCCGCTGCATGTAAAGTGGTGACAGAGGGAGCGGACTCCCTCTGTCTCGCATCAGCACCCGAAAATGCGATCGCAGGGTGCTGATGTGTTGGGAAGCATAACCTGGCTTCCGGTCAGGGCCCCGAGCCTTTCTTCACTGATTTCCAACAGGCTGTGCCTCTCTGGCGCAGCCTGCTGGTCAATCTTGGAATAGCATTGCTATTGAAATGTAATGCATTATAGAGATAATGCATTACATTTTATAAGCAATCAAAATACTGTATGTTATAGTCCCCTTGTACTTGTATGGAGTGTCAAAGTAATGGACCTGATCTAGGGACTAAAGTCAGGTAATACAATGTCACGTTAAGCTTAAGTCACTTTTTTGCATACCAGTGCTCAGACTTGGACTAGCCCACAGTGGTACAGGTAAATCCCCCGATGGGCTCCTGAACAAGGAGGGCCCTTAGTTTCCCCCCCTTCACATAAACTAGATTTACTACACTAAATATAGATCGGCAATGTATATCACCTCAACCAGTCTATGTTCACATTAAAAACTGGGTAGATTATTAAAAAAACTACCTCATTTCTTATTCTAAACGCAATGAGGTGGCTGAGATGACATGTAAGTATAGGGGCTGGCCAGCCAGTTTCCTCTTTTCCTAGGGACCCACCTTCTCAAAGTTGCTGCAGGGACCCCATAATAAATCACTTTGGAGCATCTTGCTGCTGCTCTGTGAGCAGGTAATATTTGGGTGTATCCATATGGTGGTCCCCCATAAATTTAACTGGTAAGCCCTATACATCCCAGTCCGACACTGCCAGAGCTTATTTATTAATCATGGAACACCCCTTTAAATAAAAATAATTCTAATTGATGAGGACACAAGTAAGCATTGTCCAGCCCATACATGCCCCCTTCTTTCCCATAACTGTTGGAAACTTATGTATGCATGCGACAGTGCTGGGGAAGATCAGGAGCAGCATTCGCAACAGTTACATTGATGTTCCCTTAAGGTTGCTATGCTGACCAGCCAAGCTTTGGGTAGTTAGCCATTTAGAGATATGGGACACCAAGCCGTTCAGGGTACTGACTCAGGGGACTTTAAGGCAGACACTGCCTGTGATTGTGTACAGTGTCCTGGCTTGTTTGTGCTTCTTTGCTTTGTGCCTAGACTCCAGACCTGCTCATTAACCTTCTGTCTACTGACCTTGGCTAGTTCAACTGGTTACCCTCTTGTCTACTAATTTGGCTGCATTTGTATTCTTTAGATTATGACCTCGGCTTGTTCTACTGATTAACCTCTTGTATGTTGATTTGGCTGTATCTGTACACTCCTGTTTTTTATTTCAGCTAGTTTGATTATTACGTTATATTTTTTCCTTATGCTCTGGAGTCTGGACATGATTTTCTATCCTTATATTCGATCTACTCCAGTGACATAACTTAAAGTTATTTTTTTTTTTATGCCTAATAGCTTGTAATTTTAGTTAATACAAATGTCTTGATGATGCATGAGTAGTTGATATATGTCACTGTATTATGAGCTATTCCCAGGTGAAAATGTTTTGACTGGCATTTGTCTACATTGTATTACTTTCCCAGTTAGTGTCAAGTTTGATCTTCCCACAGGCAAATTCTTAACTATTCTTTGCACTTTTCTAATGTTGCATCAACTATCATCATTATCTAGAGATATATGTCACATTAGATAATGTGGTTAATGAAAAGTATGAGTTAGGGCATGAGATACTTATTTGACAAAAAAAAGTACAAGAAAGGTTACAGTAAAATGAGCAAAATATGAGAAAGCTGATACAGTAAGGGGGCCGCCTAGTGTAACCTTTGTGTTCAAGTACAAGAAGAAAAGGCTTGTCTAAATGGTTCTTATGTGATTCTTATTCACTCATTTGTTCTTTTTCCAGTCAAGATAATTTAGCTGGAATATTACAGACATCTTATACTTATATATTGGTGACCACATGTATGCACAACACAATTACTCTGACACCCATGAAATTGATATTACAGTATGCATTTGTGCCTATAATGCTTACACAAACACAAGGCTAGTCTTAAAATGAATGCACTCATCAGAAATTACCTAATGTTTAAATCCCGTTTTTATGTTTAACATATTTCCAAGAATTTCTGATGATGGTGTTTTTAATTTTCCCTGTCAATATCTATATTTAAATAGATTGTCCAGGCTTTTAATGCTGATGACCTATCCTCAGGATAGTTTATCAATATCAGATCAGCAGGGGTCTGACACCCCCACTGATCAGCTGTATGCTGCTTTGCCATACTGCAAGCGCCGTCTTCTCATACAGCTGATCGGCGGGGATGACGGGTGTCGGACCTCTGCTGTTCTGATGTTGATGACCTATTCTGAGGATAGGCTATCAATATTAAAAGCCCGGACAACCCCTTTAAACAAAAAACATAAAATCCAGCAATTTTCGCACTGGCTACTAAGCCTATTAATAGGCGCCACTTCTTGGTTTGTACAGATCACATTACTCCAGTTACCTGCTTAGGTTAGTTTCCCATCTATGGCAGGATGTTCTGCCAGAGAACATTCTGCCCGAGTTATCCAGATACGGCATTGCTGAATAGTGCAACCTCCCCTGCCCCCATTAATTGTAATGGGATCCGGCGAAGATCCAGGCACTCCCCGTAAGATACAGTATGCCAAGATTTGAATGAACAAAAAATGCTTCACTCAACGGTTTTTGTCAGGCAGATTCCCGACATTCTCTGTCGAAACAGCCTGCTGAAGAGTTGTGCTAAGTTTATCTATTCTTTCCTTGTGCAATGACCTCTGCACAGGTCACAGACCTTGCCTGGAAACCTCTTCTTTCTCCACTGTATTCACTAAGGAAAATGAACTGTCAGATAAAATGCAGAGTGTCAAAGTAAACTACCTATTAAAAGTGGCCTGTCTGACCCAGGAATAAGTGCAACAGTGTCTTAAAAAGATGACAAGCACCCTATATCCTAAGAGAATGAAACAATGTGATAGACAGATTCTTATTTCTGATATTTTAGGACTCTATAGTGGGGGATGGGGCCGGGGCCTACACGAAATGGCAGCTTAAGCCAGAGTTCTGCAGTCACAACTCCTCAAAGCGCCAGCTTACTTTAGCCTGACAGACCTATTATGGTGAAAATTGGGAATACCAAGTCTGGGGAGACCACCTGTCTCTCCAAAACTACCTCTCTAGGTGGAGATATGGACAAATTAATTTAAAAAGCTGTGGCTTTATTTGTGGCACGTAAGCCCAAGATGGCGCCGGCAGCCCCTAACAAGGCCTGTGAGCGCACAACTGAACCTACCTCAATGATCTTCACAAGGCGGTGGAAAACCAGGAAAATAGATGGTGCCGGAACAACTTGCACTTCAGGAGAATCCTTGAATGGGGTACCCCAGGGATATACCAATGGCGATCTTCTCTATTTGTACTTCAGTACTGGGCCCAGACTATCCATCTGAAATTGTTCTGAAAAGGGATCACACAGCCCTACGCCCTCATCCCAAACCATCAGAACCACAGAGGGACATTATCTGCAGGTTCCTTAATTTCCAAGACAAAGCAGCAATTGTTGCCTCAGCCAGGGCCGCTGCAGATGTGGCATAAGAAGGTAGCCGCATATCCATATATCATGATCTCACCCCAACGACCTTCAGGAAGCGCATTAACCAACTGGATAAGGGTACCTTACAGATGGACGTTTCCATTCAGCCTTTTTTTCTTTCTTTCACACACACTTTTTTTCAGCGCACACACGCCGCTTCAACACCTCTGCATATGCAGACCTCGATCTACAAATAAATCCCTGCTGGGTACTCCAGACATAAAATCATGTATCCACAACCTGCTAGAAGAATATTTTGATATCAACAATCAGCCGATTACTAACCTCCAAACTAACTCTGTGGGAAATTCTGAAAGATTATATTCGTATATTAGTATAGGGCCGCATATTAAAAAAGAGAGAAATAACCCCATTGACCTACTCCATCTGAAAACAAAATCTTTAGAAGCCCTAGATAAGACATCTCTGTTAGAATCTCATTTGGGAGAGTTGTCCAACCTGAGGGCTGAACTTAAGTCTCTCTTGAATGTAACCTCAGCAAGTACCGTACTTTCAGCAACCTCAGCAAAAGTTCTTTGCACACAGGGATAAAGCCCCAAAGTTTATGATGCAGAGGGTGAAACATAAGAGCCTATCCAACTTCAGTATCTTTACCAGCTGCAATCGCCCTCGGGGTTGGGGGGGGGGGGACAGGATGGTTTACATATCTAGAGATATAGCTGTTCAGAGGAGGCAACTAAAGGAATAACTGGAATGTGTGGACTATAGTACCCAGAAAGATTATCAAAATTAGGGTTATTTTGTTTATAAAAACAATGACTGAGGAAAGATCTAATAACTATGTATAAATTTATCAGGGTCCAGTACAGAGATCTCTCCCATGATCTATTTTTTCCCAGGACTGTGAAAAGGGGATATTCTCTGCATCTAGAGGAGATAAGGTACTTGTATCTACATAAACATAAGAGGGGATTCTTTACTGTAAGAGCAGTGAGACTATGCTAGAAGAGGTGGTGATGGTTAACTCACTAAAAGAGTTCAAAAGGGGCTTGGATGTATTTCAGGAGTGTAATAATAATTAGTGTTGGGCGCGAATATTCGATTTGCAAATATTAATCGCGAATTTCGGCACTTCGAGAATTTGCGAATATTTAGAATATAGTGATATATATTCGTAATTTCGAATATTCTAGATTTCTTTTTTATTCAGTAACCTCCCTCCTTGCTTGTGGGCCAATGAGAAGTCCGCAATTTATTTGTCTGAGCTTAGCAACATCCCTAGCAACCAATAGGAAAGTTGCCTACCCCTTTAGTATATAAGTACCTCCCCAGCAGCCATTGTATGCAGTATTTTGCAGACCTGAGAGAGACAGCAGTGTTATTGCTGTGCTTTCTGCTTGTGTCATGACATTAGATAGGTAGTTAGTTAGATAGCTTATATATATATATGATATAGTAAGTGGGAGATAGTCAGTGTAGGTTACATAGTGATATAGTGTAGCTGCTGTCTATACATACATTCTACATACATAGTGCTGTATGTATGTGTGTATTCTACATACATACATACATAGTGCTGTGATGTCACAAGTTCACAACAATACTCAGTGCACCAATCACTAATATGTAGTCAGACCTGTTAAAATGTGAAGTTGCACGTATTGTTCCAAAATATTATCATCATTAGTGCCGATTTCGCAATCACGAATATATTGGAGCACTCTATCCGCATATAAAGCTATTGTAATGTTCTGCCGTGCCTACCATTTTCTCCAGCCTCAGAAAACTTCTAGCAGCTTGAAAAATATAGCTATAGTGACCCACACCTGTATTTCGCATGCATTACGCGAATATTACATTGCCGATTTTTCAAGAAAGTAATCTCGAATTCGCGAATATATGACAAATATTCTACCAAATAGTCGTTAAATATCGCAAATTTAAACATTGCCCCATGCAGCTCATCACTAATAATAATAGAAGTTATAGTTATTAGATTTCTGAAGAAGGTTCATTGATCCAGGAAGTTATTCTGATTGCCTGATTGGAGTAGGGAAGGAATTTTCCCCCTAAAATGGGGAAATTTGGCCTTCACCTAATGTTTTATTTTTTTTGTCTTCAACTTGCAGGATAACAGACCGAACTGCATGGACATATGTCTTATTTCAGCCTTACAAACTATGTAAATATAAGGCGGATTAGATAGTTCATGCCACAGTTGTCCCTACTGACAAATTTTGTAATCTCCTCAAAGGGCTTAACCACCTGAAACCTTCCTGTGGTGGTCTGGTGTATGACAAAACAATTTACCTCTGGGACCAACATCTATCTCTGAAACGGGGCTCTCAAAGTTGATGAGAGTGCACCACTAGAGTTGAGCGAACACCTGAAAGTTTGGGTTCGCCAGGTTCGGCGAACTTCGTTGCAAAGTTCGAGTTCGGGAACCGAACTTGACTCAAACTTGACCCCGAACCCCATTAACATCAATGGGGACACGAACTTTAGGGCACTAAAATGGCTCTAAAAGAGTCATGAAAAAAGGCTAGAGAGCTGCAAAAGGGAGCAAAATGTGGATAAGAGCATGACAAGTGCCCTGCAAACAAATGTTGATAGAACAATGATTTAAAATAAAATAAATAAATATTAAAAATAATAATCTTGAACTAGGAGGTCCACATGGAGTAGGAGGTTGAGGAGGCGGTGGACGTGGCGGTGTAGGCGGATGTGGCGGTGGAGGAGGAGGAGGAGGTAGCCACCACTATTTTTTTTATTTATTTGGGTAGACCAAAAAACATAGTGGAATATATAAATAAAACAAAGAGAAAGTGCGCTGGAGTATAAAAATGGCTGTGTGAGGCCGGTATACATGTCTATTCTGCACAAGGTATGGACAAGTCCTGTGGGATCCATGCCTGGTTAATTTTAATGAACGTGAGCTTATCCACATTGGCTGTGGACAGATGGCTGCGCTTGTCTGTGATAACGCCCCCTGCCGTACTAAACACACGTTCAGACAATACACTGGCTGCAGGGCAGACCAGCACCTCCAAGGCGTAAAGGGCAAGCTCAGGCCATGTGCCCAATTTGGAGACCCAGAAGTTGAATGGGGCAGACCCATCAGTCAGTACGTGTAGGCGTGTGCACATATACTGCTCCACCATGTTGCTGAAATGCTGCCTCCTGCTAAGAGGTTGCATATCAAGCTGGTGGTGTTGGTTGTTGTGGCGTAGTGACAAAGCTTTTCCACATTTCGGCCATGCTAACCCTGCCTTCTGAGGTGCTGGCGGTGCCCCGGCTGGGTTGACAACCTCTTCCTCCTCCTCTGCCTTCGCCTTGTGCTTCCACTGAGCCCCCACTGTCAGGTGGGAATGCAATCAGCAGCGCGTCTACCAATGTGTGCTTGTACTCGCGCATCTTCCGATCACGCTACAGTGAGGGAATTAAGGATGGCACATTGTCCTTGTAATGGGGATCCAGCAGGGTGGCCATCCAGAAATCAGCACAAGTTAGAATGTGGGCAACTCGGTGGTCGTTGCGCAGGCACTGCAACATGTAGTTGCTCATGTGTGCCAGGCTGCCCAGAGGCAACGACAAGCTGTCCTCTGTGGGAGGTGTATCGTCTGTGTCCTCGGTATCCCACCAGCCATGCTGCAGTGATCTGAGCTGCTTTGGGTGCCACCCTGCTGTGAACATGGTTTCTCTACATCCTCCCCCTCCTTATCAGCCTCCTCATCCTCCAGAACTGTGCCCTAGCTGGACAATTGTGTACCTGGCCTATGTTGGTGCAGGAACCTACCCTCTTAGCCACTTGTGAATGACTGGCCTGATAACCGTGGAAATGATCTCTCCTCCTCCTATGCCACATCCTCTTCCATCATCCACCAAAGCTTTTTTTTAAGGAGACATAGAAGTGGGATAGCATCATCGGCACTGGCCATGTTGGTGGAGTAGTCGAAACACCGCAACAAGGCACACAGGTCTTGCTTGGAGGCCCAATCAGTGGCGGTGAAGTGGTGCTGTTCCGCAGATCAACTCACCCATGCGTGGTGCAGCTGAAACTCCACTATCGCCTGTTCCTGCTCGCATAGTCTCTCCAGTATGTGCAAGGTGAAGGTCCACCTTGTGGACATGTCGCATATGAGTCGGTGAGAGGGAAGGCCGAAGTTACGCTGCAGCGCAGACAGGCGAGCTGCAGCAGGGTGAGAACGCCGAAAGCGCGCACAGACTGCTCGCACTTTCTGCAGCAGCTCTGACATATCGGGATAGTTTTTCAGGAATTTCTGCACCACCAAATTCAGTACATGCGCCAGGCAAGGGATGTGCGTCAAAGCTGGTGATATATTAAAATTATACAATTTTATTACCACACATGATTAAAATAGTTAAATGTAAAAATTCATAAATATATGAAAAAACATAAATATAAAAAAATTTGTGAATATTTAAAAACTTCATGCATGAATCCGGCATATGCCACATGCGTAATAATTCGCCTGTTTAGTAGTTAATAACCCTATACACTGATTAGTCCAATGAAAGATGTCGGAGGCAGCATGTCCGGTTGAAATCCCTTTATTTGGGGACTGCTCACATGAAAAACGTGAATACAAAAAGGTTGCTACGTTTCGGCTATCACATAGCCTTTGTCAAGCATAATGTGATCAATACATATTCGTGTTTATAAAGTGAAGACTCCACCTTTACATAAAAATGTGTCCAATCATTGAACACCGCTGCTAATTAATCATGCAATAGATTATCCCATCTCCTCCAACCAGTGTACAGCAACCCAGCTGATATACATCAAGCTTATCATCTATAACAATTTCCGCTCTCACCTGGTGATAAAAGACGCAGACAGTGCCATGATGCATGTTCGCCAGTGCGTCCCCTCGCCTTCAGTGCGCATGTCAAAGGAGGAGGGAATAGGTGCTCACATGACCACTTCGATCACATGACTTCTAATAGCGACGCGTCCTGTATCCAGTGGGAGTGACAGAAAAAGTGTTTCATCACGTGACAAGTCACATGATCGCGGTCCAACATGTCCTTGCGATCATACAAGAAACTCAATTTTCCTAGTCACAAAAAGTAGTGCATTGTCGTTAGAGACATACAGCGAAACGTGCACAGTTTCCCAGCATTATATACATGATTAGGAGACAGCCCACTGTTACTGAGGGCATGTAACACACCTTAGACCCAAGCAGGCTGGTTTCTCAGAGCATGCATCATGAAACTGTACCACAGATAATGTGACTATAGTGCTCACCATACATTAATAATCTATATAAAATTTAAAAGCAAATATATATATATATATATATATATATATATCTATATGTAATCACATAACTGAGTACAATTCAGCAGAATATATCCCGGATCAGTCATATAGATCCCACACTGAATTCAATGTTCATCCCATACGGTTGAAGTGCCTTTAATTCAAATATACATTTGAGTTCTTTTTTGCGTAGGAGTCGATTTCTATCGCCCCCACGTCTCATATTGCCCACTGCGTCAATGATGCGGAAACACAGTTGGTTGACCGAGTGCCCACGCTCCACAAAGTGCTTAGCTACTGGTTTCTCAACCAGACCCCTCCTTGTGTTGCTCTTGTGGGAATTAATCCGTTCACGTGCCTCCATGGTAGTCTCACCTTTATAGATGAGTCCACAGGGGCACATGATCATATAGATGACATCATGTGATCTACATGTAAAGAATTCCTTTATTTTATACGCTTTGCCACTGTAGGGATGGAAAAAGGCATCACCCTTGGTCATATTGCCACAATTGCAGCAACCAAGGCAAGGGTAGCAACCCATCTTTCTTGGTGCCAGATACGTTTGTCCATCCCCCTGAGGCTCCGTGACATCCTTATCAATGATGCCTTTCTCAAGGGCTTCACTAATGATATTCTCCAGAATACGCATAATGTCCCATTCGGGGTCATTCTGTAACTTTGTATACACCTCCCGGTCACCCAGTTGTCTGTGTACCTCCTGATTATAGCTCACTGTGTCCATCACCACCACCGCCCCTCCCTTGTCTGCCGGCTTGACAGTAAGGAACTTATTGCGCTCCAATTGTGCCAAGCCAATGCCTCCCTCTCTCCCCTGGTCAGATTCGACATGGTACAGATCGTATTGTGTTCTCTCAATAACTCAATTTGCTGTGCCACAATATTTATATAGGCCTCCACAACATGATTGTGATCATCAATATCTTCAGTGAAGCCCTTGAGAAAGGCATCATTGATAAGGATGTCAGTGATTTTCTCAAAATATCGCAACCGGTCACTCCCCTTTAATATGTACTTCCCAAGATTCATAAAAGTCTCATTGACCCTCCAGGCCGACCTATTGTGTTGGGCCGGGGTTTGGTATTCAGCAACATTGCTGTGTTCCTGGATAGGGTTTTATGTGTCCATGCCACCAGCGCTCCTTCCTATATTAGAGATACAAGCCATTTTTTATTAAAACTCAGGGATCTGAGTCTGCCTGCCCAATCTCTTCTTGTCAGTTTCGACGTGGTCTCATTATATACATCTATCAAACATGCATTTGGATCGAATGTCGTAGATGTGGCCCTGGCCAGCACCGGGCTCTCCCTGGGGGGCCGTGGATTTGTCCTGCAACTCCTGGAGGTGGTCCTGAAGCAAAATTATTTCCGCTTTGGGGACACCTTCTACCAGCAGCAGGGTGTTCGAACGTGGCACCCCCGTATGCTAATATGTTCATGGCGGAGGTGGAGGACAGATTCATATATGTGTCACCCTTGTTTGGGGGAGCCTGGTGTTGGTGGCGCTACATCGACGACATTTTTGTGATTTGGAGTGGTTCGCTTGATGAATTCCATCTATTCCATCAATATCTGAATAATATGGTCTCTGGCTTAGAATTTACTATCACGGTATCTCCCACTGAATTGCAATTTTTAGACGTGATGGTACACATCAAGGAAGGTACTATTATGACAGACATTTATCATAAGCCCACTGGTAGGAACAATCTATTGAGATATGACAGCAACCATCCACGCCGGATGGCTGAGTCCCTCCCATGGAGTCAACTGTTAAGGGTGAGAAGAGTAGTATCGGGTGAGGAACAATTGGAAAACAGAGTAGACAAGATGGGGAGAAAATTCCTTAATAGGGGTTACCCACACAAATTAGTGGAAAGAACCAAACAAAAAGTGTCATTGGTTGACCATGAATCTACGCTCCAAGGTAGAAAAAACAAGAGAGAAAATAAACAGATTCCTTTTGTCTCCACGTATGGTGCTCTTAGTGGCAAATAATGATGTCGCGAACATAAAATTTTCAGTTCGCGAACAGCGAACGCGAACTTCCGCAAATGTTCGCGAACGGGCGAACCGGGCGAACCGCCATAGACTTCAATTGGCAGGCGAATTTTAAAACCCACAGGGACTCTTTCTGGCCACAATAGTGATGAGAAAGTTGTTTCAAGGGGTCTAACACCTGGACTGTGGCATGCCGGAGGGGGATCTATGGCAAAACTCCCATGGAAAATTACGTAGTGGACGCAGAGTCGGGTTTTAATCCATAAAGGGCATAAATCAACTAACATTCCTAAATTGTTTGGAATAACGTGCTTTAAAACATCCAGTGTGTGTATACGATCAGGTATGATGTTGTATCGATCAGGTAGTGTAAGGGTTACGCCCGCTTCACTGACATTGACAGACCAAACTCCCCTTTTAATGCACCGCAAACAGTTCATTTGCACAACCGCAAACTCCCCATTTGCACAAGGTTGGATACCAAGCTAGCCACGTCCCGGTGATGTCATTGAAGGTTTCTTCCTCCACCCAGCCACGTACAACACCAAGGGTCCCCAAAAGATGAATTGAATTGATTTTTCGAACGGTGAGATGGTTAAAAAACGCTGGCTCCCTCCACTCTGTTTTAAACCACGGTGACTGCGTCTGCGCCGTGCAATTTACTGTCACACCCGATATGAGTGGTATTTTCTGTAGTACTATTCTCATCAGTTTAATCCCTCTAACGTCCCCAATCTGGGGGCCATTTATTGAATAGATTTTTCGAGCGGGGAGATGGTTAAAAAACGCTGGCTCCCTCCACTCTGTTTTAAACCACGGTGACTGCGTCTGCGCCGTGCAATTTACTGTCACACCCGATATGAGTGGTATTTTCTGTAGTACTATTCTCATCAGTTTAATCCCTCTAACGTCCCCGACTCCCCAATCTGAGGGCCATTTATTAAATAGATTTTTTGAACGGGAGATGGTTAAAAAACGCTGGCTCCCTCCACTGATATGAGTGGTATTTTCTGTAGTATTATTCTCATCAGTTTAATCCCTGTTACGTCCCATATCAGGGATTGCCTTTTGTGAAAAAAATTTAGGCCGGGTACCTTCGACTGCCTTCACAGTGACAGACCAAACTCTCATACACTAAACTGAATTGATTTCAGGAACCGGGAGATGGAAAAAGCAGCTTAGTCGGTCCTCTTACTCCCAAATTGGGGCACTGCGCGTGCACAGAGCAATGTGCTGTGACACCCTATATGAGTGGTGTCTTAACTAGTACTATTGCTATCAGTTTAATCCCTGTTACGGACCCTATCCGGTCGAATTGATTAACCATTGTCGAATCCCCATTGACATCCCCCTTATAAGCTGTGTAAAGCATATTTTTAGTTTGGTTTTGAACTGCTGCATCCTTTCCGACTTTCGGTAATTTGGTAACATTTCTGCCACTTTCTGCTTATACCGGGGTCTAGTAGCGTGGCCACCCGATCGCTTTTGGTCTGACCATAATGAAGCAACGGCCTTATCATCTGGGGTGTGGCAACATTGCCAACACACTTATAGAGGTGATGATGATTGCTTCATTGTGATACGCAAGCCCCTTCACCACAACAAGGTAACGATCACGAAGGGGAATTGACACTTGTATGTGCCTTTTTTTTTGGTTTGTTTTTGCAGCCACAGTGCTGCACCATAGGACAGAAAAATTAGGCATGTACACATGCCTGAAAAATAATGGCACTGTTGCAGCCGCTATTGTAGCAGCGGCCGGAAAAATTTATGTTTTCCAGGCAGAAAAGTGACTAAAACATTGCGGCTTGAACCCTAGTTGGTGGTGGAGAATTCCACGAAAGTCATCCGGTATGCAGACATTAAATACAGCAGCGTGGGGACCATTTTGAGGCCATGGCATGTAATCAGGCCTTTTGTTAGTCAAACGTATCCCCACTGTCAGTCCCTTCGGGATCCATGCCTCATTCATCTTTATGAAGGTGAGGTAATCAACACTTTTTGACCGAGGCGACTTCTCTTGTCAGTGACAATGCCTCCTGCTGCACTGAAGGTCCTTTCTGACAGGACACTTGAAGCAGGGCAGGCCAGAAGTTCTATCGCAAACTGGGATAGCTCAGGCCACAGGTCAAGCCTGCACACCCAGTAGTGAAGGGGTTCATTGCTCCTCAGAGTGTCGATATCTGCTGTTAAGGCGAGGTAGTCTGCTACCTGTCGGTCGAGTCGTTCTCTAAGGCTGGATCCCGAAGGGCTGTGGCGATGAGTAGGACTGAAAAAGCTCCGCATGTCCTCCATCAACAACACATCTGTAAATCGTCCAGTCCTTGCCGCCATGGTAGGAGGAGGATTACACTCACCTCTTCCCCTGTTAGATTCCCGTTGTGCTGTGACATCCCCCTTATAAGCTGTGTAAAGCATATTTTTTAGTTTGGTTTTGAACTGCTGCATCCTTTCCGACTTTCGGTAATTTGGTAACATTTCTGCCACTTTCTGCTTATACCGGGGTCTAGTAGCGTGGCCACCCAGTACAGATCGTTCTCCTTTATCCTTTTTATACGTGGGTCCCTCAACAGACATGACAGCATGAAAGACCCCATTTGAACAAGGTTGGATGCAGAGCTACTCATTTCCCGTTCCTCGTCCTCACTGATGTCATTGACGGTCTGTTCTTCCCCCAGCCACGTACAACACCATGGGTCCCAGATAGGTGACAACAACAGGCACCCTGGGGTGCCTGCTGTGGTTGGTCTTCCTCCTCCTCAAAGCCGCCACATTCCTCCTCTGACTCCTCTTCCTCATACTCCTCTTCCAGCGTTGCTGCAGGTCCGACAAGCGATGATGACAAGGCTGTTTCTGGTGGTGATGGTGACCACAACTCTTCCTCTTCATCTTCACGCTCATCTACAGCCTGATCCAGAACTCTTCGCAGGGCACGCTCCAGGAAGAAAACAAATGGGATGAGGTCGCTGATGGTGCCTTCGGTGCGACTGACTAGGTTTGTCACCTCCTCAAAAGGACGCATAAGCCTACAGGCATTGCGCATGAGTGTCCAGTAACGTGGCAAAAAGATTCCCAGCTCCGCAGAGGCTGTCCTAGCACCCCGGTCATACAAATACTCGTTGACGGCTTTTTCTTGTTGGAGCAGGCGGTCGAACATTAGGAGTGTTGAATTCCAACGTGTCGAGCTGTCGCATATCAAGCGCCTCACTGGCATGTTGTTTCGCCGCTGAATATCGTAAAAGTGCGCCATGGCCGTGTAGGAACGCCTGAAATGGCCACACACCTTCCTGGCCTGCTTGAGGACGTCCTGTAAGCCTGGGTACTTAGACACAAAACGTTGTACGATGAGATTCAACACATGTGCCATGCACGGCACATGTGACAACTTGCCCAAATTTAATGCCGCCAACAGATTGCTTCCATTGTCACACACCACTTTGCCGATCTCCAGTTGGTGCGGGGTCAGCCACTGATCCACCTGTGCGTTCAGGGCGGACAGGAGTGCTGGTCCTGTGTGGCTCTCTGCTTTCAGGCAAGTCAACCCCAAGATAGCGTGACACTGTCGTATCCGGGATGTGGAATAGCCCCTGGGGAGCTGGGGGAATCAGTTGATGTGCAGCCAGACGCCGCAGCAGAAGAGGACTCAGCCGAGGAGGATATTGAAGAGGAGCCTCCCTCTCTCCCTGGTCAGATTCGACATGGTACAGATCGTATTGTGTCTCTCTCAATAACTCAATTTGCTGTGCCACAATATTTATATAGGCACTCCACAACATGATTGTGATCATCAATATCTTCAGTGAAGGCCCTTGAGAAAGGCATCATTGATAAGGATGTCAGTGATTTTCTCAAAAATATCATAACCGGTCACTCCCCTTTATATGTACTTCCCAAGATTCATAAAAGTCTCATTGACCTCCAGGCCGACCTATTGTGTTGGGCCGGGGTTTGGTATTCAGCAACATTGCTGTGTTCCTGGATAGGGTTTTATGTGTCCATGCCACAGCGCTCCTTCCTATATTAGAGATACAAGCCATTTTTTATTAAAACTCAGGGATCTGAGTCTGCCTGCCCAATCTCTTCTTGTCAGTTTCGACGTGGTCTCATTATATACATCTATCAAACATGTATTTGGATTGAATGTCGTAGATGTGGCCCTGGCCAGCACCGGGCTCTCCCTGGGGGCCGTGGATTTGTCCTGCAACTCCTGGAGTGGTCCTGAAGCAAAAATTATTTCCGCTTTGGGGACAACATCTACCAGCAGCAGGGTGTTCGAGCGTGGCACCCCGTATGCTAATATGTTCATGGCGGAGGTGGAGGACAGATTCATATATGTGTCACCCTTGTTTGGGGAGCCTGGTGTTGGTGGCGCTTCACATCGGCGACATTTTTGTGATTTGGAGTGGTTCAGCTTGATGAATTCCATCTATTCCATCAATATCTGAATAATATGGTCTCTGGCTTAGAATTTACTATCACGGTATCTCCCACTGAATTGCAATTTTTAGACGTGATGTGTTCACATCAAGGAAGGTACTATTATGACAGACATTTATCATAAGCCCACTGGTAGAACAATCTATTGAGATATGACAGCAACCATCCACGCCGGATGGCTGAGTCCCTCCCATGGAGTCAACTGTTAAGGGTGAGAAGAGTAGTATCGGGTGAGGAACAATTGGAAAACAGAGTAGACAAGATGGGAGAAAATTCCTTAATAGGGTTACCCACACAAATTAGTGGAAAAGAACCAAACAAAAAGTGTCATTGGTTGACCATGAATCTACGCTCCAAGGTAGAAAAAACAAGAGAGAAAATAAACAGATTCCTTTTGTCTCCACGTATGGTGCTCTTAGTGGCAAATAATGATGTCGCGAACATAAAATTTTCAGTTCGCGAACAGCGAACGCGAACTTCCGCAAATGTTCGCGAACGGGCGAACCGGGCGAACCGCCATAGACTTCAATTGGCAGGCGAATTTTAAAACCCACAGGGACTCTTTCTGGCCACAATAGTGATGAGAAAGTTGTTTCAAGGGGTCTAACACCTGGACTGTGGCATGCCGGAGGGGAATCTATGGCAAAACTCCCATGGAAAATTACGTAGTGGACGCAGAGTCGGGTTTTAATCCATAAAGGGCATAAATCAACTAACATTCCTAAATTGTTTGGAATAACGTGCTTTAAAACATCCAGTGTGTGTATACGATCAGGTATGATGTTGTATCGATCAGGTAGTGTAAGGGTTACGCCCGCTTCACTGACATTGACAGACCAAACTCCCTTTTAATGCACCGCAAACAGTTCATTTGCACAACCGCAAACTCCCCATTTGCACAAGGTTGGATACTAAGCTAGCCACGTCCCGGTGATGTCATTGAAGGTTTCTTCCTCCACCCAGCCACGTACAACACCAAGGGTCCCCAAAAGATGAATTGAATTGATTTTTCGAACGGTGAGATGGTTAAAAAACGCTGGCTCCCTCCACTCTGTTTTAAACCACGGTGACTGCGTCTGCGCCGTGCAATTTACTGTCACACCCGATATGAGTGGTATTTTCTGTAGTACTATTCTCATCAGTTTAATCCTCTAACGTCCCCAATCTGGGGGCCATTTATTGAATAGATTTTTCGAACGGGGAGATGGTTAAAAACGCTGGCTCCCTCCACTCTGTTTTAAACCACGGTGACTGCGTCTGCGCCGTGCAATTTACTGTCACACCCGATATGAGTGGTATTTTCTGTAGTACTATTCTCATCAGTTTAATCCTCTAACGTCCCCAATCTGGGGGCCATTTATTGAATAGATTTTTCGAACGGGAGATGGTTAAAAAACGCTGGCTCCCTCCACTCTGTTTTAAACCACGGTGACTGCGCCTGCGCCGTGCAATTTACTGTCACACCCGATATGAGTGGTATTTTCTGTAGTACTATTCTCATCAGTTTAATCCCTCTAACGTCCCCGACTCCCCAATCTGGGGGCCATTTATTAAATAGATTTTTTGAACGGGAGATGGTTAAAAAAACGCTGGCTCCCTCCACTGATATGAGTGGTATTTTCTGTAGTATTATTCTCATCAGTTTAATCCCTGTTACGTCCCATATCAGGGATTGCCTTTGTGAAAAAAATTTAGGCCGGGTACCTTCGACTGCCTTCACAGTGACAGACCAAACTCTCATACACTAAACTGAATTGATTTCAGGAACCGGGAGATGGAAAAAGCAGCTTGGTCGGTCCTCTTACTCCCAAATTGGGGCACTGCGCGTGCACAGAGCAATGTGCTGTGACACCCTATATGAGTGGTGTCTTAACTAGTACTATTGCTATCAGTTTAATCCCTGTTACGGACCCTATCCGGTCGAATTGATTAACCATTGTCGAATCCCCCATTGACATCCCCTTATAAGCTGTGTAAAGCATATTTTTTAGTTTGGTTTTGAACTGCTGCATCCTTTCCGACTTTCGGTAATTTGGTAACATTTCTGCCACTTTCTGCTTATACCGGGGTCTAGTAGCGTGGCCACCCGATCGCTTTTGGTCTGACCATAATGAAGCAACGGCCTTATCATCTGGGGTGTGGCAACATTGCCAACACACTTATAGAGGTGATGATGATTGCTTCATTGTGATACGCAAGCCCCTTCACCACAACAAGGTAACGATCACGAAGGGGAATTGACACTTGTATGTGCCTTTTTTTTGGTTTGTTTTTGCAGCCACAGTGCTGCACCATAGGACAGAAAAATTAGGCATGTACACATGCCTGAAAAATAATGGCACTGTTGCAGCCGCTATTGTAGCAGCGGCCGGAAAAATTTATGTTTTCCAGGCAGAAAAGTGACTAAAACATTGCGGCTTGAACCCTAGTTGGTGGTGGAGAATTCACGTAAAGTCATCCGGTATGCAGACATTAAATACAGCAGCGTGGGGACCATTTTGAGGCCATGGCATGTAATCAGGCCTTTTGTTAGTCAAACGTATCCCCACTGTCAGTCCCTTCGGGATCCATGCCTCATTCATCTTTATGAAGGTGAGGTAATCAACACTTTTTTGACCGAGGCGACTTCTCTTGTCAGTGACAATGCCTCCTGCTGCACTGAAGGTCCTTTCTGACAGGACACTTGAAGCAGGGCAGGCCAGAAGTTCTATCGCAAACTGGGATAGCTCAGGCCACAGGTCAAGCCTGCACACCCAGTAGTGAAGGGGTTCATTGCTCCTCAGAGTGTCGATATCTGCTGTTAAGGCGAGGTAGTCTGCTACCTGTCGGTCGAGTCGTTCTCTAAGGCTGGATCCCGAAGGGCTGTGGCGATGAGTAGGACTGAAAAAGCTCCGCATGTCCTCCATCAACAACACATCTGTAAATCGTCCAGTCCTTGCCGCCGTGGTAGGAGGAGGATTACACTCACCTCTTCCCCTGTTAGATTCCCGTTGTGCTGTGACATCCCCCTTATAAGCTGTGTAAAGCATATTTTTTAGTTTGGTTTTGAACTGCTGCATCCTTTCCGACTTTCGGTAATTTGGTAACATTTCTGCCACTTTCTGCTTATACCGGGGTCTAGTAGCGTGGCCACCCAGTACAGATCGTTCTCCTTTATCCTTTTTATACGTGGGTCCCTCAACAGACATGACAGCATGAAAGACCCCATTTGAACAAGGTTGGATGCAGAGCTACTCATTTCCCGTTCCTCGTCCTCACTGATGTCATTGACGGTCTGTTCTTCCCCCAGCCACGTACAACACCATGGGTCCCAGATAGGTGACAACAACGAGCACCCTGGGGTGCCTGCTGTGGTTGGTCTTCCTCCTCCTCAAAGCCGCCACATTCCTCCTCTGACTCCTCTTCCTCATACTCCTCTTCCAGCGTTGCTGCAGGTCCGGCAAGCGATGATGACAAGGCTGTTTCTGGTGGTGATGGTGACCACAACTCTTCCTCTTCCTCTTCACGCTCATCTACAGCCTGATCCAGAACTCTTCGCAGGGCACGCCCAGGAAGAAAACAAATGGGATGAGGTCGCTGATGGTGCCTTCGGTGCGACTGACTAGGTTTGTCACCTCCTCAAAAGGACGCATAAGCCTACAGGCATTGCGCATGAGTGTCCAGTAACGTGGCAAAAGATTCCCAGCTCCGCAGAGGCTGTCCTAGCACCCCGGTCATACAAATACTCGTTGACGGCTTTTTCTTGTTGGAGCAGGCGGTCGAACATTAGGAGTGTTGAATTCCAACGTGTCGGGCTGTCGCATATCAAGCGCCTCACTGGCATGTTGTTTCGCCGCTGAATATCGGAAAAGTGCGCCATGGCCGTGTAGGAACGCCTGAAATGGCCACACACCTTCCTGGCCTGCTTGAGGACGTCCTGTAAGCCTGGGTACTTAGACACAAAACGTTGTACGATGAGATTCAACACATGTGCCATGCACGGCACATGTGACAACTTGCCCAAATTTAATGCCGCCAACAGATTGCTTCCATTGTCACACACCACTTTGCCGATCTCCAGTTGGTGCGGGGTCAGCCACTGATCCACCTGTGCGTTCAGGGCGGACAGGAGTGCTGGTCCTGTGTGGCTCTCTGCTTTCAGGCAAGTCAACCCCAAGATAGCGTGACACTGTCGTATCCGGGATGTGGAATAGCCCCTGGGGAGCTGGGGGAATCAGTTGATGTGCAGCCAGACGCCGCAGCAGAAGAGGACTCAGCCGAGGAGGATATTGAAGAGGATGGAGTAGGAGTAGAGGAGGTGGCAGTAGGTCTGCCTGCAAGTCGTGGTGGTGTCACCAACTCCGCTGCGGAGCCACGCATTCCATGCTTGTCAGCCGTCAGCAGGTTGACCCAATGCGCAGTATACGTGATATACCTGCCCTGACCGTGCTTTGCAGACCAGGTATCAGTGGTCAGATGGACCCTTGCCCCAACACTGTATGCCAGAGATGCCATGACTTCCTTTTCAATGACATGGTAGAGGTTTGGGATTGCCTTTTTGAAAAAAAATTTCGTCCGGGTACCTTCCACTGTGGTGTCCCAATAGCGACAAATTTTTGAAGGCCTCAGACTCTACCAGCTGGTATGGTAAAAGCTGGCGGGCTAAGAGTTCCGTCAAGCCAGCTGTCAGTCGCCGGGCAAGGGGGTGACTTTGTGACATTGGCTTCTTATGCTCAAACATGTCCTTGACAGACACCTGACTGTGGGCAGATGAGCAGGAACTGCTGAAGGTGAGAGATGGAGTGGCGGGTGGTTGAGAGGGGGCAGGGAGGACAGCAGTGGTTGACGTGGCTGAAGATGCTGGACCAGGAGGAGCATGGTGGCTTTGAGTTTGTGTGCTGCTTGTACTCATGTGTTGATCCCATAGGCGTTTGTGATGTGAGATCATGTGCCTTCGCAAAGCAGTTGTACCAAGGTGGGTGTTGGACTTCCCACGACTCAGTTTCTTTTGGCACAGGTTGCAAATGGCATTGCTTTTATCAGAGGCAGACACACAAAAAAATGCCACACTGCTGAGCTTTGCAATGACGGCATTCTAGTGGTGGCAACAGCATGCGTTGACTGGCGTGCTGTCTGGCTGACCCCAGGTGCCGATACATGCTGTCTGACTGTGCCACTAACTCCTTGCGACGACCTCCCCTGCTTCCAACTCGTCTCCTCATTCTCTCTGTCTCCCCTTCAGAACTTTCCCCTCTTCTTCTCTTCGAGCAGGCACCCACGTGGCATCCGTGGACACATCGTCATCATCAACCGCTTCACTTGTATCTGACACCTCAGCAAAGGAAGCAGCAGCGGGTACAACATCATCATCATCATCATCACACTGTACGTCCATGTGTGTAATCCTGCCTGACTGAGACATATCCCCGTAATCTACATCATCTGGCACTAATGGTTGCGCATCACTAATTGCATCCAACTGATGTGTAAATAACTCCTCTGACGGATCAAGTGAAGCGGCTGTGGTGGCTGTGGTGGTAGTGGTGGTGGTGGCGACGGGCGGGTGCGTGGTAACTTGAGAGCAGGTGACCGAAGCTGAGCTGGAGGAGGATGGTGCGTCAAGGTTCTTAGCGGAAGCTGTTGAAGATTGGGTGTCCTGTCTAAGCCAGTCAACTACGTCCTCTGAATTTTTCGGGTTCAGGGTACGTGGCCTCTGAAAACTGGGCATTATTCCAGGGACAGTGGAAATCACAGCACCACGACCACGACGGCCCCTGCGGGTTGGCCTGCCTCTGCCTGTCATTTTTTTAGATAAGTGGTACTACGCGTGCTAGGTACTGTGCCACCCGGTATGAGTGGTTGGCACTGGCAGTGGGCACACTACAGTCTGTGGAAGTGGGCCTGACACACACTGGCAGCAGGCAAGCAACTGAATTTAGACTACTGTCTAAAAATTAAATGCCTTATTTATCGGCAAGCTACTGTGCCACCCGGTATCAGTGGTTGGCACTGGCAGTGGGCACACTACAGTCAGTGGAAGAGGGCCTGACACACACTGGCAGCAGGCAAGCAACTGAATTTAGACTACTGTCTAAAAATTAAATGCCTTATTTATCGGCAAGCTACTGTGCCACCCGGTATCAGTGGTTGGCACTGGCAGTGGGCACACTACAGTCAGTGGAAGCGGGCCTGACACACACTGGCAGCAGGCAAGCAACTGAATTTAGACTACTGTCTAAAAATTAAATGCCTAATTTATCGGCAAGCTACTGTGCCACCCGGTATCAGTGGTTGGCACTGGCAGTGGGCACACTACAGTCAGTGGAAGCGGGCCTGACACACACTGGCAGCAGGCAAGCAACTGAATTTAGACTACTGTCTAAAAATTAAATGCCTTATTTATCGGCAAGCTACTGTGCCACCCGGTATCAGTGGTTGGCACTGGCAGTGGGCACACTACAGTCAGTGGAAGCGGGCCTGACACACACTGGCAGCAGGCAAGCAACTGAATTTAGACTACTGTCTAAAAATTAAATGCCTTATTTATCGGCAAGCTACTGTGCCACCCGGTATCAGTGGTTGGCACTGGCAGTGGGCACACTACAGTCAGTGGAAGAGGGCCTGACACACACTGGCAGCAGGCAAGCAACTGAATTTAGACTACTGTCTAAAAATTAAATGCCTTATTTATCGGCAAGCTACTGTGCCACCCGGTATCAGTGGTTGGCACTGGCAGTGGGCACACTACAGTCAGTGGAAGCGGGCCTGACACACACTGGCAGCAGGCAAGCAACTGAATTTAGACTACTGTCTAAAAATTAAATGCCTAATTTATCGGCAAGCTACTGTGCCACCCGGTATCAGTGGTTGGCACTGGCAGTGGGCACACTACAGTCAGTGGAAGAGGGCCTGACACACACTGGCAGCAGGCAAGCAACTGAATTTAGACTACTGTCTAAAAATTAAATGCCTTATTTATCGGCAAGCTACTGTGCCACCCGGTATCAGTGGTTGGCACTGGCAGTGGGCACACTACAGTCAGTGGAAGAGGGCCTGACACACACTGGCAGCAGGCAAGCAACTGAATTTAGACTACTGTCTAAAAATTAAATGCCTAATTTATCGGCAAGCTACTGTGCCACCCGGTATCAGTGGTTGGCACTGGCAGTGGGCACACTACAGTCAGTGGAAGCGGGCCTGACACACACTGGCAGCAGGCAAGCAACTGAATTTAGACTACTGTCTAAAAATTAAATGCCTTATTTATCGGCAAGCTACTGTGCCACCCGGTATCAGTGGTTGGCACTGGCAGTGGGCACACTACAGTCAGTGGAAGAGGGCCTGACACACACTGGCAGCAGGCAAGCAACTGAATTTAGACTACTGTCTAAAAATTAAATGCCTTATTTATCGGCAAGCTACTGTGCCACCCGGTATGAGTGGTTGGCACTGGCAGTGGGCACACTACAGTCAGTGGAAGCGGGCCTGACACACACTGGCAGCAGGCAAGCAACTGAATTTAGACTACTGTCTAAAAATTAAATGCCTTATTTATCGGCAAGCTACTGTGCCACCCGGTATCAGTGGTTGGCACTGGCAGTGGGCACACTACAGTCAGTGGAAGCGGGCCTGACACACACTGGCAGCAGGCAAGCAACTGAATTTAGACTACTGTCTAAAAATTAAATGCCTTATTTATCGGCAAGCTACTGTGCCACCCGGTATCAGTGGTTGGCACTGGCAGTGGGCACACTACAGTCAGTGGAAGAGGGCCTGACACACACTGGCAGCAGGCAAGCAACTGAATTTAGACTACTGTCTAAAAATTAAATGCCTTATTTATCGGCAAGCTACTGTGCCACCCGGTATGCAGTGGTTGGCACTGGCAGTGGGCACACTACAGTCAGTGGAAGAGGGCCTGACACACACTGGCAGCAGGCAAGCAACTGAATTTAGACTACTGTCTAAAAATTAAATGCCTTATTTATCGGCAAAGCTACTGTGCCACCCGGTATCAGTGGTTGGCACTGGCAGTGGGCACACTACAGTCAGTGGAAGAGGGCCTGACACACACTGGCAGCAGGCAAGCAACTGAATTTAGACTACTGTCTAAAAATTAAATGCCTTATTTATCGGCAAGCTACTGTGCCACCCGGTATGAGTGGTTGGCACTGGCAGTGGGCACACTACAGTCAGTGGAAGCGGGCCTGACACACACTGGCAGCAGGCAAGCAACTGAATTTAGACTACTGTCTAAAAATTAAATGCCTTATTTATCGGCAAGCTACTGTGCCACCCGGTATCAGTGGTTGGCACTGGCAGTGGGCACACTACAGTCAGTGGAAGAGGGCCTGACACACACTGGCAGCAGGCAAGCAACTGAATTTAGACTACTGTCTAAAAATTAAATGCCTTATTTATCGGCAAGCTACTGTGCCACCCGGTATCAGTGGTTGGCACTGGCAGTGGGCACACTACAGTCAGTGGAAGCGGGCCTGACACACACTGGCAGCAGGCAAGCAACTGAATTTAGACTACTGTCTAAAAATTAAATGCCTAATTTATCGGCAAGCTACTGTGCCACCCGGTATCAGTGGTTGGCACTGGCAGTGGGCACACTACAGTCAGTGGAAGCGGGCCTGACACACACTGGCAGCAGGCAAGCAACTGAATTTAGACTACTGTCTAAAAATTAAATGCCTTATTTATCGGCAAGCTACTGTGCCACCCGGTATCAGTGGTTGGCATTGGCAGTGGGCACACTACAGTCAGTGGAAGAGGGCCTGACACACACTGGCAGCAGGCAAGCAACTGAATTTAGACTACTGTCTAAAAATTAAATGCCTAATTTATCGAGCAAGCTACTGTGCCACCCGGTATCAGTGGTTGGCACTGGCAGTGGGCACACTACAGTCAGTGGAAGAGGGCCTGACACACACTGGCAGCAGGCAAGCAACTGAATTTAGACTACTGTCTAAAAATTAAATGCCTTATTTATCGGCAAGCTACTGTGCCACCCGGTATCAGTGGTTGGCACTGGCAGTGGGCACACTACAGTCAGTGGAAGAGGGCCTGACACACACTGGCAGCAGGCAAGCAACTGAATTTAGACTACTGTCTAAAAATTAAATGCCTAATTTATCGGCAAGCTACTGTGCCATCCGGTATCAGTGGTTGGCACTGGCAGTGGGCACACTACAGTCAGTGGAAGAGGGCCTGACACACACTGGCAGCAGGCAAGCAACTGAATTTAGACTACTGTCTAAAAATTAAATGCCTTATTTATCGGCAAGCTACTGTGCCACCCGGTATCAGTGGTTGGCACTGGCAGTGGGCACACTACAGTCAGTGGAAGAGGGCCTGACACACACTGGCAGCAGGCAAGCAACTGAATTTAGACTACTGTCTAAAAATTAAATGCCTAATTTATCGGCAAGCTACTGTGCCATCCGGTATCAGTGGTTGGCACTGGCAGTGGGCACACTACAGTCAGTGGAAGTGGGCCTGACACACACTAGCAGCAGGCAAGCAACTGAATTTAGACTACTGTCTAAAAATTAAATGCCTTATTTATCGGCAAGCTACTGTGCCACCCGGTATGACAGTGGTTGGCACTGGCAGTGGGCACACTACAGTCAGTGGAAGAGGGCCTGACACACACTGGCAGCAGGCAAGCAGCTGAATTTAGACTACTGTCTAAAAATTAAATGCCTTATTTATCGACAAAGCTACTGTGCCACCCGGTATCAGTGGTTGGCACTGGCAGTGGGCACACTACAGTCAGTGGAAGTCAGCCTGACACACACTGGCAGGCAACTAACCTTAGATTAAAGTGTAAAAATTAAGTGCCTTTTTTAAGCAAAGTCCTGTGCCACACGGGATGACAGGGGCGGGCACTGGCAGTGGGCACACTACAGTCAGTTGAAGTCGGCCTGACACACACTAGCAGCAGGCAAGCAGCTGAAATTACACTAAAGTGTAAAAATTAAATGCCTTTTTATGCAAAGTCCTGTGCCAGCCGGTATGAGTGGTGGGCACTGGCAGTGGGCACACTACAGTCAGTGGAAGTCAGCCTGACACACACTGGCAGGCAACTAACCTTGGATTAAAGTGTAAAAATTAAGTGCCTTTTTTTAAGCAAAGTCCTGTGCCACACGGGATGACAGGGGTGGGCACTGGCAGTGGGCACACTACAGTCAGTTGAAGACGGCCTGACACACACTAGCAGCAGGCAAGCAGCTGAAATTACACTAAAGTGTAAAAATTAAATGCCTTTTTATGCAAAGTCCTGTGCCAGCCGGTATGAGTGGTGGACACTGGCAGTGGGCACACTACAGTCAGTGGAAGTCAGCCTGACACACACTGGCAGGCAACTAACCTTAGATTAAAGTGTAAAAATTAAGTGCCTTTTTTTAAGCAAAGTCCTGTGCCACACAGGATGACAGGGGTGGGCACTGGCAGTGGGCACACTACAGTCAGTTGAAGTCGGCCTGACACACACTAGCAGCAGGTGAGCAGCTGAAATTACACTAAAGTGTAAAAATTAAATGCCTTATTTATCGCAAAGTCCTGTGCCAGCCGGTATGAGTGGTGGACACTGGCAGTGGGCACACTACAGTCAGTGGAAGTCAGCCTGACACACACTGGCAGGCAACTAACCTTAGATTAAAGTGTAAAAATTAAGTGCCTTTTTTGATGCAAAGTCCTGTGCCACACGGAATGACAGGGGTGGGCACTGGCAGTGGGCACACTACAGTCTGTGGGCCTGCAGCTCCTCACACACAGGCAGGCCAGGCAACTGCAATATGTATATAAAGGAAAAAAAGCAGACTAATGTTGCAGCCCTAAAAGGGCTTTTTGGGGTGCTGTCAGGACGCTGTTTTTACAGCAGAGATCAGATGAGTCTTTCAGGACTGGAGTGGACACTGAATTCACTAGCCTAGCTATCAATTTCCCAATTAAATCAGCAGCAATTACACTCTCCCTCCTCTCACTAAGACTGCAGCTTCAGAATGAATCTAAAATGGATGCTGTTCAGGAGGTGGGAGGGTCTGGGAGGGAGGGTATGCTGCTGATTGGCTGGAATGTGTCTGCTGACTGTGAGGTACAGGGTCAAAGTTTGCTCAATGATGATGTATAGGGGGCGGACCGAACATCGCATATGTTCGCCCGGCAGAGGCGAACGCGAACAAGCTATGTTCGCCGGGAACTGTTCGCCGGCGGATAGTTCGGGCCATCTCTAGTGGCAAAATCACACAGATCATACGTAAAGAGTGGCACATTTTGCAGAAATGGTTGCCCTTGATACAGGAATTTGAGAATTTTTCAATGATGGCTTATAAGAGAGGTACCAACTTACGTGACAAACTGGTGAAAACAGAAGTCACGGGGCCTCAGGGGGATGGACAAACGTATCTGGCACCAAGAAAGATGGGTTGCTACCCTTGCCTTGGTTGCTGCAATTGTGGCAATATGACCAAGGGTGATGCCTTTTTCCATCCCTACAGTGGCAAAGCGTATAAAATAAAGGAATTCTTTACATGTAGATCACGTGATGTCATCTATATGATCACGTGCCCCTGTGGACTCATCTATATAGGTGAGACTACCATGGAGGCACGTGAACGGATTAATTCCCACAAGAGCAACACAAGGAGGGGTCTGGTTGAGAAACCAGTAGCTAAGCACTTTGTGGAGCGTGGGCACTCGGTCAACCAACTGCGTTTCCGCATCATTGACGCAGTGGGCAATATGAGACGTGGGGGCGATAGAAATCGACTCATACACAAAAAAGCACTCAAATGGATATTTAAATTAAAGGCACTTCAACCATATGGGATGAACATTGAATTCAGTGTGGGATCTATATGACTGATCCGGGATATTTTCTGCTAAATTGTACTCAGTTATGTGATTTTATATATATATATATATATATATATATATATATTTGCTTTTAAATTTTATATAGATTATTAATGTATGGTGAGCACTATAGTCACATTATCTGTGGTACAGTTTCATGATGCATGCTCTGAGAAACCAGCCTGCTTGGGTCTAAGGTGTGTTACATGCCCTCAGTAACAGTGGGCTGTCTCCTAATCATGTATATAATGCTGGGAAACTGTGCACGTTTCGCTGTATGTCTCTAACGACAATGCGCTACTTTTTGTAACTAGGAAAATTGAGTTTATTGTATGATCGCAAGGACATGTTGGTCCGCGATCATGTGACTTGTCACGTGATTAAACACTCGCTTTTTCTGTCACTCCCACTGGATACAGGACGCGTCGCTATGAGACGTCATGTGACCAAAGTGGTCATGTGAGCACCTATTCCCTCCTCCTTTGACATACGCACTGAAGGCGAGGGGACACGCTAGCGAACATGCATCATGGCACTGTCTGCGTCTTTTATCACCAGGTGAGAAGCTTGATGTATATCAGCTGGGTTTCTGTACACTGGTTGGAGGAGATGGGATAATCTATTGCATGATTAATTAGCAGCGGTGTTCAATGATTGGACACATTTTTATGTAGAGGTGGAGTCTTCACTTTATAAACACGAATATGTATTGATCACATTATGCTTGACAAAGGCTATGTGATAGCCGAAACGTAGCAACCTTTTTGTATTCACGTTTTTCATGTGAGCAGTCCCCAAATAAAGGGATTTCAACCGGACATGTTGCCTCCGACATCTTTCATTGGACTACAGATATAGGATCTATGGATCTAGGGCTCCAGGCTGGCTGTTGCAGTCCAGAAGACCGCAAGATCCGGTGAGTGCTGTTCCACATTGATATATCCTATACACTGATTGACATAAGACAAATAAACCGAATTATTACTCAGGTGGCATATGCCGGATTCATGCATGAATTTTTTTTATATATTAACAATTTTTTTTATATTTATGGCTTTTTATATATTTATGAATTTTTACATTTAACTATTGTAATCATGTGTTGTAATAAAATTGTATAATTTTGATATATCACCAAGTTTTTATGATCCTAGTGTCTCTAGGTAGACGAGTGCCCTCAAAACCTTCTATAAATTATATATCACAATTGTGCTAGGGTGTTGTTCAGGGAGAGAGCACCCATTTCTTGTTGCATTGAACGGTGAGCCACTAACCCCACATTTATGTGCGTCAAAACGGCTAGCCCAGAGCTGCTACGAGATTTCGCCCATTATCGCACACCACCAGGGTGGGCTTGATGCTCAGTGGCACCAACCACTCATCGGTCTGTTGTTCCATGCCCATTCACAGCTCCTGCGCAGTGTGAGGTTTGTCCCCCAAACAGATGAGTTTCAAAACTGCCTGCTGTCGTTTTCTCCTGGCTATGCTAAAATTGCTGGTGAAGGTTTTACACTGACCGGATGAGGAGGTGTTAGAGGAGGAAGAGGAGTAGGAGGAAGAGGCAACAGGAGGCAAAGAGAAATGCCCAGCAATCCTCGGTAGCGGAAGGATATGCGCCAAACAGCTATCCGCCTCAGACCCAGTCGTCACTGCAATTACCCAGTGTGGAGATATAATGTCCCTGCCCGTGCTTACTGGTCCATGTATCGTTAGTTATGTGGACATTGCCACAGATGGCGTTGTGCAGTGCACACCTGGTTTTGTCCCCCACTTCTTTGTGCAGGTAAGGGATGGCACACCTGGAAAAGTAGTGGCGGCTGCGAACGACGTACTGTGGGTCAGCCAACGCCAGAAGGTTTTTAAAATTCTCCGTCTCCAACACGGAAAGACAGCATTTCAAAGACCAGGAATTTTGAAATGCTGCATTCAGGGCTAGGGATCGCGGGTGGGTAGGGGTGTACTTCCTCTTTTGCTCCATTGTTTGGAAGATGGACAGCTGAACGCTGTCATGGGACATTGTGGAGCTGCTTGTTAAAGGTGATGGACGTGGTGGCATTGCTGACACATCCTCTGTTTGCGGGGTGGTCGGTGCCACTATTACTCTATAGGTGGAGGAAGAGGCCAAGACTGCAGCAGAAGCGGGAGCAGGAGGAGCCTGAGACCTTTCTTGGTTTTAGGCCCCTTTCACACGGGCGAGTTTTCCGCGCGGGTGCAATGCGTGAGGAGGACGCATTGCACCCGCACTGAATCCTGACCCATTCAGTTCTATGGGGCTGTGCACATGAGCGGTGATTTTCACGCATCACTTTTGCGTTGCGTGAAAATCGCAGCATGTTCTATATTCTGCGATTTTTACGCAACGCAGGCCCCATAGAAGTGAATGGGGATGCGGGAAAATCGCAAGCATCCGCAATCATGTGCGGATGCGTTGCATTTTCCCGCATGGTTGCTAGGATACGATCGGGATGGGGACCCGATCGTAATTATTTTCCTTTATAACATAGTTATAAGGGAAAATAATCGCATTCTAATTACAGAATGCAATGTTCCCCGGGCTTTAAAGGGTTAAAAATAATAAAGAGTTAACTTACCTTCTCCCATTGTACGCGCAGAGCCCCAGGACGTCTTCTCTCTTGATAGTTTGGATGCTTGAGGACCTGTGGTGACGTCACAGGGTCACATGGTCCAATCATAGAAGAATTTGAGTGGACCATGTGACCCATGTGATCCTGTGACATCACGGCAGGTCCTTCATCCAAGGATCTGTTGGATTAGAATTAGAATGCGATTATTTTCCCTTATAACTATGTTATAAAGGAAAATAATTACACATACAGAATACTCATCCCGAAACCAGACTTCAGTGATGAAGTCTGACTTCGGGTCTGGGTACCAAGCATGCGGATTTTTTCACGCGCGTGCTTAACGCACTACAAACGTTAGCACACGCGCGGAAAAATCGCGGCTATTCCCGCAACGCACCCGCATCTTATCCGGGCGTCAAACATGACGCCCGTGTGCAAGAGGCCTTAGAGGTGTTTACTCCACTGCAGCTCTTACTTTGCACTTAGATGCCTGGTCACGCAGGTTGTGCTCAGATTTAGAACGTTTATACCTTGCTTCAGGCTCTGATTTCACAGTGTGCAAACCACTTGTGTCTTGTCGTCTGCACTTTGTCTGAAGAACCGCCACGCCAGGGAACTCCTTAGAGCTGGCTTTGTTGTGCTCGGTCTCTGGGTGCGGTGGGAAGTAGCAGGCATACTGTTTAGGGGACGGCCGCTCTGCTTTTGCACCCTGCTCCCTCTTTTGCTGTGCTGGTGGCTCTGTGCGACCACCGCCTCTCCCTCCAAACTGCGCGGGTCACTCGCATGACCTTGATTCCATGTGGGGTGTAGGACCTTATCGTCCTCCACATCATCTTCCACCCAGTCTTCACCCCTGCCCTCCTTGTCGGTTTGCACACTGCAGAAAGCCGCAGCAGTTGGCACCTGTGTTTCGTCATCATCAGAGACGTGCTGCGGTGGTCTTCCCATGTCCTCATCCTCAAACATAAGTGGTTGGGCATCGCTGCACTCAATCTCTTACACTTCTGGAGCAGGGCTAGGTGGATGGCCCTGGGAAACCCTGCCAGCAGACTCATCAAAAAGCATAAGAGACTGCTGCATGACCTGGGGCTCAGACTGCTTGGCCTATTTGCAAGGGGGTGAGGTGCTAGATAGATGCCCATGGCCTGCAGGTGCCAACTCTGAGCTTTCAGCAGTGGACCAGTTTGAAGACAATGTGAAGGTACTGAAGGCACTGTCACTCAATCTACTATCGCCTGTGCTTGTTCTGGCCTCACCATTCGTAGAGCGGCATTCGGGCCTAATAAATACCGCTGAAGGCTCTATTGTCTACGCACACCTGAGGAAGGTGTTTCATTTGGTCGTGTAGCTAGTACAGATTAACCACATCCTCTCCCTGCAACAGGAGCTCCACCAACACCAGCAGCACCAGGGCCACCAAACTAACAGATGGTTTATCTCAGGTGACAATTTAACTGCCAATAGTCAACAATTAAGTTCACTAACAGTAAGGCAGTGTCAGTGTCATAAATAGAATACATTTCTTTATGTCACACAACAGTGTAAGAGAGCAACTCAATACAATTACTTTACTATCACAAAAAATGAGAATTTTCCAACCAACAATGTAACAGCCGAAGTTAACGGTTTAATTGGACTGTCAGAAATGCAGCATAGGATCCAAATGTGCTATCAAGCACAAAAACTGTGTTTTTTGCAAACAACAATAAAAATGCAGTATGTTACAGTTTTATTGGAATATCAGAAATTCAACGTAGGCCGCTAATGTGCTGTCTAGCACAAAAAATGTGTTTTTTGCAAACAACAATAAAAATGCAGTATGTTACGGTTTTATTGGAATATCAGAAATGCAGCGCAGGATCCTAATGTGCTAACCCAGTGAGGGGCAACGTGCGGCTCTCCAGCTGTTGCAGAACTACAACTCCCAGCATGCAAAGCCTGTCTATAGCTATCAGCCTACTGCAGGGCATGGTGGGAGTTGTAGTTTAGCAACAGCTGGAGAGCCGCACGTTGCCCATCACTGTGCTAACCAACCCCAAAACTGTTTTTTGCAAACAACAATAAAAATGCAGTATGTTACGGTTTTATTGGAATATCAGAAATGCAGCGCAGGATCCTAATGTGCTAACCAACCCAAAAACGGTGTTTTTTGCAAACAACAATAAAAATGCAGTATGTTACGGTTTTATTGGAATATCAGAAATGCAGCGCATGATCCTAATGTGCTAACCAACCCAAAAACTGTGTTTTTTGCAAACAACAATAAAAATGCAGTATGTTACGGTTTTATTGGAATATCAATAATGCAACGCAGGATCCTAATTTGCTAACCAACCCAAAAACGGTGTTTTTTGCAAACAACACTAAAAATGCAGTATGTTACGTTTTATTGGAATATCAATAATGCAACGCAGGATCCTAATGTGCTAACCAACCCAAAAACGGTGTTTTTTGCAAACAACACTAAAAATGCAGTATGTTACGGTTTTATTGGAATATCAGAAATGCAACGTAGGCCACTAATGTGCTATCTAGCACAAAAACTGTGTTTTTTGCAAACAACTATCAGAGAATAAAATGAGCCATATGGATGGAGGATGTTCAGATGCAATTACAGAACTCAAAAGAATGGGATGAAAAGAAGACATTATGCTGGCTTAAGCCTGGAACCTTCAAACAGCTGATCTGAGGAGGTTCTGAGAGTTGGTCCCCATTGATCTGAAATTGATGACCTATCCTGAGGATAGGCCATCAATTCCATGATACCAGAATACTCATTTGAGTATATATTGGTATGATTTTTATCTATTACAAAGTATGCAAAAAAACTACCATCTTGGGGATCAAGCACACAAACGTTATTTTTCTGTATCCATTTTTTTCATTTTTTTTTTTTTTGCGGGCCGTATGTGGAACCATTCACTTCAATGTATCCACACAAAAAATGGAAATGACTCTGTCTGCATTCCGTTTCCATATGTCTGCATGGCCGTTTCTCAAAAAAGATTGAACATGTCCTATCCTTGTCCATTTTGCGGACAAGGATAGGCATTGTTACAATGGATCTGCACAGAAAAACAGATGCAATACAGATGTCACACTGACATCATCCTGTTTTTTTTGCTGATCTATGTTTTGCGGACCGCAAAATACATACTGTCGTGTGCATGAATCCTTACTGCTAGATACTCAGCAAACTATGTGGAAAAAATATGTTGAAAACAATGTACAAATAATAAAAAAAAGACACAAACTGAAAGATAGAAAACATTTTAGCAATGGAATTAATTTTTTTAGTTGAAAAAGCTATTCCACACATCTGAAAGCGGTAGTTTCTGCAACATGTGCATAGATTTCTACAAATTAGTTTAGTACTTAAAGGTTAATGTAACTAAAAATGTAGCGATATTTGTCAAAACATTCGAGTATAGTGCTTTAACACATATTCTGATGTCCAATACGTTAGTGGCACAGATATAACATAACTTCTTTAAGGTTATGTTACCACGTGGGAGAGCGCGGTGACATCATCGCGCACATCGCAGGTCCTTTGGCAGGTCTTGCTAAATGAAGATAGAAGAGACTGCTGCAGTGTGATCAAGTGGATGAGGTGAATTGTTTATTTTTTTTTTTTTTTTTAACCCCTAAATGGCCATTTTCTCTTGCATTCTGTCTTAAGAATGCTATAATTTTCCAATATAACCATGTTATAATGGAAAATAATAAAGTTACGTTTGGGTCCCTATTGACCTCAATGGGGTTTGGCTTCGGGGTCAAGTTCGGTTCAAGTTTGCGCCCGGAACCAAACTTTGACCTGAAGTTCGGCCGAACCGGCGAACCCGAACTTCCATGGGTTCGTTCATCCCTATTTATAAACAATTACATAGTAACATAGTATACAAGGCCTTAAAAAGACATCTGTCCATCTAGTTCAGCCTGTTATCCTGCAAGTAATTAATGTCCAAAAGTTTGTGTTTTTAAGGCTACACATACATATTTTTTTCTTTTTAATAGGAAAGGGAGCTAAATAAAGTTGCAATTTATTGGGAATACATGTAAAAATGTTTGTCCATGGTGGCCAATAAATACAATTCCTTTATAACATATTACTAATTTATTTGACCATATGGTGGGGATGTCATTGACTTCTAGTACATGTTGAAATAAATATGTTTAATTGCACATATTGGTCCCTTGTTAGTATCTGCGCACTGATGATTCAGGAGCACTGGCAATATGGAATTAAACTGGACGCAGGCTAATTATCACTGTAACAATATAACCCGCCACGTCCAAGTCTAAACAGCTTAGGTAATAATGAGACCCAATGGTCTCAATTTACTATAAATATTTGATGCCGTGAAATAAACTGTGAAATTTTACTCTGTGGATTACTAGTGAGAATTACTAATTTAAAACTACTTGTTGTTGACATATTTAACTGAAGTGTTAATAGCCGCAATGGTATAAGGTGCCTTCTCTGTAAAACAGCTCATTAGTGTAATAAATATTCTCCACAGATGGTAGCATGATGTGACATCTTCAGGCACACACCACATAAACAAGCATTAGCTAAAAGAAAGAATATCTTTGAGCTGTCAATTACATTTTTCACAAGCTGTAACAGGTATGCAGGAACATTTCATTCAAATACACACATTAGAATAAAAAACATTTAGTAGAATAAAGGAACATCAGGATTATAATGCCAGCATACAATATTTCATCAAAAAGCGTTTCTAAAATTTGAAAATTCAAGAGTAACCTTATAAATACCGATGTCGCGAACATAAATGTTTCCGTTCGCGAACGGCAAACGTGAACTTCCGCAAATGTTCGCGAACATGCGAACAGGGCGAACCGCCATAGACGTCAATAGACAGGCAAATTTTAGTACCCACAGGGACTCTTTCTGGCCACAATAGTGATGGAAAAGTTGTTTCAAGGGGACTAACACCTGGACTGTGGCATGCCGGAGGGGGATCCATGGCAAAACTCCCATGGAAAATTACATAGTTGACGCAGAGTGTGGTAAGTTGTAATCGCAATGCGATTAATACAGGTTATATTAATCGCATTGCGAATTCAACTTAGAGCTGGGTTCCTAATGGTTGTATTGCTAGAATATAACGAAGATTGAGAATATAGGTCTATATTCTCAATCTTCGTTATATTCTAGCAATACAACCATTAGGAACTCAGATCTAAGTTGTAATTCCAATGCGATTAATACAGGTTATATTAATCGCATTGCGATTACAACTACTAACACTGCAGCTTCAGAATGAATCTAAGATGGATGCCGTCCTTGCTTTTTGATAGGAGGTGGGAGGGTCTGGGAGGGAGACTGATGTACTAGCCCTAAAAAGGGCTTTTTGGGGTGCTGTCAGGAGGCTGTCCTTACAGCAGAGATCAGATGAGTCTTTCAGGACTGGAGTGGACACTGAATACACTAGCCTAGCTATCGATTTCCCTATTAAATCAGCATTAGCCACACTGTCCCTCCTCTCACTAAGACTGCAGCTTCCGAATGAATCTAAAATAGATGCTGTCCAGGAGATGGGAGTGAGGGTATGCTGATTGGCTGGAATCTGTCTGCTGACTGTGAGATACAGGGTCAAAGTTTACTCAATGATAGGGGGTGGACCGAACATCGCATATGTTCGCCCGCAGCGACGAACGCGCACAAGCTATGTTCGCCGGGAACTGTCCGCCGGTGAATAGTTTGGGACATCTTATTTGCGAATTCAACTTAGAGCTGGGTTCCTAATGGTTGTATTGCTAGAATATAACGAAGATTGAGAATTTAGCGCTATATTCTCAATCTTCGTTATATTCTAGCAATACAACAACCATTAGGAACTCGGCTCTAAGTTGTAATCGCAATGCGAATTATACTTACAATTATTTATGGCTTTGCGAATCCATTTAATGCCTATATTTGATTGTATATGACGGTTGACTATGACTACCACCAATGTTCTGCTGCCTCCGAGGCAAGATATCTGAACCCCCCAGGTGCCATTTGGGCGTTTTTGATAGAAAACGCATCAAAAACGCATCTGCATTTTTATCTTTTTTTTTTTTTTGTGTATTTTGCCACATTTGTTTGCATATTTACATTTGGTATAGGCAAATATGGTAGTCTAGAATTCAGTGTTTCCCAACCAGTTTGCCTCCAGCTTTTGGCTGTGCAGGCATGCTGAGAGTTGTAGTTTCACAACAGCTGGAGGCACACTGGTTGGGAAACAGGTCTAGATCATTACTCTGCCCAAATCTATATTCAGCTACATGGCTTAGAAAATATGCTGTCAAACAATGATCCTAGGTTTTGGTATAGACACATGATCTAGACTTCCATATTTGCCTATACCAAATGTAAATATGCAACCAAATGTGGCAAAATACACAAAAAAATAAAATAAAAAATGAAAAAATTATAAAAACGCAGATGCGTTTTTGATGCGTTTTCTATCAAAAACGCCCAAATGGCCCCTGGGGGTTCAGATATCTTGCTTTGGAGGCAGCAGAACGTTGATGGTAGTAATAGTCAACCGTCATATACAATCAAATATAGGCATCAAATGGATTCGGAAAGCGATTATAGTATTATTCGCATTGCGATTACAACTTAGAGCTGAGTTCCTAATGGTTGTATTGCTAGAATATAACGTATATTCTAGCAATACAACAACCATTAGGAACTCAGCTCTAAGTTGAATTCGCAATGCGATTAATGCAGGTTATATTAATCGCATTGCGAATTAAACTTAGATCTGAGTTCCTAATGGTTGGTGTATTGCTAGAATATTACGAAGATTGAGAATATAGTGCTATATTCGTTATCTTCGTTATATTCTAGCAATACAATCATTAGGAACTCAGATCTAAGTTGTAATCGCAATGTGAATAATGCAGGTTATACTAATCGCATTGCGATTTGCAATTACTAACACTGCAGCTTCAGAATAAATCTAAGATGGATGCTGTCCTTGCGTTTAGATAGGAGGTGGGAGGGTCTGGGAGCGAGGGTATGCTGATTGGCTGGAATGTGTCTGCTGACTGTGAGGTACAGGCTCAAAGTTTGCTCAATGATAAAGTATAGGGGCGAACGCGAACATCGAAAATGTTCGCCCGCCGCTGCGGACGCGAAAAAGCTATGTTCGCCGGGAACTGTTCGCCGGCGAATAGTTCAGGCCATCTCTACTTATAAAGTAATTGCCTAGTGACGGTAAACTGAAGGGTGGCATTATTGTACATCATGTTGAGGTTACAAGAGAAAGAGACAGGGCACCCCTAGGGAAGTAGATTGTGATTTGTGGTGCTTTGGTAATGGTTGAGGTACTTAGGAGCCACTTTCTTGCTTTTTGTAGGCTTCTGCAGTCAATTGTCACTGTTGTTCAAACTTATTGCTGGTTGGATACAGAATGCAAGGCCTCATGCACATGACCATATGTATTTTGTGGTCTGCAAATTGCAGATCCACAAAATACATATACTGTCCAAGAAGTCTTTCAGTAAAAGATGCTGCCCGGTTAAAGAAGTAGACATCAATAAAATATACATGGGCAATTCAGAAGCTGCAAATTGGGGGGGATTTATAACTCTATGGCCTCATGCACATGACTGTATCCATTTTACGGTCTGCAAAATATGGATATGGTAATTTTGCCATCTGCATTTTTTTGTAGACCTATTGATTTGAATGAGTCCATGGTCTGCATTTTGCAGTCAAATATAGAACATGTTCTATCTTTTTGAAGAATGGACATTCAGATCATTCATGTGCTTTCCGCATCCATAAGTAATATGTCCCTTCCGCAAAACGTTAGAATTAGAGTTGAGCGGACACCTGGAAGTTCGGGTTCGCCGAGTTCAGCCGAACTTCCCCACAAAGTCCGGGGTCAGGACCCGAACTTGACCCGAACCCCATTAAAGTCAATGGGGACCTTAACTTTGGGGCACTAAAATGGCTCTAAAAGAGTCATAAGAAGGGCTAGAGGGCTGCAAAATGGCAGCAAAATGTGGGTAAGAGCATGACAAGTGCCCTGCAAACAAATGTGGATAGGAAAATGACTTAAAAATAAAAAAATAAAATAAATAAAAATAATAATCTTGAACTAGGAGGAGGAAGTCCATATGGAGTAGGAGGTTGAGGAGGCAGTGGATGTGGCTGTGTAGGTGGAAGGGGTGGTGGAGGAGATGGTCGCCAACAACACTGTTTTTTGTTTTTAACTTTTTCTTTTTTTTTTAATTAAATTTGGGTAGACCCCAAAACATTGGGAAATATAGAAAAGAAAACAAATAGAAAGTGCGCTGGAGTATAACAAAGGCTGGGTAACATAGTAACATAGTAACATAGTATATAAGGCCGAAAAAAGACATTTGTCCATCCAGTTCGACCTGTTTCCTGCAAGTTGATCCAGAGGAAGGCAAAAAAAACCCTGTGAGGTAGAGCCAATTTTCCCCACTTAAGGGGAAAAAATTCCTTCCCGACTCCAATCAGGCAGTCAGAATAACTCCCTGGATCAACGACCCATCTTTAGTAGCTATAGCCTGAAATATTATTACGCTCCAGAAATACATCCAGGCCCCTCTTGAATTCCTTTATTGTACTCACCATCACCACCTCCTCAGGCAGAGAGTTCCATAGTCTTACTGCTCTTACCGTGAAGAACCCTTTTCTATGTTTGTGTACAAACCTTCTTTCCTCCAGACGCAGAGGATGTCTCCTCGTCACAGTCACAGTCCTGGGGATAAATAGATGATGGGAGAGATCTTTGTACTGACCCCTGATATATTTATACATAGTTATTAGATCTCCCCTCAGTCGTCTTTTTCTAGAGTGAATAACCCTAATTTTGATACCCTTTCAGGGTACTGTAGTTGCCCCATTCCAGTTATTACTTTAGTTGCCCTCCTCTGAACCCTCTCTAGCTCTGCTATGTCTGCCTTGTTCACGGGAGCCCAGAACTGTACACAGTACTCCATGTGTGGTCTGACTAGTGATTTATAAAGTGGTAAGACTATATTTTCATCACGGGCATCTATGCCCCTTTTGATCCAACCCATTATCTTATTGGCCTTAGCAGCAGCTGCCTGACACTGGTTTTTACAGCTTAATTTGTAATTTATTAAAATTCCTAGATCCTTTTCCATGTCAGTGTTACTGAGTGTTTTACCATTTAGTATGTACGGGTGACTTGCATTATTCCTTCCCATGTGCATAACTTTACATTTGTCAGTGTTAAACCTCATCTGCCATTTCTCTGCCCAAGCCCCCAATATATCCAGATCCCTCTGTAGCAGAAAACTGTCCTCTTTAGTGTTAATTACTTTACACAGTTTAGTGTCATCTGCAAAAAATGATATATTACTGTGCAAGCCTTCTACAAGATCATTAATAAATATATTGAAGATAATAGGGCCCAATACTGAACCCTGAGGTACCCCACTAGTGACCGTGACCCAATCTGAGTGTGTACCGTTAATAACCACCCTCTGTTTTCTGATACTGAGCCAGTTACTTACCCACATACAGATATTTTCTCCTAGTCCAAGTGTTCTCATTTTATATACTAACCTTTTATGTGGTACAGCGTCAAATGCTTTGGAGAAGTCCAGATATACGACATCCATTGATTCGCCGCTGTCAAGTCTAGAACTTACCTCCTCATAGAAACTGATTAAATTAGTTTGACATGACCGATCCCTCATGAAGCCATGCTGATATGGTGTAATTTGCTTATTTTCATTGAGATACTCCAAGATAGCATCTCTTACAAAACCTTCAAACAGTTTACCCACAACAGATGTTAAACTTACCGGCCTATAATTTCCAGGCTCTGTTTTTGGACCCTTTTTGAATATTGGCACCACATTTGCTATACGCCAGTCTGGTGGAACATTCCCTGTCAGTATGGAGTCCGTGAATATCAAAAATAAGGGTCTGGCTAGGACATCACTTAATTCCCTTAGGATACGGGGTGTATGCCATCCGGTCCTGGCGATTTGTCTATTTTAATCTTTTAAGTCGCTGCTGTACTTCTTCCTGGGTCAGACAGGGCACTTTTAAAGGGGAATTTACTTTTACATTTTGCATTTCATCTGACAGTTTATTTTCCTCAGTGAAAACAGTGGTGAAGAAAATATTTAATAGCTTGGCTTTATCCTCATCGCTTTCTGCAACTCCCCCTCATTGCTATGTAGAGGGCCGACTCCTTCAGGTTTATATTTTTTACCATTTATATAATTGAAAAACATTTTAGGGTTAGTTTTGCTCTCTTTGGCAATTAATCTCTCGGTCTCTAGTTTGGCAGTTTTTATTAGTTTTTACATATTCTATTTTTATCCTTATAGTTTACCAGTGCTTCCTGGCTCCCCTCCTGTTTTAGTGATTTATATGCTTTCTTTTGTCATTTATTGCTTTTTTACGGTTCTATTTATCCACATTGGTTTCTTCTTATTTCTTAGCCTTTTATTTCTATAAGGTATGCATCGATCACAATTTGATGTTACAATGCTTTTAAAAATCTCCCATTTTGTGGTTGTATTTTTATTTTTGAGGACTATGTCCCAGTTAATTGGGCCTATGGCCTCTCTTAGTTGGCTAAATTTTGCTTTTTTGAAGTCCGGTATTCTTGTTCCTCCCTGTAGAAACTCTCGTTTGAAGGATAATTGGAAGGTTATTACTTTATGGTCACTATTTCCCAGGTGTCCCCCGACCTGCACGTCTGTTGTTCTATCAGGTCTATTGGTTAATACTAAGTCCAGTATGGCCGTCCCTCTAGTTGGGTCCTGAACCATTTGGGAAAGGTAATTGTCTTTGGCTATTGCCAAGAACCTGTTTCCTTTATGGGATGTACAGGTTTCAGTTTCCCAGTCTATATCTGGGTAGTTGAAGTCCCCCATAATAACCACCTCATTATGGTTTGCCGCCTTGTTTATCTCGTTTAGTAATAGATTTTCTGTGGACTCTGGTATATTAGGTGGTTTATAGTAAACTCCTATTAGTAATTTATTATTGTTTTTGGCTCCATTTATCTCCACCCACAATGACTCCACATTTTCGTGTCCCTCACAGATGTCTTCCCGGAGTGTGGGCTTTAGACAGGACTTTATGTAAAGGCAGACCCCTCCCCCTCTCCGGTTTTGACGATCCTTTCTGAACAGATTGTAACCTTGTACATTAACAGCCCAGTCATAGCTATCATCCAGCCATGTCTCAGTTATTCCCAGTATGTCATAATCCTCCTCACACATCACTAATTCCAGTTCCCCAGTTTTATTAGTCAGGCTTCTGGCATTAGTATACATACATTTGAGAGGTTTATGCATATTTTTGCCCTACACCTTTCCTTCTGAACTTTTCTAGTCCCTCCTTCCATTTCTCCCCCAGTCCCACTACCTTGCCCCTGGTCTCTATCTGCACTATCTTCCCCTCCTGTAATGTAATTTCCCTCCCCCAGTCCCTAGTTTAAACACTCCTCCAACCTTCTAGCCATCTTTCTCCCCAACACGGCTGCCCCTTCCCCATTGAGGTGCAGCCCGTCCCTACGATAGAGCCTGTAGCCGATAGCAAAAGTCGGCCCAGTTCTCCATGAACCCAAAACCCTGCTTCCTACACCAGTTCTTGAGCCACTTGTTAACCTCTCTAATCTCCCGCTGCCTCTCTTGTGTGGCCCGTGGTACAGGCAGTATTTCGGAAAATACTACCTTTGAGGTCCTTGCCCTAAGCTTTTGACCTAAATCCCTGAAATCGTTCTTAAGGACGCTCCACCTTCCTCTAACTTTGTCATTGGTTCCGATATGGACCATGACCGCTGGATCTTCTCCAGCCCCTCCCAGTAATCTGTCAACCCGATCTGCGATGTGTCGAACTCTAGCGCCAGGAAGACAGCACACTTTTCGGCGATCACGATCTTTGTGACAGATCGCCCTATCTGTTCCCCTAATAATTGAGTCTCCCACTACCAGCACCTGTCTGGCCTGCCCTGCTCTTCTGGTCCCCTGCTTACTGGAGCTGACATTCCCCTGACCGGCAGAGGAAGTGTCTGGCTGCAGCGGTGCTGTCCCTGAGCTGCCATCCCCCTCATCTGCCAAACGTGCAAACTTGTTGGGGTGTGTCAGATCAGGGCTAGCCTCCTGGCACTCTTCCCTCTACCCCCTTTCTTACTGTCACCCAGCTAGCTACCTCACTTTCCTCAGCCTCCTTTCTGTCACCCTCCCCCACATCTACCCCAAAGACTGCTTGCTCGGTGAGCAGCAAACTCTTTTGCAAATTGTCAGTGGCTCTCAGTGTTGCAATATGCCCGTTTAGAGACTCGATGTGAGATTCCAAACGGGTAATTTGCTCACATTTTGAACAAAGATATGCACCCTCAAACGGCTGTTCCAGGACTGCATACATCATGCAAGATGTGCACTGGACGGCATTGTCAATTGTGCAAGACATACTAATGGGGATTACACCACAAAAACAAAAAAAAATACAATATAATCTAGTTACAAGAACTGATGAATTTCAGTCCCCCACTGAAGTCCCTGAATCTGAAGTCACTTAATCTTAAGTCACACTTACACAACCACACACCTAATCAACCAAGCGTCGCGACCAACCTCGCGTTATATATATATCTACTTATATAAGTATGCTGTAAATGAAACTCAAATACACCAGCCTGTTTTTTTTTCCTCTGGATTCAAAGGCCGGTATGCATGTCTATTCTGCACAAGGTATGGACAAGTCCTGTGGGATCCATGCCTGATTCATTTTAATGAACATCATCTTGTCCACATTGGCTGTGGACAGGCGACTGTGCTTGTCTGCGCATATTATGTTTTATGATATGGTCTTTTGTATATAACCTTTTAACAGAGGAGTGTCCATGCACTTGATTACCAGCATATTACCTGGTCACATGACAGCCTAATTGCAGGCGCAGGTGTGCGACCAGCTTATGTGCAGGAATTATTTGTATCCTCAGTACGTCATGAGTAAGGGCTGACATCACAATAGCCCGAAACCGGAAGACAAGGATTTGTCAAACTGGATGTTTAACTTTTAATCGCTGAAATAAAGTACCATTGCACTGTCTGCGAATTGAGCTGGATTTTTTCTTTCTATTAGACCCAACAATCTAAATGCCGCTGAATTTACAGAATATATTTCATTGTCAGGTATGCAGTGCAGCAGGAACATACCCTCCAAGCCACTTGTGAATGGCTGGTCTGATAACCTTGGAAATGTCCACTCACAATCTAAGAGCTGGATTTACTGATTACATTTCACTCTCAGAAATGCAGTGCAGGCTGCAAACGTACTTTTTAGCAAAAAAAAATTATTTGTCCCCAGCAGATAGCGAATGTCTGTAGGACCACTTATGTGCAGCAATTGTGACTTAAGGACTTTTCAGACATAGCGGTGAAGTATATACTTATACAAATCGGGGTTCAAGGACCTGTGAAATCGGTGTCTACATTACTTTGCGCTCAAGGACCTTTAAAACTTAGAGTCAGTGAGACGTCACGTCACTCACGTGTTAACTCTCATACCACGTGGGATGCCGCAATGTTTTTTTTTTAGCGGCTTTCTGGACGCGAGCGAACCCTGGAAAGACTTCACGTAAGTTTAAACTGAACTGTGGAAACTCATTACACCAGCCCGAATAAGGATCAGGGCGAGAGGCAAGTGGCGGATATTATCTATAATATTTGAATTACTGGTGTTTAAATGGTGGATTATGCTGTATATATTAAGCAAAGGATCATCTGCAGGTTGCTGTTTTCTACAAAAACATCTATGGATTGCGCATCTACTGCAGTATAATAGCTGCAATTTTGGTTGGCTGCTGGCTTTATTATAATAGTCGTGGATTGAACATTCACTATTGCGCATTGACATCTAGCAGTCACCAACGTATGCTATATACCTTCATTCTTGAATGAGACAAAGCTAACTATATACTCACCTCTATAGCATATTTTCGCATCCAGAGTCCAGATAGTGGGTCCTGGTTTATGAACTATATTTGTGACTCAGGTGGATATTATTTATTTTAAAGCATTTTATGTATTATTGTTTTTATGTATGGTTCATTTTTTACTATGTCTTTATCATACTCTAATAAATGAGAGTGTATACAGGTTCCAAGATTGAGTGCCCCTGATTGAATATTGTAGCATTTGCTTTTTTGTATTCGATTTGGGTGAACCGACCGGTGAGCACCATTTCCTGAGGTCGGTCCAGGGGTGTAGCCGCTGTTACAGAGTATTTTTTGGTGTATGTGCTTTTTTTAGCAGGTTGTTTAGATAGTGGCCATAGTGCCCTGTGGTGCCATTGCATGTGTATTTTCTTTGACTGTGAGATAGGATTAGCATCTTTTAGGATTAAGTTTGCAGGGGAGGGCCAGAGGGCTGGCTAGGCTCAGGAAAAGCTTGGCAGTGGCTGTGGACTAAGCTTAGTGACACTGATAACGCTGAGCCAAATGGCTATTGGGAGGGGACAGAGGACAGCTTCTAAGAGATGAGTACAGGTAGTCCATGTGAGGTGCTAGACTTGAGTGATAATGGTCTGTGTCCAGTATCAAGACCTGGTTATTTTGAGAAGCAAGTTTTTCCTTCTTTTGCAGAGGAAGTGGAGAATTAAGGCTGGAGTAGACTAGTGGAGGTTTGAAGACACAATGCAGGCCAGAGTAAGTCTCTGATTGGAGAGCAGTATGGCTGCTTTGTCAAGTGGAGTCTAGAAAACTTGTCACAGAGTGCATGGTGAACTAGTAAAGGGACCAATAGTGGCTTCAGGACTGATAGAGGTAGATCGTGAAAGAGGTGGGTCTCATATTCTGTGAGGACCACCACTAGAGTGGTGACGGCTGAATCATATTGTCAGTCTGAGTGGTTAGCTCTGTGAAGTCTACTGGGGCAGTGAGATTAGTGAGCTGCTGAGGGAACATGTGGTGAGGTCAGCAGTACAGTGTTTAAACTTGGGGGTTATTGTAGTTATATTCTTTAATTGGGCTAAGGGAGATCCCTATTCCCTAGCCAGAAAGATAGCTCCAGTGACATTTGGTTGCACTGTAAAGTCTGAGATATGGCCTAATGGTAAAGTGCCGAACTAGTGTGAACTGTATGAAAGCAGAACCAAAGTGGGGAAGCTGCCTTACAGATGGACTGAGTAAGTGTCCAACTATGGATATTGATTGCTGGTTGAACAGCAGTTGACTAATCATCTGGTGAACGATCATTTTGCAGATACATTCATATACATTTTAGTTCATATGGGTCATTACAGTTGTTTAAACTAGCCATACACATTCAATGAAACGGGGCAATGGCGAAGACTCTTGAAATGTGCTTTCAAAGAAAGATGTTTCGTCCATGAATAATCCTTCATTGAACTAAATATTTTTTGTCTATCGGACAAAATATTAAACACAGGCAATTTCTTTTCAGATGATGTTGGTCTGGCTTTGGATAGTTAAAATTATTTGTTGTTAAATTTCAACAAATGACTTTTCGATTTGGTTGAAATTGTCAGTTTTGATAAACGTTAAACTAATATGTTTGGCCACCTTAACCCCTTGACTACCAATATGCTTTTTACGGTCATAATTTATAGGCCTTATTCTAGGCCGCTGCCTTTTTACGGTGGCATAGAATAAGCAATGCAGGGGTCTTCCATGCAGTGGAGAGCAGGAGCTATACTTTTGTATGACAGCCTGGCTCCTGCTCTAACAGCTGGAACCAGCAGAAGTGACAATCCTGACCATTTAACCCCTTAGGTGCCATGGTCAATACTGACTGTGGAATCTAATTGGTTTTAGAGGCAGGAGGCTCCCTCTGTCAGCCATTGAAGGCCCTTAGGTGTGTCCTATATATATGCCTTATGAGGTCACGCCAAAAGTGTGGCCTAATAGATTGCCTGTCGGTATCCTTCTGAGCATAATACACTGCATTACATACAGTATCTCACAAAAGTGAGTACACCCCTCACATTTTTGTAAATATTTTATTATATCTTTTCATGGGACAACACTGAAAATATGACACTTTGATATAATAGAAAGTGTACAGCTTGTATAACAGTGTAAATTTGGTGTGCCCGCAAAATAACTCAACTCACAGCTATTTATGTCTAAACTGCTGTTTACACTCCTAAGTGAAAATGGCCAAATTGTGCCCAAAGTGTTAATATTTTGTGTGGCCACCATTATTTTCCAGCACTACCTTAACTCTCTTGGGCATGGAGTTCACTAGAGCCTCACAGATGGCCACTGGTATCCTCTTCCAATCCTCCATGATGACATCACAGAGCTGGTGGATGTTAGAGACCTTGCTCTTCTCCAACTTCCATTTGAGGATGCCCCACAAATGCTCAATAGGGTTTAGGTCTGGAGACATGATTGGCCAGTTCAGCACTTTTACTCTCACTTTCTTTAGCAAGGCAGTGGTCATCTTGGAGGTGTGTTTGGGGTCATTGTCATGTTGGAATACTGGCCTGTGGCCCAGTTTTCAAAGAGAGGGGATCATGTTCTGCTTCATTATGTCACAGTACATGTTGGCATTCACAGTTCCCTCAATGAACTGTAGCTCCCTACAGCCAGAAGCACTCATGGAACCGCAAACCATGACACTCCCACCACCATGCTTGACTGTAGGCAAGACACACTTATCTTTGTACTCCTCACCTAGTTGCCGCCACACATGATTGACACCATCTAAAACATATAAGTTTATCTTGGTCTCATCAGACCACAGGACATAGTTCCAGTAATCTATGTCCTTAGTCTGCTTGTCTCCAGCAAATGGTTTGCGGGCTTTCTTCATCTTTAGAAGAGGCTTCCTTATCGGACTACAGCGATGCAGGGCAATTTGATGCAGTGTGCGGCATATGGTCTGAGCACAGACAGACTGCCCCATCCCTAACCTCTGCAGCAATGCTGGTAGCACTCGTATGTCTATTTTGAAAAGACAACCTCTGGATATGACGCTGAGCACATGCACTCAACTTATTTTGTTGACCATGGCGAGGCCTGTTCTGAGTGGAACCTGTCTTGTTAAACTGTTGTATGGTCTTGGCTTCCATGCTGCAGCTCAGTTTCAGGGTGTTTGCAATATTCTTATAGACTAGGCCATCTTTATGTAGAGTAACAATTCTTTTTTTTAGATCTTCAGAGAGTTCTTTGCCATGAGGTGCCAGTTGAATTTCCAGTGTGCAGTATGAGAGAGTGTGAGAGCGATAACACCAAACTTAAAACACCTGCTCCCCATTTATACCTGAGACCTTGTAACACTAAAAAGTCACGACACCAGGGAGGATAAATGGCTAATTGGGCACAATTTAGCCATTTTCATTTAGGGGGTACTCACTTTTGTTGCCAGCGATTTAGACATTGATGGCTGTGTGTTGAGTTATTTTGAGGGCACACTAAATGTACACTGTTATACAAGCTGTACACTGACTACTTTACATTGTATAGGGTCACATCTTCAGTGTTGTCCCATGAAAAGATATAGTTAAATATTTACAAAATTGTGAGGGGTGTACTCACTTTTGTGAGATACTGTAAGTACACAGTGTGTTATGGAAGCTATTGGAGGATAAAAAGTCAAGGTTCCCTTGTGGTGATAATAAATGGTTAAAAAAAGAAATAAAGTTTTAATTAAAAAATCTACAAGCTAAAAAAAACACCTGCCTTTGCTAACATTGGAAAAAAATACTTTTGAATGAAAAAAAAAATCTAAAAATAACATCTCCACATATTCAGTATCACCCCATTCAAAACAACTTGAACTATAAAATTATCATGTAATTTTTCCCACTTAGTGAATTCCGTGAGAAAACAAACAAAAAAAACTTTGCCAGAATTTCCATTTTTGCATATATCTGCCACAAAAAACAAAAACCTGAATTACTGTAACATCAATCAAAAAAGTTTTGTTTTTCCCAAAAGGATACCAATAAATATTATTAAAAATTGCATTGTCACTATGGTGCAAAATACATATGGGGCAAAGGGTTAAGGAATGATCTTGTTGTCTAGTAGTGAGACTGCCTACAGGACAGTGTTCCTGAGGGAACATATTAGTGGACCTAACCATTGCATACAGGGTCTTTGACAGAGAGATTGCTGTCTGTTACATGGCAGATACTGAATACTTTATTTGAGAGTGTAAATCTGGCCATGGCCTCTGTGAGAAAGAAATAGTCACTTGAGAAGTAGATTACAGAAATTGCTTAGTCTACCAATTTCGTTATCCTCTAATGTTAAACATATATGTACAAGTTGCGATCAAAATTAGAGAACAATTTATGAACACTTGATTTTTTCTGAAATAATGTAATCTATGGATGTAGCAGGATTAACACACATGCTTTATGAGACATGTTATCTAAACTAAATTCAACTAAATGCGTTAAGCAATTGCTTTTCAATGTCTTTTGTTTCAAGGAAGCGCGATGAGTTGACGAAATTTGAGTTAAGAGTGTGTGTGCTACCCCTGCTATACATGTACATTGATCATCATTTAAAGGATTTTTTGTAAGGGGTACACCGTGCCATTAGAACAGTGTTTACCAAAATAACCAAAATATATCAACATAAAACCTTTTTTTTTTCAAAAAACCTGATGATCATAATTAGAGAACAGCAATGACTGTAGCACAGAGAAAGATTCAAACTAAATTTTCTGAAGGTTACAACAGTCACCAATCAGTAGGAAGTGTACAGGCCCTTGCTTTAAATGACTTCAGCACATCTGCGGCCACAGGACATCACTAGTCTCTCACACTGCTCTGGTGTGATTTTGGTCCACTCTTCTTCCAGTCTATTCAACAGTTCTGTGTCTTGTGGGTTTCTTGACCATAACTTTGTCACCAAGGATTTTCCAGAGGTTTTCTATTGGGTTTAGATCAGGACTCTGGGCTGGCCATTTCATAGTTTCGATGTTTTCAGTTTCAAGGAACTGCTTTACCCGTTTTGCTATGTGACAGGGTGCATTGTCCTGCATAATTTGTTGGCTGATTGAGTGATGAACACAAGGAAGGAACCATGTGTTGTTGAAGAAGGTTCTGATACAGGCTTGCATCCACTCTGCCATGTAGCTGTATAAGAGGTCCAACTCCTGCTGCAGAAAATATTCCCGAAACCATGACACTTCATGTAAAGAAGTCAGTGAAAGTGAAAGGTGTAGGATGAAGTGTCATGGTTTGGGAAATGTTTTCTGCATCAGGAGTTGGACCTCTTATACAGCTACATGGCAGAGTGAATGGGTAATTGTTTCAACACTGCAGCTGGAATTGCTCACCAGTTCAGCACTGAACAGGGTAAGTATCTGTCTCGTCATACAGTGTCTTGACGTTTAAGAGCATTTGGACTGAAAGCCCACTCTGCAGTGACCAAACCTCTCATTAGCAGAAAGAATCGAAAGGCTAGACTCCTCTTTGCTGAGGAGTAGAGATGTCCCGAACTGTTCGCCGGCGAACAGTTCCCAGCGAACATCGCATGTTTGCGTTCGCCGTGGCGGGCAAACATGTGCAATGTTCGATTCGCCCCCTATGCTTTATCATTGAGCAAACTTTGACCCTGTAACTCACAGTCAGCAGACACATTCCAGCCAATCACATACCCTCCTTCCCAGACCCTCCCACCTCCTATCAAAAAGCAAGGACAGCATCCATCTTAGATTCATTCTGAAGCTTGCGGATCCGCAAATTGTGGATCCACAACACACCATGCCGGCACTCCCCATAGAGATGACTTTACAAAGTCTGTATAGACTTTTGCCTTTAGCAGAAGTCTATTCAGACTTTCAGTATCATGGAGAGCAGGACGCTTCTAAAAGCATGGTTAACATCACCCCCCGCTGCCATAACTGACCAGCGGGTGATGGGGAGGGAGGGAAGGCGGCTCCCTCCCTGTTAACCTTTTCCATACCGCGGTCTGTACGGAAGGGGTTAAACAGCTGGCATCTGAACAAGCACAGATGCCAGCCGTTTCTATCAGAGTGTCAGCAATGTGCTGACACTCTGATAGATCCACTAGACACCAGGGAATATTACAGAGGAGGCGGGCGGGGGATCGCAATCGCGATCCCGCCTCCCGCACCGCCGCCCGCAACCACCCCCCCTCCACCCCCCCAGCCACAATATGAATAGGGGCTGCAGGGGGGTGAAAATTTAGTCTCTGATCGCACAAAGCGCTGCAAACTGCAGGTCTCAATTGAACTGTGGTTTGCAGCGATCACCGATATGGGGGGGGTCACAGGACCCCCCTAGGCATTAGAACATGGTTCCTGCTGCACGATCGCAGCAGTAACCATGTTTCTAGCCCGATTTTTTTTTTTTAGAAGCGATTTTATTCAGGACGTATGGGTACATCCTGTGTCCTTAAGAGGTTAATATAATTGCAGTTGCCTGCCAGTGTGTGTCAGGCCCACAGACTGTACTGTGCCCACTGCCAGTGCCCACCACTTGTATCGGGTTGCATAGTACCTTGCAGATAAAAAAAGTCATTTCATTTTTACCCTTTAATATAATTGCAGTTGCCTGCCAGTGTGTGTCAGGCCCACAAACTGTACTGTGCCCACTGCCCACCACTCATATAGGGTGTCACAGTACATTGCACTGCGCATGCGCAGTGACCTAAAATTCAAACGAAGCGGACCGAGCATGGGTCTTTTTCCATCTGCCGGTTCCAAAAATCTTTTCACTACACCGGCCCTGGCCCTGGTAAGGGACAAAACAGAGATTAAACTGATAGGAATAGTACTTACTTAACACTAGTTGCATTGGTGGCAAATTCCATTGCAAGTGCCCAAAATTAGAAGGAAGCGGACAGAGCAAGCTTTTTTCTCTATCTCCCCATGCAAGGATTCAATTCAATACAAGTCCCCTGATAGGGGACTTAACAAAGATTAAAATGGTAAGAATAGTAGTTCACACTATTTGTATTGGTGGCACAGTACATTGCGCGGCGCACGCGCAGTGCCCCAAATTGGAAGTAAGAGGACTGACCAATCATCTTTTTCCATCTCCCGGTTCCTAAAATCTATTCGATACACGTCCCCTAATAGGGGACATAACAGGGTTTGAACTGATAGGAATAGTACTGCTTAACACACCACTCATATAGGGTGGTACAGTACATTGCACGGCGCACACGCAGTGCCCCAAATTGGAAGGAAGATGACCGACCAACCATCTTTTTCCATCTCCCGGATCCTAAAATCTATTCCATACACGGGCCCCTGATAGGGGACAAAATAGAGATTAAACTGGTAAGAACAGATTTTTTCTGCGGAGCTGGGTATTTTTTAGCCGCGTTACTGAACGCTCGTGCACAATGGCTGTAGGCTCATGCGTCCTTTTGCGTAAGTGACAAACCTGGAGGAGGAAGGTGGCTTTGAGGAGGTGGAAGACCAACCACAGCAGGCGTTTCAGGGGGCTTGTTGTCCACTTTCGGGGATCCTTGGTGTTGTACATGGCTGGGTGGAGGAAGAGACCGTCAATGACGTCAGTGAGGACAAGGAACGGGACATGGCTAGCTTGGTATCCAACCTTGTGCAAATGGACTGTTTGCGGTTGTTTGCAGTGCCTTAAACTGAGAGTTTGGTCTGTCACTGTGAAGTGGGCATAACCCTTACACTACCTGATCGATACAACATCATACCTGATCGTATACACACACTGGATGTTTTAAAGCACGTTATTCCAAACAATTTAGGAATGTTAGGTGATTTATGCCCTTTATGGATTAAAACCCGACTTTGCGTCAACTACGTAATTTTCCATGGGAGTTTTGCCATGGATCCCCCTCCGGCATGCCACAGTCCAGGTGTTAGTCCCCTTAAAACAACTTTTCCATCACTATTGTGGCCAGAAAGAGTCCCTGTGGGTTTTAAAGTTCATCTGCCTATTGTAGTCTATGTGGCGGTTCGCCGATTGACGAACATTTGCGGATGTTCGCGTTCACCGTTCGCGAACGGCAAATTTGATGTTCGCGACATCTCAACTGAGGAGCATGTTGTGTTGGACAGAGGAGAAGTGGTACAGAGTTCATTTTAGTAATGAAAGCAAGTTTAATTTATTTGGGTCTGATGGGAAACATTATGTTCATCGACAAACTGGGGAAAGAAGAAACCCAAAGTGTGTAAACTTGCTTTTATCACTAAAACGAACTCTGTAACACTTCTCCTTGTCCACATTACATGAAGAAGTGTGGTTGTCCAGCTCACCTGCACATGAATGTCCTTCTCCCAGGGTGCACGGATGGATCCAGGAGATCCTTGGAAGTAGCAGAAAAAGAAAGATTCCAGCACTCCAGTAAATTCAGTTTAAAAAGCCTTGGCATCCTTTATTTTCGGTGGACGTAATCAACATACAAGGATAAGTTTTTCCAGCATAATTACACCTGTGCAGCGGTCTACGCGTTTCGAGCGTTACCGCTCTTACTCATGACACATTACATGCTCTGCAGCAAAAGTGAGTCTAGCCTTTTGATTCTTTCTGCTAATGAGAGGTTTGGTCACTGCAGAGTGGGCTTTCAGTCCGAATGCTCTTAAACGTCCAGACACTGTATGACGAGACAGATAAGGCCTCTTTCACACTTGCGTTCTGAGGATCCGGCGGGCACTTCCGTCCCGCCGGATCCGTAACAACGCAAGTGACCTGAAAGCATTAGAAGACTGATCAGTCTTCAAAATGCTTTCAGTGTTACTATGGCAGCCAGGACGCTATTAAAGTCCTGGTTGCCATAGTAGTAGTGGGGAGCAGGGGAGCGGTATACTTACAGTCCGTGCGGCTCCCGGGTTGCTCCAGAATGACGTCAGAGCGCCCCATGCGCATGGATCACGTGATCCATGCGATCACGTGATCCATGCGTGTAGGGCGCCCTGAAGTCACTCTGGAGCGCCCTGGGAGCCGCATGGATGGTAAGTATACTGCTCCCCCGCTCCCCACTACATTTTACCATGGCAACCAGGACTTTAGCGTCCTGGCTGCCATGGTAACCATTGAGAAAAAGCTAAACGTCGGATCCGGCGATGCGCTGAAACGACGTTTAGCTTAAGGCCGGATCCGGATTAATGCACTTCAATGGGCATTAATTCCGGATCCGGTGTTACGGCATGTCTTCCGGATTTTTGGACGGAGACAAATCCGCAGCATGCTGCGCTTTTGTCAACGTCCAAAAAACGTTCACGTACTGAACGGAAGACATCCTGATGCATCCTGAACGGATTGCTCTCCATTCAGGATGCATTAGGATAATCCTGATCAGTATCTTTCCGTCCTAGAGCCCCGAGGACGGAACTCTAGGACGGAAAGCAAAAACGCTGATGTGAAAGGGGCCTTACCCTGTTCTGTGCTGAACTGGCGAGGAATTCCAGCTGCAGTGTTGAAACAATTACCCATGGAGATTCTATGCATTATCCTGTCTCTCTAGCATTTATCTTTCGAGGACGACCAGCCTTCTTGGAGGACTTGAATAAGTTTGTGATGCTGTAAAGATGCAATATTCTAGAAATCACAGACCTGGAACGACCAACTTGTCTTGCTATGGCTGATAGGGTCACCCCTTTGGCCTTTATCTGGACAACCTGCTGCTGGAGGGTTTTAGTAACTTTGGAACGGCACACCATTTTGACAATGTCAGTGAAAACTGGAAAGTTAGGCTTCCAGTTAAATAGGGTTTGTCAGATCATTAAGGAAATTAGCACCAGTTGCCAGATTAACACCAATAACTTGCAAGTATCTAAGAGTGTTCTTTCATTTTGATCAGTGTTCTTTTTCAATTATCTCATTTACATTTTTATTCTGTTTAGAATAAATGCAATTTATAAAATAATATTAAAGTACTGCTATTTTACTCATGTTAGGATATAAAAACCTACGAAAAGTGAAGCGTAGAGGTACAGTAACAAAATATATATTTTATTGAATCAAGTAAATACATACATAAAATTGTTGTGTTTAAAAAAGTAGCAGCAAGAAAAACCACCATCCCAGTGGTACACTACATAAGATAATGATAGTATAAAGGTCCACTTATGTCAAGGGTCTAACTATGGCAGAGTCTCAGGATACTATATGACCAAATATAAATATGTAGGGCAGTGAAACCACTGCCACAACTGGCAGCAACGGTATTCAATTGTGAGCATCACGCAATTAAGTGAAGCGCAACAACAAAATATAACCTATAGTAAACCGTTGACCCTACAAAGTAACTAAATAATAATCATGATCACCGTATATGCAGGGAGACTCACCTAAATGTAGTGTATCCAAACCGGGATGGCGTTACCCCAACACGCGTTTCGGCGTGCCTTCGTCAGGGGGTAGCGCCATCACTGTGGATCATGTGATTATAAAGAATCTATCCTCCAATAAGGTTGCATTCACACCCACTGCAATTGTTTGTATATTTTATTCACCTGCGTACATAATGGCGGCATCACGATGGACGCAGCTTAGCGCGCGATCCTCCCCCCAGCCGGCGTCACCTCGTACTGCCCATGAACGTGAATCATGTGACCAGTCGAAGTCAAGACGTCAGATGGGAGGTGCTGCGCGCCAGCCCGTACATCATGTGCGTACGTCACAGGGGAAAAAATATGTAAAGCGAGCGCTTAACCCAGTTCAATGTCCAATGGCAATTGTGTTACGTCTTTCTGACAGTCTATTGTCATGGGCATCTATCGCCTTTCATGCATATATAAAGATGGTCTGCCATTACACATATTATTGAAAATACATGATTTAAAAATCAATAAATGATATATATATATTGCACATGATTTCATAATAAATTACATCTATAAATAGCATAGATACAGTTACAATACAAGATCATATCCCACATGATTATACCGAAAAATTCATAATAACAAAGAATATACAAAAAGTGTGTTGCATGAGAATCACTGCATGTTCTATATTTTGCGTTTTTCACACTGCCCTGTTCCTATTGCATCTGGATGTTGTTGTTTGTAATTCTTCAGTTCTTTTTCATGCATGATACAAAAACTGAATCATTGAACGCAATCGCAGACAAAACTGACTGAACTTGCGAACTGGTATGATTTACACTGAACGTATCCTGAACGCATCCTGACAGAATCCGTATCATTTATGTGATAGAGGACTTAAGCTTCCATCAGTGTTGGGGCATTTGATATTAATTATAAAATCTCTTGTATCCTCCACATATAAATCTTATTCCCTATATCATCGCAAAAAAGGAACATTCATGTGCAAACTCATTATATTTGCTCCCTCTCTATACAATGCAATGTGATCTGCTATTGGTCATCATAGCCAGTGTCATTGTCATAATCATCAGTTTCATTTGTGCACAAGCAACTCCTCCTTCTCCTCCTCCTCCTCCATCTCCACTTCCACCCCATGAGGATTTGTCCATGTAGGTGCACAACAGCTACAGGGTGGCTAGCAAGATGCATAAGCTGTTTTACTTCTGCCATCCCTTGTTGCATCAGCGTGAGTGTTTGCTCTAATATAAATATCAGGGGGATGATGTTGTTGATGCCACAGTTGTCCCTGCTGACAAATCCGGTGGCTTATTTGAAGTGCCTGAGTATGCGACACACGTCTCTGATGAGCTGGCACTACCTGACCTCAAAACAACAAATGCTCCCTACTGATGTGGTCTGGTGCATGACAGAATCTTCCACTGCTTTATGCTACTCATACATATGCTCCAGCATATGCAAGGTGGTGCAGGGCCATCTCCAGGACATGGTCAACACCTTATGCAATCCACTGTTCAAACGTTGCATCAAGTGTGTCCTTAAGCGAGCATGAGTTATTTCCACTAAATGCACAGCCATGATGTTCTTGCCATTGTCACTGACCACCCTTCCTATTTGGTGTTGGCGGGCAGACAGTTAGCGGGATATTTGCTGATTCATGCACTTTAGCAACTGACCCACTGTATGCCTACTCTCCTCCAGGCTCATCAGTTCTAGCACAACATGGCACCACTTCACTTCCACCTGATAAACTATAGGGAAAAAAATAGAATATAGAAAAAACTAATAAAAATTGCCAAACTAGAGACAGAGAGATTAATTGCCAAAGAGAGTAAAACTAACCCTAAAATGTTCTTCAATTATATAAATAGTAAAAAATATAAATCTGAAGGAGTCGGCCCTCTACATAGCAATGAGGGGGGTGTTGCAGAGAGCAACGAGGATAAAGCAAAACTATTAAATATTTTTTTTTCTCCACTATATTCATTGAGGAAAATAAACTGTCAGATGAAATGCAGAATGTAAACTTAAATTTCCCATTAAAAGTGTCCTGTCTGACCCAGGAAGAAGTACAACAGCGACTTAAAAAGATTAAAATAGACAAATCGCCAGGACCAGATGGCATACACCACCGTGTACTAAGGGAATTAAATGATGTCATAGCCAGACCTTTATTTCTGATATTTACGGACTCTATACTGACAGGGAATGTTCCACAGGATTGGCGCATAGCAAATGTGGTGCCAATATTCAAAAAGGGTCCAAAACAGAGCCTGGAAATTAAAGGCTGGTAAGTTTAACATCTGTTGTCGGTAAACTGTTTGAAGGGTTTCTAAGAGATGCTATTTTGGAGTATCTCGATGAAAATAATCAAATAATGCCATATCAGCATGGCTTCATGAGGGACAGGTCATGCCAAACTAATTTAATCAGTTTCTATGAGGAGGTAAGTTCTAGACTTGACAGCGGCGAATCAATGGATGTCGTATATCTGGACTTCTCCAAAGCATTTGACACTGTACCTCATAAAAGGTTAGCATATAAAATGAGGATGCTCGGACTGGGAGAAAATGTCTGTATGTGGGTAAGTAACCGGCTGAGTGACAGAAAACAGAGGGTGGTTATTAACGATAGATACTCAGATTGGGTCACTGTCACTAGTGGGGTACCTCATGGGTCAGTATTGGGCCCTATTCTCTTCAATGTATTTATTAATGATCTTGTAGAAGGCTTGCACAGTAAAATATCTATTCTTGAAGATGACACTAAACTGTGTAAAGTAATTAACACTGAAGAGGACAGTTTTCTGTTACAGAGGGATCTGGATAGATTGGAGGCTTGGGCAGAGAAATGGCAGATGAGGTTTAACACTGAAAAATGTAAAGTTATGCACATGAGAAGGAATAATGCAAGTCACCCGTACATCTTAAATGGTAAAACACTCGGTAACACTGACATGGAAAAGGATCTAGAAATTTTAATAAACAGCAAATTAAGCTGCAAAAACCAGTGTCAGGCAGCTACTGCCAAGGCCAATAAGATAATGGGTTGCATCAAAAGGGGCATAGATGCCCGTGATGAGAACATAGTCCCTCCACTTTACAAATCACTAGTCAGACCACACATGGAGTACTGTGTACAGTTCTGGGCTCCTGTGAACAAGGCAGACATAGCAGAGCTGGAGAGGGCTCAGAGGAGGGCAACTAAAGTAATAACTTGAATGGAGCAACTACAGTACCCTGAATGGTTATCAAAATTAGGGTTGTTTACTTTAGAAAAAAGATGACTGAGAGATCTAATAACTATGTATAAATATATCAGGGGTCAGTACAGAGATCTCTCCCATCATCTATTTATCCCCAGGACTGTGACTGTGACGAGGGGACATCCTTTGCGTCTGGAGGAAAGAAGGTTTGTACACAAACATAGAAAAGGATTCTTCACTGTAAGAGCAGTGAGACTATGGAACTATCTGCCTGAGGAGGTAGTGATGGTGAATACAATAAAGGAATTCAAGAGAGGCCTGGATGTTTTTCTGGAGTGTAATAATATTACAGGCTATAGCTACTAGAGAGGGGTCGTTGATCCAGGGAGTTATTCTGATTGCCTGATTGGAGTCGGGAAGGAATTTTTCTCCCCTTAAGTGGGGAAAATTGGCTTCTGCCTCACAGGGGTTTTTTGCCTTCCTCTGGATCAACTTGTAGGAAACAGGCCGAACTGGATGGACAAATTTATTTTTCGGTCTTATATACTATATTACTATGTTACCTGGTGGGAAGGAGAGTGTTGGGGTTGGGGAAGTGGGTATGCCAGAGCTGATTAATATTCTGTATTTAATGTCAAATACCAGGAGATTGCAGGCCATCACAGCAAAATATGCATATTGTCTCCAAACCTAACCAGCCAAACCTAATACCAGCAACAGCCCCTGTTTAAAGGTGCATTTAAGGTGATGCGTGGCCATTATCAATGAAGACTGCCTATAAAGTGCAGTCTTCATTATTAAATGAAAGGCAGCTGTGCTAAATGGCCACAACCCAAGACATGCACGCCCACAGCACGGCCACTTTGTGTAGTCATACTCTAAGGCAGAGTGGACTGGTTATATACCAATTATACCAATTTGTGATTCATTCATTTGGGACAAATCAAATATTATTAAGGTAACTTCGGCGAAGTTGCCGAATCAAATTTTTAAAAACTTCGCTCAACTCTAATGACAATGATACTGTACTGCTTTTAGATGCGGCCTGGCTGCTGCAAAGTAAAAAGGTAGAAAGAGGACAGTCTTGTACCGTTTGCTGCTGGCCAATTCTATTTTCTCACTGGATTAGTTGATGCTGCCTCAATTTGAAATAGAGCCGTGGTGCCTATTTTTGTGTATGATCACACACGGCTTATTTTCATCCTTCAGGTCTTATACACAGCAGTAGTTTTGTGTGCCGGTCTTGTAGAGTAAAACTGCCATAGGGAGATAATTTCTCAGACCTAGCAGTAGCTGAGCTTGGCCTAAGTCTGGCACATTTTAAGGCTTTGTCCACCATGGCATCACTATTAGAGATGAGCGAATTTCTCAAAAATTAAATTTGGCTGGTTCGCACAATTTTATGAAAAAAATTTGATTTGATCCAAATTTATTAGTGGTGAATCACGTTAAAAAATGGCTATTTCCTGGCTGCAAAGAGCTTTATAGTGGTGTAGAACACTGTACCTCTCAGTAACATGCAAAGGGAGTCTGGTGTGGTAGTGAAATAATACTGTGAGTCAGTATGACATGTAGATGACAGGTGTCGCTCTTAGAATCACTGCACACTTCACTTATTTGGGCAGTTACGGGGCCAAAACTGACCAAATAACTCAAGTCTGAACTCAGCCTTACAGGTCAATATTAGCACCAGGTATAAAGAACCATGAAGAGGCCCAAGATCCTACTATAGCGTGTAAGAGCAGACTCCTTTTACACCAATTCACTAATTCCACATAGATTTCTACAGAACCTATTCTATTAAACGCTTATACAAGTAGAGCCCCCCCGACAGAGTGGAGTGGGTGTCAGCAGTAAGTTTGTGTTGATGTCACTGATTATTTTTCCCTTCCTCTGACACGTCAGAACAATAACCCCCAAAAAACAGATCCTGTCTGTGGAGCAACCGCCTTCACTTGGTCAGCATTTGGTCAGTAATCAATCAGTATTGCTAAAGCCAAAAAAACAGGAGTGGATCCAAAACAGAGATGACACGTGAATGGAATATTTGCTTGTCCTCTGTCTTTTGTACCCACTTCTGCTTTTGGCTACCAAATCATAAGCCAATTCTGATGCAAAATAGAGACCATGTCATGCAGGCATTACAACTGTTACATAGGATCCGTTGTGCGTCTCATTTTTCCTTCTTTCTGACAGATCAGAGGAAGGGTCAAATAAATGATGTCAGCCAGGCCGAAAGGTAAAATAGTTGCCTAGTCATGAAGTGGGGAGAGTGGGAACAGCATGAGAAGTCCACAGAGTGGCCCTATGACATAGTGGTGAGGTGGAAGCAGCATGAGGAGACCGGAGTCTGGAGTTGGCAGCAGGATCAGGAGGAGGCCACAGAGTGCCACAATGACAGAGTGTGGAGGTGGTGGCAGCAGCAGCATCAGAAGGAAGCCACAGGGTGGCACAATGACAGTGTGGAGGTGGCAGCAGCAGCATGAGGAGGCCACAGAGTCTCCAGTCCCCTGACCAGACAGATTTTCCAGCATCTGTTTAGGACATGAAGCAGTTGAATGACATTGTTCATTCTGTAGTTGTGGCGACTCACAATTAACGTGGCCTCCTTAAAGGGTCTGAGCTAACGGCAGGTGTCACTTATGAGCGACTGGCTGACATTTAAGTTGGACAGGGGAGTACTCCTGTCCGCTTGGATCATCAAGAAATCATTTATGGCCTTTCTCTTTTCATATAGTCGGTCCAACATATGGAGGGTGGAATTTCAACGGGTGGAAACATCGCATATAAGCCTATGTTCGGGGATGCCATTCTGCCCCTGCAGCTTAATAAGGGTGTGCTTTGCTGTGTACGAGTGGCTGAAGTGCATGCAAGGTTTCCTGGCCATTTTTAGGATGTCTTGCAGATAGGTGGAAGACTTCAGGAACCACTTGACAACCAGATCGAACACGTGTGCCATGCAAGATGCATGGCTCAGCCCTCCTTGACGCAGTGCCGACACCATGTCCTTCCCGTTGTCAGTTGCGGAGAAAGCCAGGATTCCATTTCTTGATGAAGGACATGGAGTAGTTCTTCCCCTGTGTGACTCCATTCGCCCAGGCAAACGACGTGCAGAACAACATGACACCGCCTTGCCCTGTTCATGTGGTATGCTGGAGGGGCACTGTGAATTGTCCCTGCAGTGGAGGATGAGGACTAGTGATGAGCGGCATAGGCAATATTCGAATTTGCGATATTTTGCGAATTTTTGGCCAAGTATTCGCCATGAATTTGCAAATTCAAGAATTCGTGATCTCCAGTCATTATTTATTTGATTGTGAAAATCGGCAATGTAATATATTCGCCTTAAAAATTTGCGATTAGAATATTCGTGATCAACACTAAGGGGTAGGCAATTTTTCTATTGGTCACTAGGGATGTTGCTAATTGGCAATATTCGCGATTAGAATATTCGCGATCAACACTACTCGCAAATACAATTATATAGCACTATATTCTAGATATTCACAAATTCTCGAAGTGGCGATATTCACGATTAAAATTCACCATTCGAATTTTCGCGCTCAACACAACTAAGGACACTGTGGAGGATGAGGAGGCAGAGGCAGACATTGTCGCAGGATCAACGTCGTGACAACGTGGAGGCGGAAGCGGCATCACCTGGCCAAGTTGCTGGTGTGGCTATTCAGGGACCACATTCACCCAGTGGGCCAAAAAGGACATGTATTGTCCCTGACCGTAGTTATAGCTCCACACGTCAGCGCTGCTGTGCATTTTGACAGACACCGACAGGTTTAAGAACTGGCCCACCTTGGGACTCTCCAACTCAGCTCAGCACAAGCCATCAGTTCTCTAAAAGGTGCAGAGTCCACCACTTGGAAAGTGAGGGACTGCAGCACCAGCAACTTGGAGAGGAGCACATTCAGCTTCTGCGCCATTAGATGAGTGTACGCATACTGTTGTCTCTTGGCAATAGCTTCGGTGATCAATTGCTGACGGAATGACTGACAAGGAGTAGGAGGAGGAGCGAGAGAATCAGGACCAGCAGATGATGGGAAGGACAGACAGGTAACCAACAAACTAGTTGTTTGCCTTTTCGAATTCAGTTTTGTTCCCCATTCATTGCATGTGTATATTATTGTATATACAGGGGCGTAGCTAAAGGCTCAAGGGCCCTGGTGCAAGAGTTCAGCTTGGGCCCCTCTTTCATCAGTGCTTTGTGTGTCTTCTTATGCAGTACAAGTGTCTTTGGGCCCCTTCAGGCTCCTGGGCCCGGTAGTAACCTAACCTAAGCTACCTCTGCACCCCCTATAACTACGCCCCTGTGTATATATAAAATCATTTTTCAGTGCACATAGGATCTCTTGACCATCCTACGAGACAATACAAAAATACAAATGGCTTAATAAGAGTGGTTTGGTTTGCGTAACTCTTTCAAACTCTGAAGAGTAAGACACAGTTAGTATTAAACAAAATGCTGATTATTACTAATGATTATGTCCTCAGTCATAATATGTCTGTATAACAGGAGTACTGTAGGTAGAATTCTAGTCATCAAAGAAAATGCACTGGAAAATGGCTGAATCCAAGATGGCTGAGGCTATTTATAAGCCTGTGAAATTACAGGGCTGGCTGGCTGCTGATTGGCTGCATGCATGGCATTGTGGGTGATCCCTCATTCCCAGATTTCCTTGCTCCATGTCCTAACACATGCAGCATTCATTTTAGGAAAAAATGCAATTCGTTACCACGAAGCGTGAGGAAATTCCGATTCGATGCTATTCATTTTTTTTCTTGAAATTCGAATCAAATTCCACTTTGTCAATTTCGATTCGCTCTCTTCTCTAATCACCATTTTCTGGGGCTTCAAAAGAGCAGGAGGAATGCTGTGACCCCTGGCTCCAAGGCACTGTGTCAGACTCAGAGGTTACCTCAGAGGTGACCTTGACAACATTCAGTACATAATGTCCTCAATTATTATGTGGTTTCTATCAGAGGCTAAGGAGAACTGTGGCCTGCTGTTATTACTAATATTAGCTAAAAGACTGGTGCTGCCACTGCTGTTTGCACTGCACAGCCATCCCTATTCTGACTCTTAGATCACAGGGTCCTTCATTTTCTACTCTTCCGTTTACCAGACATTATGAGTCCTATAACTTTCAAGACACAGTTTTGGTACGCAGATTAATAAACCATAGCAAAATTGCAAGTGTTTTTTCTGCGTTTACAGATAGAAGCACAATTAAACGTCCCTTCCTTTCTACAAACACAGAGGGGGACATTTATTAAGCATGTTGTGCCAGAATTATGGTGTAAAATGTGCCAAATAGAATGGTGTTTTGATTTGTTTTCTCCAGATTTTTAACCATAAAGAATGCATCAAGCCAGAAATCTAATATATAAAGCTGAGTGTATGGGTGTATGTGTGTATGTCCACTAAAGGAATCTGCACCGTCGCATTTACAATCATGAGATTTGGCACATCAGGTGTCCGGAAAGGTTTTAGACCAGATTTCAGCTCTCTTGGATGTACCGTTCCTAAGACATTCCCAAAATATGAATTAGCCAATAGACAGCCTGGTCATATGACCCTTATCAGCCAATAGAAGCTTGCTAGCAGTTCGTCTCCACGCACACAGTTTTACTCCAGGTAACCATAACAACGCAGCTATGTGTCTTCACTGCTGTAGATGAGCTTTAAAGGAAATCTGTCACCAGGATCACCACTACGTAAGTATAGCCATGACCTAATAGCACTTAGTACCTTATTTCCTGAGGTTTCCATAACAACTCCGCCATTTCTATTCACTTCTGCAGGTCAGCTTTAAAGGGGCAGGGCGCTGTGGATGACACTGTTAAGGGAGCAGAGTGCTGTGGAGGTCACAGTTCAGAGGGCAAGTAGGGTGGCCATTTAAGTCACCCTTAAAACCCTGCTCCCAGGTCCCGCTAAGCCATGCCTCCAATTAGGTTAGGCCATGCCCCCTTCCCCTCCGCAGCCGACGGGGATTGACAAAATGAAAAAATCAACTTCTGTCAGCTGCAGAGGTGAGAGGGAAAGTACCTTTCTTCCTGCAGCTCACATTCAGACAGAACAGTGCTGCTGTCTTCAAGGACAGTGCTGCTGCTCAAAAGGACACACCCCTGATCCAGTTAGGCCATGCCCCCTCCCACTAAGTCCAAAGGGATTGAAAAGATTAGATTAAAAATTAACTTATAGGACCGCTAAGCCACAACCCCCAAAAATCAACTTCTGTAGGGAGGGGGGGGGGGCTGGGGAGATATTTAAAGTCATTTATTATTTAATGTATGATTTAATATGTAAGTTCTACATGTATGGAAATGGATATATCTTTAAGAAAGTGTTATATTTTTATAATGTGGCTTGATTTAAATTAAGATTGTAATGTGCCAATTGGAAAAAAAATAAAAATCAACTTCTGTCAGCTGCAGAGGTGGGAGGGACGGTGATTTTCTCTCTGCAGCTCACACTCCGAGAGGACAGTGCTGCTGTCTTAGAGTGAGCGGCTCAAACAGACATGCCCCCAATCCAGTTAGGCCATGCCCCCTCTCACTCAGCCAACAGGGATTGACAATATAAAGTTAAAAATCTACTTCTGTCAGCAGCAGAGGTGGGAGGGACGGTGACTGCAGCTCACACTCAGAGGACCCAGAAAGACGCTGCTGTCTTAGAGTGAGCTGCTCAAAAGGACACGCCCCCAATCAGTTAAGCCATGCCCCTTCTCACTCAGCCAACTGGGATTGAAAAAATAAAGTTAAAAATCAACGTCTAGGTCCCGCTAAACCACGGGATGGTGACTTTCTCTCTGCAGCTCACACTCAGAGAGGACAGTGCTGCTGTCTTAGGGTGAGCTGTTAATAGGTCACACTTCTATCAGGTATGGACACATCGGCTACATCTCTCAGCCAACAGGATGTTAATAATTAGTTTATAATGTAACTTTTTGATCCTTAAACTACAGATCCTGTAACTGGTAGCCAATGCCCTCCCCCTCCACAGCCAACGGAAGTTAAAAATCAACTTTTGTCAGCTACAGGGGTGGGAGCTAATGCTCAGACAGCACAGTGCTGCTATCTGAGAGTGAGCTGTTCAAAAGGATATCCCTGTGTCCGTTCAGGCCTTCGCCAGACGGAGGACAGGGAGTCTTAAAACCTGTCTGTCTGGCTTAAAACTGGACCTCTGGCTGGCCACACTAAGGGCAGGCTGCTGTGGAGGTCACAGTTAAGGGAATGGTCTGCTATGGAGGTCAGTGTTAAGGGGCAGATTGCTGTAAAGACCACTGTTCAGGAAGCGGGCCCCTGTGGAGGTCGCTGTCAAGGGGGTGATGTGCTGTGTAACTCACTGTTAAAGTGGAAGACTGCTGTAAAGGTCAAAGTTAAGGGGGTGGGCTGCTGTGGAGGTCCCATTTTAAGGGATGTGGCACTGTGGGGGGGGGGTTACTGTTAAGGGGCGGGGTGCTGTAGATGTCACTGTTATAGTGGATACGGTCGATGTCTTTTAATGACACACAGAAATATTAAATTAAATAGATTAAACATACCCAGGCGAAGCCAGGTCCTTCAGCTAGTGAGTTATAAATGTCAAAGTGGGCAGGGCTATTAAATTAGTGCATTCTACACCTCATTTATCATCCTCTTATGGGCAGAAATGGATCAAATAATGGACAATTAAACCAACTTATGTGGTGGTGTTTTGTGTAAAAAGTCGCATTTAAGAAAAGAATAACCAATTCTACGTGGGAATAAGTGATAGGTAAGTATTAAAACAGGATGCATTTATTTTTATGTAATAAAAAGTTCCAAATATGTTTCAAAAGTCGCAAGTGCAGTCTGACAGGGTTTGGCTAAAATGGTGCATTTAAAAAGTCACATTTTAGTGCTATTGGCGTTAAGATGTTGCAAATCAAGTTTATAATTAAAAAAGTCATATTTTAAAAGTGGTGTGCGCCTTTTGATATATGAAGTGAAACAAATCACCACTTCTGATTTGCAATGTTACTATTTTTTTAAGCAAATTATGCCATTATTGATAAATCTCCCCCACTGCATACTCGTATTGATAATTTACAATGGGACATTTACGTAATATAATGCATTGAAAAAAACTGGTATATTCATGCACTTTTATACGCTGAAATGGCCAATTACAAACAGTAGCTAAATTGAAACTGGTTTTACACTAACAGAGGTCAAATTAAATGTGCCCTGCTATGAACACACTAATAAAATGCAATGTACTTAATTGCACACAATATCATTATTGAAGCCGTTTTTGGTAATTAAAAAGGCACACTAATATGTCCTTTTCTACAGATACTATATATTGTAACAACTCGGGGTCATTTAGCTCTTCCAGATCGCCGTCTTATCACCTTAGACGGTTGGCACACATCAAGAAGCCACTCCACCACTGTAGATTAGGGTGCAAACTGGCCACGACCAGCTTTATTGTCATCACAGCAGTACAACAAAATCTGGCCACTGACTAAACAGTCTTTGCCTCTCTATCAGGATCTGGGTCTACCACCCAGCTCCCTAAGACACATCACCAGTGCTTACCCCACACACCGGGTTAGAGGGTCCCGGCTCCCACAGGCCTGGAAACAGCCTGCTCCTTTCCCAGACTGGGAGCCCTGATTGAGGAGCTCAGCCCAGATTTATCCAAGCTCCTCAGCTGGCTGATAATTATCCTCATTACCAGCCTGGCTGCTGCAGACAGTGGGAAAAAACTAATTTCCCAACCTTTCTTGTTCTCACCCAGCTTTCTCTGGGTGAGATACGCCACTTGAATGGACTTCCTATGGCCTTCTGGCAGCTCCACTGCCACAATATATATATATACATATATATATATATATATATATATATATATATATATATTTATATAGACACACTGAATTGTGCTGAAGCGCTTAATTGTAGCAATAGAAAAAATTATATTAGGGATATGGGACTTATATTCTACTACCAGGGACATTGAAGGAAAAGGCTAGAATTACAAAGAAGAATTGTGTGTGTAGAATAGGGACAGGCGGGGAAAGCTGTCAGCTAGGGAGTGAGAAGTGAGGAGCTGAGGCTCGGTATGCCTCCTAACACAATATATCCTATATATATATATTGACACACTGAATTGTGCTGAAGCGCTTAATTGTAGCAATAGAAAAAAAGGGGCAATTGCACCATGTTGCAGCAAGATTTAGTCTGCTGGTGCTGAGGGGTGCTTGGAAAAAGCATATTACACACTTACGACCTGTAAAAACTATATTTTTATTTTTTTTTAAATAAGGCTTTCTGTCATGTACAGTAAAAAATTTGATTGCTGAAGGATTTTGGTGATTGCAGAATTTATAGTTCATATATTTACCGCTTGCAGCCAACAGCTGACTCAGTTTGAAACACACACATAGAACTCTGAGTAACTATCTAATGCTTTCCCTGATAAAACTCTGACCTTTCTGCCTATTGATTCAATCCGTCTAACTAAAGCTGCCCCTAAACTGTCCCTACAACATTGTAAGGTTGCTAGCATATGTCTGTAGTTGCTTTCTGCCAAGCATATCTAATCTGCTCTCAAATCATGTCCCTTGATTGGCTTGCAGCTTGTCTGTCTGCCTCTGAGCCAATCAGGGGAGGACTCCTCCCTTCCAGGGTCATGTGATTCTATATCTTCATCCTACCTGCTGTTTATACCATCAATTTTCATAGTTAAATGGCACTTGTGCCAAAACTTCAAATTAGAATTTTGAAACTCGTAAAAATTCTGATTTCTGTAGAATCGATTCACTCATCTCTAATTCAGTTCTTGGCAACTTTAGTGTCCATGGTGCTTTTCCATCTATTGTGTGGGATAACAAAATAGCTACAATTAAAAAACAACAAACTAGTATATATTTGCCTTTTCATACTCAGTTGTGTTTCTCGTTCATTGCATGTATATATTATTGTATATATACATTTATATTTTTCAGTGCACATAGGATCTCTTGACCATCCCATGAGATAATGTTACAAAAATACAAATGGCATTTTCCTTGAGAGATATGTCTATATTCCCAAGTGACAATTCACACTGGAGCCTCTCTGATATAAAAATAGTGGTTTGGTTTGCGTGACTCTTCCAAACACTGAAGAGTAAGGCACAGTAAGTATTTAACAAAATGCTGATTATTAATAATGATTATGTCCTCAGTCATGACATGCCTGTATAACAGGAGTACTGTAGGTAGAATTCTAGTCACCAAAGAAAATGCATAATTCACAATGAATGTATTTATGGCCTCATGTTTAATAATTAAGCATTAATTTATGTGGCGGCTGTGTTCATTGACATATAAAGTCCCTATTTCACAGGCATTTATGTAATGAAAAAGTACACACTGCAAACAAGCTTTAAAATTAGAGACCTAATATTCCACATACAATAAGTGTACATGTGTTAATTCTAAAGGGGAGTTAAAAAACATTATAAGGGAAAGCCAAATATTCAAACACAAGCAATTCTATCCAGATTACTGGACAAATTGTACAATAAAGAAAATGCCCCAAACCCTGTAATTTTCCAGTTGTACCAAAGACTCTGAATTACATAAAATTAGGGTTATTATGGGGCCATTATGGGACATTCACTGTATTGTATTATGCAATGTCAGTGTTTATTTAGTCTTGTCTCAAGGATCATTGTCCTCAAGAATTAAATATTTTTCCCATATATCATGCCCTTTCTAGTATGTTAAACAGTTTTTCTTTGTGTGCATTTTCTGTATATTTCATTATCGATTTCTTCTGATGAAATGATACTGATACTGGTGAAAGAGAACGAGAAGCGCCACTCCACAAAGGTATCTATTTTATAAACTCAGTTACCAGTTCTAAATAAAGTATTCTTTGTGCCTTCTAGTTTTGTACTGTAATAGGCAAGAAACTACTGTTTTGCAGTGTATGATTTCTGACATCTGCTCCAACCTGCTCTCTTCTGAGCTCCAGGGTCCTCTAAGAGTACAAATGCACATAGAGACACAAACAAAACAATAGCTTGGTTCTCCACGCCCCAAAGCAGACACAAGAGGTCTTGAAGCTCATTGAAAGACATTGCTGTTTTCATTGGTGCTATGTAAAAGTACATATAGTGCCACATATTCGGGCATCATTCTTACATTTAGCTTGACTCATTTTGTGGCTATAGGAAAATTAGATTTTTTTTAAAGCATCCAAATAAAAGAGCAATAAAAATACAGCATTAAATAGGTTGTTCGCCATATGAGAGACTTGGACAGACCTCCTTCCTGTCTGGACATCAAAGGGAAGCGTACTTACCTACTCCTCACCACTGGGCCCCAACTCCTTCGCATCCCAGCCATAGTTGTCTTGCTCAGGTTACCCAATGTCAGGATCCACTTAAATGCTGTTGCTGCCAATGACTCGACGCAGCAGTGACCTGACCTCCTGGTGTCCTGTGACCAGTTGACATGGCGCTAGGTGGGCAGGTCACTGCATGGCCAGTCACAGGCTACAGTGGCATCAAAGTGGATGTTGACAGACAGTCCATGCTGTGGACCTGCAGGCATGTCGGGGATCAAAGGCGGGAAGTAGGTAAGTCTGGCCAGGAAAGGAATCTGCCATCCCCCCCTTCCCATCCATTGATGAATACTATTGCTCTGTAAATAAATACTGTAAAGTTAACAGTCTAAGATTACTGTTTTATTAGAATAGGACGAATAGATCAGGATTCTATTCAATAAATGTGGTATTGTATGGTATATACAGTACTGCAGGTTACTATATTAATGTTAGACTAATTAATTTTACCTTTTCTATATATTTCCTGTAACATTGCAATTTTGTTGCATTTTATAATTTTAGAGCATCTTCAGTTCTACATACGACTACATGGATAAATCTATTATTAATTTTGAGTGTTTGCAATATGAAAATGTCTCATTTTTTTGTCCTAATGACAGGCCTTTTGTTGTACGTCTTGGTATGTACTTTTTTCTTGTTGTCTCAAGTACTATCACCATTTTTGGTAATTTAGGTATCATCATTTCCATCAGTCATTTTAAGGAACTTCATTCTCCAACTAATTTCCTCATTCTATCAATGGCTGCCACAGATTTCTTACTTGGCCTTATAATAATGCCTTACAGTATGGTACGATCTGTGGAGAGATGCTGGCTTTTTGGAAAACTGTTTTGCAAAGTTCATTATAGTTTTGATTTAATGTTGAGTGTAATTTCTATTTTCCATCTCTGCTGTATTGCCATCGATAGGTTTTATGCCATCTGTGATCCTCTCCGTTACGCCATTAAAATTACAATCTCTATTATAAAGAAAATGATATTCATCTGCTGGTCTATACCAGCTGTATTTGCGTTCGGAGTTGTCATAACAAACTCTCATGTATCTGGAATTGCTGGATATGAGATGCTAGTGGAATGCTTTAATTTATGTCCAATTACATTCAACAAATTATGGTCACTGGTTATGTTTTTCTTTTGTTTTTTTGCCCCTGGTTCAGTTATGGTTGGCATTTATGTTAAGATATTTATAGTATCTCAAAGGCATGCAAAAATAGTGAAACGTACATCAGAAAACATGTCAGAAATCTCAACTCAAATTTCCAAGCAGAAAGACCGAAAGGCTGCAAAGACATTGGGTATTGTAATGGGGGTCTTTATCGCATGTTGGCTACCTGTCTTTATTACTATTTTAGTAGACCCATTTCTCAACTTTTCTACTCCTGAAGTGCTGTTTGATGCCCTCAACTGGCTTGGATATTTTAATTCCACATGTAATCCATTAATATATGGATTCTTCTATCCATGGTTTCGAAAAGCATTAAGATATATTGTTCTTGGTAAAATATTTGAAACTGATTCTTGTTTAGCAAGATTATGTTAAGAGACTAAAAACAGAGCAAAGAACATGGCCGAAGTGAATTTTCTTAAAATAATATTATATTGGTAGTATAATGTTTATTTATATGAATTTTACCTCTTTATGTTAAAAACTATTAAAGTTTAGAAATATTGCTATTACTTTATCAAAAAATAAAGAAAAAAGATCATTATAAAGGGAACCTCTCAGGATTAAAAATTAGCAAATCAGTTTTTAATGAGCCCGTTTCGAATTTTTCTAAATTTCGGAAGACAGACGAGCCAAAACTTTTTCAGGTTAATTTCCATTGAATCCAGTTAAACTGCACATAACACCATTTTACTGCACATGTCAATGGAAAAAAGAACTAGGAAGGAAAAAGAAGGGTGTACACATAGCAGACAGACAGCCTGGATGAGCCAATTAGTGCTGCAGCAGGCAGGGAAATGGGCTAGCAGAGCAAGCAGAATGTCATTCTGTGTTGGGCTGGGAATCAGGGTGGATGAGTCTGTCAGTGTCTGACAGAAAAAACGATCTTAGGGAGATGGGACTTATATTCTACTACCAGGGACATTGAAGGGAAAGGCTAGAATTACAAAGAAAAATTGTGTGTGTAGAATAGGGACAGGCAGGGAAAGCTGTCAGCTAGGGAGTGAGAAGTGAGGAGCTGAGGCTCGGTATGCCTCCTAACACAACTGCAGCTGCTGAACACTTCAAAAGCAGCTAGCTGCAAGGTAATTTTTTTGTGGGGGTGGAATAAGTGCAAAATTGTACAACACATGTTTTACCGTTGAAGTAGCATTTGAAATCTCAGTGAAAACATCTGAACTCCATGTGAGGCCATCTCCATACAGTTCATTTTTGTGCTGTCTGCATCTTTTTTTGTGAATGGGTCACAAAAAGTATGTTTGTGAGCATGAGTCCTAACTGTGTTTACTTTTATCTACACACAATTTTAAAAGTTTTTGGGGGAGGTTGTTGATTTTTTTCAACCGGCACATACCTGATTACAATATTCAGGGGGTAGCACACAACATTATCTGTGAGTGAGAACGTAATTTTAGGCCTAAATCTGAGTATTTCATCTCTAGGCGCTTCTATTGTTGGTGTGGTGGTGGTGTGGGGGAAATAATTAAAATAATAGTTACTGTATAATAAGTATGATAATTACAATAATAGTAGTTAGTCAACTTGTGTTTTCACTGGAGATTTTTTTTTATTCTGAAGCTAAGCTCGGCTGCGTCTAGGTCTGCACGAATGTCTCCCATCTGTCAGTTTTTTACCATGCTGCCGCAAGACAAAAGCATTGCTCTGTTCAAGCTATACAAGAACAAAATAAGACATGGGCAAGCAAACACAAACATGGGCACAACAGCTCTACTGAACTACATGAAGTGGCATCACTCTATCCTGTAGGCAAGCAAAGGTGGCAGCCAGTACCGCAACAGGAGTTCGCTCTTTATCCTGGTGCCCCTTGTGGCAGGCAGGCCATTGCCTTTCACGAGTCACAGCGTTTCTCCTGCTTCTGCTTCTTCCAGCCACAGAGAAGGCTTACAGTGCAGTCCCCTCTGTTTTTATTGCCCCTTCCTAGTGGGGAACCTTCCTTTTTCCTAAGAAGTGGCAAGAAAACACCATCACATTGCATGACAGATAGTCAAGAGAATAAAGAGGATATATGGTGGCTCACCTGGTGTGGCAAATGGTTCTGGTGCTTTGTTAATGGTGGGCTTCCTTGAGAACCCAGTGATAAATGTACAATATAAATAGTATAATATAACAGGAAACTCAACCAGCCGGAACTGTACCGATTTAAAATGTCATGCACAGGATATACTAAAAAAAATTTGCAAAAAGGTACAGTTCATGTATAAACGTTCAGTTATAAAATTAAGTATTTTACTTAAGGTATAGTACTTTGATAGAAATATTTACAAAAGATAAAAATAATAAAATTAGAAAATAATATGGGTTAAGAATATGCACAGAATAGCGTAGCTAAGACAGTAAGTGGTCTCATTAGGTTAGTTCATGATGTCCCTATCAGAGAAATTAGAACATAAAATACATAAATTGAGAATAGAAGAAAAATAGTGGAAAAAAATTATCAGTCATTAGTGAAAAGGTATAAAAAGAATTTATAGAGATATATAAAGGATCTGTATAAAAATCATGTTATTGAGGTAAAAAATAAGTCCAGTGATTGGTGTAGAGATAATAATAAAAATAGAAATAAAATAGAAAAGTGATAATCATAGAAGTGTTCTTAGTATAAAAATGTGGTTATAATTAATATTGATAAGATCCCAGTGATAGTAATGGTGATAATGGATTATATCTCTTGGATTTCTTTACTTATAAAAAGTAATTGCCTCTGTCTTGATGGTATTGATATTTTGTCTCACTGGAAGGTAATAGACTAGTAGCTACTATGTAGCTGGTTTACCGTACTGTCGGCTGTGTGACTCTCCTCTCGGTTGTGTCCATGCAGCCGAATGTGAGTGCTTTTGTGTTAGCGCGCGCTTTATTGCTGCGTTGCTGGCTGCTGGGATCGCTGGGTAACTTGAATCGGGGATTGTAGGAATCTCACCCCTTATTGCTTACCTGCCAAGTTGTATTCCATAATCTGTGGTAGTGTTACTTTTTCATTGGGAGATGTTGGCCGCTTTTATTTGCGCTATACAGTATATAAGAATCTTCTTATGAGATTACAATCATGTATTCCCCAGACGCGTTTCGCATTTTGTGAGAGCAGTCAGTGTTAGCACTGCCCTGAGGAGGAGGTTGAGGAGAAGGCTGCAGACCCCAGGCATAGTTGTGTTGGTGCTGGTAGCAGCGGCACCTACAGCCACAGTATTAGCTTTGGGGATATCGTGAGATGCAGTCAGAGCAAATGCAGACTGGGGAGGAGGGCCAAAGAACCCACCACGATATCTCAAAGTCTGATAAAAGTGGCAGGGAAGGTAAGGACTCCAATGACGATTGTGTGCTGGAAAGAACCTGGGAGCCGGATCGGGGTGTTGAGGAGGAGGCAACATCAGAGGCCAAGGTTTACTGAGGCAGCAATAAAGAGCAGAGGCCACATACCTACCAAAGAAAAGCCAGGGCTATGTCAGCTTCGGGATCTGGTGATGCCGCTGACACTGCTGGTGAGTTAGGCCCAAAACGTGTAAGAGCTATGCCAAGCTTGGCTTCCTCTAGCAGCCAAGTCTATAGTCTACCCGAATATCTCCCTCCTTACCGTTTTTTTCCACGCTATCAGAACACAGAAACATTGCCCTGTTTAAGCTGTACAAGAACAAAATAAGACATGGTCAGACAGTCTTTCACATCAACATCATCCTTTTCTGCTTGTCCTGCTCAGACTCCTCCTCTGCTCCATCGACATTTCTAAATGCAGCAATCCACTGGTGCTCAAGCTTAATTCCCACCTGACCAGGTTGATGGTGCTGTAGTTGCTGCTGTACCATTTAGTAGAGTCTAATGTCTCACTGGAAGATATCTATCTGGCATTATTTCTCCCAAAAAGCAATGCTTGCCTTGTACTCTCACACTGCAGACAACGTGGGCACTATTACTACTACTTCAACTATTATTACTACTACCCATAGACTCCAAACTTACTGCCTTGTATGCTCCATGCTATGCTTCTTCTGCTGTGCTATTATTGTGACCACATGTCTCTTATTACCCTACCCTTTCGACATCCACACTGCACTGCCACTCTTCCCAATTAAAAGGAAGAATATTTAAAGCTCTTTTGCAACAAGTCACTTTTTCTTGTGCGTGTCATATGGACAGGCATTCTGACCCTTTCAAGACATCATTTTTAGACCCGTAGTCCCCCAAAGCCTCTTTCTAAAAATTAGTTTTATTCCATAACACTGTGTGTGTTTAAAGTCATCTGCCCACGATAAGGGACAATTTTTGGAAGCTTTGGAATATGAAAAAGCATAACACGTGATGGTGTCAAATGTGTGTTTACCTATAGCTAGGTATATGACATGATTTACTATTGCTGTCATTGTGTTCTAGAGCTTGGGAAGGTGGAGAGGGGAAAAGAAAATATAAAAGTATTCCTAAAAATTCTGAGTCTGAGTCCTAGACTGGAGGGTGTTATGCATCAATTTCCAAAGCAATTGGAGCACCTTTAGTTCAGTCCAAATTAATTTGGGTACGAACCAAACTTTTTGAAAAGTTTGGTTAAACTGAACCAAACCAAATCTCTGGTGAGTAGGCTCATCTTTACTCATAATACTCAAATTGTTCAAGTCTGGGGCAACATGAATTCACAACAGGTTTCTTGATTGCAGAGAACTGTATTTTACTTTGATATGCTGTGCATTTAAGAGAAACAAATGGTCATCTGGGCAGTTCTTTGATGATTTCTCCCCACCAAGCCTGAGTGATAGTTCTCCTTTTCTTTATAGGGAAACACTTATCATTCAGGAACGCAACTACAAAAGTCTGGGCGACATATAAGTTTTTTGGTTTTTTTTACACAAACCACCTCCCTATCAAATTTAATGCAACTCCCTGCCTACAGCTAGTCAAAACTGCCCATACTGACCATACAACCTGGCCCCCCTCCCACAGACACATACACTTTTAGTCATGTAAAAAAAAGAAAGAAAATAAAATGCTCACAAGCACTGGTCATGAGGAACAGATGACAGTTTACCACCAGGTCCCGTAGGCCCACTGCCCGACGCAGTAGTTATACCCCCTTAGTGCCCCTTGACAAGAGAATGCCCCTTTAGTGCCCCATTCACAGTAATGATGCCCCTATAGAGTAGAATTCCCCCTTAGTGCCCACTGTAGTATCCCCCCTTAGTATCCCTTACAGTAGGACTGTCCATTTAGTACCCCCCCTTACATTAGTGTTGCACCATTAGAGCCTCCCTTACTGTAGTGCTGTCCCTGTAGTGTTAATAAAATTTTAAAAAAGTGATACTTACCTAGCCATATTTCCCCAATCACTAGGACACATCATGTTTTCCCTAACAGCAGACACGATGGAGAGATGTCATCAAGCCTGCTGAGCTGTGCAGGAAAGCTCACAGGTCATGGGATGATCATCACCCTGTGCTCTCTTCTTCTCAGCCCAGCAGGTAGGCGATGGTGTCACTGATTCATGCCTGCTATTAGGAACAGCATAGTCTGGGGAATGAGGTCCCATTAACCATGAATGACAGACAGAGGAGATGGACTTGGACCAAAATTCAGGACCTTGTCCGGGTGCTGTGTCACTAAGCTATGACACGCTACCTGGTCGTGGCAGAAAGAAGATGCTGACTTTGACTGCTGTGCACTACCTGAAGCGCAAAGTGTTGAAAAGTTCCTGTGTGACTGCTGAGGAACTGAAAAAAGATTTGTGAGATGTGAGTACTGAAGTTTCAGCTCAGACAATAAGGCGCACACTGCGTAATGAAGGCCTCCATGCCAGAACTCCCAGGGGCACCCCCTTGCTGTCTCCAAAGAATAAGAAGAGTCGACTGCAGTATGCCAAAAGTCATGTGGACAAACCACAAAAGTTTTGGGATAGTGTTCTGTGGACTGATGAAACAAAATTAGAACTGTTTGGGCCCATGGATCAACGCTATGTTTGGAGGAGGAAGAACAAGGCCTATAAAGAAAAGAACACCTTGCCTACTGTGAAGCATGGCGGGGGGTCAATCATGCTTTGGGGCTGTTTTGCTTCTACAGGTACAGGGAAGCTTCAGCGTGTGCAAGGTACCATGAATTCTCTTCAGTACCAGGAGATATTGGATGAAAATTTGATGCAGTCCGTCACAAACCTGAGGCTTGGGAGACGTTGGACCTTTCAACAGGACAATGATCCCAAGCATACCTCCAAGTCCACTACAGCATGGTTGCAGATTAAAGGCTGGGACATTTTGAAGTGGCCATCGCAGTCACCAGACTTAAATCAGATTGAGAACCTCTGGTGGGACTTAAAGAAAGCAGTTGCAGCGCGCAAGCCTAAGAATGTGACTGAACTGGAGGCTTTTGCCCATGAAGAATGGGCGAAGATACCCGTAGATCGCTGCAAGACACTTGTGTCAAGCTATGCTTCACGTTTAAAATCTGTTATAACTGGAAAAGGATGTTGTACTAAGTACTAAGATTGAATGTCACTTGGGGGTTGAATAAAACTGATAATGATGTGAGCACAGAAAAGACATTTGTGGTTATTTCATTATAAATGTTATGTTATATTTGTCTGACTTACAAGTGTCTCTTTGATTTAATTGTAAATAAGATGACTGAAATGATCAAAATCAATGTCAAACTGGCCAAAACACTCAATTTCAGTGGGGGTTGAATCATTTTGAACACAACTGTACATAGTAATGAAGTATACACACGTCACCTACTTGTCTCTTATTCACACAAATAAATCCCTCATAATCTATAAAATATAATGCATATATTATTTCCAAAACCTGTATTTCTTACAGATTCCCCCACTAGAGGGCAAAAAACTTGCAGAGGAATCAGCCCTCTAAATACATAATATAAAGAAATCCATAATGATAACTTGACATGAGCGTTTGTTGTAATGGGGTTGCACTGATATTTTGGGGGTTGGGCTGATAACTTTACTGTTGGAAGTGATAAGAATTACTGAGACAGACTTAAGCTGACAACCATCAATATAATTTTATGTTCTGTGAAGATAAATTTGTACCTTCTAATATTATTCACAAACACCTCAATGTATTATTTGCTCCATCAACCACCTTATAAGACCTTGCACCACGCAAACAAGTTTTATACTCAACACACAAATCCACACTCTCTGCTCTTTAATGCACTTGCAACCATTATGCGAGCTCACACTGTTTCCTTTGAGGCTTCTTCCAGTCGTCTGCTTGGATATTACTTGACTGTGCTTGTTCCTTTATTCGGTGCCACTCACACCATTAAGTTCTTTTTACAGTGTTTAGTCCATCACAGCCGTTTTATCAGACAGATTTTTGCTCACTGACGTACTGGTGTTGGAGCAGTCACTATTCAGGTTGGAGCAGAAATGCAAACATATTCACATATGAAACATCACCTGTGGTACAATATAACTGGATACTGGTGGCTTCAGGAATTATTACTAATCCAACCCAAATTAGGCCCCGGGCGCCAGACTGCAGGGGGGCGCTGGCAGCCGTTTGCACAAAAAAAATCTATGAAGTTGCTGAGAGCAGCGCCACAGAGTGAGGAGCAGTATCAACAGAACAAGCGCCCCTGATCAATCACCACGGCAGTACGAAGCTCCGCCCACAGCAGCGCGAAGCACCGCCCACAGCAGCACGAAGCTCCGCCCACCTTCCAGCCGGGAAAGACATAGTGGAGCTGGGGCAAGAAGAAGAAGAAGAAGAAGGCTGCTGCAGTGTGTCGCTTCAGGACTCCACAGCAGGCAGCCTGAATGTGAGTCAGTCAGACTGTCAGTGTGACAGCTCCCAGAGTATTAGGTGTGAGGTGGGCAGGCGGTATATTAAGGGTAATACTGGTGGTAGGCCTGGAATATGGACACCAGAGGTGACATCCTTTAGGCAGTACTGTCTCTGGCCATACTTCACCAGCAGATTCCTGACTGCCACCTGCTTGCCCTGGCTCTCAGTGTCACCATGTGACTGAATCACTCCCTGAGTGTTAGGTGTGGGGTGACTTATTCACACTGTGACACTGAGAGCCAGGGCAAGCAGGTGGCAGTCAGGAATCTGCTGGTGAAGGATGGCCAGAGACAGTACTGGTGTCCATATACCAGGCCTACCAGTATTACCCCTTCATACACCACCTGCTCATCTGGTAAGGGTGACCAGGTGGTATATGAAGGGTTAATACTGGTGGTAGGCCTGGTATAGTTGAGATGAGCAGAGATGGCATCCTCTGGGCAGTACTGTCTCTGGTCATCCTTCACCAGCACCCTGACTGCCACCTGCGTAGCCTGGCTCTCATGGCACTTCACTGCCTGCTGCTTAGGGTACTTTCACACTTGCGTTACTCTTTTCCGGCATAGAGTTCCGTCAAAAGGACTCTATGCCGGAAAAGAACTGATCAGGCATATCCCAATGCATTCTGAATGGATAGAAATCCGTTCAGTTTGCATCAGTATGCCTTCCGTTCACTCACTGTCAGGCGTTTTGGCCGGACATAATACCGCAGCATGCTGCGGTATTATGCCCGTCCAAAATGCCTGATCACTCGCCGGAATGCCGGTCCGGCACTAATTCCCATTGACTTGCATTAGTGCCGGATCCGGCATTCTGAAACAACTGAAGGACGGGAAAACTGTGAAAAAGACTGCAAGACAGATCCGTCCATCCGCATGACAAGCGGAGGGACGGATCCGTTCTTGCAATGCATTTGTAGACGGATCCGCACCCAGATCCGACTACAAATGCTGTCAGTTGTCACACTGAACAGCGGATCCGGCAGGTAGCTCCGATGACGGAACTGCCTGCTGAATCACACTAACGCTAGTGTGAAAGTACCCTTAGCTATCAGTGAGTGACAGTCAGTGTCAAAGGCTACGCAGGTGGCAGTCAGGGTGCTGGTAAAGGATGACCAGAGACAGTACTGCCCAGAGGATGCCATCTCTGCTATCCATATACCAGGCCTACCACCAATATTACCCCTTCATATACCGCCTAGTCACCCTGACCAGGCGGTATATGAAGGGGTAATACTGGTAGGCCTGGTATATGGACAGCAGAGATCTGTATTATTAGTATATAATAGCCCCTCTGTATTATTATAATATATGATGGCCCCTCTGTATTATTATATAATGGCCCCTCTGTATTATTAGGATATATACTGGCCCCTCTGTATTATTAGTATATATACTGGCCCCTCTGTATTATTATAATATATAATGGCCCTCTGTATTATTATATATATAGCCCTCTGTATTATTATAATATATAATGGCCCCTCTGTATTATTAGTATATATACTGGCCCCTCTGTATTATTAGGATATATACTGGCACCTCTGTATTATAATAATATATAATGGCCCCTCTGTATTATTATAATATATAATGGCCCCTCTGTATTATTATATAATGGCCCCTCTGTATTATTAGGATATATACTGGCCCCTCTGTATTATTAGTATATATACTGGCACCTCTGTATTATAATAATATATAATGGCCCCTCTGTATTATTATAATATATAATGGCCCCTCTGTATTATTATATAATGGCCCCTCTGTATTATTAGGATATATAATGGCCCCCTCTGTATTATTAGCATATATAATTGCCCCTGTGTATAATAATAGAAGAGGATGATAGTAAAGTGAGGAATTTAAAAATGTTTTCTGTGAAACTCTGCAGAGACGAGACGTGGCTGATAAAAGGTGTCATGACGTTCTAATTTCCGAATGAAGACGGTGGCCCACCCTGCCAAATCCTGGCCCCAGACTTCAGGTCACACTGTGTGTGTTCTGAATTTTGGGGGTTCACACCCATCTACTACATTATCTGTACTCAGAGAGCTATCACTGTATTATCTGTAGTGTTACATAGGACTGCAAGTGACATCCACTATGTTATCTGTAAAAAGGGGCGTGCCCACAGGTTTGGGGGCGCAATACATGGCTTGCCACGGGTGCTGGCAACCCACGCTACGCCACTGCCTGCAAGGAAAAATTTTGTCAAAATCGGACATCTCCACTTCAGGTTCTTCTGTAAATCTTTAAGTTTCCCTGAAAGACAAAACTAGTAAAAGGGGTTAACTAAAGATAGATACAATGTTTGCGCTACAATGTATAAAGGGTTAACTAAAAACAAATAGCGCTAGGACAAAACAATAAATCATTTATTAAGGTATGGGGGAGACAATAGTGCTATCTGTATATATAAAATGCACCGATTAAAGATGCACCGATATAGCTAGGCAGTGCATGGAGGTGCAGTGTGGTGTATAACAGTGCACACCTCCTTCAGCTCTGCCTGCACGCTTGATAGAGACGACAGTGTGTGTGGCTGAGGACGGCTGCCTCTACTGCTGGTGATTCGGTACACTATCACCAGCAGACTCGGCAGTATAGACTAACCCGACCCAGCCCTACTGCAGGTATAGATGAAGCCGCTAAACGTTCATAGCACGGATGTAAATACTATATGCTCAACGCGTTTCTTGCCCTATTGCGGGCATATCTTCAGGAGCTAACAGGAAAGAACATGTGAGCTGCGGACATCGCGCGCCACTGATGACGTGCACACGATCAAGCATCCGGCGCTAGTATGGCCGTGAACGGCCGCTCGGCGTTACAACTTGAATAGCCACAGTCCAACCCAGAGGGAGGAGCTCGCCCAGGATAACGTCACAGAGACAGGAGAGGAGACACAGATAACCCCTCCCCCCCTGGGGACAAATGCAATGCAAATCCCGTGGGTATGTATACATATTGTATGGTGTCATTAGCCGGCTGGACATTGTAGTAAGAGGGGATATGGCACAGTCGGGTTGTCTGATGAGGAGAAATGAGGAGAGATCAACTTTTGTTTCTTCATATCGGGGGTCTGTCATACATATGCCAGAATGCAATCAGATCCCAAGAGGTCACATCAGGAACATGTAATATTAGATACAGTGAACGCAGAAACGGATTGCATGACCCGGGGATTCACAAAAAACAAGCAAAGGAAATAGAATCATTAAGACCTTGGGGCTTAACTGTTTGAAGCCTGAAAATCCATTCGGCTTCCTTTCTCAATAGTAGATTGTCCACATCACCACCCCTTGGCGAAGGTCTAACGTGTTCAATGCCTTGAAAGCTAAAGCAGGGATCACCACTGTCAGGGTGATACGAGGCGACATGTTGCGCTAGAGGGGTTAGGTCTTCATTGTGAATATCACAGAGATGTTCCCCCACTCTCCTCCTGAATTCCCTTCTGGTTTTGCCAACATATTGCTTCAGGCAGATAGATGTCGCCACATATATCACCCCGACAGTCCTGCAATTAATGAAGGACCTTATAGTGTAACTGCATCCTGTAATGGAGCTTGTTATTTCCTTGCTCTTTTTGATCACCTTACAGGCCACGCAGCCACTACATCTATAAGTCCCCCATGGTCTATTAGGAAGCCAGGTACTACTGATCGGGGTGGAGAATGTGCTGTGTACCAGCCTGTCACCAAGGTTCCCACCTCTGCGGTAGGTAATGAGCGGTCTGTCACCAACCAGGTGACCCACCACCGGATCCCTTTTGAGAATCCCCCATCCCTCCTGCAGTACATCCCATACCTCTTTGTGGGCGGCATCAAAGGTGCCTATAATTCTAAAAGGTTCATCTTGGGGTATCCTCGTTTTAGGAACCAGAAGATCCTCTCTGTTACATGAGGCTGCATGTTGGTATGCCTCCCTGAGAGGTGCTTCTGGGTACCCTCTTTGTCTGAACCTCCTATGGAGGTCATTGGCTGCCCGCCTGAAGTCAGCCCACTCAGAGCAATTGCGCCTTGCCCTGAGGTATTGGCCTTTGGGTATACCACGCTTCAGTGGGACTGGATGACTACTGTCCCAACTGAGCAAGGAATTAGTGGCAGTCGGTTTGCGGAACATGTTGGAAGTTATTTTTCCATCCGGATGCATTACAATGGATAGGTCCAGAAAAGTCAAATTGGTGTCATTTATCTCATGAGTGAAAAATAAACCCCAATTGTTGATATTGAGGACACCCACAAATTCATCAAATTGAGATCTGGATCCCTTCCATAAGATGAAAATGTCATTGATGAACCTTATCCATAATAAAATGGACGAGGCCCATTGTTCCATGCCCTCACTGAAGACCACCTCCTTCTCCCACCAGCCCAGGTACAAATTGGCAAAGGTGGGGGCACATGGGCTCCCCATGGCCACACCCCTGAGCTGGTGGAAGAAACGTCTATCAAACGCAAATACATTATGGGTGAGGATGAATGTCAATAGCCGGATCACAAACTCATTGTGCAGCTGGTATTGCACTCCCCTTTCTGCCAGGAACGCTGCGGCTGCCTCACAGCCCTTTTGATGTGGGATGGAACTATATAGGGCTTCAACATCCAGGCTATCCAGCAGCGTCCCTGTTTCGCAGTGTAAGCCATTGAGTCTCCGTAATACGTCCATCGTGTCCTGGACATAGGACGGCAGGCTCACCACAAGAGACCCTTTACAAACCTAAAAATAACTTCCAACATGTTCCGCAAACCGACTGCCACTAATTCCTTGCTCAGTTGGGACAGTAGTCATCCAGTCCCACTGAAGCGTGGTATACCCAAAGGCCAATACCTCAGGGCAAGGCGCAATTGCTCTGAGTGGGCTGACTTCAGGCGGGCATCCAATGACCTCCATAGGAGGTTCAGACAAAGAGGGTACCCAGAAGCACCTCTCAGGGAGGCATACCAACATGCAGCCTCATGTAACAGAGAGGATCTTCTGGTTCCTAAAACGAGGATACACCAGGATGAACCTTTTAGAATTATAGGCACCTTTAATGCCGCCCACAAAGAGGTACGGGATGTACTGCAGGAGGGATGGGGGATTCTCAAAAGGGATCCGGTGGTGGGTCACCTGGTTGGTGACAGACCGCTCATTACCTACCGCAGAGGTGGGAACCTTAGTGACAGACTGGTACACAGCACATTCTCCACCCCGATCAGTAGTACCTGGCTTCCTAATAGACCATGGGGGACTTATAGATGTAGTGGCTGCGTGGCCTGTAAGGTGATCAAAAAGAGCAAGGAAATAACAAGCTCCATTACAGGATGCAGTTACACTATAAGGTCCTTCATTAATTGCAGGACTGTCGGGGTGATATATGTGGCGACATCTATCTGCCTGAAGCAATATGTTGGCAAAACCAGAAGGGAATTCAGGAGGAGAGTGGGGGAACATCTCTGTGATATTCGCAATGAAGACCTAACCCCTCTAGCGCAACATGTCGCCTCGTATCACCCTGACAGTGGTGATCCCTGCTTTAGCTTTCAAGGCATTGAACACGTTAGACCTTCGCCGAGGGGTGGTGATGTGGACAATCTACTATAGAGAAAGGAAGCCGAATGGATATTCAGGCTTTAAACTGTTAAGCCTCAAGGTCTTAATGATTCCATTTCCTTTGCTTGTTTTTTGTGAATCCCCGGGTCATGCAATCAGTTTCTGCGTTCACTGTATCTAATATTACATGTTCCTGATGTGACCTCTTGGGATCTGATTGCATTCTGGCATATGTACGACAGACCCCCGATATGAAGAAACAATAGTTGATCTCTCCTCATTTCTCCTCATCAGACAACCAGACTGTGCCATATCCCCTCTTACTACAATGTCCAGCCGGCTAATGACACTATACAATATGTATACATACCCACGGGATTTGCATTGCATTTGTCCCCAGGGGGGGAGGAGTTATCTGTGTCTCCTCTCCTGTCTCTGTGACATTATCCTGGGCAAGCTCCTCCCTCTGGGTTGGACTGTGGCTATTTAAGTTGTAACGCCGAGCAGCCGTACACGGCCATACTAGCGCCGGATGCTTGATCGTGTGCACGTCATCAGTGGCGCGCGATGTCCGCAGCTCACATGTTCTTTCCTGTTAGCTCCTGAAGATATGCCCGCAATAGGGCAAGAAACGCTTTGAGCATATAGTATTTACATCCGTGCTATGAACGTTTAGCGGCTTCATCTATACCTGCAGTAGGGCTGGGTCGGGTTAGTCTATACTGCCGAGTCTGCTGGTGATAGTGTACCGAATCACCAGCAGTAGAGGCAGCCGTCCTCAGCCACACACACTGTCGTCTCTATCAAGCGTGCAGGCAGAGCTGAAGGAGGTGTGCACTGTTATACACCACACTGCACCTCCATGCACTGCCTAGCTATATCGGTGCATCTTTAATCGGTGCATTTTATACATACAGACAGCACTATTGTCTCGCCCATACCTTAATAAATGATTTATTGTTTTGTCCTAGCGCTATTTGTTTTTAGTTAACCCCACAAAACTAGTAAAATATTAACAACAGCAGACAGAACCTCCTCAAGAGAGGTTAAAATTGGGAGGCCCTTCTTTTGCTTTATTAACACAGTTTGGCAATTTTAAACCTTCACTTTCTGCTGGTCTTTAAGTTGCCATAGTTCACTCTCTAATTTTTCATTTTGGGCCCTGACCACATGGAATGAAACCCAGTGGGAATGTCTTTGGCAGCCCTATTGCCAATGTTTATACTTCCACCGTGAGGCAGTATTTTCCCGCTCTTTTTCCTCTCTTTGTAGCATCCCCAAGTCAGGGCAATGTGTGGAACTAACCTGGGGAATGCCAGTGATGGAGAGGCCGGCACGCTGCTCCTCTGGGGCACTCTCTGGGTTCTTGAGGGACACAGCCAGGTGGAAGGTGAGGTGCCCTTGGTGTTATAGTTTAACGTGCCTATGGCTAAGTCCCTGATATGTCGTGACGCCAGTGCCAGTAAACGGTGGCACACCGTATTTACAGTAGGAATAACAGAGGTGCAGACTGGTAACTTGAAAACAGAATTCAAACTTTACTGAAGACAGTGATGATACAGTAAGCAGTCTTTCCAACAGTTCCTTTTTGCAGACAATCAAAATTGCAGTGGTCTTACATCCAGCAAGGTTAAACAGAGGGTGATAATACAGGACTTGGAATTGCAGGTGAACCTTACTTTCTTCCTGACTCGTCCTGACTGGAATTGATGCTTCAAGGCCCCAATGCCCTACTTCTGGCTTATATCCTTGAATCTCCAGTTTATAGAGTACCTCCTCTTGACGTTTAGTACCTCTTGCTCTAGGGATTGCCTCTGGGTTCTGCACTCCTTCTCCTAGGGTACCATCTTCCTAGGGTGGATTCCTCACAGGCCGTGAGGCCTGGGTTTGGCCTTCACAGGCACATGGCCTGCACTTGTCTAAGGCACACTCTAGACTCTCTGTCCTTCCCCTGACTGGGCCTTATATAGACTAGGGCAACCTAGCTCCCTCTAGTGACTAGAGCTGGAATTACATCCCTAGCCGGCCTGCACATAGGACATTTCACAGTAACAGGAGAATCAAATACCATAAATTACATTGATTTACATTGCATGGTACAAATAGGACCTTTACCAGCCTCCTCCTAAAATGAGAGGAGCGACAGCAGCCAAGTGACCCTTCCGTAGTGACGGGCAGTACAACTCCCGTACACTACATACCCCGCTGCTTTAAGCTGAGTACGCCCTCGTACTCTACCAGGAGTACCGCCCTACTGGAATTTCCACCTGAAAGAGACAAAAGAAAAACATGCAAGAATACATACATATCAGTACTCAATTCTATCTGCATCGACAATTGCCATCAGGTCCAGCTGACTGACGGAGAAGTGCGGTGACAAGGGCGTCGCTCTCTTTCTTCAGGATAAAGAGTGGAACTGGGGCGCTGACCTGGCACAGCGGATGTTAGGGAATACCAGGATAGTCCATGACAATGAGTGAGTCCATAAAAGCATATCACAGAGACTCGCACACAGGGGTCCATCTCTGGGCACATAGACTTAGATAAAATATGTTTTAGCAATAAATACGGTCAGCAGCACATACATAAAATCACAATACAGGACTCTGACAATACCAGGGTAACATCTTCCTGGCAAGTCCTGCGTATATTTAAAGTGCTGACATAAAAGAACCCTTTTCAACCTGAAATGGGGGTTAAAAGGGATAAGGTGCAAATAAAAGCACAACTTGGAGTTATTAAAGTACTTGACGCCACAATGTTAGCAGCAGGCAGGATGTCCCGGAACAGAAAGAGGCAGGCTGGGAGCAGTGGTTCCACAGTGGCAACTTATCTTCACAAAAATGCCACCGGCCGTGGGGAACTGGCAGCAAGCTCTACCAGCCTGGCAAACTTAAAGGAACAGTTCCTGCAACATGTATGATGTCCCTGTGAGAATGAGCAAAAAATGGCCTAGCAGGCCTGCTCACAGGTAGGTGTCAAATGAGCCCCGTTCGTCGGAGGTAGTGCAGCCCTGTGCTGCAGGTAGTCTGGGCCATGCACCAGGGCCACATGGAGGGGTGCCCACCAAAGGGAATGGGCTGGAAACATCACCGGTATTGGGCCTACCCACCTCATTGGCCCGCTGGGTTGCGGACACACAGGAGCTGCTGGTCTCGGGACACGGGCCGGCGCTGGGGTAGACACTTCCTCTGGCCGGGACATAACGCTCCCGTCACGGCGGACTCGGCTCCTGGCATAAGTCAATTTATCCGCTGTTACACGGACCTTGGGTGGCTCAGCGTTAGCGGTAGGACCTTGGACTACGGGTTCGGGTGGTACAGGGGTCACAGGTAACTCACCACCGCTGGACTGCTGCGCTGTTTTCTTAGACTCTGTCACTTGCCGCAGGCCATCCAGGTAAGCCTGTAAGGAAGCGATCCGCTCCTCCAGGGCGGAGATCTCACTGCTGGATTCCGGCACACTTGCAGCAGGCTCAGATGAGGTTCTATCCTGGCGGTTCTTCCGCAGGTCATCCATGGCTTCACTGAACTGGGCCATCCGCGCCCAATCAGCGGCTGTTTTCTCTCGTCGCGGCAGCTCTGGAGAGGGGTAAGGACTGGGAGGCTTGTCCAGGATCGTCGGCTGCCAGAAAATGTTCGGGCCGAGAAAGGAACTCTTCTCCTGGTACGTATTCCGGATGGGTCCCGGCGGGTCCTCTGCCTCCACCGGATCTTCGGTTTCTTCCCAGTCTTCCGGTACCGGTCCTGGACGGGTCACCGCAGTAGCATATGGGCCTCGCAGGCCCTCTGCGGGAGTGAACTCCACTTTCTCTCCGACCGCTAGATTATGCAGTCGCCCGGGAGATAGCTGCGCTTGACGGACCGGCGATTCACATAATAGTCCCGGTTGGTGCCGGTTTCTTGGATGAAGCCGAATCCTCTAACCTTGTCAAACTCGAGCACAACTCCGGTGCGGCGTTCGAGCTGGGGCTTGCTGTCCCTGGAATCTTCATAGATCCGCTTGGTGACTTCTTCAAAGTACTTTTTCTGAGTGGTGGTTTTTAAAGTTGCCGCCACTCGGATCTCGGCCATCAGGGCCGACCACGCGGGTTCCGCGGGAGGAAGCCTTCTCGCTGCGGGTGGAAACGGCAGGGTTCGGCTTGTGGCCATGGACAGGTCTGGGCCATGTCGCTGGGAGTATACGCTGGGGCGCAGGGCGCTCCTTAGTTGCTCCTGAGGTCGCCTCCATTGCACCAACTACGGCTCCGGATCCCTCCGATTCAGGTAGGAAACCCCGTAGCAGGGTGAGCCACTGTTCCAGCAGGCTCCACCCCGTCGATTCTTGCACGCCCCTAGGTATTCCAGTATAGGGTAGGCGGTGTCCATATTATAATCCTCAAGGGAAGGCGTTACCTCCAGGTCGTCTCCTCCTCCTTCTTGGAGGGTTTTGGCGCCAAATTTTCGCGCCACTGAGGACAGTGATGGCGCAAGAAGAAGTCCAATGGCGCCGGCGGCCATCTTGGACGCCATGATGCATCAATTCAATGACAGCAAGCAGCGGTAGTAAAACAGCATAAAAGTCCACAAAAATGCACTTTGAAGTGGCGATTTTCTTCCTCTTGATAGCGCAACACTGCACAGCGCTTTCTGGAGGTTTTGGGACACTTTTCTGTACGTTTTAAGTCCGCAAAGTTCACTTCAAATAAACAGGCGTTTTGTCACTTGGCAAACTGGTTAAGGCACAAAGTTCACGTTTTTGCTCACAGTCCGTAAAACGTGCGTATCCTGTTCGTGACGCCAAAATGTAGCATCCCCAAGTCAGGGCAATGTGTGGAACTAACCTGGGGAATGCCAGTGATGGAGAGGCCGGCACGCTGCTCCTCTGGGGCACTCTCTGGGTTCTTGAGGGACACAGCCAGGTGGAAGGTGAGGTGCCCTTGGTGTTATAGTTTAACGTGCCTATGGCTAAGTCCCTGATATGTCGTGACGCCAGTGCCAGTAAACGGTGGCACACCGTATTTACAGTAGGAATAACAGAGGTGCAGACTGGTAACTTGAAAACAGAATTCAAACTTTACTGAAGACAGTGATGATACAGTAAGCAGTCTTTCCAACAGTTCCTTTTGCAGACAATCAAAATTGCAGTGGTCTTACATCCAGCAAGGTTAAACAGAGGGTGATAATACAGGACTTGGAATTGCAGGTGAACCTTACTTTCTTCCTGACTCGTCCTGACTGGAATTGATGCTTCAAGGCCCCAATGCCCTACTTCTGGCTTATATCCTTGAATCTCCAGTTTATAAAGTACCTCCTCTTGACGTTTAGTACCTCTTGCTCTAGGGATTGCCTCTGGGTTCTGCACTCCTTCTCCTAGGGTACCATCTTCCTAGGGTGGATTCCTCACAGGCCGTGAGGCCTGGGTTTGGCCTTCACAGGCACATGGCCTGCACTTGTCTAAGGCACACTCTAGACTCTCTGTCCTTCCCCTGACTGGGCCTTATATAGACTAGGGCAACCTAGCTCCCTCTAGTGACTAGAGCTGGAATTACATCCCTAGCCGGCCTGCACATAGGACATTTCACAGTAACAGGAGAATCAAATACCATAAATTACATTGATTTACATTGCATGGTACAAATAGGACCTTTACCAGCCTCCTCCTAAAATGAGAGGAGCGACAGCAGCCAAGTGACCCTTCCGTAGTGACGGGCAGTACAACTCCCGTACACTACATCTTCACCTTTTGGGACCGTTGCTGCACCCTTTATAGTGTGGCAATTTCTTGAAATATGACCAGTTTTACCACAAGAATAACAAGTTTTCAAATGCCTTTCTTTTTGTGCTGGGCAATACCTCACCATGTGACTAGAGATGTCCCGAACTATTCGCCGGCGAACAGTTCATGGCGAACATCGCATGTTCGCATTCGCCGCGGCGGGCGAACATATGCGATGTTCTGTCCGCCCCCTATACGTCATCATTGAGCAAACTTTGACCCTGTACCTCACAGTCAGCATACACATTCCAGCCAATCAGCATACCCTCCCTCCCAGACACCTCCTGTCAAAAAGCAAGGACAGCATCCATCTTAGATTCATTCTGTAGCTGCAGTGTTAGTTAGAGCAGGAAGAGTGCTGCTGCTGCTGAATTAATAGGGAAAGCGTTCGCTAGGCCAGTGTTCTGTGTCTACTCCTGTCCTCAAAGACTCATGTGCTGTATGGGCTCTTTCACACTTGCGTTGTTCCTTTCCGTCCTAGAGTTCCGTCCTCGGGGCTCTAAGACGGAAAGATACTGATCTGGATTATCCCAATGCATCCTGAATGGAGAGAAATGCGTTCAGGATGCATCAAGATGTCTTCAGTTCAGTACTGAGATGTTTTTTGGCCTTAGCAAAATCCGCAGCATGCTGCGGATTTTCCTCCAGCCAAAAATTCCTGAAGGCATGCCGCAAGGACGGATCTGGATTAATGCCCATTGAAAAGCATTAATCTGGATCTGGCCTTAAGCTAAACGCCGTTTGGGCGAATCACCGGATCCGACGTTTAGTTTTCTGAATCATAATCAGGGCAGCCAGGATTCTACTAAAGTCCCGGCTGCCATAGAAAAGTAGTGGGGAACCAGGGGAGAAGCTACTTACTGTACATGCGGCTCCCGGGGCTCTCCACAATGACGTCACAGCACCCCTACGTCGCATGGATCATGCGATCCATGCAACGTAGGGGCGCTGTGACGTCATTGTGGAGCGCCCGAGCCGCACGGACGGTAAGTAGCTTTTCCCCTGGCTCCCCACTACTTTTCCATGGCAGCCGGGACTTCAGTAGCGTCCTGGCTGCCATGGTAATACTAAAAACACTTTGAAGACTGATCAGTCTTCAAATGCTTTCAGGTGTGTGGCGTTGTGACGGATCTGGCGGGCATTTCCAGCGACGGAAGGGCACGCCGGATCCTCACAACGGTAGTGGGAAAGAGGCCTAAGGACTTGGGCTTGTACACCAGGCTGCTTTTAATATATATATATAATATATATATCATTATATATATATATATATATATATATATATATATATATATATATATATATATATATATATATAATAATCCGGAGATAGACAGCAGCACGTCCAAAGGGCTTGGTGGGTGCAAAATCCTCAGGAGGACAGACAATCCTCCACACATATATAGATCCCAGAGAAGAGTTAGCACTCCTGAGTTAAATGGTGATGACTAGAGATGAGCGAACACCTGGAAGTTCGGGTTCGGGAAGTTCGGCCGAACTTCCCGAAAATGTTCGGGTTCGGGATCCGAACTCGACCCGAACTTTATCCCGAACCCGAACCCCATTGAAGTCAATGGGGACCCGAACTTTTAGGCACTAAAAAGGCTGTAAAATAGTCCAGAAGCGGGCTAGAGGGCTGCCAAAGGCAGCAAAATGTAGGTAAATCCCCTGCAAACAAATGTGGATAGGGAAATTAATTAAAATAAAATAAATAAAATTTAACCAATATCAATTAAAGAGAGGTCCCACTGCAAGGAATCATGCATCATATCACCCAACACTGGAGAAGGCCACTTTCAGTTATTTCGAACCCAGCACCCAGACAGAGGAGAGCGTTCCCACAGCAAGGAATCATGCGTCATTTTACCCACCACTGGAGAAGGCCACTTTCAGTCATTTCGGCCCAGCACCCAGACAGAGGAGAGAGGTCCCACAGCAAGGAATCATGCGTCATATCACCCACCACTGGAGAAGGCCACTTTCAGTTATTTCCGACCCAGCAGCCAGACAGAGGAGAGAGGTCCCACAGCAAGGAATCATGCGTCATATCACCCACCACTGGAGAAGGCCACTTTCAGTTATTTAGGCCAGCACCCAGACCGAGGAGAGAGGTCCCACAGCAAGGAATCATGCGTCATATCACCCACCACTGGAGAAGGCCACTTTCAGTTATTTCGGCCCCAGCACCCAGACCGAGGATACAGTACCCACAGCAAGGAATCATGCGTCATATCACCCACCACTGGAGAAGGCCACTTTCAGTTATTTCGGCCCCAGCACCCAGACAGAGGACAGAGGTCCCACAGCAAGGAATCATGCGTCATATCACCCACCACCGGAGAAGGCCACTTTCAGTTATTTCGGCCCCACCACCCAGACAGAGGGGAGGTTCATTGAACTTTGGGTTGCACCGCATGATCGTGGTAAAGTAAAAAAAATGAGGATTCAATAAAGAAGTGCCCCGGAGTACAAGAATACATGGTTGAGGGGGAGGCAGTTATAAATGTCTATTCTGCACAAGGGAGGCACAGGTCCTGTGAGATCCATGCCTGGTTCATTTTTATGAACGTCAGCTTGTCCACGTTGGCTGTGGACAGGCGGCTGCGTTTGTCAGTAATGACGCCCCCTGCCGTGCTAAATACACGTTCAGACAAAACGCTGGCCACCGGGCAGGCCAGCACCTCCAAGGCATAAAATGCTATCTCTGGCCACGTGGACAATTTGGAGACCCAGAAGTTGAATGGGGCCGAACCATCAGTCAGTCCGTGGAGGGGTGTGCAGACGTACTGTTCAACCATGTTAGTGAAATGCTGCCTCCTGCTAACATGTTCCGTATCAGGTGGTGGTGCAGTTAGCTGTGGCGTGGAGACAAAACAGTTCCACATTTCTGCCATGCTAACCCTGCCCTCAGAGGAGCTGGCCGTGACACAGCTGCGTTGGCGACCTCTTGCTCCTCCTCTGCCTTCGCCTTGGGCTTCCACCTGTTCCCCTGTGACATTTAAGAATGCTCTCAGGAGCGCGTCTACCAGCGTGCTCTTGTACTCGCGCAGGAAGTAAGGTGGGCACATTGTCTTTGTACCGGGGATCCAGTAGGGTGGCAACCCAGTAGTCCGCACACGTTAAAATGTGGGCAACTCTGCTGTCGTTGCGCAGGCACTGCAGCATGTAGTCGCTCATGCGTGCCAGGCTCCCCAGAGGTAAGGACAAGCTGTCCTCTGTGGGAGGCGTATCGTCATCGTCCTCCGTATCCCCCCAGCCACGCACCAATGATGGGCCTGAGCTGTGTTGGGTGCCACCCCGCTGTGAACCTGCTTCATCCTCATCCTCCTCCACCTACTCCTCGTCCTCCAGTAGTGGGCCCTGGCTGGCCACATTTGTACCTGGCCTCTGCTGTTGCAAAAAACCTCCCTCTGAGCCACTTCTAACAGACTGGCCTGAAAGTGCTAAAAATGACACCTCATCCTCCTCCTCCTCCTCCTCCTCCTGGGCCACCTCCTCTTCCATCATCGCCCTAAGCGTTTTCTCAAGGAGACATAGAAGTGGTATTGTAACGCTGATAAAGGTGTCATTGCCACTGGCCATGTTGGTGGAGTACTCGAAACAGCGCAACAGGGCACACAGGTCTCGCATGGAGGCCCAATCATTGGTGGTGAAGTGGTGCTGTTCCGCAGTGCGACTGACGCATGCGTGCTGCAGCTGAAACTCCACTATGGCCTGCTGCTGCTCGCACAGTCTCTCCAGCATGTGCAAGGTGGAGTTCCACCTGGTGGGCAGGTCGCATATGAGGCGGTGAGCGGGAAGGCTGAAGTTCCGCTGTAGCGCAGACAGGCGAGCAGCGGCAGGATATGAACGCCAGAAGCGCGCACAGATGGCCCTCACTTTATGCAGCAGCTCTGACATGTCGGGGTAGTTGTGAATGAACTTCTGCACCACCAAATTCAGCACATGCGCCAGGCAAGGGATTTGCGTCAAACCGGCTAGTCCCAGAGCTGCGACGAGATTTTGTCCATTATCGCACACCACCAGGCTGGGCTTGAGGCCCACCGGCAGAAACCACTCGTCGGTCTGTTGTTCAATACCCCGCCACAACTCCTGCGCGGTGTGGGGCCTGTCCCCCAAACATATGAGTTTCAGAATGGCCTGCTGATGTTTACCCCGGGCTGTGTTGAAGTTGGTGGTGAAGGTGTGTTGCTGACTGGATGAGCTGGTGGAAGCAGAGGAGGAGGAAGCAGAGTAGAAGGAGGCCGCCTACAGGAGGCAAAGAATGATGCCCTGCGATCCTTGGTGGCGGAAGGACGTGCGCAAGGAACTCTCCGCCTGCGGCCCAGCCGCCACTACATTTACCCAGTGTGCAGTTAGGGAGATATAGCATCCCTGGCTGTGCTTACTGGTCCACGTATCTGTGGTTAGGTGGACCTTGCCACAGATGGCGTTGCGCAGTGCACACTTGATTTTATCGGATACTTGGTTGTGCAGGGAAGGCACGGCTGTCTTGGAGAAGTAGTGGCGGCTGGGAACAACATACTGTGGGACAGCCATGGACATCAGCTGTTTGAAGCTGTCTGTGTCCACCAGCCTGAATGACAGCATTTCAAAGGCCAGTAGTTTAGAAATGCTGGCATTCAGGCCCAGGGTTCGATGGTGGCTAGGTGGGAATTTACGCTTTCTCTCCAAGGTTTGTGAGATAGAGAGCTGAACGATGCCGCGTGACATGGTGGAGATGCTTGGTGATGCAGGTGGTGTCGTCGGTGGCACATCCTCTGTTTGGTGGGCGGCAGGAAGGCGGAGGAAGAGGCCGAGGCAGCAGCAGAAGAGGGAGCAGGGGGAGCCAGAGTGAGTTCCTTGCTTTTAAGGTGTTTACTCCACTGCAGTTCATGCTTTGCATGTAGATGCCTGGTCATGCAGGTTGTGCTAAGGTTCAGAACGTTAATGCCTCGCTTCAGGCTCTGATGGCACAGCGTGCAAACCACTCGGGTCTTGTCGTCAGCACATTGTTTAAAGAAGTGCCATGCCAGGGAACTCCTTGAAGCTGCCTTTGGGGTGCTCAGTCCCTGGTGGCGGCGGCCAGTAGCAGGCGAACTCTCTTGGAGGGGGCTGTTCTGCTTTTGCCCCCTGCTCTCTCTTTTGCTACGCTGTTGGCTCGGTCTCACCACTGCCTCTTCCTCTGAACTATGAAAGTCAGTGGCACGACCTTCATTCCATGTGGGGTCTAGGACCTCATCGTCCCCTGCATCGTCTTCCACACAGTCTTCCTCCCTGACCTCCTGTTCGGTCTGCACATTGCAGAAAGACGCAGCAGTTGGCACCTGTGTTTCGTCATCATCAGAGACGTGCGGACTCCGATGAGGTGGTATTCCCATGTCCTCATCATCAGGAAACATCAGTGGTTGTGCATCAGTGCATTCTATGTCTTCCACCACTGTGGAAGGGCTAGGTGGATTCCCTTGGGAAACCCTGCCAGCAGAGTCTTCAAACAGCATAAGAGACTGCTGCATAACTTGAGGCTCAGACAGTTTCCCTGATATGCATGGGGGTGATGTGACAGACTGATGGGCTTGGTTTTCAGGTGCCACTTGTGCACTTTCTGCAGAAGACTGGGTGGGAGATAATGTTGTGAACATGCTGGATCCACTGTCGGCCACCCAATTGACTAGCGCCTGTACCTGCTTAGGCCTTACCATCCTTAGAACGGCATTGGGCCCCACCAAATATCGCTGTAAATTCTGGCGGGTACTGGAACCTGAGTTGGTTCACTGGTACGTGTGGCTGTGGCAGAATGGCCACGTCCTCTCCCAGCACAAGAGGGTACACTAACACCACCACGACCATTGTAACCGTTCACCAAGCACCACAATAAGAAAAAAAATATTTGGCCCAATGTATTGATTTCAAATTCAGGCCTTTTTTTTACAGGCACCTAACACTATCTGCCTATTTATTTATGTAGCGTATTACACTAATCCAGGCACAGCAGTAACCACTGATTTAGGGGAATATCTCTTTTAGGGCTAGTATTTAGGCCCTGAATGAAAGGTATCCTTTTATGGACAGATTTACAATTGGCCTGCAACAGCTGGAACACCAGATTCAGGGTATTGCTATTTTGGCAATTGAATTTCACCCCAGAACAAAATATATGTTTTTATGGACACAATGAAACTTGGCCTGCAACAGCTGGGACACCAGATTCAGGGTATTGCTATTTTGGCAATTGAATTTCACCCCAGAACAAAATATATGTTTTTATGGACACTATGAAACTTGGCCTGCAACAGCTGGGACACCAGATTCAGGGTATTGCTATTTTGGCAATTTAATTTCACCCCAGAACAAAATATATGTTTTTTTTGGACACTATGAAACTTGGCCTGCAACAGCTGGAACACCAGATTCAGGGTATTGCTATTTTGGCAATTGAATTTCACCCCAGAACAAAATATATGTTTTTGCAGACACTATGAAACTTGGCCTGCAACAGCTGGGACACCAGATTCAGGGTATTGCTATTTTGGCAATTTAATTTCACCCCAGAACAAAATATATGTTTTTGCGGACACAATGAAACTTGGCCTGCAACAGCTCGGACACCAGATTCAGGGTATTGCTATTTTGGCAATTGAATTTCACCCCAGAACAAAATATATGTTTTTGCAGACACTATGAAACTTGGCCTGCAACAGCTGGGACACCAGATTCAGGGTATTGCTATTTTGGCAATTTAATTTCACCCCAGAACAAAATATATGTTTTTTTTGGACACTATGAAACTTGGCCTGCAACAGCTGGAACACCAGATTCAGGGTATTGCTATTTTGGCAATTGAATTTCACCCCACAACAAAATATATGTTTTTGCGGACACTATGAAACTTGGCCTACAACAGCTGGGACACCAGCTTCAGGGTATTGCTATTTTGGCAATTGAATTTCACCCCAGAACAAAATATATGTTTTTGCGGACACTATGAAACTTGGCCTGCAACAGCTGAGACACCAGATTCAGCGTATTGCTATTTTGGCAATTGAATTTCACCCCAGAACAAAATATATGTTTTTGCGGACACTATGAAACTTGGCCTGCAACAGCTGGGACACCAGATTCAGGGTATTGCTATTTTGGCAATTGAATTTCACCCCACAACAAAATATTTGTTTTTGCGGACACTATGAATCTTGGCCAGCCACAGCTGAAACCACTGATTTATGTTATTGCTATTTTGGCAATTGAATTTCACCCCAGAACAAAATATATGCTTTTGCGGACACTATGAAACTTGGCCAGCCACAGCTGAAACCACTGATTTATGGTATTGCTATTTTGGCAATTGAATTTCACCCCACAACAAAATATATGTTTTTGCGGACACTATGAAACTTGGCCAGCCACAGCTGAAACCACCGATTTATGGTATTGCTATTTTGGCAATTGAATTTCACCCCAGAACAAAATATATGTTTTTGCGGACACTATGAAACTTGTCCTGCAACAGCTGGGACAACAGATTCAGGGTATTGCTATTTTGGCAATTGAATTTCACCCCAGAACAAAATATATGTTTTGCCAGCTACAGCTGAATCCACTGATTTATGGTATTGCTATTTTGGCAATTGAATTTCACCACAGAAAATATTCTATCCTTTGCCAGACAGTAGACAATATTATACTTGGCTAGCCAAAGCTGGAACACCAGATTTAGGGGATTGGTATTTGGGCAATTGTATTTAACCCCTTAATAATATATAGAAATTGCTATCCTGAGTTTCTAGGGGTGACAATTAGCACAGCCAAGCCCCTGATGTAGGATATAGCAAAAATTAAACTAGTATTGATGGATTGATGGACTTGGTGGCAGCTTGTTCTGGTGCACCACAAGTCACAAAATGGCCGCCGATCACCCCAGAAAATAAGTGACAGAAAAACGCTCTGTGCAGCCTAAAAACCAGTGAGCAAGTAACTAGCAGAAGTTAAATCATTCACAGCTGTAGATCGATCAGTTCATTAGGTGCTGTTGCTGACTTTTCCCTGCCTAATCTCGCCCTCACAGAAGCTGCTTCCTCTCCCTACACTAATCAGAGCAGTGTGACGTGCGGCGCTACGTTACTCCAGCTCAAATAGAGGCTGGGTCACATGCTGCACTTGGCCAATCACAGCCATGCCATTAGTAGGCATGGCTGTGATGGGCTCTTAGGGCAAGAAGTAAAACGCTAGCTGATTGGCTGCTGTGCAGCCCTTCAGAAAGCGGGAAGTAATCGCTGAACAACGAACCCGAACTTTTTTGAAAATGTTCGGGTTCAGGTCCGTGTCACGGACACCCCAAATTTCGGTACGAACCCGAACTATGCTCACACTGTTCGCTCAACACTACTAACCAGGATTTTCTAGAACCCACCATTAAATTTACAATCATTTTAGTATCCTTGACCTGTGCAATCTTTTTCAAGAAGCGCTCCATAGTAAATTCTATACAAACAGCTGCAACCAACTATACAACCAAAGTTCCCCTCTACAGTTGTGTTCAAAATTATTCAACCCCCACTGAAATTGAGTGTTTTGGTCAGTTTGACATTGATTTTGATAATTCCAGTCATCTTGTTTACAATTAAATCAAAGAGGCACTTGTAAGTCAGACAAATATAACATAACATTTATAATGAAATAACCACAAATGTCTTTTCTGTGCTCACATCATTATCAGTTTTATTCAACCCCCAAGTGACATTCAAACTTAGTACTTAGTACAACATCCTTTTCCAGTTATACCAGCTTTTAAACGTGAAGCATAGCTTGACACAAGTGTCTTGCAGCGATCTACGGGTATCTTCGCCCATTCTACCTTGCACACGCTGAATCTTCCCTGTACCTGTAGAAGCAAAACAGCCCCAAAGCATGATTGACCCCCCGCCTTGCTTCACAGTAGGCAAGGTGTTCTTTTCCTCATAGGCCTTGTTCTTCTTCCTCCAAACATAGCATTGATCCATGGGCCCAAAATTTCAAATTTTGTTTCATCAGTCCACAGAACACTATCCCAAAACTTTTGTGGTTTGTCCACATGACTTTTGGCATACTGCAGTCGACTCTTCTTATTCTTTGGAGACAGCAAGGGGGTGCGCCTGGGAGTTCTGGCATTACGCAGTGTGCGCCTTATTGTCTGAGCTGAAACTTCAGTACCCGCATCTGTCAAATTTTTTTCAGTTCCTCAGCAGTCACACGGGGACTTTTCAACACTTTGCGCTTCAGGTAGAGCACAGCAGTCGAAGTCAGCATCTTCTTTCTGCCACGACCAGGTAGCATTTCAACAGTGCCCTTTGTCTTGAATTTGCGAATGATGCTTCCTATGGTGTCTCTTGGTATGTTTAACATCTTAGCAATTTACTTATAGCCATTGCCCTTCCTGTGAAGAGAAATCACCTCTTCTCTTGTCTTCCTGGACCATTCTCTTGACTTCACCATGTTTGTAAACACACCAGTAAATGTCTAGAAGGAGCTGAGTATCACAGTCATTTTAAATCTGCCTAATTGGTGCTTATTATGCTTGATTGCTGCTCCTTGACATCCAGAGGTGTTTTCAATACCTGATCGAAAACACTTGAATGAACCTCTGTTCTTAAGAGTGGTAGTCTTTAAGGGGTTGAATAATTGTGTCAATGAAGAAATCACAAAAAAAAAATTTAATACTGTATTATAAAAACAATTGATGTCATTTTAGTTGCATTTGGTTCCTTAAAATGTCCTTGTAAGATTTCATTCTGAACACAATTACAAATGTACACTAAATTCCCTAAAACCCTTTACAGCATTGGGGGTTGAATAATTTTGAACACAACTGTTTACAATATTACATTCACAAATGCACCTCACAATTACACTCCAACCTCCTACCTGGGGCTCGCCAATTATGTAAGAAATTATTATATATAAATAAATATATATAATATATAACACACCCTCTTACTGGGTCTGATTCGAAGGTTGGATGCAATAAATGAGACACAAGAATGAACGTATAAAAAAAAAAAAAAAAAGATGTATTGCAAAGTGTGGAAAAATTGATATTACAGTATTATGGAGTTACAGTGGAACAAAGAGAAATACCGTACTATATAAAGAGAGACTTATACACACATAACAATAATTACAATTACTTCACCAATCCAAGATGACAAACTTATACAACAGACAACTCCTTAAACCTTACAGTACATATTTCCTCTAATATCTAGTTTTACAAAGGCACTTACTAATATATTGTTATTATCCATATTGCTTCCTTTGCTGGCTGGATCAATTTTTCCATCACATTATACGTTACTTGTTTCCATGGTTACAGACCACCCTGCAATTAATCAGCGGTTGTCATGCTTGCACACCATAGGAAAAAGCATCAGCCTCTCTGGCGGCCGGAACAGTGAGTGCACATAGGCTAGTGCTTTTTCCTATAGTGTGCAAGCATGACCACCACTGCTGGATTGCAAGGTGGTCATAACCATGGAAACGAGCAGTGTATAATGTGATGGAAAAATGAATCCAGCCAGTAAAGGAGGCAACATGGAGAATCACAATACATTAGTACGTGTCTTGTATTAACTTCCTCTACATGATAAATGCCACTTACTGAAGTGAGACAACCCCTTAAAGGATGGCTTGGTTCTAGGGATGAGCAGACTGCTGAATGTCCGGGTTCGAGGGGTTCGTCCAAATTTCTTTTGAAAGTTCAGTTCGGGTTCCAAACTTGACTCGAACTTAACCCCAAACAATGAACCCCATTGAAGTAAATGAGGGCGCGCACTTTGGGGCACTAAAATGGCTGTGAAAAAGTAGTAGAAAGGGCTAGAGGGCTTCAAAAGGCTCCAAAGTGGGCATAAGAGCAGAACAATTGCCCAGCAAACAAATGGATTGGGAAATGACTTAAAATAACATAAAATACATAAAAATAAAAAATAACAATCTTGAACCAAGAGGCAGAGGTCCAAGTGCAGTAGGAAGTTGAAGAGGCTGTGGACGTGGCAGTGTAGAAGGAAGTGGCGGAGGAGGTGGAGGAAGAAGCAAACACTCTTTCATTTTTTTTTTTTTTTTTTATGTGTCTTTCAACTCTGTGTATGACCTTTAGCAATTTTTGAGGTTGTGGCCGTCCGAGTGGAGGAGGTTGAAGTGTAGGTGAAAGAGGCATAGAAATGCCTATTCTTGTTCGCAAGCTGCGAACAAGAATAGGACATGTTCTACCTTTTGCGGAGCCGTGGATCGGAAGTTTGGATCCGAAACCCGGAAGTTCGGGGCCGCTCCCCACAAATGTGGAAGAGGAGAGCACATAGTGTGCTCTCCTCTTCACATCCAGCCCCATTGAGAATGAATGGGTCCGCACCCATTCCGCGGAATTGTGGAACAGATGCGGACCCATTTGCGGAAGTGTGAATGGGGTCTAAAGCTGGATAAACATTTTTGTCTCAGTTTAAGATCTCATACGTCCCCTATCTGGGAATTTTTCTCCTATTACAGTAATATGGCTAAAGGTCACACACAATAAGACAGGATGCCAAAGGGGTGTTCTATGTAAAATTGCCAGAGTGTCATAGATACTCTCCACAGAAGAATTTCCTCTCCTACAATAGTTAGACAGGTGAAGGTAGTGTTCCTAATTTTTTAAAAATTCATGACTTTCGCACACACACTCCACAGAAGAATTTCCTCTCCTATAACATTTAAGATGGATAAAGGGAGTGTTCCTAAATTTAAAAAAAAAAAATCATATCTTTCACAGACACACTCCACAAAAGAATTTCTTCTTCTACAACAGTTAGACAGATTAAGTTTTTTTTTTTTTTTAAAACATTCATGACTTTCACAGATACACTCCACAGAAGAATTTCCTCTCCCACATTTGGTGGATGGATGCAAAATGGGTAATCTTTTTACAATTCAAATTTATTTATTTATTTGGGGGGGGGTGGTAACTGGCAACCACACCAAACATTGGGAGTTGGCTAAGAGAACGCACAAAGTGCGCTGCAATATAACTGGGTGTGGACGGTATAATTCTCTACTCTGCCAATATAACACATAATAATCTTGAGCCTTGAGGCGAAGGTCCCAGTGGAGGAGGAGGTGGACGTAGTGGTGGGGGCGGAAGAGGTGGAAGTTGCAGTGCAGACAGGGGTGGACTGAGAACCCTCAGGGCCCCCGGGCAAAATAAATCAAGGGCCCCCTTCCAGGCCCCACCCATGTTTCACCTTCAGCCATGCCCATTCCCCACCTCTAGCCACGCCCTTCCCACCTCCAGCCACGCACTACACAAGGAACAAAAGTGCAATCATTTATTAACAAGTGCAACATAAAGAACAAATGTAAAAACCAAACTGTGCACAATAAATAAATGCACAAACCAAGACAAGTGCATTACAAAATCATAAATAGACAAAACCAGAGCATTACAAATCCTAAAGAGGCAATTACATATAAAAATAACTATAATTCAAATTCAGTGCAATACAAATAATAAAAACAAACAGAAGTGCGATGCAATTTTAGCTACAAATATATAGCATTGGGAAGTCTGCACTGCAGTTTAAAAGAGAAGCAGAGAGCGGAGTTCAGAAGATGTCTTGCCAAAACGGTCTATGATTTTCTCTTTGTCTCTCTTTATCCTTAAAGAAACATCTTTCTCTATTGCAATTAGCATTAATGTCTCCAGATTTTGCTGAGTAAGCATTGATCTAAGTCTTGATTTCAGAATTTTCAACTTTGAAAAACACCGTTCACAGGAGCATTGTGTGGTGCTTAGAGTGATCAGGTACTTGTATGCCATATAAAGATTTTCATAGGCCGAAGAGCATAATCTATACTGAAATAACAGCTTAAATGCACAGGATGTGCACTTTTACAACAGAGTTTTTCTCAGAAAGCTTACAAACGGATGGCTCAGAGTCAGAGAAGTCAGGATCTTCTTCTCCAGCAGAGCTCAAGGTTTCATCATCACTGTCAAACAGTCCTCTGGAGAGATTTTTGTAACTTGATGCAAATGAAATCAATTCTTCACGAAGAACAAGGCCATTAATTTCAGGAACAGCTTTAGAAATGACATCAAGCTGTATTTTTTCCGGAGAAGCCAGTATCTCCTCAAACCGGTTTGGGTCAAAACATGCAATCTGCATGTAAAGTTTGCCATGAGTGGCAAACCTGGTTCTCATACTTTCCAAAACTCTATCACAGATGACATTGTAGCATGAAGCTTCAAAGCTGTGTTGTTGATTTGCAGGAAGTACACATCTTGTTGATCTAAGTCCTGTGAAAGATGTACTGATGGCAATGTCCTCTGCAGCTAGTTTATCATTCAGGTGATCAATGAAAATTGTTGCAGATCCATAGACTCCTGAAAAGTCTCTTGAAATTTTTTCTAAACGGTTAGTAGCATCCTCAACCATTCGCCATGCCTGCATAATGTCAAGGGCTGGTGACTGCAAGTAATCTGACACAGGAGTAGTAATGTCAAAAATTCTTATAAATATAAAAGTTGTCAGGATGGTTTCAAATTTACATAGGTTTTCATTTAACTTTAGTGCCTCATGACGAACAGAATTTCTAAAATCAGATGAACTACTTACATGCCTCAGAACAAGGATGAGGTCAGAATATAATTCATCAGAGTGGTTTTCATATGTTCCACAAAGTTTCCGGAGGGCTCTGGCTTTGCTTGACCACCTTGTAGTGCCAATCTTATCAAGTCTTTTCAGTTTAGCACTTCCAGTCTTGGCTTTCAGTTGGTCTTCCCAAATTGTAATCCTTTTGTAGGACTCAGAGAAGAAGGTGGACAAGTTACCAAGAAGTCCAAACAGACTCACTGCAGGAACACATACACTGCTTGCATCAGATATAACAAGATTTAGGACATGAGCATAGCACCATGTATGAATGTGACTAGGACGCAATTCTTTCATCAACGCTTGCAATCCTGTATATGTGCCACTAATGTTAGCAGGTCCATCAAAGGAATCACCAATACACTGCTCCAGATTCAGTCCAATGTCAGACAATGAATCTCTGAGCAAATCATGTAAGCCCTTATTGCTTGAGTCCTCAACATTTAGAAGGCGTACCAATTGCTCTTTAGCTGTATCCTCCACAACATATCGCACAACAATGGCACATTGATCATGTGCAGAGAGATCTTGAGTAGAATCAATTTGTACCGAAAACATCCCTGCATTGTTAACTTTCTTAACAATATCTTCTTTTATCATATCTCCAATGATTGTGAACAATTTTGTTATAGAGGACTTGCTTAAAAACGTGACAAATTTTCCTCGCCCTTTTTGAGATGGGTCACGTTTTTTGGTCGCTTCTGTAACTTTTACCAAATGGTCTTTAAGGACTGGGCTATATTCTGCAAGGAGTTTCACAGCTTCCAAGAAGTTTCCTCGATTTTCTAGATGGTCATCATCAAAGACATTAGCTGCAGACTCTGAATGGCTGCTCCGGTATGGCAATCCTTGGATTCCAACAAAAAAAAACAATATCAATGATGTTGCTTAGAACAGCACAGCGCTGAAGTACCTGGTTGTGCCTCATAGAAAGCTGGTCAACTGAAAGTTTGTGCTTGACCGATTTGCCTTTAATATTGACCATATAGGCTTCACTAGCAAGTTTATGGCACTGGGACTGCTCATGCTCTGTGAGTCTTGTTGTAATATGTCTCCAGTCATTACAACCCTGTATCCAATGAGTATGATGAAATTTTTCTGCAGAGTACATAAGGCAAATTGAACAGTGCAGGGTCTTCTTTTTGTCATTATAAGTAACCCATTTTCTATTAATATTTGATCCTTGTATACCTTTTCTGAAGTAAACAAGGTTTCCATTGAAAGGAATGTCATAAGAAGGCTGATTAGGATGAAATTCCCAGAACATTTCCATGGAGACTCCAGCCTTTCTCAAATCATGCGAATGAAGAAATAAATCCTCTGGGCAAGGTGATTTTTCCCTAAGAGGAGACAATGAACTTTCCTTCCTGGGCATTTTCATAGGAGGTTCTCGCTTTTTGGTCTCCTCTTCATCTAAAAGACGTACATTAAATGCTTCTGTAATTTCAGTTTCAGAAACAGAAGTTCCAGTCTGGTATCCCACCCGCTACATCCTGCTCTGGAACAGTTTTCTTTTGAAAAATTGTGTTGATTTTGCTGGTTGATGCTTCAATTTTTCTCTGTTCCTCTTCTCTTCATTGCACCACTTTTGTGTTTATAACCTTCTAATGAAGACATTGTAGTGCTGAAAATGACTACAACCTGTGTATGTAATGTGTCACAGGGATTAGACATGAGTCTCTTCTATAAGTTGTTGGTTAAAGTGAACAACCAAACACATCTGAAAAGAAGTGTTCAACAGGGAAACTCAATGATTTGAGTTTGTGTTTTTTTAAATCTAGATTACAATAATGTTACACAATGTAGATCCAGAGTGAAATGAACCACTCAACACTGAGAAAACTGAAAAGGACTAGTGCTCATTCCTGGCGAAGAAAGCTTACAAGATCCATCACATAAATACACTAGGAGCAGAAGAGCAGAAATGTAAGTGCCATCCCAATTTGTTGGCAGACGCTTTCGGCCAGTCAGACCCAACAAAATATGAATACTCAAAAATGTACCAATACCATGAGCAGAGGGTCAGGCTGCATGCACCTATGTGTCAAACCACAATGCAGCGAGTCTTTCTTTAAAAAAAGAAGTAACACATGATCTGTTTCATGAAATAGATAGCCAGAGAATCATGGTAATTGTAGTTCAGCAATATCTGGAGACCCGCAGTTTGAGGAAGCCTGCGCTAGGCAATTAACTTCAATCCTGACACAGCCAGTAGATTCACACAAAGCGGACTGACAGATACACTGGAAAGTGCCTGATTGACAGAATTCCAAAATGGAGGTGCTCAGTACCATCGTAGAGGATAAAACAAATGGGAAATACACATATCTGAGCTATATTTGCAATTTTAAAGACACTGTACATGCACCAGTCCCTTTTGCATAAATACCATTGCACATGGAGTAAAACTGAAATTAGTCCAATTTTACGAGGCCATACAATCAGTTCCAATACCAGGTAATCAGTCCAATTTTACGAGGCCATACAATGTTAATGAAAACTAACACTATATTAAAAATATCCCCCATTATGGGGAAATATGTTCATCATACCCGAATCATAGCAGTGCACACTTTGCATCATAAACTTATTGCAAGCCATCAACCATGTGCACAGCAATGTGTCATTTCAACTTTCAATGCTCTGTATATTACCCCATTAAATAAAACACAATAACTGAGTTATTTCCTAAAGTAAGATTTCAAAGTTATAGTGACATTAAAGGCACCCAGACCACTTAAGCTCTAGGTATAGTGTCCCTTTTCCACATATGTTTTATTTTATTATTATTGGCATTTATATAGTGCCAACAAAATAGCAAATAAAACAAGTATAAAAACTTACAGGAACAATAGCATGCACCTGCAGCAGTGGCGTACCGCCAATATAGGCAGACCACGCTGTTGCTATGGGGCCCACGGCACAGGGGGGCCCAGAGCGCACGGAAGTCCCCGCCCCCTTTACTCTGCACAGACACTCAGAAAAGAGAATCATAGTTAATTAGTTAATATGCGGCGCAGCGGCACCTGTGTTCTTCTGCCCCCGGCCACTAAATAATCCCTGTCTGAGTCTGACCTGATGGATCGGGACTCTGGGCTGAGGGTGTGCTTCATTTCAGACTGGCCAATCAGCACAAAGAGGCTGCTGCTGATTGGCCAGTATATTGCTGGCACAGGCAGCAGGAGCGGGCACCGCAGCTGCTCAAGTACATACAGAGACGATGCGGCGTATCATCCTCTCTGTGCGCCGCTCAAGTCTGCCGCCCGCCTGAAGTCATCAGCCAGTGCAGTGACAGACAGCCCAGACTGAAGGACCACTCCTAACTGGACCTGGCTATATGGTTGGTTGGTTGATGTATGAGTATACACTATGCAGCAAGAGGACTCATAGGGAGGAGGGAGACGGAAAGGGAGGTGGGGTTCTCATAGAGGGTCATAGAGTACAGTGTGCTTTCTTCCTACTCCCCCCCCCCGGGCATTTTGGGGGGCATTAGGGGTTGAGGGGGTCAGCTCATAGAGGACAGTGTGCTTTCCTCCTACTCCACTCCCCCCCCCCCCCAACACAAAAGTCACCTTTAGGAGGGGAATATGATTGGTGGTTATTTGCACACTCAGCATAAGCAGAAAGGAGTTAAAGGGGTTTGGGCAGTGGCGTACATGTACTGCAACCGTTTGTGGTTAAAGAAGTAATGACAAAATGGCGCTGGTAGCAAAGGGGTTAAGATGTGGGGGATGGCCTACGTCTGGCTTCAGCACACTAGACACAGGTAGGAGGGCTCCTGTCTTGCATTCGTTCAGCTGTGCTCACATACATATTGCGCCCTGTGTCCACTGTCCTGTGCACACTCTGCTAAAGCCTGACATAGCCCATATATGCCTTATTGGATAATACATATACATTTTTAAAGTTAATAAAAAAAAAATGTATTTCTTTAATGGGGGTGTGGCATGGGAGGAGCCAGGACAGGAGGTGGGATGGGCCAGGGGACCCAATTCAGATTCTTGCTATGGGGCCCAGTGATTTCTTTGTACGCCCCTGACCTGCAGACTATCCTGCTCAAAATATTTTACAATCCAGAGGCTGTAGCAATATGTCAGCCTCTAGTGGCTGTCTACCAGATTCCTGGATTGAAACAGACCTTTGGTTCGATATCTGATGCTGGACATCCTCACGCTCCGCCAGATTTTTCCTGATATGAAAGCATGGATTCAATGGTTTCCTATAGGGAGATCTATTGCGTGCATGTCATTTGGCAAGCATTTGCACCTGCTCATTGTAGGACGTCGTTGTGGGTTTTGGCGCAGGGATCAGTTAAGTAAATGAAGGGTCTTTATTTAACAGGGAGGGGGGTACGAGGCAGAGGGAACGATCGTAGGAGATCGAGGGCGGCCTTTCTGGCAGAGGTTATCTCAGTGTCCTTTAGAGAGTGTGTTAGAAAGAATCCCCTCCAGGCCCCATTACAATGGAGTCAGTCTAATAGACTTGGATGGGGGTCTTTCTAACAGAGGCCATCTCAGTGTCCATTAGAAAGAATCCCCTCCAGCCCCCATTAGAGACTACAACGGAGGGGACTCTTTCTAATGGGCCATCAAGGGCGGCCTTTCTGGCAGAGGACAACTCAGAGAGTGTTTTAGAAAGAGTACCCCCCAGGTCACATTAGAGACTACAATGGCGTCTAATGGGTCCTGGAGGGGGGTCTCTCCAACACTATGGTTCCTATTCACAATATAACAACACAACATAGCTCACTGATACCTAGGCCAAGTTGGCTCCTACCTTAATTACGGTTGGTGGCTGGCAGGCTGTGGCTTGCTGATTGGCAGGCTGTGGGCTTGCTGGCTGTAGGCCTATGGCTGGCTGGCTCTGGGCCTGGCTAGCTCTGACTGGGCCTGAGGCCTGGCTGGCTCTGGGGCTGGCTATAATTAAAAATGTAAATACCTAAATAACAATAACATATAAATATCATGGGTATCACCCCGACCGAAAATGCTCATACTATTAAAATAGAACAAAAAAATTCCAATACCTGAAATGGCATAACGGAAAAAAGAATCAAAATGGGTGATTTGCCATTTTTTTATTACTTCTCTTAACCAAAAAATTTTAATAAAATTTGATTATAAAGTCACGCACAATCCAAAATGGCAATAAAAAGGCCAGATTGTTCCACAAAATATGAGCCCCTAAACTGTTCAGTAGACATAAGTATAAAAAAGTTATGGAGGTCAGAATGTGGTGATTAAAAATAAATTTAAACTTTTAATAATATTTTTTTTTTATCAGTCTTTTGACATAAAAACCATATACATATGGAGTCTTGTTTTTATCGTACTGACCCAGAGAATGAAGTAAATGGGCCATTTTTGCCATAAACAAAACGCTGTAAGATCAAAATCCCTAAAACTTTGTAGGAATTGTCTAGGTTTTTCCATTTCCACCCCATTTGGAATTTTTTTTACTGCTTCCCACTACATTTTATGCCACAATTAATGGCATTAGAAAGTACAACTTGTCTCGCAAAAAATAAGCCCTCATACAGCTATGTGACTGGTAATATAAAAAAGTTATGGCTCATGGAAAATAGGTTTTCTATTATATAAAAGAAAATGTTATCAGAGCTGGACACCTTTTTCCATTTGTTTCAAACAGCGGCAGAATGAGCAGTCACGCACTTCCCTGCTAACCTCTGTCCACTGTAGAAAGCCCCTCCAATTACCCAAGTTGGGCCACAACCAGCCTTGACATGTATTTTTCAGCAATTTACCCTGCCTGCAGTAGCTTGTGCCAGAAATTGGAACTTGGTCTAGGGCAGGCATGTCCAAACTCTGGCCCTCCAGGTGTTGCAGAACTACAACTCCCATCATGCTCTTCTGTAGGTTAATAGCTGTAGGTAACATAGTAACATAGTAACATAGTATATAAGGCCGAAAAAAGACATTTGTCCATCCAGTTCGACCTGTTTCCTGCAAGTTGATCCAGAGGAAGGCAAAAAACCCCTGTGAGGTAGAGCCAATTTTCCCCACTTAAGGGGAAAAAATTCCTTCCCGACTCCAATCAGGCAGTCAGAACAACTCCCTGGATCAACGACCCATCTTTAGTAGCTATAGCCTGAAATATTATTACGCTCCAGAAATACATCCAGGCCCCTCTTGAATTCCTTTATTGTACTCACCATCACCACCTCCTCAGGCAGAGAGTTCCATAGTCTTACTGCTCTTACCGTGAAGAACCCTTTTCTATGTTTGTGTACAAACCTTCTTTCCTCCAGACGCAGAGGATGTCCCCTCGTCACAGTCACAGTCCTGGGGATAAATAGATGATGGGAGAGATCTTTGTACTGACCCCTGATATATTTATACATAGTTATTAGATCTCCCTCAGTCGTCTTTTTTTCTAGAGTGAATAACCCTAATTTTGATACCCTTTCAGGGTACTGTAGTTGCCCCATTCCAGTTATTACTTTAGTTGCCCTCCTCTGAACCCTCTCTAGCTCTGCTATGTCTGCCTTGTTCACGGGAGCCCAGAACTGTACACAGTACTCCATGTGTGGTCTGACTAGTGATTTATAAAGTGGTAAGACTATATTTTCATCACGGGCATCTATGCCCCTTTGATGCAACCCATTATCTTATTGGCCTTAGCAGCAGCTGCCTGACACTGGTTTTTACAGCTTAGTTTGTTATTTATTAAAATTCCTAGATCCTTTTCCATGTCAGTGTTACTGAGTGTTTTACCATTTAGTATGTACGGGTGACTTGCATTATTCCTTCCCATGTGCATAACTTTACATTTGTCAGTGTTAAACCTCATCTGCCATTTCTCTGCCCAAGCCCCCAATCTATCCAGATCCCTCTGTAGCAGAAAACTGTCCTCTTTAGTGTTAATTACTTTACACAGTTTAGTGTCATCTGCAAAATTGATATATTACTGTGCAAGCCTTCTACAAGATCATTAATAAATATATTGAAGAGAATAGGGCCCAATACTGAACCCTGAGGTACCCCACTAGTGACCGTGACCCAATCTGAGTGTGTACCGTTAATAACCACCCTCTGTTTTCTATTACTGAGCCAGTTACTTACCCACATACAGATATTTTCTCCTAGTCCAAGTGTTCTCATTTTATATACTAACCTTTTATGTGGTACAGCGTCAAATGCTTTGGAGAAGTCCAGATATACGACATCCATTGATTCGCCGCTGTCAAGTCTAGAACTTACCTCCTCATAGAAACTGATTAAATTAGTTTGACATGACCGATCCCTCATGAAGCCATGCTGATATGGTGTAATTTGCTTATTTTCATTGAGATACTCCAAGATAGCATCTCTTACAAAACCTTCAAACAGTTTACCCACAACAGATGTTAAACTTACCGGCCTATAATTTCCAGGCTCTGTTTTTGGACCCTTTTGAATATTGGCACCACATTTGCTATACGCCAGTCTGGTGGAACATTCCCTGTCAGTATGGAGTCCGTGAATATCAAAAATAAGGGTCTGGCTAGGACATCACTTAATTCCCTTAGGATACGGGGTGTATGCCATCCGGTCCTGGCGATTTGTCTATTTTAATCTTTTTAAGTCGCTGCTGTACTTCTTCCTGGGTCAGACAGGGCACTTTTAAAGGGGAATTTACTTTTACATTTTGCATTTCATCTGACAGTTTATTTTCCTCAGTGAAAACAGTGGTGAAGAAAATATTTAATAGCTTGGCTTTATCCTCATCGCTTTCTGCAACTCCCCTCATTGCTATGTAGAGGGCCGACTCCTTCAGGTTTATATTTTTTACCATTTATATAATTGAAAACATTTTAGGGTTAGTTTTGCTCTCTTTGGCAATTAATCTCTCGGTCTCTAGTTTGGCAGTTTTTATTAGTTTTTTACATATTCTATTTTTTTCCTTATAGTTTATCAGTGCTTCCTGGCTCCCCTCCTGTTTTAGTGATTTATATGCTTTCTTTTTGTCATTTATTGCTTTTTTACGGTTCTATTTATCCACATTGGTTTCTTCTTATTTCTTAGCCTTTTATTTCTATAAGGTATGCATCGATCACAATTTGATGTTACAATGCTTTTAAAAATCTCCCATTTTGTGGTTGTATTTTTATTTTTGAGGACTATGTCCCAGTTAATTGGGCCTATGGCCTCTTAGTTGGCTAAATTTTGCTTTTTGAAGTCCGGTATTCTTGTTCCTCCCTGTAGAAACTCTCGCTTGAAGGATAATTGGAAGGTTATTACTTTATGGTCACTATTTCCCAGGTGTCCCCCAACCTGCATGTCTGTTGTTCTATCAGGTCTATTGGTTAATACTAAGTCCAGTATGGCCGTCCCTCTAGTTGGGTCCTGAACCATTTGGGAAAGGTAATTGTCTTTGGCTATTGCCAAGAACCTGTTTCCTTTATGGGATGTACAGGTTTCAGTTTCCCAGTCTATATCTGGGTAGTTGAAGTCCCCCATAATAACCACCTGATTATGGTTTGCCGCCTTGTTTATCTAGTTTAGTAATAGATTTTCTGCGGAATCTGGTATATTAGGTGGTTTATAGTAAACTCCTATTAGTAATTTATTATTGTTTTTGGCTCCATTTATCTCCACCCACAATGACTCCACATTTTCGTGTCCCTCACAGATGTCTTCCCGGAGTGTGGGCTTTAGACAGGACTTTATGTAAAGGCAGACCCCTCCCCCTCTCCGGTTTTGACGATCCTTTCTGAACAGATTGTAACCTTGTACATTAACTGCCCAGTCATAGCTATCATCCAGCCATATCTCAGTTATTCCCACTATGTCATAATCCTCCTCACACATCACTAATTCCAGTTGCCCAGTTTTATTAGTCAGGCTTCTGGCATTAGTATACATACATTTGAGAGGTTTATGCATATTTTTTCCTTTCCTTCTGAACTTTTCTAGTCCCTCCTTCCATTTCTCCCCCAGTCCCACTACCTTGCCCCCGGTCTCTATCTGCACTATCTTCCCCTCCTATAATGTAATTTCTCTCCCCCCCAGTCCCTAGTTTAAACACTCCTCCAACCTTCTAGCCATCTTTCTCCCCAACACGGCTGCCCCTTCCCCATTGAGGTGCAGCCCGTCCCTACGATAGAGCCTGTAGCCGATAGCAAAGTCGGCCCAGTTCTCCATGAACCCAAAACCCTGCTTTCTACACCAGTTCTTGAGCCACTTGTTAACCTCTCTAATCTCCCGCTGCCTCTCTTGTGTGGCCCGTGGTACAGGCAGTATTTTGGAAAATACTACCTTTGAGGTCCTTGCCCTAAGCTTTGTCCAGGAATGATGGGAGTTGTAGTTTTGCAACATCTGGAGGGCCGGAGTTTGGACATGCCTGGTCTAGGGTCTTCACTCACAGAGGTCAGCAGGGAGACCATGACCGGTCTGTGGGATATATAGCCCCATCTACAGCAAGTCATGATGCCTTGTGTGTTCTTAGGCGGCCGTGGCCTAAGAAGAACACATCACAAGGCATCATGACTTGCTGTATGGGGCTGTATAGCCCACAAACTGGTCATGGTGTCCCTGCTGACCTCTGTCCACAGCAAAAAGCCAATCCAATGACCTAAGTTGGGCCATAACCAGCATTAACTTTTTTTTTTTTAAGCAATGTACGCTGCCTGCAGCCTGCCTGCCTGCAGTAGCTTGTGCCAGATTGGAACTTGGTCTAGTGGGTCTTCACTAGTCACTAAGTCCATACACATCAATCAGCCTTGTTTTAAGTGTCAGTTACTCACTCAGCTGTCATTATTCAAATACTACCTTACTGTAGTCACTTCACTTTCAGTTGCAGATCTTGCAGCAGAGGAGCAGCACACTCTACTCTGGGCCGAAACAGCAGGCAGGTGGACGCGTGGTGCGATGCCGGCGCCACGTGTCGTGTGTGTTCTGTGAGGCGCAGGACGCAGTTGATAAGAAATTCGGCCTCAGCGCGGCCTATACACCGCAGTGAACACCATTGCCAGCCCTTCCTCTCCTCCTCACTGTAGCTCCGGCTGAGAGGCCCCGCCTCCCGGCATGACGTAAATGTAAAGTAGGCGTAGCTGCTCCGAATCCAGCCGCCAGGCTCCATAGCCTGTGGCTGCCTGCCTCTGCCCGGTGATGGATCTGGATTGGTGAGATAACCCACAGGTGATATGTGATAAGTAGGCAGCTCTAGAAGACTGATGCATATACTTGCACACTACCGGTCACCCGAAAATTCACCCGTGACCGCTAGTGCGCAAGTACATGCATCAGTCTTCTAGAGCTCACGGGTGAATTTTCTCTGCACTGGGCAGCGGCGGGCCCCCTTCCCGGCCGGGCCCTCGGACCGCGTCCGAAGTGCCCGACCGCTCAGTCCGCCCCTGAGTGCAGAGGGAGGAGGCAGACATGGTGGTGCAGGTGAAAGAGGCGGAGGAAGTCGCCAACCTTTTTTTGAATTTTTTATTTGTATTTTTCTTCAATTTTAAATTTTTTTGTTTGTGGAGGATCCAAATATTGGGAAATATCAAAGAAAATGCACAAACTGCTCTTAAGTATAACAATAGCTGGGTCTGGCCAATATACCACTTTACTCTGGCTAAGGTACTGACAAGTCCTGTGGGATCCATGTCTGGTTCATTTTAATAAACGTGGGCTTGTCCAAGTTGGCTGTGGACAGACGGATGCACCTTGTTCGTGATCACCCCCCTGCCATGCTAAACACACGTTCAGACAATATACTTGCCGCCAGGCTGGCGAGCACCTCCAAGGCGTAAAGGGCGAGCTCAAGCAATGTGCCCAATTTGGAGACGCAGAAGTTAAATGTGGAAGACCTATCAGTCAGTACGTGCAGATGTGTGGACATCCAAAAAAGAAAAGAAGGTTCCAGCTCCACGTGCAATTTTAATTATTTAGCTTACATAAAACCAGACATCAATGGCAGACAGCAAGTACTGTGACGCGTTTCAGGCTACATCATCTCTCGCACTTCATCAAGACATGTACAAAAACTAAAATCATGGTTATAAATACAGCCGCATGACACTCCCTCCTAGTCAGCTAATCATCCCCACCTGAGGTACCCACCCACAGGTGAGCAAAGCCCAGGGGGGAGGGGAACCTGACCAAGAGCACAGAGAATAGCATTCCACATATTGTAACCCACACAATCTGCATGTAATCACATACACTACATACTCTGTATTGCAGTTTATGTATTGCCGCACCTCATGTGAACTGTGGTTAAATGTCGAGACCACATTTTTACTGACTGACATGTGTTGGTAGCATATACATCTTTTGCTTCCAAATTTGTAACTTCCCTTAGTTCTTAACCATATGGGGGACATGGGGTGTCATCCAAAAATAAGCTAGGGCTCACTCTTTGTCCGACCGTCGGTGCCCTCCTAGATATACACCGGACACCCGATGCAGCCACATCCCTCCAGCCATCATCAAATGTAATAACCGGGAGGTGCTTCCGTATAATATTGCAGATCTCGGGGTACTCCTTACTATAGCTTGTCACAAAAGTGACCGGCTCCAGTTTTCCACATTTTTTATGTTCGTGATTTATTTTTATTTTTTTCACCTTTTGAGAAAATAAATGAGACTCTCTATCTTTTCGTACGGCGAACTTTTTCGCTTCAAGGATATTTGCAAGCGAATATCCCCTGGTCTGCAACCTAGCTGTAATCTCAGAAGCTCATCGCGCCATCAACATCTCCCCTTTGGTAATGTTCTTGGTGACATGTGGGGGGTGGCAGGATGATGCATGGAGTATAGTATTCCCTGCTGTTTTTTTTACGATGGGTGCAAATATCCACCTTTTCACTCACCAAATCACCATATAAATGTAGATCCAGGAATATAATCTCAAAAGGGACATTAACCATGGACAGTGTAATAGAGAGAACACAGTTATTCAGGTATTCTATGAATAGAGTCAGATTCTCCACGTCATTCTGCCACACCCACAACATGTCATCAATAAAACGCCCATACCATTTGATGGAAGTCAAATAAGGGTTGGTATCTGAAAATAAATATTGGTTCTCCCACCAAGACATAAGCACGTTCGCAATAGATGGTGAAAATTTTGCACCCCTGGAAACTCCAGATCATTGTAGATAATATATACCAAAATATTATGTCTTAATAAAAAATCTACACAAATACATAAATAATCTTGGAGTTCCATGGTATAATTGCTAAATCTTCCTAGAAACTATTTCAAATCTGTAATGGCCAGACAATGCGGAATATTCACATACAAGGAGGCGATATTATCTGTTACCCAATGAAATCCCTTCTGCCATTTAAACTGATGGAAATTTTGAAGGACTGTGCATGTGTCCCTGAGATAACCCGGAATAAGGGGTTCAAGAGGTTGCAGAAGGGAATCAGTCTACTCCGAGAGTTTCTCGGCGTATAATCCGATTCCTGCATCAATAGGTCAAAACGGAGGAGGAAAACCCTCCATATGCCCCTTAGGGAGTGCTTGGAAAATAGGAGTCATCGGGTGTTCCACATAAATGAACTCCCTTTCCTTTTCTGAAAGGATTCCTGAATTAACCCCCTCCTGGAGAACATTCTGCAATTTAACCTGATAAAAGGGGAGTGGGTTTGATTCCAGCAGCATATAGGTGTCATTATTTTGAAACATTTTTGCAACCTGTGTTTTGTACACCACCCTATCCAGCAAGACCACAGCTCCCCCTTATGAGCTTTAGGTATAACTATGTCATGCATGTTAGACAGAGCATTAAGCAGTTCAAATTCCTCTCTGGGCAGGTTTTTAATATGGCGTTTACTCCTGATCTCATCTTTCAAAGCACACAGATCTCTTTCAATCAATTCCTGGAACCTGTCCAGGGCACCGGATCTAGACTGCAACGGATAAAACATTTTTATTTGAGGTTTTAAAACCTAATGAGGTGTTTTGAAGCAGTACTGGATCTGGTCCCTGACACATTTCCTGGAGTGAAGAGCTCTGAACCAACTCAGAAAACTTGTGTGGACGTGTGGACATGTTCTACCATGTTGGTGAAACTTTGCCTCCTGCTAAGACGGTCCATATCAGATGGTGGTGCTGTATATTGTGGCGTGCATACAAAGCTTTTCCACATTTCGGTCATGCTAACCCTTCCTTCTGAGGTGCTGATGGTGCCGTTGCTGCATTGGTGACTTCCTCCTCCGCCTCCACTTCGTTCTTCCACTGAGCCCCAACTGTCAGGTGGGAATGCCATCAGTAGTGCCTCTATCAGCATTTGCTTGTACTCGCGCATCTTCCATTCACGCTCCAGTAACAGAAGTAAGGACGGCACATTGTCTTTGCAGCGGGGATCCAGCACCAGTTAGAATGTGGGCGAATCGGCAGTCATTGCATAGGCAGTGCAGCATGTAGTCTCTCATGTGTGCCAGGCTGCCCAGAGGCAACAACTCGCTCTCCTCGGTGGGAGGTGTATCATCTATGTCCTCTGTATCCCCCCAGCCATGCTCCAGTGATGCCCATGAGCTGATTTGGGTGCCATCCTGCTGTGAACGGGGATCCTTCTCCTCATCATCATCATCATCATCATTATTCTCCTCCAAAACTGTGCCCCCCTGGACAGTTGGGTACCTGGCCGCTGTTTGTGCAGTAACCCATCCTCTGAGCCACCTGCGAACGACTGGCCTGATAACCATGACAATGATCCCTGTTCCTCCTCCTCTTCCTCATGTTCCACATCCTCATCCATCAGCTCCTGAAACATTTTTTCAAGGAGACATAGAAGTGGGATAGTAAGGCTGATGACAACGTCATTACCGCTGTCCATGTTGATGGTGTACCCAAAGCAGTGCAACACGGCACACACGTCCCGCATGGAGGCCAACCTGTTGGTGGTGAAATAGTGCTGTTCCACAGAGCGACTTCTGCTGCAACTGAAACTCCACTATCGCCTGCTGCTGCTCATACAGTCTTTCCAGCATTTGCAAGGTGGAGTTCTACCTTGTAGGTACGTTGCATATGAGGCAGTGGGCAGGAAGGCTGAAGTTACGCTGCAGCGCAGACAGGCAAGCAGCAGGGTGAGAACACTGAAATGCACATAGACGACCCTCACTTTCAGTAGCAGCTCTGACATATCGGGCAATTTTTCAGGAACCTCGGCACCAACAAGTTCAGCACATGCGCCAGGCAAGGGATATGAGTCAAACCGAAAAGCCCCAGAACTGCTAGGAGATTTCTCCAATTGTTGCACACCACTAGGCCGGGCTTGAGGCTCAGCAGCACCAACCACTCATTGATTTGTTGTTCCATGCCCACCCATAGCTCCTCCCCCCAAACATATACGTTTCAGAACAGCCTGCTGTTGTTTCCCCATAGCTGTGCTGAAGTTAGTGGTGCAGATGTTGCGCTGACGTGATGAAGAAAAGGTAGAGGAGGAGCAGGAGGAGCAAGTGGAGGAGGAAGCAACAGGAGGTACCGATAAATATCCAGCAATCATTGGTGGCGGTAGGACATGTGCTAAACCGCTGTCCGCCTCAGGCCCAGCCACCACTTCATTTACCCAGTGAGCAGTTAAAGAGATATAACATCCCTGCTGGTACTTACTGGTCCACGTGTCCATGGTTATGTGGACCTTGCCACAGATGGCATTGCGCAGCTAAAGGGATGGCCCGTCTGGAAAAGTAGTGAGGGCTGGGAACCACGTACCATGCTACAGCTGCCGTCATGACATTTTTAAAACTCTCCATCTCCACCAGATGGAATGGCAGTATTTCCAAGGCCAGCAATTTTAAAATGTTGGCATTCAGGGCTAGGGATCGTGGGTGGGTAGGGGGGTACTTCCTCTTTCTTTTCAGTGTTCGGAGATGAACAGCTGAACACTTCCATGGGACAGTGTGGAGGTGCTCGGTGATAGTGGTGGTGGTGCTGCCACATCTTCTGTTTGCGGGGGGTGCTACTCTCAGTCCAGAGGTGGTGGAAGAGGCTGAGACTGCAACAGATGAGGGAGCAGGAGGAGTCTCTAAACTTTTGTGGTTCTTTAAGTGTTTACTCCACTGCAGTTCATGTGGTTAGGTGTTGGATCATGCAGGTGTTGCTCAGGTTTAGAACATTTATCTCTCGCTTCAGGCTCTGACTGCACAGCATGCAAACCACCTGTGTCATGTCGTCAGCACACTGCCTGAAGAACTGCCATACCAGGTAACTCCTTTGTGCTGTCTTTGGTGTGCTATGTCTCTTGGCATGTTGGGCAGTAGCAGGTCTACTGGCTGGGGGATGGCCGCTCTGCTTTTGCACGCTGCTCCCTCTTTTGCTGTGCAGGTGGCGCTGCATGACCCCCACCTCTTCCTCTGAACTGCACAGGTCACTGGCATGACCTGGATGCCATGTGAGATCTAGCACCTCATCATCCTCCACATCAATTTTCACACACTCCTCACCCCTGCCCTCCTGGCTGGTCTGCACACTGCAGAAAGCTCCAGCAGTTGCCATCTGTGTTTTGTCATCATCATCAGAGACATGCTGACGTGGATCTCCAATGTCCTCCTCCTCAAACATAAGTGGTTGGGCATCAGTGCACTCAATCTCTGTCACTTCTGGGGTAGGGCTAGGCAGATGGCCCAAGAAAACCCCGACAGCAGAGTCATCAAAAAGCATAAGTGACTGCTGTGACTGGTTTCAGCCTGCTTTGCTGATGTACAAGGGGTTAAGGTGGAAAACAGATGCCCTTGGGCTGCCAGTGCCAACTCTGCATTTTCAGCAGTGGACCAGGTGAAAGACAATTAACCGGCTGATTAACTAATATAAATCCGTGTGACCGTGGCAGGTACTGTTTTTTTTTTTTTTTTTAAATAGGAAGGTCTCACTGACCCAAATAACCGGCTGATTAACTATTATATATCTCTGTGAAGCTGGCAAGTACAGCCTTTTTTCACCCCAAAAAATAGGTAGGTCTCTCTGACCCAATTAACCATCTGAATATCTATTATATAGCCCTGTGACGGTGGCAAGTACAGTGTTTTTTCACAAAAAAATTAGGTAGGTCTCACCGACCCAATTAACCGGCTAATTAACTATCTTATATCCCTGTGACAGTGGCAAGTTCAGTGTTTTTTCACCCCAAAAAAATAGGTATGTCTCACCCACACATTTAACAGGCTGATTAACTATTATATTTCCCTGTGACAGTGGCATGTACAGGCTTTTTCCCCCCCAAAAAATAAAATAAGTAGGTCTCACTAATTAACAGGCTGATTTACTATTATATTTCCCTGTGTCGGTGGCAAGTACAGTGTTTTGTCACCCAAAAAAATAGGTATGTCTAACCCACACAATTAACAGACTGATTAAAGGGGTTGGCCACCTTCTGGTCACTGTTGACAAATGTGTTTGTAAGAAGATTATAGTTCAATTACTAATATAGTCTCTGTTGATATTCTGTACCATTTTCTATATTTCATAAGCTATGCTCCCTTGTTTGCAAAGTCTTTTGTGCTGTTCTCACTGAGGTCCTGTCCATTAAATGACTGATGGAGGGTCATCTGACCAGACAAATCACCTCCATGTGATGTCTCCTCTATTAAAAACACACTGCACCTACACTAAACTCCCAATAGCACAAATACAGATGGCAGGTGCAGTGTATTTGAATGCACAAGACATCACATGGAGGTGATTTGGCCGATCACATGACCCTTCATCAGTGGCCATCTTATGGACAGGACCTCTGTATAGATAGCACACAAGGTTTTGTAAACAAAGGAACGTACCTTATGAATTATAGAAAATGGTGTAGAATTTCAACAAATACTATATTAGTAAGTGCCATATAGTCATCTCACAAACACATTGGTCAACAGTAACCAGAAAGTGGCCAACTCCTTTAACTATTATATTTCCCTGTCATTGGTGCAAAGAAGTAGGATTGTACCAAAAAAATTCCAACAGGTCACCCTCAGACTGAACAGCACAATTAAGTATGGTAATGGTCTGTCTCACTGGTGCAAAGGAGCTGCATTGCACAGATCAATAATGCCTACAGGTCACCAGCACACTTTAAAAAAATACATAAAGGCCTAACACTCTCCCTGCCTGCAGCAGTGTCCTGTCCCTACACTAGTTAGAGTAAAATGGTGGGGCACCATATGATCCAAAATTTATGCATGCATGGTCCCATGGTGCGCCAGCCAATCACAGCCATGCCAATACTAGGCATGACTGTGTTGGCTTTCAAGTGCCCACAGCATAAACGCTTGTTGATTGGCTGCACTGCAGCCTTTCAACACGCTTTATTTAAAGGGAACCTGTCACCTGGATTTTGTGTACAGAGCTGAGAACATAGGGTGCTAGATCGCCACTAGCACATCCGCAATATCCAGTCCCCATAGCTCTGTGTGCTTTTATTGTGTAAAAAAAATGATTTTATACATATGCAAATAAACCTGAGATGAGTCCTGTCCCTGTACTCATCTCAGGGACAGGACTCATCTCAGGTTTATTTGCATATGTATCAAATCATTTTATTTACACAATAAAAGCACACAGAGCGTTGGGGACCGGATATTGCGGATGTGCTAGCAGCCATCTAGCAGCCCATGTCCTCAGCTCTGTACACAAAATCCAGGTGACAGGTTCCCTTTAAAGTACTAACAACAAACGCGGACACAGACTTTGGCGCCAAAATCCATATTTGGGTTCGGTACACGGACACCAAAATGTCCCGAACGTGGCGGTCCGGGTTTGCTCATCACTATATATAACTGTTTCAATTCTTCCTTTCTTCTGGGGTGAATTTCCGGCCTAATGGAACCAGTTTTGGGGTGTATTTATTATATATATATATTTGTGGTCAGGGCTACGGACACGAAAGCCGAAGAGCCCTAGTGGGCTAAACACCGAGACCCACCGTAACTGCAAGACGCATCTTACCTAACTAAATGGCTAGTGGTGTGCCGGTAGCCATGTCCGTGGGTAGGCCTATAAAAGGGGGGCATACCCTGTAGAAGTGAAAATAGAAAGGGAGGGAGGGTGGGGCAACTGAGAAAACGCCCGCCCCTAGGTGGGGCTGTGCCTGGTTTAAGTAGAGCCTCTGCCCCTCCCACAAATGCAGTCTAAACAGACTGCCAAACTTGTGGTCAGGGCTACGGACACGAAAGCCGAAGAGCCCTAGTGGGCTAAACACCGAGACCCACCGTAACTGCAAGACGCATCTTACCTAACTAAATGGCTAGTGGTGTGCCGGTAGCCATGTCCGTGGGTAGGCCTATAAAAGGGGGCAAAAACCAGCCATGTAGGGTGAAAAGAGACTTGAATGGCCTGTGCAAAGAAACCCTGATCCAAACTGCGAAGCAATATCTCCCACGAGAGTTCGGATACATAAGTCAACCATAATGACGCCTGCATCCGTCCTGTGGGTAGAGCCAGGACAGAATGCTGAATGTCGCAGATACTGCCCCAATGCACGAGGGAGGAACTGGAAACGCTTCAGAAGGAAGCGTGGACGGTACTAACTAAACCTGAAGACTTGGTTGTGGTGCGAGCACTGACAAAATCCCCTAGCCTTATGAGACTGGAGAACTGAGAGCCTAACTGTCTAGACTATGGAAAGAAGGGCCCGAAGAATACCATGTAGGCCAGGAAAGGATGTAAAGCAATAAGCTAACAACGTAGTATATGGAATCCTGTCGATGCCCTCACGTGAGTGAAGGAGTGCGATGCGATAAGCTGCTGGCGATTTAGTTCGCAGACCTAGCTGATTGAAAACGTAACCGGCATGGAAATACAAATGACAAATATGAGGGGTAAACAAGAAAATAAACTAAAAAGTGGCCTGAAGAAAGTACAGGCGGGATTACATCATGGGCCTGACCGATGTGATAGGCGATACTTAAAATAACTATATTTCCTGAAAAAACCTGACAGGCGAATATCGTGAACACGAGACCAGACCAACGTGGCCAGTGACACCTAATGACGAGTGTCATTCGGTACGAGAACCTGAAGGTGGCCGATGACACCCATGACTTGAACTCTGGAAATTAAAGTCTGGTCCTGGGGGGGAGCATAGCCAGACAGGTGATCTGTCGACCAGGCAGGAGTTCGTGAGCTGGCCACATTGATTATTGAACGTGAAGAAAAACATAAGCGGGCAACCAACTATGGTGATTGAAAACTTAGGATGAAGAATGCAACCAGAACAGACAACAGGTTTAAAATGGTAGCCTAAGAGTGACATAAATAATTGACTGTGTATGATTGGAATGTAACGGGCTAAGAACGTTGAGTTAGAGAACAAGGGCCTAACAAAATAAACAAGAGCTATGACACCCGGGGGTGGCCCATGCTCCTAATGACAATAACGATATGTTATATGTGGCAGCAGGCACAATTCCTGCCAAGCACTAAATTGTCCGCAGAGGGAACGGAATGGTAACGAGGAGTGACCAGCAAAGGAAGCAATGCAGAAATGAAGGAGCAAATGGAAATAATCCATGCGGCACCCAAAGTCCGCCAGAAGTAGCCGTGTTGTAGAGAAGCCTGTCCAGAAGAGGGACAGTGTAGTAAAGACTAAACCCGGAGAGTAAGCATAACCGACTATCCGGTGAAGGTAGCCGTGCAGCAAAAGATTCTCCAGCCGAGGGAGCAGTGCAGTAAAGCAAGTGCCCGTCAGAGGGAGCAAAGCGACGGTGGAACCAGCAGGGAGAGTGGTGCCATAAGAGGAGAGTCTGGAGGAAAGATAGGTGGTGATAAGGAGAGACCAGCCAAGGAAATGACGACTGAAGCAGAACAAAATGGTGAATAATAAATGATGTTTGCCAAGGGGACTAAAAGAACAGGAGGGCGCAATGCAAGGACTGCCTGGGGGGAGGAGCCGCACAGCGATACCGCCTGTGGCATGCAGAACGAATGCATATGTACATATGATACCTGAACCGGCAGACCGCAGGAGGTTATAACTATGACAAATGGCCTTGATAATATGCATACTAATTGAAACCGAGGGTCTAGCCTGAATACCTGACAGGCTAATGTTACTAAAAAGTCGCCTGACCCGCATGGCAGGTGACCCTTGCCAGGCTGAGCTCCGTTGTGGAAGAGTACACCTGGGGAAGCGTGGCAGACAATGGATGCACCACCGACAGACTTTGGAAAAGTGGCCTGCGCCCGGATGAACAAAGAAGCAGATATGGGTGTGCGACATATGGGACAAATCAACCTGGATTCACGGAAGTTCAACCCACCGGGTAAATCGCCAGGCAGGACGAAAAAACAGTCGTCGGTCCCCCGAAACCATGGGGTCGAAGCAGTCATGGTGCCCCGAAGCCATGGGGCCGAAGTGGTCATGGTGCCCCGAAGCCATGGGGCCGAAGTGGTCATGGTGCCCCGAAGCCATGGGGCCGAAGTGGTCATGGTGCCCCCAGCCATGGGGCCGAGCGGTCATGGTGCCCCGAAGCCATGGGGCCGAAGCGGTCATGGTGCCCCGAAGCCATGGGGCGAAGCGGTCATGGTGCCCCGAAGCCATGGGGCCGAAGTGGTCATGGTGCCCCGAAGCCATGGGGCCGAAGTGGTCATGGTGCCCCGAAGCCATGGGGCCGAAGTGGTCATGGTGCCCCGAAGCCATGGAGCCGAGCGGTCATCGTGCCCCGAAGCCATGGAGCGAAGCGGTCATCGTGCCCCGAAGCCATGGAGCCGAGCGGTCATCGTGCTCCCGAAGCCATGGAGCCGAAGCGGTCATCGTGCCCCGAAGCCATGGAGCCGAAGCAGTCATCGTGCCCCGAAGCCATGGAGCCGAGCGGTCATCGTGCCCCGAAGCCATGGGCGAAGCAGTCATCTTGCCCCGAAGCCATGGAGCCGAAGCGGTCATCGTGCTCCCAAAGCCATGGAGCCGAAGCAGTCATCGTGCCCCCGAAGCGATGGGGCCGAAGCAGTCATTGTGCCCCCGGAGCCATAACAATCATCGTGCCCCCGGAGCCATAGCAGTTATCGAGCCTCCGAAGCCATAGAGCCGAAGCAGTCATCGTGCCCCCGAAGCCATGGAGCCGAAGCAGTCGTTGTGCCCCCGGAGTCATAACAGTCATCGTGCCCCCGAAACCACAGCAGCCATTGTGCCCCCGAAGCCATGGGGCCGAAGTAGTCATCGTGCCCCCGAAGCCATGGGGCCTAAGTAGTCATCGTGCCCCCGAAGCCATGGAGCCGAAGCAGTCATCGTGCCCCTGAAGCCATGGAGCCGAAGCAGTCATCGTGCCCCCGAAGCCATGGAGCCGAAGCAGTCATCGTGCCCCTGAAGCCATGGAGCCGAAGCAGTCGTTGTGCCCCGGAGCCATGGGCAGAAGCAGTCATCGTGCCCCGAAACCATAGCAATCATTGTGCCCCGAAGCCATGGGCCGAAGCAGTCATCGTGCCCCTGAAGCCATGGGGCCGAAGCAGTCATCGTGCCCCTGAAGCCATGGGGCCGAAGCAGTCATCGTGCCCCTGAAGTCATGGAGCCGAAGCAGTCGTTGTGCCCCCGGGCCGAAACAGTCATCGTGCCCCCGAAACCATAGCAATCATTGTGCCCCGAAGCCATGGAGCCGAAGCAGTCATCGTGCCCCTGAAGCCATGGAGCCGTAGCAGTCGTCGTTCCCCCAAAGCCATGGGGCCGAAGCAATCATCATGCCCCGAAGCCATGGGGCCGGAGCAGTCAGCGAGCCCTCAAAGCCATGGGGCCGAAACAGTCAGCGAGCCCTCGAAGCCATGGGGCCGAAACAGTCAGGGGCCCCAAGCCATGAAGCAAAGCGAACATGGGGCCCCCAAATCCTAAGGCCAAGTAATCATAGGGCCCCCAAGCCATGAGGGCCAAGCCACCGTGGGGGCCCCCACAGCCATGAGGCCAAAGCAAACATGGGCCCCGAAGCAATGAGGCCACAGAAATCGCGAGGACCTCAAGTCATGAGGCCAAGCAGCCATGGGGCCCACAAGGCATGCGGCCATGCAGACATGCGGACCCTAGCGCCATGAGCCCAAGGCAATCATGGGACCCCCAGAGCCATGAGACCAAAGCAGTCATGAGGTCCCCAAGCCGTGAGACCAAGGTAGTCCTCGGGACCCCGATGCCAAGGGGCGAAGCGGTCATCATGCCCCCGACACCATGGGGTCGAAGCGGTCATGGAATCCCTACTCCCTGAGGCCAGCCGTTATGGGGCCTCCGCGGCCATGAGGCCAAAGCAATCAAGGGGTCGCCACTGCCTGGCGGCCCAAGCAATTAGGGGCCCCTGCGGCCTTGCGGGCAAAGCAATCAAGGGGCCCCTGCGGCCATGAGGCCGTCCGAGATATGCGTGATGAGTAAAGGTAAGTAAGAGTGAGCCCAACATGATGGAAAAAGCAACTACTAGGATGATTGGGACGTCTAAAGTAGCCTGGAAAGGAACGAGACTACTGACAGGTATGGACATTAGTAATCCGAACAACGGGCATAAGCATAAAACTAAAACCAGCCATATAACTTAAAAATGCAAACGTGGAATATGAAACTGAGAAGAGAGTACAACCAAAACCTGATGCATTGCGATTTGCGAAGTCCCTTGTCGCGACAAAGAACTGAAAAACTTGAAAGAAACAGTAGTGAGTCGGAAGCTCAAACCCTAATGACCCACTGGCCCCAGCTGAGAGGCTGTTTATTGAACTGGGGCAGTGGGAACAATCTTAGTGAATACAAACCAGAAGTAAAGGGAGCAGACAGTTTTTTTTTTTTTTGCTTGCAACTAGAGCAAAGACCCACTTGATGTATACGCGCAGAAAAACCAGATGTAAAGGAAATGACCATTGATGCCCGTCATGTTTGGCGGGAGAGTGGCACCGGAGCCACCAGCTGCCTCAGTGTGACAATCGAATAAAACAACCGTGACGTAGAAACTGACGGGAGAATGTGGCTAGAATGGGAGCATGGTGTGCCAGCAAATGGGTGAACTGTGGACCTGGAATGAGTAAAACCTAAAAACATGGTATAACCAAAATGCAGACCTGAATGTGAGCGGAGTAAGATAGCGTCGCGACAGCGAACGCATGGACGCAGTTCTAGCAGGGAATGGAGTGTAGTACTAGATGTAACAGCAAGCGGGGAACTCAGCTAGAGCGTGAAAGGAGTATTAACTTGCTGTAACAGCAGGCGTGAGATGCGGCCGTGGATGGGCGGGAACATTGAGGCGTAAGCGTGAAAGTGAAACCCGGAGTCACAGCGGTAGTGTGAACCCCAACTCTGGCAATAGGCCAAGCGTAAAATTTGGTATGACCGCAGCCTGCAGTGAACGAGGCATAAACAAACTGTAACGGTGACATGAGCGCGCTTATGCAATGGGCCTAAGCAACAGTGGACGTGTAACACCAGTCTGAGTGTAGTGCAAGCAAACATATGAAAGCAAAAGCGGTATGAATGCAAAAAACAGGATGACAGAAAAATAAATTAATGCACAGGGAATAAGACAGATTTACCCACTGTTGTGACCATGCGTGGAGCGTAAGCGTGATGCGAGGCGGACGAGAGCACCGCTCAGAAATGAGCATGTTGAAAGAGCAGACATGAGAAGGCAGCGTCTCAATTGACAGGGCAAAACCTGGCGTAAAGAGTTGAAGCATACACGCAGCCCTGATTGCGGGGGAGGGGCGGGTCACATGGGAAGTATATGCTATAGCAAGAGCCGTAACAAGCAACAGCTGCATCCAATCTCCATCACATGCAGCCCAGGTAAACCTTCCCTACCGCACGCAGGCTGAAGTAACTTTTTAAAGCGAAACAACGTGAATGTAAAACACATGAGATAGAAGGGGAACTAAATCAGATTACCTAAACGAACAAAGTGAAAGGAATTGTTTAACTCCGACAAAACAAACCTAAGAAGCTGAGGCAGACGATTTTGAGGCGATGCCTCCCGCTCGCAAGAAAGGTCAGATTCCAGCCGGCCGGAGCGACGGACACGGCTCAATTAACTTACATACATGGCGCACGCGTCCCTACGGTAGCCACGGGCAGAAGAAAAGCTCCATTCCAGGTCCATACTGTAGCGAAAGAAACTTCCTAGCAGAGGAAAGTGCACCCTGCTGACACACCAGCATCCCCTGTGCAACTGAGAAAACGCCCGCCCCTAGGTGGGGCTGTGCCTGGTTTAAGTAGAGCCTCTGCCCCTCCCACAAATGCAGTCTAAACATGCAGTCTAAAATTACATGTACAGATATAGCAGGGTTAACACACATGCTTTATGAGACATGTTATCTAAACTAAATGCAACTAAGGCTTCGTTCACATCACCGTTTATCTTTTCCTTTCTCTGGCTCCGTTCAGGAGCCGGAGAACGGAAAGGACGGATGCTGTACATAACTGACACCTAACTGACCCCAACGGAGCCTAAAGACCCCATAGACTTTAATGGGGTCCGTTTGGTGTCCGCTCAGAACATGATTTTTGAGCGGACATGAAAGTAGTGCATGCAGGACTTTCGTGTCCGCTCGAAAATCATGTTCTGAGCGGACACCAAACGGACCCTATTAAAGTCTATGGGGTCTTTAGGCTCTGTTGGTGTCAGTAGGTGTCAGTTATGTACAGCATCCATCCTTTCCGTTCTCCTGCTCCTGAACAGAGCCGGAGAACGGAAAAGACAAACGGTGATGTGAACGAGCCCTAAATGGTTATGCAATTGCTTTTAAATGGCTTTTGTTTCAAGATAACGCAAGTTAAGAAATTTAAGTTAAGAGTGTGTGTGTTTCCCCTGCTACATCTGTATAAGTATGTACTTCCATTCACGCTTGTCTCTCGGGTGAAATTGCAGTTTGAAATAACCAGTTTTGGGGTGTAATTAGTTGATATATAACTATAGTACTTCCATTCACCCTTGCTTCTGTACTGAAAGTGTGCTCTGATACAACCAGTTTTTGGGGTGTATTTTGTTCATATATAACTACTTCCATTCACCCTTGCTTCCGGGGTGAATTTGAGGCCTGATACAATCAGTTTTGGGCGTATTTATTTTAATATAAGTACGTCTATTCATCCTTGCTTCGATACTTAATGTGTGGTCTGATACAGTTTTGGGGTGTATTTAGTTGATGTGTAACTACTTCCATTCATCTTTCTTCTGGGGAGAATTTGCAGCCTAATACAACTAGCTTTGGGGTGTATGTATTTTATATATAAGCACTTCCATTTACCCTTGCTTCTGCAGTGAAATTGCAGTCTGATAGTATTGCTCCTTTACCCTTGCAGTTTGTTTTAATTTACAGTATGTCGGACACACATGTGACAGGCTCTTCTAAGGGAACAGACAGTGGCCAACATGTTTATGCAGCAGGCAGAAATGCAGTGTCCCACTATGTGTGAAAAGGGGACACTTCAAACTTTTGTATATGCCATTGTATATTTTCTTTGTAATAGCTGTTCCTCCCAACAGGCTGGTAACTGCATTTACACACTGTCACCTCTAGGTGTAGCTGTTTCATCATTTATATAATGTAGGTCAAACACAGGAAGTTAGTTGTGAGTTGGTAGGAGGTTAGGAGAGGAGAGTCTGCAACCTAAGCTGTGTACCCCTGGGCATTCCCCAGGAGAAAGGCAAGATCCATAGAAAACCAAGCCCAAGGACTATTGGATTCTTTCCTTTTTGCAGTGCCACTGTGATGGAGTCAGAGAAAAAGTGGATTAATTGTATTGAAGCAACCTGTTCAAATACAGTTGTGTTCAAAATTATTCAACCCCCAATGTTGTAAAGGGTTTTAGGGAATTTAGTGTACATTTGTAATTGTGTTCAGAATGAAATCTTACAAGGACTTTTTAAAGAACCAAATGCAACTAAAATGACATCAATTGTTTTTGTAATACAGTATTAAATGTTTTTTTTTGTGATTTCTTCATTGACACAATTATTCAACCCCTTAAAGACTACTACTCTTAAGAACAGAGGTTCATTCAAGTGTTTTCGATCAGGTATTGAAAACACCTCTGGATGTCAAGGAGCAGCAATCAAGCATAATAAGCACCAATTAGGCAGATTTAAAATGACTGTGATACTCAGCTCCTTCTAGACATTTACTGGTGTGTTTACAAACATGGTGAAGTCAAGAGAATGGTCCAGGAAGACAAGAGAAGAGGTGATTTATCTTCACAGGAACGGCAGAGGCTATTAGAAGATTGCAAAGATGTTAAACATACCAAGAGACACCATAGGAAGCATCATTCGCAAATTCAAGGCAAAGGGCACTGTTGAAACGCTAGCTGGTCGTGGCAGAAAGAAGATGCTGACTTCGACTGCTGTGCGCTACCTGAAGCGCAAAGTGGAGAAAAGTCCCCGTGTGACTGCTAAGGAACTGAAAAAAGATTTGTCAGATGCGGGTACTGAAGTTTCAGCTCAGACAATAAGGCGCACACTCTGTAATGAAGGCCTCCATGCCAGAACTCCCAGGCACACCCCCTTGCTGTCTCCAAAGAATAAGAAGAGTCAACTGCAGCATGCCAAAAGTCATGTGGACAAACCACAAAAGTTTTGGGATAGTGTTCTGTGGACTGATGAAACAAAATTAGAACTGTTTGGGCCCATGGATCAACGCTATGTTTGGAGGAGGTCTATGAAGAAAAGAACACCTTGCCTACTGTAAATCATGGCGGGGGGTCAATCATGATTTGGGGCCGTTTTGCTTCTACAGGTACAGGGAAGCTTCAGCGTGTGCAAGGTACCATGAATTCTCTTCAGTACCAGGAGATATTGAATGAAAATGTGATGCAGTCCGTCACAAACCTGAGGCTTGGGAGACGTTGGACCTTTCAACAGGACAATGATTCCAAGCATACCTCTAAGTCCAATAGAGCATGGTTGCAGATTAAAGGCTGGAACATTTTGAAGTGGCCATCGCAGTCACCAGACTTAAATCCGATTGAGAACCTCTGGTGGGACTTAAAGAAAGCAGTTGCAGCGCGCAAGCCTAAGAATGTGACTGATTTGGAGGCTTTTGCCCATGAAGAATTGGCGAAGATACCCGTAGATCGCTGCAAGACACTTGTGTCAAGCTATGCTTCACATTTAAAAGCTGTTATAACTGGAAAAGGATGTTGTACTAAGTACTAAGATTGAATGTCACTTGGGGGTTGAATAAAACTGATAATGATGTGAGCACAGAAATGACATTTGTGGTTATTTCATTATAAATGTTATGTTATATTTGTCTGACTTACAAGTGCCTCTTTCAATTAATTGTAAACAAGGTGACTGAAATGATCAAAATCAATGCCAAACTGGCCAAAACACTCAATTTCAGTGGGGGTTGAATAATTTTGAACACAACTGTAATGGGGCAGATGAGTATTGCCTGCCGCTAGGGAGACCTCCCTGTTGGTTGCCAACTTCTAGTTTAGAAGATCCAAAGTACTGAAAAACTGAAGTTTCGGAACAAGTTTAGCAAGATAAGGAAAATATCAACCTCTCCATCAGATTGAGTTGGAACCTGCAGTTTACCACTGTCCCACTGTGCCTGTTGTCTAGAGTTGCAGCTGACCTCAATCTTATGTACCAAGGCATTGCTTTTGTGGATGTTATCTTACTCAAGGCAAATATTTCAAGTAAAGTTCTTGTTGGTTCAACTCCTGACTCTCTCCTTATTCCTCACCATCTCTCAATGCACCTTATGGTGGTGGCATCATGAACACCAGGGACCCTGCCACCAAGGCACCCAAAGCACCTACACCACCAAGGGCACCTCAACCACCATCTGGCTTGGAAACCCTGGACAAATAGAGAGTTCCCCGAAGGATTTCGTGCAGTCCTTCCCTTCACTGCACGCTGGCCTAGGGAGCTACAGAACAGTGAGTAATACTACTACCCCCATCGGCCCACTGCAACACTCACACATATTGCCCCCGTGGTCCGGTCGCCGCAGAAGTAGCAGCAGAAGAGGGGGTGGCAGTAGCAGTCATAGCTACTGGCAGTGTCAGAGTGGGGTACCTAGGGCCCACCAGTAAAATTTATTTTGGGGGCCCACCGTACGGATACATTTAAATATAATAAATAATTTAACAAGTTTTTTATATGAACATAGGCTGGTGGAGGTGCTGTACATTAAATATATCTATGTAGTGCAGTAAATCTAATGTGTTAGGTGCCACTTGTGCAGGGGGTGGGAGACTAGGGGCCCACCGGGGGATTCCCCTGTACCCCTGTGGGCCAGTCCGAGCCTGGCTACGGGCCTGAGCTGCCAGTGTCATCTAGCGGTCGTGTCTTGACTAGCAACCCAGCAGTCCTTGAATGGTTGACTTGGTCTTCTTCTTCATCTCAAAAGACATCAGACACCCCCAGTCAGGAGTTGGTGGGTTTCTCTAACATGACACTTAGTTGGCATGGCCCAGGAACAAGCTCTGTGCCCCCACCTGTCCTCAACCTGCTTCTGTCATTCTCTGTTCCCTCAGCTTCAAAGTAATGTATGCCATCGGCTTAGCTCCACTTTTAAGTGAGCCCAAGATTCTAGAGGACAGTAAGCAGCTACTGCCCAGCCAAGATCTGGAGGACACTTCTCGCTGCTTTCTCCGGTAGGTGGGCAAGTAGTGAGATGCGCAGTAGTAGTAGTGAGAGTTGCGTAGGAGCTGGGTTTGCGAGCGGTCAGGCATGTGGTCCTGAGACTAGTGAGGGTGACATCAGTGACGTACAAACAGTAGTGGATGATAATGTGGCCAATCGCACGTGGGAGCTGGGTGAAGAGGGGCTTCAACTTCATCAGGAGAAGAGGGTGGCAGCTTGCGAATGAGGCAGCAGCAGAGCCATCAGGGTGGTAACAGTGGGAGGGCAAGAGCCAAATGTCGCAGGGTAGACCGCCCGCTAAGCAGATGCCTACCGGTCCGGAAAGAAGTAGCGTTGCAGAGGTTCAAGGAGGCAGCAGTAGCAGGCAGTCATCATGGAGTGGTGGGGGGAAAATGCTATTTTTGGCAGCGTGGACATTTTTTATCAAGCCGCCGGAGGACATCAGCATGGCAATTTGAAGAATCTGTGGGTAGAAGGTGAAGCATGGCAAGGGCCACTGCCCAGCTCAACACATGGAGGTTCACCATAAAGTGGCCGGGGAAAACTGTGGCACTAATGTAGTGGTACAGCCTGACGCAGCAACCGTTGCATCACCCAGTGGCCAGCAACCCTTTTCCTGCAGTCAAGGCTCCATCACCTCTGCAGAAGGATTCTGTGTTTCCATCCCATCATCAACTGGTCCTGATGCTCCTGCTTCTCCTCCTCCTCCTAATCATCACTCATTTTGGCAGCAATCACAGAGGCGATGGCAAAAAGACAACAGTATGCGTGCACTCATCCAACAGCACAGAAGCTGAACATGCTCCTGGCCTAGTTGCTTGTACTACAGTCCCTCCCTTTCCATGTGGTGGTCTCTGTAACTGTCAGAGAAGTGATGGCTTGTGCCAAACCAAGGTGGAGATTCCCAAGCTGTCATTACTTCTCCAAATAGACAGTAACAACCCTGCACACGTATGTTGAACAGAAGGTGGGCCAGTCCTTGAGCCTGTTGGCGTCTGCTAAAGTTCATGGCAGCGCTGACATGTGGTACTGTAACATATGTCCTTTATGGCCCACTGGGTAAATGTGGTTCCTGCCCAGCCACACCAGCAACTTGGCCAGGTGATGGCACTGCCGCTTCCATGTTCGCAAGCTGTGGTTCCTACGCCAATGTCCTCCTCTGCCTCCTCATCCTCCACCTTGTCCTCAGCCTCCACTGCAGGCATGATTCAGAGTGATCCTCCAGCATACCACATGTGCAGGGCAAGGCGATGTCATGCTGTTCTGCACGTAGTTTGCCTGGGTCCTCCATCAAGAAATCGAATCCTGGCTGTCTCCTCGCCAACTGAAAATCGGAACCATGGTCGTCGACACCAGGAAGAACTTTGTGTCGATCCTGCGTCAAGGAGGGCTGAGCCATGCTCCCTGCATAGTTCAAGTCATTAATCTGGTTGTAATGCAGTTCCTGAAGTCTACCACCCATCTGCAAGGCATCCAGAATGGCCAGGAAACTTGTGCATGCACTTCAGCCACTCTTACACTGCAAAGCACACCCTTCTTGAGCTGCAAAGGCAGAATGGCGTTCCCCAACATCGCCTCATATGGGACGTTTCCATATGTTGGACCCACTATATAAAAAGAGGAAGGTCATAAACGAATTCTTGATGATGCAGGCAGACAGTAGCACTCCCCTGTGTAACTTTGATGTTAGCCAGTGGCAGCTCATGCATGACACCTGCCATTTGCTCAGGCCCTTTGAGGAGGCCACTTTGTCAGCCGCCAGGACTACGGGATGAACAACGTTACTCCACTGCTTTATGTCCTGGAATAGATGCTTCTAAATCTGGCTAGCGTCAGAGGGACAGGAGACGTGGCACCTAGATCTCACAGCTCAGTGGGGGCTGAACTGAAAGAGGAGGAAATTCATACACAAGCAATGTATTCAGAAATGGGTGGTTTTTCTGCACAAGTGACACGAGAGAAGGAGCAGCAGAAGCGAAATGAGGAAGGCCCCGACACATCGCGGCAGTATGCAGTGGAGAAGCAGACAGGGAGTCCCTCCGAGTACCTTGCGCAAATGGCCAGATGCATGCTCGGCTACTTGCATAGTGACAGCCGAATTGTCACAATTCGGCATAGAGATGACTACTGGCTCTCCGCCATGTTAGTCCCTTGCTACCGGTTAAAAATGGGGGCCTTTTTACACCTGTTGAGAGGGAGGATTAACTGAACTACTATGGAGATATCCTATTTAGTCATTTGGCCGCTGCCTATGTGCGCCATCGCCCATCCTCACACTACGAGGCAGCCAAACTTGATTTGTGGCCGCAACTGGCCGAGTTTGCCCTGAACAAGCTTTCCTGCCTGGCCAGTAATGTGGCATGAGAGCGGGTCTTTAGTGCAGCAGGGGACATAGTTACCCCAAGGAGAACTCGCCTTTCCACCCAAAATGTGAAGAGACTGATTTTTGTGAAGATGAATCAGGCATGGATCAGCCGGGATTTCCACACACCAGTGCCTGATCCATCAAACTATATCATTCTGGGTGCCACACCCAAACTTTGTCAAAAAAGACCTGGTTCTTCTGGCCACCTGCTTCAGCTACTATTCAGATGCTGCCACCCGCCTGATGCCACACATCTGCTGCCATGTGCTCCTACTGGCAGCCACCATCTTGTGCTGTTACTGCCACTGATTTTACCCCCCTCCTCATCACTCTGTGACTGAGCCATTGTGTTGACTCCTCATGCTGTTGCCACCGTCACCACTCTGTGACTGGGCCACTGTGTTGACTCCTCATGCTGTTGCCACCCTCCCCACTCTATGATGGGGCCACTATTGTCCCTGTTTAGCTTTTTTGAGATCACAATTTATTTTACCCTTCTTCTGATCAGTCAGAAGTATGGAAAAATGATAAACACAACGGATCCTGTTTTTGGAGCATCTGTAAGGCCTCTATGACATGGTCCCTATTTTGTAGCATGATATGCTCATGATTTGGAAGCCAAAAGCAGGAGTGGGTACAAAACATAGAAGACATGCAAACTTTCCAATCACGTGTCATCTCTGTTTTGGATCCACTCCTGTTTTTTTTGGGCCTTAAAATACTGATGGATTACTGAGCAAATTCTGACCTTGTGAATGGGGGTGCTTAAAAGATAGGATACGTTTTTCGGAGTTGCCCTTATGACGGATGAGATAAGGGGCAAAATAAACTGTGACGTCAACAGAAACTTACTGCTCATACCCTGTCCACACAGTCATGGGGGCAGTACTTGTTTCAGCGTATAACAGTTCTTTAGAAATGTATGTGGAATCAGCTAAAGACTGAGTAAAAGGAATTAGCTATTTCATTCTAAAGCACAATCTTTGGCCACTGCACGGTTCTTTATACCTGGCAACATTGACCTGTAACGCTGAGTTCACACTTGAGGTATTTGGTCAGTATTGGCCCCGACCAAATAAGTGAAGTGTGAAGTGATTCTAAGAGTGACATCTGCCATCTGCATGTCATACTGACCCACAGTACTGTTTCACTACCACAGCGGACTCCCTATGCATGTTTCTGCAATGCACAGTGTTCTCCACCACCATACATTCTCTCATTTTGAGAAATTCGATCATCTCTAATTATTACTTTTGTCAGTTTTAAGTTATTTAAGTGACCCTTAATTTGTCTTTCTTTAATGGAAGGGTACCAACAATTTTGTCCACATATGTATGTTAGTGTCACTCTGACATTATTTGCTGTTGCTGTCATTGCTCAAGAGCTTAGGGAGGGGGGAGAGGGAGAGAAAATGCAAACATTTATAAAAAAAAAAAATAACAAAAAGAGATAACAGTCCTGAGAGACTAGAAGGTGTTACATACAGTTTTGCAGAGCAATTGGAGCAATTCTCGTTTACGTACAATCGATTCGGGTTTACATCAAACATTTTGAAATATTTGGAGAACCTGAAACAAGCTAAATCTCAAAGGTTCGCTCATCTCTCTGGTTTACGCTCAATATTTTTTGATAACCCCACTGCAGTTTTTGACACAGCTTTTTCAGATTAAGCCAAGAGTGTATTTAAAAGGAATGGGGAATATAAAAAAACAAATTATACTTTTCCCTTTTTTTGGATCCTTGTCTTGCTTTGGCTCAAAAACTGAATATTTAAAATGTAGTATGGTATAAGTTCAGAATTTTTTAGGTCACCTACAAACATGCTTTGATTTATCATTCTTTTAACACAGGTAGAAAAATTTCCCTCATGACCTCAATGTGTAGTGCACTGGGAAAACAACTTGCTATATAAACCATTGCACAGACTACCAGATATGAAACAACAGATGACATGTTCCTGCAGCAATCTGGCTGGGATTGAAATAAAGCAGGTATTTTTTTTTACTTATGTTGTGTGATAAAATTATCAGAATTTCTATATGTAATTCATGCTTTAGTAGTAAACTAGGGTAAAGATGGGTTACTCATCTTTTTCCTCTTCCATCTTATACTCCAGTCCTCTCATCGAACACTACCATTTCTCATGCCTTTTCGCATAATTTTGGAAAATTTGTACTTGTGGCTATTAGGCTCAGCATTACAATGATTGTACGGTAGATGTGGAAAATTTATCAAAGAACACACAACATTTGATAAACTTGGTGCAAGTTACAGCATCACACTTAAGAAAAGCTGATTTCAAAAAGTCATCTCATGATAAATTCCCTAACAAGAGAACTCAAAAATGTACATTTTTAAATTAATACTATATTTAATAAATGTGAATATCTACTTTGTATTCTACAGAAAAGGTAGAGAAAAATGGGAGGGGGTGTCTTTCAGCTTCAATGACCAGTCCAAAATGGAATAAGCAGGTTAACACTTTATTGATAGTTGTATCATTAAGTTTCAAGACCAAACCAGTCCTTTCTTCAGGAGCAGCAGAAGCGAAATGAGGAAGGCCCCGACACATCACGGCAGTATGCAGTGGAGAAGCAGACAGGAGTCCCTCCGAGTACCTTGCGCAAATGACCAGATGCATGCTCGGCTACTTGCAGTAGTGACAGCCGAATTGTCACAGTTCGGCATAGAGATGACTACTGGCTCTCCGCCATGTTAGTCCCTTGCTACCCGGTTAAAAATGGGGGCCTTTTTACACCTGTTGAGAGGGAGGATTAACTGAACTACTATGGAGATATCCTATGTAGTCAGTTGGCCGCTGCCTATGTGCGCCATCGCCCATCCTCACACTACGAGGCAGCCAAACTTGATTTGTGGCCGCAACTGGCCGAGTTTGCCCTGAACAAGCTTTCCTGCCTGGCCAGTAATGTGGCATGAGAGCGGGTCTTTAGTGCAGCAGGGGACATAGTTACCCCAAGGAGAACTCGCCTTTCCACCCAAAATGTGAAGAGACTGATTTTTGTGAAGATGAATCAGGCATGGATCAGCCGGGATTTCCACACACCAGTGCCTGATCCATCAAACTATATCATTCTGGGTGCCACACCCAAACTTTGTCAAAAAAGACCTGGTTCTTCTGGCCACCTGCTTCAGCTACTATTCAGATGCTGCCACCCGCCTGATGCCACACATCTGCTGCCATGTGCTCCTACTGGCAGCCACCATCTTGTGCTGTTACTGCCACTGATTTTACCCCCCTCCTCATCACTCTGTGACTGAGCCATTGTGTTGACTCCTCATGCTGTTGCCACCGTCACCACTCTGTGACTGGGCCACTGTGTTGACTCCTCATGCTGTTGCCACCCTCCCCACTCTATGATGGGGCCACTATTGTCCCTGTTTAGCTTTTTTGAGATCACAATTTATTTTACCCTTCTTCTGATCAGTCAGAAGTATGGAAAAATGATAAACACAACGGATCCTGTTTTTGGAGCATCTGTAAGGCCTCTATCACATGGTCCCTATTTTGGTAGCATGATATGCTCATGATTTGGTAGCCAAAAGCAGGAGTGGGTACAAAACATAGAAGACATGCAAACTTTCCAATCACGTGTCATCTCTGTTTTGGAATAAGCAGGTTAACACTTTATTGATAGTTGTATCATTAAGTTTCAAGACCAAACCAGTCCTTTCTTCAGGCAATTAACAACTTTTTATTTTATGTGATTGTATTTTTATTCTAAGTAGGTCCATATTTCTTTGCTTATTAACTTATCATTATTTAATAGGGGTCAAAGATATGTTTTCTGATACAAGGGTTCCAATGAGATCGGTGATAAAATCCTGGTGCTTACTCCACATGAATTAATTCAGTTCCTATGAAGTACAAACAGTTCAACTTTACTGAACACAATTACACATACTATCAGGGCCATTTTATTGCACTTCACGGTAAGAGCAGTGAGACTATGGAACTCTCTGCCTGAGAAGGTGGTGATGGTGAGTACAATAAAGGAATTCAAGAGGGGCCTGGATGTATTTCTGGAGCGTAATAATATTTCAGGCTATAGCTACTAGAGATAGGTCGTTGATCCAGGGAGTTGTTCTGACTGCCTGATTGGAGTCGGGAAGGAATTTTTTCCCCTTAAGTGCGGAAAATTGGCTCTACCTCACAGGGGTTTTTTGCCTTCCTCTGGATCAACTTGCAGGAAACAGGTCGTACTGGATGGACAAATGTCTTTTTTCGGCCTTATATACTATGTTACTATGTTACTATGTTACAGTAGGCCCAATGTAAAGAATTTATGAGTCGGCCACCCCAATAGAGATGTCGCGAACTATTTTCCGGCGAACAGTTCCCGGCGAACATTGCTTGTTCGCGTTCGCCGCTGCGGGCAAACATATGCGATGTTCGGTCTGCCCCCTATACGTCATCATTGAGCAAACTGTGACCCTGTATCTCACAGTCAGCAGACACATTCCAGCCAATCAGCAGACCCTCCCAGCCACCTATCAAAAAGCAAGGACAGCATCCATCTTAGATTCATTCTGAAGCTGCAGTGTTAGAGCAGGGAGAGTGCTGCTGCTGCTGAATTAATATAGGGAAAGTGTTAGCTAGGCCAGTATTCTGTATCCACTCCAGTCCTCAAAGACTCATCTGCTGTAAGGACAACGTCCTGACAGCACCCCAAAAAGCCCTTTTTAGGGCTGGTACATCAGTCTGCTTTTATTTATTTTTTCTATATATATATTGCAGTTGCCTGCCCGTGTGTGAGAGGCCGCAGGCCCACAGACTGTTCTGTGTGCACACCACTCATATAGGGTGACACAGTACCTTGCAGATAAAAAAGTCATTTAATTTTTACCCTTTAATATAATTTCAGTTGCCTGCCATTGTGTGTCAGGCCCACAGACAGTACTGTGCCCACTGCCCACTGCTCATATAGGGTGACACAGTACATTGCACGGCGCACACACAGTGACCTAAAATTCAAACGAAGCGGACCGAGCATGGGTCTTTTTTCCATCTTCCGGTTCCAAAAATCTATTCACTACACCGGCCCTGGCCCTGATAAGGGACAAAAAAAGAGATTAAACTGATAGGAATAGTACTTAGTTAACACTAGTTGCATTGGTGGCAAATTCAATTGCAAGTGCCCAAAATTAGAAGAAAGCGGACAGAGCAAGTTTTTTCTTCTCCCCATGCAAGAATTCAATTGAATACACGTCCCCTGATAGGGGACTTAACAAAGATTAAAATGGTAAGAATAGTAGTTCACACTATTTGTATTGGTGGCACAGTACATTGCGCGGTGCACACGCAGTGCCCCAAATTGGAGGTAAGAGGACCGACCAATCATCTTTTTCCATCTCCCGGTTCCTAAAATCTATTTGATACTCGTCCCCTGATAGAGGACGTAACAGGGATTAAACTGATAGGAATAGTACTAATTAACACACCACTCATATAGGGTGGCACAGTACATTGCACGGCACATGCGCAGTGCTCCTAATTGGAAGGAAGAGGACCTACCAACCATCTTTTTCCATCTGCCGATTCCTAAAATCTATTCCATACACCGGCCCCTGATAGGGGACAAAACAGAGATTAAACTGGTAAAAACAGATTTTTATAATTTAAAAAAAAGAGGACAGCCTCTGCGGAGCTGGGTATTTTTTGGCCACATTACTGAACGCTCATGCACAATGGCTGTAGGCTCATGCATCCTCCTTTTGCGGAGGTGACAAACCTGGTCAGTCAAACCCAAGGCAACATCATCGACCTCATCCTATATGCGTTTTTTCTGGAGCATGCCCTGCGAAGAGTGCTGGATTAGACCGTAGATGAGCATGAAGACGAAGAGTTGTGGTCACCATCACCACCAGAAGCAGCCTTGTTGTCGTTGATTGCTGGACTTGCGGCAACGCAGAGAGAGGAGTCTGAAGAAGAGGAGTCAGAGGAGGAAGGTGGCTTTGAGGAGGTGGAAGACCAACCACAGCAGGCGTCCCAGGGGGCATGTTGTCACCTTTCGGGGACCCTTGGTGTTGTACGTGGCTGGGTGGAGGAAGAGACCTTCACCCTGGGCTCAGACCTGAGCGTTCTAAAAACGCGCGTTTTACACGCGTTTTTGTCGCGCATATTTCAGCGCATTTTTGCAAATAGGAAACGCGCGTTCGTACGCGCGTTCTTGTGATTGACTACTGTGGTGTCAATCACAAAACGTGCGACAAACTCCCCAAAAAAAACTCAAGTACTTGTTTATGCGTCGGGCGTTTTACAGCGCGTTCAAACGCGCTGTAAAACGCTCAAGTGAGAACCAGGGCCATAGGAAAGCATTGGTTTTCATGTGTTGAGCGTTTTACAGCGCGTTTGACTGCGCTGTAAAACGCTCAGGTGTGAACTTAGGGTCAATGACGTCAGTGAGGACAAGGAAAGGGACATGGCTATTGGCTAGCTTGGAATCCAACCTTGTGCAAATGGGGAGTTTGCGGTTGTACAAATGGACTGTTTGTGGTTGTTTGCGGTGCGTTAAACGGGGAGTTTGGTCTGTTACTGTGAAGCGGGTGTAACCTTTACACTACCTGATCGATACAACATCATACCTGATCGTATACACACACTGGATGTTTTAAAGCATGTTATTACAAACAATTTAGGAATGTTAGGTGATTTATGCCCTTTATGGATTAAAACCCGACTCTGAGTCAACTACGTAATTTTCCATGGGAGTTTTGCCATGGATCCCCCTCCGGCATGCCACAGTCCAGGTGTTATTCCCTTTAAAACAACTTTTCCATCACTATTGTGACCAGAAAAAGTCCCTGTGGGTTTTAAAGTTCACCTACCTATTGAAGTCTATAGCGGTTCGCCCGGAAGTTTGTGTTTGCCATTCGCGAACTGAAAATTTAATGTTCGCGACATCTCTACTCCCCAAACATTGCTTATTTCTTCCAATATTTTTAACCCCTTCACCACTGAGCCACTTTTCACCTTAAATCCCAGGCCGATATTTGCAAATCTGACATGTGTCACTATGTGGTAATAAATTTGGAATGCTTTTACTTATCCAAGCCATTTGAGAATGTTTTCTCGTGACACATTTTACTTTATGTTAACGGTAAATTTCAGTCAATATTTTTCATTTTTATAAAAAAAAAAAAAAAATTTACAAAAAAAATTGAAAAATTTGCAAATTTCCAAATTCCAATTTCTCTGCTTTTAAGATAGATAGTGATACCTCATAGAATAGTTACTACTTTACATTTCCCATATGTCTCCGTTATGTTTGGATCATTTTGTGAATGGCATTTTATTTTTTGGGTATGTTAGAAGGCTTAGAAGTTTAGAAGCAAATCTTGAAATTTTACAGAAAATTTCCAAAAACCACTTTTTAAGGACCAGTTCAGGTCTGAAGTCACTTTGCGAGGCTTACATAATCGAAACCACCCAAAAATGACCCCATTTTAGAAATTACCCCCCCTCAAGGTATTCAAAACTGATTTTACAAACTTTGATAACCCTTTAGGTGTTCCACAAGAATGAAAGGAAAATTTCTGAATTTCACTTTTTTGGCAGATTTTCCATTTTAATCCATTTTTCCAGTAACAAAACAAAGGTTAAGAGCCAAACAAAACTCACTATTTATTGCCCTGGTTCTGTAGTGTACAGAAACAACCCATACGTGGTCGTAAACTGCTGTACGGGCACACGGCAGGGCGCAGAAGGAAAGGAGTGCCATATTGTTTTTGGAGGGCAGATTTCACTGAGATAATTATAAGCTGCCATGTAACATTTGAAGACCCGCTGATGCACCCCTAGAGTAGAAACTTCAAAAAAGTGACCCCATTTTGGAAAATAAACCCCTCAAGGTATTCAAAACTGAAGTTTTACAAACTTTGGTAACAAGGATTAAAGGAAAATGTAGATGAAATTTCAGAATTTCCCTTTTTTGGCAGATTATCTATTTTAATCCATTTTTTCCATTAACAAACAAAATTCAATATTTATTGCCCTGATTCTGAAGGAAAGCAATGGCATATCATTTTTACTGGGATAATTTTAAGTTGCCACATTACATTTGAAGACCCCATAATGCACCCCTAGAGTAGAAACTCCAAAAAAGACCCCATTTTGGAAACTACAGTATAAGGTGGCAGTTTTGTTGTTACTATTTTAGGGTATATATGACTTTTTGAGCACTTGGTATTACACTTTTTGTGATGTAAGGTGACAAAAAATTACTTTTTTATGGTGTTCACCTGAGGGGTTAGGTCATGTGATATTTTTATACAGCAGGTTCTTAAGGACGCGGTGATACCTAAGGGCTCTTTCACACTTGCGTATTTCTTTTCCGGCATAGAGTTCCGTCGTCAGGGCTCTATGCCGGAAAAATCCTAATCAGGATTATCCCAATGCATTCTGAATGGAGAGAAATCCGTTCAGGATGCATCAGGATGTCTTCAGTTCAGGACCGGAACATTTTTTGGCCTTAGAAAATACCGCTGCGCTTTTTGCTCCGGCCAAAAATCCTGAACACTTGCCGCAAGGCCGGATACGGAATTAATGCCCATTGAAAGGCATTAATTCGGATCCGGCCTTAAGCTAAACTTCGTTTCGGCGCATCGTGGGATCTGACGTTTAGCTTTTTCTGAATAGCGTCCTGGAATTGATGGGGATTTTTTTGTCTGCATTATTTCTAATAAACGATTAAGAGACTTAATTATGATTTTTTTGTATTATGTATTAGAAGCCCATACAACTTGAAAAAAAAAAAATACACAAAGAAAATTAATGTTTTTTCTATGAAAAATTATCCAGCCGATCGCTTTTGGTCTGATCACAATGAAGCAGTTATCATCTGGGGTGTGCCAACATTGCCAACACACTCATAGAGGTGATCGCTTCATTATGAACAACAACAAGGTAACAATCACGAAGGGGAATTGACACATGTATGTGCCTTTTTTTTTGTTTTTGCAGCCACAGTGCAGCTCCGGAGGCCAGAAAAATTAGACATGTACACATGCCTGAAAAATTAGGTATTGCTGTAGCAGCAGTATTGCTGTAGCAGCGGCCAGAAAAATTTATGTTTTCCCGGCAGAAAGTGTACCAAAACACTTGGGCCTTGAACCCTAGTTGGTGGCGGAGAAGTCACGCAAGTCATCCGGCATGCAGAGATTAAATACAGCAGCGTGGGGACCATTTTTAGCCCAAGGCATCTAATCAGGCCTCTTTTTAGTCGAATGCATCCTCCACTGTCAGTCCCTTCGGTATCCACGCCTCATTCATCTTAATAAAGGTGAGGTAATGTACACTTTTTTGACCTAGGTGACTTCTCTTGTCAGTGACAATACTTCCTGCTGTGCTGAAGGTCCTTTCTGACAGGACACTTGAAGCGGGGCATGCTAGAAGTTCTATCGCAAATTGGAATAGCTCAGGCCACAGGTCAAGCCTGCACACTCAGTAGTCAATGTGTTCATCGCTTTTCAGAGTGTCGATATCTGCAGTTAAGGCGAGGTAGTCTGCTACCTGTCAGTCGAGTCGTTCTCTTAAGGGTGGACCTCGAAGGGCTGTGGCGATGCGTAGGACTTAAAAAGCTCTGCATGTCCTCCATCAATAACACGTCTGTAAAGCGTCCTGTCCTTGCCGTTCCTGTTGTGCTGTGACATCACCCTTATATGCTGTGTAAAGCATACTTTTTAACTAGTTTTGGAAGTGCTGCAACCTTTCCGACTTCCAGGAATTTGGTAACATTTCAGCCACTTTATGCTTATACGGGGGTCTAGTAGCGTGGCCACCCAGAACAGGTCGTTTTCCTTCAGCCTTTTTATACAAGGGTCCCTCAACAGGCATGACAGCATGAAAGACCCCATTTGCACAAGGTTGGATGCCGAGCTACTCATGTCCCGTTCCTCCTCCTCCCTGATGTCATTGAAGGTCTGTTCTTCCCCCCCAGCCACGTACAACACCACGGGTCCCAGATAGGTGACAACGAGCACCCTGGGATGCCTGCTGTGGTTGGTCTTCCTCCTCCTCAAAGCCACATTCCTCCTCTGACTCCTCTTCCTCAGACTCCTCTTCCAGCGTTGCCGCAGGTCCAGCAAGCGATGATAATAAGGCTGTTTCTGGTGGTGATGGTGACCACAATTCTTCCTCTTCCTCTTCACGCTCATCTATGGCCTGATCCAGCACTCTTCGCAGGGCACGCTCCAGGAAGAAAACAAATGGGATGCGGTCGCTGATAGTGCCTTCAGTGCGACTGACTAGGTTTGTCACCTCCTCAAAAGGATATATGAGCCTACAGGCATTGCGCATGAGCGTCCAGTAACGTGGCAAAAAAATACCCAGCCCCGCAGAGGCTGTCCTAGCACCCCAGTCATACAAATACTCGTTGACGGCTTTTTCTTGTTAGAGCAGGCGGTCGAACATTAGGAGTGTTGAATTCCAACGTTTCGGGCTGTCGCAAATCAAGCACCTCACTGGCATGTTGTTTCGTCGCTGAATAGCTTGAGGACGTCCTGTAAGCCTGGGTACTTACACACAAAGCATTGTACAATCAGATTCAGCAATGTGTCAACTTGCGCAAATTCAATGCCGCCAACAGATTGCTTCCATTGTCACACACCACTTTGCCGATCTCCAGTTGGTATGGGGTCAGCCACTGATCCACCTGTGCGTTCAGGGTGGACAGGAGTGCTGGTCCGGTGTGACTCTCTGCTTTCAGGCAAGTCAACCCCAAGACGGCGTGACACTGTCGTTTCCGGGATGTGGAATAGCCCCTAGGGAGCTGGGGGGTGCAGTTGATGATGTGGAGCAAGACGCAGCAGCAGAAGAGGACTCAGCCGAGGAGGTTAGCGAAGAGGATCGAGTAGGAGGAGTAGAGGAGGTGGCAGCAGGCCTGCCTGCAAGTCGTGGCGGTGTCACCAACTCCGTTGCAGAGCCACGCATTCCATGCTTGGCAGCCGTCAGCAGGTTTACCCAATGCGGTGTACGTAATATACATGCCCTGAACGTGCTTTGCAGACCAGGTATCAGTGCTCAGATGGACCCTTGCCCCAACACTGTGTGCCAGACATGACATGACTTCCTTTTGCATAATAGAGTACAGGTTGGGGATAGCCATTTGTGAAAAATAATTTCAGCCGGGTACCTTTCACTGGGGTGTCCCAATAGCTACAAATTTTTTGAAGGCCTCAGACTCCACCAGCTTGTATGGTAAAAGCTGGCGGGCTAAGAGCTCCGTCAAGCCAGCTGTCAGACGCCGTTCAAGGGGGTGACAGACACCTGACTGTGGGCAGATGAGCAGGAACTGCTGAAGGTGAGAGGCGGAGTGGCAGGTGGTTGATAGGGGGCAGGGAGGACAGCAGTGGTTGACGTGGCTGAAGATGCTGGACCAGGAGCATGGTGGCTTTGAGTTTGTGAGCTGCTTGTACTCATGTGTTGATCCCATTGGCGTTTGTGATATGAGATTATGTGCCTTCGCAAGGCAGTTGTACCTAGGTGGGTGTTGGACTTCCCACGACTCAGTTTCTTTTGGCACAGGTTGCAAATGGCATCGCTGTTATCAGAGGCAGACACACTAAAAAAAAAAGGGCACACTGCTGAGATTTGCAATGACGGCATTCTGGAGGTGGCAACAGCATGCTTTGATTGACGTGCTGTCTGGCTGACCCCTAGCTCCTTGTGGCGACCTCCCCCTGCTTCCAACTCGTCTCCTCCTCCTCTCTGTCTCCTCATCTGAACTTTCCCCCTGTTCTTCTTCTCTTCAAGCGGGCACCCACGTGGCATCCACGGACACATCGTCATCATCAACCACTTCACTTGTATCTGACAACTCAGCAAAGGAAGCAGCAGTGGGTACATCATCATCATCATCATCATCATCATCACATCGTACGTCCATGTGTGTAATGCTGCCTGACTGAGACATATCCCTGTTATCTACATCCTCTGGCAATAATGGATGCGCATAACTCATTTCTTCCAACTGATATGTAAATAAATTTTGGGCACTTGCAATGAAATTTGCCACCAATGCAACTAGTGTTAACTAAGGGTGCTTTCACACTTGCGTTGGTGTGGATCAGTCTGTTTATTTGCACAGACGGATCCGCACCTATAATGCAAACGTTTGTATCCGTTCAGAACGGATCCGTTTGCATTAGGTTTAAAGAAAAATGACAAAGTCCAAAACGGATCCGTTTTAAATTACATTGAAAGTCAATGGGGAACGGATCCATTTTCAAATTCACCATATTGTGTCATTGAAAACGGATCCGTCCCCATTGACTTACATTGTAATTAAAAACGGATCCGTTAGGCTCCGCCTCTTCAGACGGACACCAAAATGCTGCATGCTGCGTGTCCGCCTCCAAAACGGAATTGAGGCGGAACGGAGCCGAACTGATGCATTCTGAACGGATCCTTATCTTTTCAGAATGCATTGGGGCTTAACTGATCCGTTTTGGACCGTTTGTGAGAGCCCTGAAACGGATCTCACAAATGGAATCCAAAATGCTAGTGTGAAAGTACCTTAAGTACTATTCCTATCAGTTTAATTTCTGTTTTGTCGCTTATCAGGGCCAGGGCCGGTGTAGTGAATATATTTTTGGAACCGAGAGATGGAAAAAGACTCGGCCAGGGCTCGGTCTGCTTCGTTTGAATTTTAGGAGACTGCCCTTGCACCATGCAATGTACTGTGCCACCCTATATGAGTGGTGGGAAGTGGGCACAGTACTGTCTGTGGGCCACACACTGGCAGGCAACTGAAATTATATTAAAGGGTAAAAATTTAATGACTTTTTTATCGGAAAAGCTACTGTGCCACCCGGTATGAGTGGTGGGCACTGGCAGTGGGCACAGTACAGTCTGTGGGCCTGACACACACTGGCAGGCAGGCAACTGAAATTAGATTATTGGGTAAAAATTAAATTCCTTATTTATCGGCAAGCTACTGTGCCACCCGGTATGAGTGGTGGGCACTGGCAGTGGGCACACTACAGTCTGTGGGCCTGACACACACTGGCAGGCAGGCAACTGAAATTAGAGAAAAGTGTAAAAATGAAATGCCTTTTTTTAATGAAAAGTCCTCTGTCACACGGTATGAGTGGTGGGCACTGGCAGTGGGCACACTACAGTCTGTGGGCCTGACACACACTGGCAGCAGGCAGGCAACTGAAATTAGATTAAAGTGTAAAAATGAAATGCCTTTTTTTTATGCAAAGTCCTGTGCCACACGATATGAGTGGTGGGCACTGACAGTGGGCACACTACAGTCTGTGGGCCTGCAGCTCCTCACACACGGGCAGGCCAGGCAACTGCAATATATATACATAGAGAAAAAATAAATAAAAGCAGACTAATGTAGCAGCCCTAAAAAGGGCTTTTTGGGGTGCTGTGACGCTGTCCTTAAAGCAGAAGAGTCTATGGACACAGAACACTGGCCTAGCTAACGCTTTCCCTATGAATTCATCAGCAGCAGCTGCAGTCTGAATCTAAAATGGCTGCCGTTTTTATAGGAGGTGGGAGGGTGTGGGAGTAAGGGTGCTGATTGGCTGGAATGTGTCTGCTGACTGTGAGGTACAGGGTCAAAGTTTGCTCAATGACGATGTATAGGGGGCGGACCGAACATTGCATAGTTCGGGATATCACTAGTGTTGAGCGCGAATATTCGAATTGCGAATTTCTATCGCGAATGTCGCAACTTCGATAATTCGCGAATATTGCGAATATATCGCTATATATTCGCAATTTCGAATATTGTTTTTTTTTTTTTTAGCTGTTAATTCTTGTTCCCGACTTCCCGTGTGCATGGAGCGTCCCTATCCCTATGGGAACGCCTCCATGCTAAAATGTACTGTCAGATGTGAGAATCACGATCTCACAAATTTGACTAAGTTGTAATCGCAATGCGATTAATATAACCTGAATTATTCGCATTGCAATATTCATTCTATTCTAGCAATACAACCATTAGGAATTTAGCTCTGAGAACGAAGATTGAGAATATCTCGAATTCACGAATATAGCACTATATTCTCAATCTTCGTTATATTCTAGCAATACAACCATTAGGAACTCAGCTCTAAGATCAATTCGCAATGCGAGTATATGTTCGCCTCGCGAATTAAACTTAGAGCTGAGTTGCTAATGGTTGTATTGCTGGAATATAATGAAGACTGAGAATATCTCGAATTCACGAATATAGCACTATATTCTCAATCTACGTTATATTCTAGCAACAATACAACCATTAGGAACTCAGCTCTAAGTTTCATTCGCGAGGCGAACATATACTCGCATTGTGAATTAATCTTAGAGCTAAGTTCCTAGTGGCTGTATTGTTAGAATATAACGAAGATTGAGAATATAGTGCTATATTCGTGTGATATTCGTTATCTTTGTCAATTCTAGCAATACAAGTTAACCATTAGGAACTCAGATCTAAGTTTCATTCGCGACGCGAATATAAATTCGCGTAAAAATCGCAATATATAAAATAATGACGAATATTCGATTTCGACGAATATATGACGAATATTTAATCGAATATTCGCGAAATCGAATATGGCACCTCCCGCTCATCACTAGATATCACTACAAAAGAAGACACAACTGGATATAAGATGTATGTGGTGCTGTATTAACCTTTATGTTCTGTAGCTCTGTATGTAACGTTTTCCAAGTATGTCTTTAATGGTGTTATCTGCTTTTTTTTTTGGTACGAGCACTTCTCTACTCTGTTTTCACACCAATGTAATTGCTGTATTGAGCAGGTAAACAGAGCAGAGAAAGTAGCTCTCATATGAGCTCTGCCTTCTCTTCAAACAGTTTATTGGCTGGGGTGCAGAGAGTCGAACCCCCACCCATCTGATATTGATGAGTTAATCTGAGAATAGGTCATAGTAGTAAAAAAAGGACAACCCTTTTAACAGTAGAACTGGAGGGAAGGGATTAGGTTAAGAATTTGACATGAGGGGGTCTGGAAATCTAATGTGGGTTTGATATAGGGGTCTGGAGGTCTAATGGGTGTCTGATATGTGGGACTAGAGATCTGGTCTGAAGTCTGATATGGGGGTCTGAGGTCTGATATGGGGGTCTGGAAGTCTGGTCTAAGGTCTGATATGAGGGTCTGGAGGTCTAATGGGGGTCTGAGAGGTCAACTGAGGGTCTGGTCTGAGGTCTGATATCGGGGGTCTGGAGGTCTAATGGGAGTCTAATCTAAGGTCTGATATTGGGGGGTCTGACATGGAGGTCTAATGGAGGTCTTATCTAATGTCTGATAAATGGGGAGTCTTAGAGGTCTAATGGGCATCTGGTCTGAGATGGGGGTTTCTGACATGGAGGTCTAAAGGGGGTCTGGTCTGAGAGGGGGGTCTCATCTGATCTTTGATATGAGGTCTGATCTGAAAGGTAAGGGGATATTTATGGTACTCGTGCACAATATAAAGGGGTATTTTGTACTAGCGCACTTTCTGTATGGTACCAGTATTTTCAGGGGGACTGTTTCTGCAGGATAATATTTGGGAGCACATCGGACAGAGTATTGGGGGTGGCAGGATGGGGTGATGAGAAGGTGGCGCCGATGATAGATATGTAGGAAACTAAGTTGTCTGTATTTTAAACTCTGCAGAGATAAGACATAGCTGAAAGAAATCATTGTGGCTATTTGGTCTGAAAGGAGAAGATGAGGAAAGAGAATATCTACATCAAAGGAGACGTAAGAGGTATGTGGTGCTGTATTACCCTGTATGTTCTGTAGTGCTGTTTGTAACGTTTTCCAAGTATGTCTTTAAAGGGGAAAACGCTTTTTTTTGTACGAGCACTTCTCTACTCTGTTTACCTTCTCATCACTGTAATTGCTGTAGTGAGCAGGTAAACAGAGCAGAGAAAGTAGCTCTCATATGAGCTTTGCCTTCTCTTCAAACAGCTGATCGGCTGGGGTGCAGGGAATCAGACCCCCACTGATCTGATATTGATGACTTATTCTGAGGATAGGTCATCAGTAGTAAAAAAAAAAAAAAGGACAACCCTTTTAATAGGAGAACTGGAGGGAAGAGGTTAGGTTTAGAATTTGACATGAGGGGGACATTTCAATTTTTACCTCAGCCAGCAGAAAGGGTATTTTCACTTCTGCCCCTTGTAACAAAACAAAATTGGGAGGTGGGGGGTTAGCTGAAATTTTTCACCAGGGACCATTAGCATTGAGCTACGCCCTTGCAACAAAGTGTGGTGCCACCTATTCCTGGCTGTGGGTGTCTGATGTCAGTTGAGGTGATGTTGAAGATCGAGTCAACCATTGATGGACAGCTGGGTTGCTGGTCAAAACACGACCGCTCAATGAAACTGGCAGCTCTGGCCTCTTGCTGCGACTGCTGCTACCAGCCCCCTCCTTCTTCTGCTGCTACTTCTGCCAGCTACAGAATCAAGGCCTAATGGAATTACATATGTATAAATTATTGTGAACACCCTAAAATCAGTAGTTTTAGAATGCTATTTCACCCAAATTACAGAATGAAGGCCTAATGGAATTACTTATACTTATAACACAAGGTGTAAAACCAAAAATGTGGAAAAAATTGAATAAGTTCACAGTAAAATAGTGGAGACCAGGCAGGATGAGGCTTTTTATAGGGCTGTGACATAACAGGGGCTGGCTATCTGCTTATTGTCTGACTGCACAGCATTATGGATAATCCTTCCCTGGCTTCTTACTTTCAATTTGCAACATGTGCAGCAGCCATTTTAGAAAAAGTCTGATTCGTTACTACAAATCGCCAAGAAATTCAGATTTGTGATAAATCAGATTTTTCCTGAAATTCTAATCAAATTCCACTTTGTCAACTTCGATTCGCTCAACACTAACCCCAACATCACTGAGGAGAAAGAAGTTCAGCTGTATAATCAACAGGCATGTATAGTGCTCATAATGGGAGATAGTAACCTCCTAGATATTGACTGGGGTCATCATGGTTCTGCATCAACCACAAAGGTGAGAAAACTCCTTAACTCTGCAGGGTAACTTTGTGGGCCAGTTATTGAAAGATCACACTAGGGGCAATTTAGAGTTAGTTTGGAATGCCACTGTTCATGAAACACTAGATGATAGTGAATACAAGATAATTATATTCCCACAGATAGCCATCCCTTGTGATGACACAGGCCTATAAAACCCTAACGCCTCCGCCATTGTCCTGTGAGCTCAGCATAGGCATAGACAAGGCAAGCGCTCATGCACTAGGGTCAGTATTGCTGAAAACAACTCCATATATGTGGAAAACCCCTTGCACATCACATTCTGGAGAATCAATACATTTTTGAAAAGAAGTGTAAAAATGCAATTAAGGAATGTTTTCATTAATGCCAATATTTCATACTCCTTTGAGCAAAAACACTCCAGGACACACAAAATCAAGACTGGCATAGAAAACAACAGTCTTGATAAATCTCTCCCAATGCTTGCATGTACTAGAATTAAAAAATCATTACTCATAATTTTCTTTTTTTTTCCTTGCAGGGATTTAAATGAGACAATCACAAAATAAGATCATGAGTCGACTCGAATTCCATAACGCACAAAATGAACTATGTTTTAATGGTTTGAATATGTCCTGTCCGAGAACTGTCAGACATGTGTTTACTGGTATAGTTATGTATACTGTCATATATGGTGCTATCATTCTTACAATTGTGGGAAACCTCATGGTGATCATTTCAGTTTCTCATTTCAGACAGCTTCACACGCCAACCAATTTTCTCATTTTATCATTGGCCGCTGCAGATTTCCTCCTTGGACTCACAGTTATGCCATACAGTATGGTGAGGTCCATTACCGCATGCTGGTATTTTGGAGACCTCTTCTGTAAGGTGCATAGCTGCATTGATATGACATTGTGCACCACCTCCATATTTCATCTATTCTTCATTGCTGTTGACCGTTACTATGCAATATGTCAGCCTCTTCATTACAGCAGTAAGATAGCAATTCCTGTCATAGAGGTTTATGTATTTATCAGCTGGTCTGTTCCGTGCCTATATTCATTTGGCCTTGTTTTATCAAATGTGAATATCGAAGGTTTAGAGGAGGAGACACGTGTACCATGTATGGGGTCTTGTTCTCTTGTGTTTAACAAAATGTGGAGCATAATCACTTCATTGCTATGTTTCTTTATTCCGGGGACCCTCATGATAGGAATTTACATACACATTTTCTCTGTTGCAAGGAAACAAGTCAAGTTGATTAATAAATTTCCCAATTCTACAAATCAGAAGAAAAGCAGTAAGAATAAAACTCTAATAAATGCTGAAAACAAAGCAGCTAAAACACTAAGTTTAGTGATGGGGGTCTTCATTCTTTGTTGGTTGCCGTTTTTCATTCTTACTGTAACTGATCCATATATCAATTTTTCAATATCTGATGATATATACAATATAGTTCTATGGCTTGGCTATTTAAATTCTGCATTTAATCCTATAATTTATGGCTTATTTTACCCTTGGTTTAAAAAATCTTTTCTTTCAATACTTACTGGTAAAATATTACAGTTAGGCTCTGCTTCTTACAATGTACTAAACTACAAGTGATGTATTTTCTATCCATTAAATAGTAAGACAGTGCATATAAATATGCATTAAAAATTATTAAGAGTCTGTCACTGATTTTGCCCCCTCAAAATACAAACCGTTAAAACACGCCTACTGTATGTTGGTTGTCACACTAGTTACATAAGATAGAAAAAAATAAGTCTTAGGCTACTTTCACTGATAATACAACCATCTGCATAACGGATCCGGTTGTATTATTTTTAACATGGCCAAGACTGATCCGTCATGAACTCCATTGAAAGTCAATGGGGGCCGGATCAGTTTTCTATTGTGTCAAATGGTGTCAGAGAAAATGGATCTGTCCCCATTGACTTGCATTGTGGGTCATGACAGGTCCATCTTGCTCCGCATTCTATGACGGAAAAAGTATGAGAGCGCAACCAAACGGAGCGTAATGCAATTTGGAGCATTCCGTTCTGTTCAGTTACGTTTTTTTCCGGTATTAAGACCCTATGACGGATCTCAGTACCGGAAAATAGAAATGCTGGTGTAAAAGTAGTCTAAATTAGTCTCACATCATGATGTAAAATGTCCACTGGATGTTCTTTGGGAAGTGCCCTAAAAGAGACTCCTCTATCCATTTCCTCTGCTTTTGAGTGACATCTTTAATGTCCATCCAGGATACTACTAAGCCTATTTTCGCATCTGCGTTATAAATTTAGGTTTAGAGATCCTGCAGAGGATCTCAAAATCGGAACTAGACCGATCAGTGGCATTTATTCCGGATGCATCTGTTTCGACTAGATCCGGTTGTATTAAATCAAAACTGAACAAACTGGATCCGGAATGAAAATCATTGTAAGTTACATTACATCCGGACAGCCAGATTACAACCGGACACAAAAATAGTCAGCACCAGTCTCCTCCGAGGTCAGGCAGAGGACTCCAGTGTTTGGCGTCCCCTGCCAGCGCTGCGTTTTTCTAGAACAAGGCTCCAACCAATGGTAGCACAGGAAAGGGCTGAACCTCTCTGCAGGCAGCCATTCTAGCTGGTGATTGCATGCAAAGAGATTCTGTGCTTCTCTGTGCTGCTTGTTGGCTTGCTAGGACTTGTGGCGCACCACCACTGCGATTTGAGTATTTCTTGCTGAAAGAACAAAAGAAGGAATTGCTGCACTGATTTTATTTTTTTATTTGCAGCTGTTCCAGATCCCTAAACCACCCTCCATCCCTGTCCCTGTCCCTTTTTTTGTATCTGCAGTAAAACAACTGAAAGGTGGCATGAAGCAAGATGTGCTCAAACCAAAAATGCAGTTGTGCATATATACAGTATATACAGGGGAGCAGATCCTGCACTTGTGGCCTATTGCTAATGGCGATCCCCAGCAAAAATGCATACGGTGGAGGATGTCCGTAGTGGACCACAAGTACCACAATAGACATCCTACACAAGATGGCAATTGTGTGGATGTTATAAACAATATAGCAATATAGCAATAACAATAATGACAAAAACAGGTGCACACTGCAGTGCTTCATGCCACCATTCAGTTGTTTTGTGTATATATAATTATTTGGAGGTGTATAAACTCCTATGTAAATGTAGCATGTTTTCCATCTACAGGCTACATTTAGGTGCACTTGTGAGGCCTGGGCCATATCAGCCAGTCTTAGGTGGGGCTCACAGCCCTCTCCCTTCTCCCATTGCAGGCATGGTTACATGCTGGAGGTAACTGAGGAGTTTGCTGTGAGTCGGCCTATACATTCCTGTAATGCCCACTGGCGCCTGGTATTGCCCATATGGCACAGGTAGGTGAGTGTTAGGTCCCGAGCTACTTGAGAAACCTTGGCGTGGTGATCGGGCTTAAGACATGTCCTTCACTGCAGGACATGTTGACTAACCTCTCAATTTTAACATCAGTTTGAGGGCTTAGTAAGACCGCAGTGTGCACTTGTTTTTGTCATTTGTTATTGCTATATTGTTATATTATTTATCACATCCACACGATTGCCATCTTGTGTAGGATGTCTATTGTGGTACTTGTGGTCTGCTGCGGGCATCCTCCACCGTATTCATTTTTGCTGGGAATTGCCATTAGCAACGGGCCACAAGTGCAGGATCTGCTCCCTATATATATATATATATATATATATATATATATATATATATATATATGCACAACTGCATTTTTGGGTTGAGCACATCGTGTTTCATGCCACTTTTCAGTTGTTTTGTATATAAAGGTCCTTCTCAAAAAATTAGCATATTGTGATAAAGTTCATTATTTTCTGTAATGTACTGATAAACATTAGACTTTCATATATTTTAGATTCATTACACACAACTGAAGTAGTTCAAGCCTTTTATTGTTTTAATATTGATGATTTTGGCATACAGCTCATGAAAACCCAAAATTCCTATCTCAAAAAATTAGCATATTTCATCCGACCAATAAAAGAAAAGTGTTTTTAATACAAAAAAAGTCAACCTTAAAAAAATTATGTTCAGTTATGCACTCAATACTTGGTCGGGAATCCTTTTGCAGAAATGACTGCTTCAATGCGGCGTGGCATGGAGGCAATCAGCCTGTGGCACTGCTGAGGTGTTATGGAAGCCCAGGATGCTTCGATAGCGGCCTTAAGCTCATCCAGAGTGTTGGGTCTTGTGTCTCTCAACTTTCTCTTCCCAATATCCCACAGATTCTCTATGGAGTTCAGGTCAGGAGAGTTGGCAGGCCAATTGAGCACAGTAATACCATGGTCAGTAAACCATTTACCAGTGGTTTTGGCACTGTGAGCAGGTGCCAGGTCGTGCTGAAAAATAAAATCTCCATAAAGCTTTTCAGCAGATGGAAGCATGAAGTGTTCCAAAATCTCCTGATAGCTAGCTGCATTGACCCTGCCCTTGATAAAACACAGTGGACCAACACCAGCAGCTGACATAGCACCCCAAACCATCACTGACTGTGGGTACTTGACACTGGACTTCAGGCATTTTGGCATTTCCCTCTCCCCAGTCTTCCTCCAGACTCTGGCACCTTGATTTCCGAATGACATGCAAAATTTGCTTTCATCCGAAAAAAGTACTTTGGACCACTGAGCAACAGTCCAGTGCTGCTTCTCTGTAGCCCAGGTCAGGCGCTTCTGCCGCTGTTTCTGGTTCAAAAGTGGCTTGACCTGGGGAATGCGGCACCTGTAGCCCATTTCCTGCACACGCCTGTACACGGTGGTTCTGGATGTTTCTACTCCAGACTTAGTCCACTGCTTCCGCAGGTCCCCCAAGATCTGGAATCGGTCCTTCTCCACAATCTTCCTCAGGGTCCGGTCACCTCTTCTCGTTGTGCAGCGTTTTCTGCCACACTTTTTCCTTCCCACAGACTTCCCACTGAGGTGCCTTGATACAGCACTCTGGGAACAGCCTATTCATTCAGAAATGTCTTTCTGTGTCTTACCCTCTTGCTTGAGGGTGTCAATGATGGCCTTCTGGACAACAGTCAGGTCGGCAGTCTTACCCATGATTGCGGTTTTGACTGTAATGAACCAGGCTGGGAGTTTTTAAAAGCCTCAGGAATCTTTTGCAGGTGTTTAGAGTTAATTAGTTGATTCAGATGATTAGGTTAATAGCTCGTTTAGAGAACCTTTTCATGATATGCTAATTTTTTGAGATAGGAATTTTGGGTTTTCATGAGCTGTATGCCAAAATCATCAATAGTAAAACAATAAAAGGCTTGAATTACTTCAGTTGTGTGTAATGAATGTAAAATATATGAAAGTCTAATGTTTATCAGTACATTACAGAAAATAATGAACTTCATCACAATATGCTAATTTTTTGAGAAGGACCTGTATATAATTTTTTGGAGGTGTATAAACTCCTATGTAAATGTAGCATGTTTTCCATCTACAGGCTACATTTAGGTGCACCTGTGAGGCCTGGGCCATATCAGCCAATCCTGGGTGGGGCTCACAGCCCTCTCCCATTGCAGGCATGGTTACATGCTGGAGGTAACTGAGGAGTTTGCTGTGAGTCGACCTATACATTCCTGTAATGCCCACTGGCCCCTAGTATTGCCCATATGGCACAGGTAGGTGAGTGTTAGGTCTCGAGCTACTTGAGAAACCTTGGCACGGTGCTCGGGCTTAAGACATGTCCTCCACTGGAGGACATGTTGACTAATCTCTCAATTTTAACATCAGTTTGAGGGCTTAGTAAGACCGCAGTGTGCACCTGTTTTTGTCATTGCTATATTGGACCCAAGTAAGTGCAGCAGAGATGATGAAGTTTTGGGGACTCATGCTGGGCGTTGTAAAGAAGCCAATTGTTAGATGATATTGGAGTTCAGACATTTTAAACCAGACTCCAATTTACAGTAAGAACATGACCCGGAAGCGATTTGAGTCCATTCGGAAATTTCTACACTACAACGACAATATACAGTGCACACCCCAAAACGCCCTGACAATTGACTGTCTATTCAAGGTTAGGCCTGTCATTGATAACTTTAACACCAAGTTTTCTGAGGTGTACAACCCTGATAAAAATGTCTGTGTAGATGAGTCCCTATTACTTTTCAAAGGGAGGATTAAATTCCACCAATACCTGCCAAGCAAACGGGCAAGGTATGGCATAAAGATTTACAAACGTTGTGAGAGTAGCTCCGGGTACACCCACAAGTTCCGCATTTATGAAGAGAAAGATTCCCAGCTAGAACAGCCAGAATGTCCCCCCATCCTAGGAGTTAGTAGGAATATCCTGTGGGACTTACTGCACCCACTGCTGGACAAGGGTTACCACCTCTATGTGGATAACTATTATACCAGCATACCCCTTTTCATGTCCCTAACTTCCAGAGGTACTGTGGCTAGTGGCACAGTGCGCAAAAATCAGAGAGGCCTCCCTAGATCCCTGGTAGGGCAAACACTGAGAATTGCTATTTCAATCTGCAGGCCACACAGGAACTTTCTTTATGTTCCAAGAGGTGTTTATCAAGGCCTAAATTTTTCAAAGCCAGTCCGAGGAGGGTCCCAGTATTTCAGGAAGTTATGATGCCCGTGTTTTACCAGGGCAACATTTTCCAGGTCATGTCCGCCAGACAGCAAGGAAGGGAAAGACCAAAAAAGATGCAGGGTGTGTTCAAAAAGGAAGGTAAAGAAAGACACCATTTACCACTGCAAAACCTGGTCTGTGCATGCAGGAGTGTTTTAAAATCTACCACTCATCCATGGAGTATTAATTGAATTTCATCCATGATGTACCCTGTCGGTTTACCACCATATATATCTGATTTAGTCCACATAGCTTACATATCCATTTTTCGCAAACCACTACATTTTCATTTCTGTGAAACACCTGTTAGGTCAAAAGTGCACTTTCTACCCCTTAAAATGTTCGTACGGGGGTGCACTTTCTCTAGAGCCCTGTGGTGCACCCATACATCATTTTTTGAGCACATATAGGGTGTTGCCGTATTTGGGGGGAAATGGGGAACAAAATGTATGGTGCATTTTGTCCTGTTACCCTTTGGGAAAGTGAAAAAGGTGGGTGTAAAGCAACTTTTTCTAGAAAAAGCCGGTAATTACTCACCGGTAATTCTATTTCCCTCATAGTCACGACAGCACCACCAGAGAGATGGACTCCTCCCCCAGGGACAGGAAACCTAGAGTACAAAAGGAAGTACCTCCCTCTCATGCATCAGTGAATTACCGAGATCTAGGAAGCCTTCCAGTTAGTTAACACATGAAATAATGCACAAAACTTAAGCAACAAGGACATAACTGTATACTTTATTTATTTTTTTTAAATTCCGTGAACACCACTTGTGTACAAACAAGCCAGAAAGGGTGGGAAAACCCATGGTGCTGTCGTGACTATGAGGGAAATAGAATTACCGGTGAGTAATTACCGGCTTTCCCCCATGTCACGACAGCACCACCAGAGAGAATACCAGAGAAGAACTAGGGTGGGACTACAGCCTGAAGCACCTTACGGCCAAAAGCAAAGGAGGAAAAAGAACCCACGTCCAGTCTATAGTGACGGAAAAGTGTGCGGAGACGACCAAGTAGCCACCCTACAAAACCGATCAATTGAGACACCTCTCCTTTCTGCCCAGGAAGAAGCCACCGCCTGAGTTGAATGGGCCTTCAGATTATCCAGCGCAGACAAACCTGCAGAAATATAAACTGTAGAAATGCCCTCCCTGATCCATCTAGAGATGGTGTCTCCTCTCACTTTGTCCCATTTATTTATTTATTGGGCCCTGACACCTGAACAAAGAGCCTGTCAGACTTTATGAAGTCCTTAGTCCTGTTTATGTATTCCAGAACACATCTCCATACATCCAACATATGAAAACGCCTTTCTTTCTCAGAAGAAGGAATAGTACAGAAGGAGGGCAGCACCACCTCCAGGGACATATGAAAGGTGGAGACCACATTGGGCAGAAAAGCTGGATCCGGTTTAAAAATTATTTTGTCTTCTATGATCAGAGCATAGGGCTCTCTGACAGATAAGGCTGCTAATTCCCCTATCCTATGTGCCGATGTTACCGCGACCAACAAGGCCGTCTTCTGAGCCAGCACCTTGAGAGGAACATCAGATAAGGGCTCAAAGGGATCTATAGGAGAACAACTGAAAAGTCCCAAGATGGAGACCGTATAGGTAGGGATAACCGCAGCCTCTTGACTGACTTTAGGAATCTAATGATCCCCGAATGATCCGCAACTTTCTGGCCAAACAAAGCCCCTAGGGCTGACACATGAACTTTAAGCGTAGCCACTTTCAACCCCTTATCCATACCTCTCTGCAGAAAGTCCAAAATATCCGCTAGTTTGGGTTTTCCCAGGTTTAAAAGAGGCAAGATTAATCAAGGAAAGAAATTTTTTCCAAATCCTGCCGTAAATTTTAGATGAAACATCTTTCCTGCTGGCATGCAAGGTGGAGATGACGGCATCAGACAACCCCTTAGCTTTTAAGGTCAACCTCTCAAAAGCCAAGCCATCAAATGGAGATTGAGCACCTCCAGATGTCAAACTGGCCCCTGTAAGAGCAAATTTGGAAGCTCCGGAAGGACCCAGGGATCTCCCAGCGACATGGCTCTCAGACAGGAGAACCAAGCCCCCGAGGCCAGAAGGGAGCCACCAGGACAATTTTTGCTTTCTCCTCTTTATCTTCTTGATGACCCTGGGAACCAGCGCCAGCGGGGGGAAAGCATACGCTAGGTCCCAATCCTATCTTTGACATAAAGCGTCCACCGCTAGAGGTCTGTCTGCTGGAGATAGGGAGTAGAATCTGTTGACCTGTCTGTTTACCCCCGTGGCGAAAAGATCTATTTGAGGCATGCCCAACTTCTGGATTTAACTGCCATTCTCCTTGACGAATCCAGTTTTCTGCTGAGATAGTATGCTCTCAGGTTCAGGTCCCCTCCTAAGTGAACCGCTGCTATTGAGCTTAGTTGAGACTCTGCCAGAGAGAGAAACTGAAAAGACGATTACATTAGACTTGCACATCTAGTAGTTCCTTGTCTGTTGATCAGGGACACCGTAGTGGTATTATCGGACAATATTTTTACATCTTTCCCCCTGATAGAAGGGGCTAAGGAATGAAGGGCCTTAAAAACTGTAAGAGTTTCTTTGTAATTGGAGGATCTAGCCTGAAACCCTGGTTTCCAGGACCCTTGGCAGTTTACATTCCCTATGTGCGCCCCCCAACCATAGGGGCTAGCATCTGTGGTTATAACCGCCGAACACCGAGGGTTCCAATCAAGACCTCTGGATACATTTACCTCCTGTAACCCCCAATCTAAGGAAGAGATAACATCTTTAGGTAACTTAATCTTCCTATCTAGGCTCAACTGAGAACCATCCCAGGATCTAATAACTGTAACTGTAATCTCCCAGAATGCAGCTGACCCCAGGGAACTGCAGGAAAAGCTGCAGTAAACAGACCTAACAGAGACATCCCCTCCTTGATAAAGGAAGCAGAGGAAGCTTCTAGAATTAAAGAAAAAATCCTTTCAATTTTTTACCTGGGAAGAAAGGATTTTTGAACCTCAGAATCTAATAAGATTCCCAGAAAAAACCTTCTGCCTTGAAGGAAGGGGAGAAGATTTTTCCCAGTTAATTACCCAACCCAGTTTCCCCACAATTCTTTGTGTATGAACTAGGAAATTTTGTACCTTTTTCTTAAACTCTGCCACCAGCAGGAAGTCGTCCAAGTACGGGATGAAGATGCCATCCCCTTCTCTGATGTAAGCCGCCATTTCAGCTATGGTCTTTGTGAAGACTCTTGGAGCGACAGCAATCCCTAATGGCAATGGCACAGAATTGTAGGTGCAACAGAAAAGTACTTTTGAAAGTTTTCATGGATGGGCACATGGATATAGGCGTCCCTTAAATCTAGCGACGCCATATAACAGCCTTTGTCAATAGATTTATCGTTGACTTTAGGGTCTCCATCTTGAACCGATGGTAGGTGAGAAACTGGTTCGGAGGTTTCAGGTTTATGATTACTGAAAGTTCCATTTGGCTTTTTTACAAGGAAAAGAGTAGAATAGAAAACCCTGATCTATTTCCTCTGTTCGAGCTGGAACCAGAACCCCTTTTTCCATCAGGAATAATACTTCCAGCTCCAGAGAAGACAGACCTGAGGGACCTGAAAAGTATCTTGTGACTATGGTCTCTAGGACCCACATGCTTCTTGAGATGAACTGCCACTGTGCCAAGAAGTTTTTTTTTTTTTTTTTTCTTCCACCTACCCACATGACCCGTCACTGGGAGCTGGGCCGGTACTGCCTAGAGGACTGCGGAATAGGGAAACCTTTCTTTTCATCCCCTGCTTTCCCCAACAAATCAGTAAAGACCGAACCAAAAAGTAACTCGCCCCACATGGGATGGAGCACAATCTATTCTTGGAGCTAAGGTCCCCTGACCAGTTGTTACCCACAGAGCACGCCTAGCCGAGTTGTCAAGGCCACAGCCCCAGCCTACAGTCTCAGGGCATCTGCAAGAAAGCGGCCGCCTGCAAGAAAAGCAGCTGATCCTCAGGCACCTCATTCTGGATGTCTGTTGAGAGCTGATCTATCCACAACATAATGGATCTTGCCACTGAAGTACCCGCTATGCTTGGCTTAAGAGCTGCCCCAGCGGTCTCCCAAGCTCTCTTAAGGAACCTCTTCCGCCTTCTTATCCATGGGCTCCTAAGAGTCCCCAAGTCTTCAAAGGGTAAAGGACCCTTTCTAGAAATCTTGGCAATAGCCACATGCATAGGTGACAATCCCAGGACCTAGACTCAGTGTCAAAGGGGTATTTTATTTTAATGGCCCTAGGAATAAATTATTTCTTATCCGGGTTCTCCCATTCTCTTTTAATACGCTGGGACACAGTCCGGTGAATAGGGAAACTTTCCTTTTCTTTAATTCAAGTCCTGGACAGACCTTTGTTCCCTAGTCTCCTCCAGACCCATAGCTGATCTTACTGCTCTGACCAGTTGATCCATATCTTCACACTGAAACAACGGTCTGCCTGATAAAACATCCTCAGATCCTTCAGACTCCCCTCCTGCTTTTAACATAAAAGGAAAATAGCTGAAGCACTATGATATATATATATATATATATATATATATATATACACACATACATACATATACTGAGGGAAAGGTTGAACAAGGCGCATGAGTCCGAATGAGCCACGATTAAACCCTCTTCCTCAACATCAGATAAGAAATGGAACAGAGGGAGCAACTGCCGGCTGAGGTGCAAGTGGTGTAAGCGCTGGCAGAAAACCTCTTAGGGAGGCTTCCATTTGGTTTTTCACCATGTCCTGCATCTGTAGCAGTAGAGAAGGAGTCTCTTGCGCAATAACCTTATCAGTGCAGCTGACACAATTAGGTTTACCATAGACAGCAGCAAGACTGACTTTGCACATGGCACATTTCTTACTCCTAGGCTTCTTAGACTTCCTAGAAGCCTCATCCAAAAGCACATACACTCACCACCTTGCCACACGGCACCGTAAATGGGACCTTGGTAGAAGATTCTGAGCGAGCCCTCTTGGAGCCTGCGTCCTCGCTGGAAGCACTCATCTTCTTGGGCAAACCACCCCCTCCTGGAAGCTGAACTATAACAGATGGCTGTTCAGTTCACACATAGGAGGCAGGACTGCAGCCAAAGGAACTCCTTTCAAATCTGCCACTCTGAGACTGGGAGAGCCGGCGTCTGACAACATCACTGAGCGCCGGCATCCTCCCTCCTCCTCCCAGCCATCACCATGTGATTCTAGCCCCGCCTCCAAGATGGCCGCGGCCACCGGAGCCCTGTGCGCAACCACGCTGGAGCTCCGGACCCCCTCCTTCATTCCACCAACAGACCGCAGAGCCCTTTCCTTGATGCGGTGAGTTACTCAACTGCCGCGGCCTCCCGGAACCATGAGCGGGCCGCGGCGGTGGCGAGGAGAGGCTGGAGGGAGCGGGAGGCGGGTTGCAATTACCTGCTGCTGGGGGTGAAAGAACTGGCTCCACACCGGGAGTCATACGGGGGACCCAGCTACCCAGAACCACCGGGATTTCTTGCTTCTAGGTCCCCCAGCCACATACTTCAAACACAGCCCACCAGGCTATGGAAACACTCCAGGCTTCCTAGGGACAGGAAACCACTGATGCATGAGAGGGAGGTACTTCCTTTTGTACTCTAGGTTTCCTGTCCCTGGGGGAGGAGTCCATCTCTCTGGTGGTGCTGTCGTGACATGGGGAAAAAAAAAAGCAATTTTTCATTTTCACTGCCATGTGTTACCTAATTCTACCCAACACCTTTGAGGTCAAAGTGCTCACTACATACCTTGAAAGATTCCTTGAGGGGTGTATTTTCCAAAATAGGGTCACTTTTTGGGGGTTTCAATTGTAAGGCTACCTCAGGGTGTCTTCATATGTGACATAGCTCCCAATAACCATTCCAGCTAAATCTGTTCTCCTAAAACCTTATGGTGCTCCTTTTACTCTGAAGCCTGCTGTGCGCCCATACATCAGTTTTTGAGCACATATGGGGCGTTGCCGTAAATGGGGAACAAAACGTGGGATTCATTTTGTCCTGTTACCCTTTGGGAAAGTGAAAAATGTGGGTGTAAAGCAAATTTTTCTTTTTCACTGCCAAGTGTTTCCTAATCCTAGGAAACACCTTTTGAGGTCAAAGTGCTCACTACACACCTTGAGAGATTCCTTGAGGGGTGTAGTTTCCAAAATGGGGTTATTTTTGGGTGTTCCACTGTAGGGACACCTCAGGGTGTCTTCATATGCGAACATAACACATATGAGGTGTTTCTGTAAACTCTAGATTTTGAGTTTTGTTTGGCAGTTAACCCTTGATGTATTGCGGAAAAAATAGATTGAAATTTAAAATCTACAAAAAAAAGTGAAATTTTGAAATTTCATTCCCATCTTCCTTTAATTTTTGTGGGACACCTAAAGGGTTAACAAAGTTTGTAAAATCATTTTTGAATAGCTTGAGGGGTGTAGTTTGTAAAATGGGGTGATTTATGGGTGGTTTCTAATATGTAAGCCCCACAAAGTGACTTAATAACTGAACTGGTCCTTAAAAAATTGGGTTTTGAAAATTTTCTTAAAAATTGTAAGTATTGCTTTTAAATTTTTTTATAAATTTTGTATTTTTTTTATTAATAAAAATGAAATATCTTGACTCAAATTTACCACTGTCATGAAGTACAATATGTGTCTCAGAATGGCCTGGATAAGTAAATGCATTTTAAAGTTATCACAACATAAAGTGACACATATCAGATTTGCTAAAAATGCCCTGGTCCTTAAGGTGAAAAATGGCAGGGTCCTGAAGGGGTTAAAATATAGCAAAATATAGATAAATAAAAATAAATGTATTCCACATATAAGGATGGCTAGTTGTTGCTAAAGGGATGACGTCCATTGTAATCAATAGTCAACTTGGATATTTATATTGTTTTACCCATAGCAATACACAATAGAATATGAAATGTATGGTGTTCTGAGCATGAACAGACCTGCAACCCTGACAAAGTTAAATACGTCTAAACTTGTAGTATAGATTGTATCTGTCTCTCAATGCAAGCAATAGTTCCCCAAAATGAGTCTTCTTGGTGATATTTATTCTTATTAGGTATCTAATACAGTACATTCCTATCACTGTATACATATGAGGGTGTTCCAGCAGCCACCTTACAAAATTGGAATTGCAATATTAAAACGGCAAGTGTGGCTAAGGTCTGCAAATGATCACATTTTCAAGCTCCTAGCTGCAATCTGTGGCATGTGAGAGGGGCATATAAGCTACAGTAGGTGGAATGCAAAGTTTTTAGTGACATGAAACCTCAAAAATCATATCAAGCCTTGTGGGATGATTGTGTGATTTCTCCTGTTTGTGGATGTGCCACTTCAACTGAAAGACCTTGGTTTATCACTCCAGGACATCGCTACATGCCTAGGTCAAGATGTCGGCCCTGGTCAATGTTGGGTTCATGACACAGCTCCTTCTCTAAGTTCAATAGTGTGAAAAAGGAATGGAGTAGCCTAGTTGTGATGCTATATGAACTAAAACATACGTACAAGTCAAGGAAAGGCTGGCAGGATTTAGGGCACAATATGGGACCGAAAGCAGCTAAACCCAGTAGAGCCCAGGTATCGAACTTCATTTGGAGACAAAGGTCAACAAACTGTCATTCCGAGCCATTATGCTTTTTAACCTTAACATAGTAACATAGTATATAAGGCCGAAAAAAGACATTTGTCCATCCAGTTCGACCTGTTTCCTGCAAGTTGATCCAGAGGAAGGCAAAAAACCCCTGTGAGGTAGAAGCCAATTTTCCCCACTTAAGGGGAAAAAATTCCTTACCGACTCCAATCAGGCAGTCAGAACAACTCCCTGGATCAACGACCTATCTCTAGTAGCTATAGCCTGAAATATTATTACGCTCCAGAAATACATCCAGGCCCCTCTTGAATTCCTTTATTGTACTCACCATCACCACCTCCTCAGGCAGAGAGTTCCATAGTCTCACTGCTCTAACCTTGCTGTAGTAAAATAAAACTACTTGTGTTCAACAATTTCTAGTGAACTTTTTTCAGTCTGTGTGCTAGACATGTAACTGGCTGCTTGTAACAACATAAAACTTGTATTACTTGTCAAGACCCTTTCCCTACATATATGCCTTGAATGTGGATTGCATTAGAATGGAAATGTCACGGCGGGAAGTGGGGGAAATCCCCCACCGTGCATCGTCCGCTGGGACAGATAGCAGGAAAAGGGAGCTGGTGACCTCCTGAAGCATCCCTATAGAGCCCTGGCCTCCTAACTGTATGGGCCGACCTTGAAGGTAGGAGGGCCCATACCTCAGGAACCTGGAGCCCTAAGAATCCCTGCTTAACCCTGAAAATAGTGACAGGGCAGAGACCACCTGCTTATCCAATACCACAGATGGGCAGGAGTTTCCAAAGGCCCCTTTGCAGTCGGGAACCAGACAGTGTACGCCCGCACGACAGGTAAGTAACAGAGCAAGCCCACACTTACCTGCCGCACTGGAGAAGCTGAACCAGCACCAGGACCTCCTGGACCCCCATATGGACACCAGATGCATGGGGGAGATCCTGGCAGGGCAGCACACCATCTGGTCTTTGCTTAAACCCCTCCGGGAAAGCAAGCCCCTTTCGGAGCAACAAACAACTACGACCACACTCCAGACAGACCCACACCATAACAACAACACAAGGTGGGGATGAGCAAAACAATCATACTGGAGGGGATACATCAAACAGACAAGATAAACAACGTACAATGAAACCAATATAACGAATAAGGGTGGCTTACGCAGACATAACAGTGGGAACACACAACAAGCTCCAGCACACACTCTCACTGTGGCTGGACAAACAAAACTGACCTCAGGCTCCAAACACACACACATAAGGAGGCCTGAGGTCACACCCACTACACACCCATTAACTCTGTGCACACCACACCTAGCGCAAAGACATTAACCCCATGTGCACCACACACAGGGAAAAAGCACACCAAACAGATGTGAGTGTCTCGCATGCTCTAGACACAAAGTTGCCAGCGGCAACCGCACATGAGACTACAACGTATAGCCCCACGCGCGGCAAGCGAAAACCATGCCGCTGGCAAGAGCATGCGAGACAGAGGAACACAACCTCAACACAGGTCGTGACATACCAGTTGCCGCTGGCAACGGCATGTAAAACCAGAGTCACAACCCACCGCGGGTAATGACAAACACAACCTCAACAGAGGTCGTGACATACGTGTTGCCAACGGCAACCACATGTAGAGACAAGGGTCACAACCCCACTGCGGGTCATGACACTCCCACCCCTCAAACCCCCCCCCCCCCAACCGAAAAGGGGAGGTTGGAAAGGCAAACCACAAGGGGAGGGGCAATGCCAAAAGACCACCAGTGTCTCCCTCCCGGACTGCCGCCAACACACCTGGACCATACAAAGGTCCCAGGCTGCCGGCTACCGAGATAGTCGGAAGAAGACCACTGGTGACACTGCCCAAAAGGTGCCCGTCTATACCCCAAGACTCCTGCCGTCGTACCTTGACCAAACCTAGGTCCACAGGCAATTGCTCACACGAGAAGTCAGAGGAAACCACGACACCTCGTCCAGCTCAGGAGGGAAACACCTGCTCCAGGTCGCTGCATGGAACCATTCCTCACACCCGCACACAGCAGGGACTCAATAATGAAGGCCCAGACCTGGCGACCTGAGCGAGGAACCCTGAGAAGGACGAGGGGGACACCACCACGGACACGATTAGTGAGGTGGCAGGGGGAAATGCCACCAACCGTGCCGTAAACTGTGTTAACCCCCATGACGTTCTCTCTCCGGAGAACGCGCACGTGCCAGAAAATAGCAGGCGACTCATGCTGCACCCTCTTTCGAAGGCCGAAGGCTGCGAAGCTGTTATTCGTTATAATGTCACAGAGGGAAGCAGGAAAAGGGAGCTGGTGACCAGCATCCCTATAGAGCCCTGGCCTACTAACTGTATGGGCCGACCTTGAAGGTAGGAGGGCCCATACCTCAGGAACCTGGAGCCCTAAGAATCCCTGCTTAACCCTGGAAATAGTAACAGGGCAGAGACCACCTGCTCATCCAATACCACAGATGGGCAGGAGTCTCCAGAGGCCCCTCTGCAGCCGGGAACCAGACAGTGTACGCCCGCACGACAGGTAAGTAACAGAACAAGCACATACACAAAGCCCACACTTACCTGCCACACTGGAGAAGATGAACCAGCACCAGGACATCCTAGACCCCCATACGGACACCAGATGCATGGGGGAGATCCTGGCAGGGCAGCACACCATCTGGACTTTGCTTAACCACTTTAGGATTGCCGCACGCAGTATCGCGTGATCTCGGCGGTCCTTCTGTTCCTCGTTAACGCGCGGGCGCGAGATGACGCAATCTTGTCGGGAGCTGCTCAGAAGAAGTGCGTTACCAGCCTGCCAGCCAATGATCGGCGCTGGCAGGCTGGTGATGTTCAAAAAAACCAATCACAAGCCATATAATGCATTATATTGGACCCAGGAGAGAGCACACCTCTACTGTAAGTACACCAAGCACACTCCACATAGGCCCTGATCACCCCCCATCACCCCAATTAACCCCTTGATCACCCCTTTCAATCACCTGTCAATCACTAGTGAAAGGGAAAAAAGTGATCAGTGTAAACTGTCACTTTTTTTTTTTCACTAGTATTGACTGTTAGGTTTAGATTTAGTTTAGGCCCCTTTGGTAGGTAGTTAGCGTTAGCGCCCAGCCCATTGCACCACAGTCACTGATTCGCTGACTAGCGTAGCGCTAATCAACATATGTACTTTTATAGTATCTGTAAGTCATCAGAAATGATCACAGTCAGATCTATAATAGTATTACTGTCACTTTAGCTCGCCCCCCCACCCAAAACGCAGTGTTTGCCCGATCAGGCCTGATCGGTCGCCCACACGTGCGTTCACCCACGCCCGCCCCGCCGCAGTGACAACATTTTTTTTTTTTTCTAATCACTGCACAATCTTTTCACAAGCGCTGCGGCGATAAAAAAAATCAGTTTTGATATTTTTATCAATCGCAGCGGCTTCTGTACTTCGCTACCTTCCCATTTGTAAGACAGGCTTGCTTTTTTTCTTGGGTAGTCTCCTGAAGAGGCCTACAGGATTCTGACACAGTCGGATGAGGAATGGGAACCCTCATCTGAGGACTCTAGCGGGTCAGAATATGAACCTGTAGAAAGCAGTGGCAGTCTGACCCAAAGTTCGGACGAGGAGGTTGAGGTCCCTGATACCACCAGGCGTACCGGGCCCCGTGTCGCTAGACTACAGGTAGCGCAGGATCCGTTTCAAGGGCAGCAGAGTGGGGCTGGCGCTGCCGGATTACGTGGTGAGGCATACACCAGCAGCGCAGCCCATCCTGGACCTACTACCAGCACTGCCATACAACATGGTGAAGTGGCGAGCACCAGAAGGGCAGTTGAAGCTGGTACGGTGGCACGTGCAGTAGTTCCCCGTCACAGCCACCGCTCAGACAGGCCCGTAGAGCCCCTAGAATCCCTGAGGTGCTGGCAAACCCTGACTGGAAGCCCCCATCTTCAGCTGCACTATTAGTTCCCCCTTTCACCGCCCAGTCAGGAGTTCGGGTAGAAACAGCTCAGATCGGATCGGCACTGTGGTTTTTTGAGCTGTTCTTCACTGCGGAGCTCTTTGACCTAGTCGTGGCAGAAACAAATCGGTATGCCACTCAATTTATAAACGCCAACCCGGAAAGCTTCTATGCCCAGCCTTTCTGGTGGAAACCAGTCCAAGTTTCCGAATGTAAAACTTTTCTGGGCCTTCTCCTCAACATGGGCCTGACAAAAATACATGAATTGCGGTCATATTGGTCCACGAACCCAATTCATCACATGCCCATGTACTCTGCTGCCATGTCCAGGACATGATTTGAGACCATCCTGCGTTTCCTGCACTTTAGCGACAACACCACCTCCCGTCCCAGAGGCCACCCAGCTTTTGACCGGCTCCACAAAATTCGGCCCCTCATAGACTACTTCAACCTGAAATTTGCAGATTTGTATACCCCCGCACAAAACATCTGCGTAGACGAGTCCCTGATACATTTTACCGGGCGCCTTGGCTTCAAACAGTACATCCCATCCTGTGACGTTCATTTTTTCTTTCAGCCCAGAGGCTGAATGGAAAAAAAATCTCATTACCCGTATGCTCCATATAAGGAGAATAGCAGAAACTCCTAATGATGGCCATACATGTAATGATTGCGGAGACCCTCAAATGCCAGAGCAGTACAAAAACCTTACATGTGACCCTATTTTGGAAAGAAGACACCCCAAGATATTCGCTGAGGGGCATATTGAGTCCATGAAAGATTGAACTTTTTGTCACAAGTTAGCGGAAAGGGAGACATTGTGAGAAAAAACAAAAAAAATCTAATTCTGCTAACTTGTGCCAAAAAAAAATCTTCTATGAACTCGCCATGCCCCTCACAGACCACCTTGGGATGTCTTCTTTCTAAAATGGGGTCACATTGGGGGTATTTTTACTGCCCTGGCATTTTAGGGGCACTAAAGCGTGAGAAGAAAAATGCGCAAAAATGCCATCCTAAAAGGTACTCATTGGAATTAGGGCCCCTTTGCGCATCTTGGCTGCAAAAAAGTGGCACACATGTGGAATCGCTATACTCAGGAGAAGTAGGGCAATGTGTTTTGGGGTGTATTTTTACATATACCCACGCTGGGTGTGAAAAATATCTCTGTAAATTGACAACTTTGTATAAAAAAAATGGAAAAAGTTGTCATTTACAGAGATATTTTTCACACATAGTATGGGTATATGTAAAAATACACCCCAAAACACATTGCCCTACTTCTCCTGAGTACGGCAATACCACGTGTGCCACTTTTTTGCAGCCAAGATGCGCAAAGGGGCACTAAATCCAATGAGTACCTTTAGGATTTCACAGGGCAATTTTACGCATTTGGATTCCAGACTTCTTCTCACGCTTTAGGGGCCCCTAAAATGCCAGCGCAGTAAAAATACCACACAAGTGACCCAATTTATAAAGTAGACACCTTAAGGTATTCCGTGAGGTGTACGGTGAGTTCATGTGAAATTTTATTTTTTGTCACAAGTTAGTGAAATATGAGACTTTGTAAAAAAAAAAAAAAAATTCAATTTCCGCTAACTTGTGACAAAAAATAAAAACTTCCATGAACTCACTATGCCCATCATCAAATAACTTAGGGTGTCTACTTTCCAGAATGGGGTCACTTGTGTGGTATTTTTACTGTCCTGGCATTTTAGGGGCCCCTAACTCTAAGTTCACATCTGAGCGTTTTACAGCGCGTTCAAACGCGCTGTAAAACGCTCAACACATGAAAACCAATGCTTTCCTATGGCCCTGGTTCTCACTTGAGCGTTTTACAGCGCGTTTAAACGCGCTGTAAAACGCCCAATGCATAAACAAGTACTTGAGCTTTTTTTGGGGCGTTTGTCGCACGTTTTGGGATTGACAACACAGTAGTCAATCACAAGAACGCGTGTTTCCTATTTGCAAAAACGCGCTGAAATACGCGCGTTTAAAGAACGCTCAGGTCTTAACCCAGGGTAAAGCGTGAGAAGTAGTTTGGAATCCAAATGCGTAAAAATGCCCTGTGAAATTCTAAAGGTACTCATTGGATTTAGGGCCCTTTGCGCATCATGGCTGCAAAAGTGGCACACATGTGGTATCGCCGTACTCAGGAGAAGTAGGGCAATGTGTTTTGGGGTGTATTTTTACATACTCATGCTGGGTGAGAGAAATATCTCTGTAAATTGACAACTTTGTATAAAAAAATGGAAAAAGTTGTCATTTAGGCCTCTTTGCACACTAACGCTTTTTATCAGTGTTTTGCTGTCCGTTTTTAACGGATCCGCTTTTCCGCTTTTTGCTTCCGCTTTGTTTCCGTTTGGTTCCGTTGTTCCGCTCCGCTTTTCCGCTTGGCATATACAGTATACAGTAATAACATTGAAAAAATTGGGCTGGTCTTAACATTTTCAATAGGTGGTTCCGCAAAAACGGAACGGATACGGAAGACATACGGATGCACTTCAGTATGCTTTCCGCTTTTTTTGCAGACCCATTGACTTGAATGGAGTCACTGAACGTGATTTGCGGACAAGAATAGGTCTATATTTAAACGGAACAGAAAAAACGGTAAAAACGGAAACGGAAGGCATACGGAGACACTTCAGTATTTTTTGCAGACCCATTGAAATGAATGGTTCAGTATACTGTCAGTATACTGAACTGAAAAAACTGCCAGTATACGGTCCACAAAAAACGTTCGTGTGCAAGGGGCCTTACAGAGATATTTTTCACACACAGTATGGGTATTTATACAAATACACCCCAAAACTCATTGCCCTACTTCTCCTGAGTATGGCGATACCACATGTGTGCCACTTTTTTGCAGCTAAGATGCGCAAAGGGGCCCAAATTCCAATGAGTACCTTTAGGATTTCACAGGGCATTTTTACGCATTTGGATTCTCACACTTTAGGGGCCCCAAAATGCCAGGGCAGTATAAATACCCCACAAGTGACCACATTTCGGAAAGAAGATACCCTAAGGAATTCACTGAGGCGCATAGGGAGTTCATGGAAATTTTTATTTTTTGTCACAAGTTAACGGAAAATGAAATTTTTTTAAAAAAAAATCCATTTCCGCTAACTTGTGACAAAAAAATAAAAATTTCCATGAACTCCCTATGCCCCTCAGTGAATACCTTACGGTGTCTACTTTCCGAAATGGGGTCATTTATGGGGTGTTTCTACTGTCTGGGCATGGTAGTACCTCAGGAAACAGGACAGGTGCTCAGAAAGTCAAAGTGCGGAAATTCACTTTTTGCACCATAGTTTGTAAACGCTATAACTTTTACCCAAACCAATACATATACACTTATTGCATTTTTTTTTTTTTATCAAAGACATGTAGAACAATAAATTTAGAGAACAATTTATAGAGAAATGTAGTTTTATTTGGCAAATAGTGAAAAATTTCATTTTTTTGCAGAAATTTCGGCAAAAAAAGTAAAATATCAAAAAAAGTTAAAATGTCAGCAGCAATGAAATAGCACCAAATAAAAGCTCTATTAATGAGAAGAAAAGGAGGTAAAATTCATTTGGGTGGTAAGTTGTATGACGGAGCAATAAACGGTGAAAGTAGTGTAGTGCAGAATTGTAAAAAGTGGCCTGGTCATTAAGGGTGTTTAAGCTAGGGGGGCTGAGGTGGTTAATCCCCTCCGGGAAAGCAAGCCCCGTTCGGAGCAACAAACAACTAAAACCACACTCCAGACAGACCCACACCATAACAACAACACAAGGTGGGGATGAGCAAAACAAGCACACTGGAGGGGATACACCAAACAGACAAGATAAACAATAGACAATGAAACCAATATAACAAATAAGGGTGGCTTACGCAGACATAACAGTGGGAACACACAACAAGCTCCAGCACACACTCTCACTGTGGCTGGACAAACAAAACTGACCTCAGCCTCCAAACACACACACATAAGGAGGCCTGAGGTCACACCCACTACACACCCATTAACTCTGTGCACACCACACCTAGCGCAAAGACATTAACCCCATGTGCACCACACACAGGGAAAAAGCACACCAAACAGATGTGAGTGTCTCGCATGCTCTAGACACAAAGTTGCCAGCGGCAACCGCACATGAGACTACAACGTATAGCCCCACGCGCGGCAAGCGAAAACCATGCCGCTGGCAAGAGCATGCGAGACAGAGGAACACAACCTCAACACAGGTCGTGACATACCAGTTGCCGCTGGCAACGGCATGTAAAACCAGAGTCACAACCCACCGCGGGTAATGACAAACACAACCTCAACAGAGGTCGTGACATACGTGTTGCCAACGGCAACCACATGTAGAGACAAGGGTCACAACCCCACCGCGGTTCGTGACAGGAAAGTTGTTGGTGCGGCTAGTGCTTTGATGGATAATGGAAATCGATTAATTGCGTCTCAAAGGAGAAAAAGCAGAAACCACCTCAACCTATATAAAGCCTGTAATGCCTATTTAAGTACTTTATTTTTTTTAGTTATTTATTTTTAATAATATTTTATTTAAATTTTCAATATTTCAACAAAAGAGTAACAAACTCAATTACAAACATAGATCGTAAGTGTGGTACAGAGACATAGTAAGGCATGTTATGCAAGGCAGGCAAATATTTGCATATCTTCCATCAATTTCATTTGCATTCAGCCCCCTTGTACTCTGATATCCCTAATTAAGATCCAGTGGGACCAATTGCCTTCAGAAGTCACCGAATGAGTAAGGGTACGTTCACACGACGACAATTGTCGACAAATAGGGTACAACTTCACTGCAACATTTGTCGCGCGACAATTTTTATAATGGGAGTCTATGGTGTCGCATTGCGACAGGCGACATGCTGCGACGCAGTCGCAGAAAAACCCATCTTGAATGGATTTTCTCCGACTTTCGTGTCGCAGTCGCAGCATGTCGCATGTCGCACTGCGACACCATAGACTCCCATTATAAAAATTGTCGCGCGACAATAGTGCGACTTTTTGTCGCGCGACAAATGTCGTCGTGTGAACGTACCCTTAATGGGGTCCACTTCTGTGTAATTTATTCTCAGTATCATTGCAGCTGTTCTGTAAAGGCTTCAGAAGTTTGTTAGTTTTACGGACAAGGGTAGGACAGATCTATAGAGGGGAGGACATTCCGTCCCTCAAAATGTGGAATGCACGCAGCCAGTATCCGTGTTTTGCAGATTCGCAATTTGTGGCCTGCGAAAACAGCGAACCAGATTCACATTCTGCCTGAAGCAGCTACCACCACTGCTGAATTTAAAGTTCCTGATCTACCAACAATCAGCTTATTTATCATGGAGGCCAGAAAGCTTGGAGAAGGAGAGAAGGTTTAAAGGCTTATTTTAATTAGATACCAAACGAAAGAAAAACAGCAGTTGACAGTGCATCCTTCCACTTCTGCAACTCAAGCTCCAAGCACTGTGGATAGAGTATTGGTAGTTGACAGTGGCAAAAAAAATTAAAAAGAAAAAAAAGGTTTTTATATTTTAAAGTAGTAAAGTATAATAGAAACCATATTAATTTTGTATTTCTGTAATCGTACCAGACATATTTAGTACACAGTAAACACAAAAGCCAAGAAACCATGGCACAAGAACGCGTGTTTCCTATTTGCAAAAACGCGCTGAAATACGCGCGTTTAAAGAACGCTCAGGTCTTAACCCAGGGTAAAGCGTGAGAAGTAGTTTGGAATCCAAATGCGTAAAAATGCCCTGTGAAATTCTAAAGGTACTCATTGGATTTAGGGCCCCTTTGCGCATCATGGCTGCAAAAAAGTGGCACACATGTGGTATCGCCGTACTCAGGAGAAGTAGGGCAATGTGTTTTGGGGTGTATTTTTACACATACCCATGCTGGGTGAGAGAAATATCTCTGTAAATTGACAACTTTGTATAAAAAAAAATGGAAAAAGTTGTCATTTAGGCCTCTTGCACACGAACGTTTTTTTTTATCAGTGTTTTGCTGTCCGTTTTTAACGGATCCGTTTTTCCGTTTTTTGCTTCCGTTTTGTTTCCATTTCGGTTCCGTTGTTCCGTTCCGTTTTTCCGTTTGGCATATACAGTATACAGTAATAACATTGAAAAAATTGGGCTGGTCTTAACATTTTCAATAGGTGGTTCCACAAAAAGCAGAACGGATACGGAAGACATACGGATGCACTTCAGTATGCTTTCCGTTTTTTTTGCAGACCCATTGACTTGAATGGAGCCACTGAACGTGATTTGCGGACAAGAATAGGACATGGTCTATATTTAAACGGAACAGAAAAAACGTAAAAACGGAAACGGAAGGCATACGGAGACACTTCAGTATTTTTTGCAGACCCATTGAAATGAATGGTTCAGTATACTGTCAGTATACTGAACTGAAAAAACTGCCAGTATACGGTCCACAAAAAACGTTCGTGTGCAAGGGGCCTTACAGAGATATTTTCTGCAAATATGTAATCGTACCAGACATATTTAGTACACAGTAAACACAAAAGCCAAGAAACCATGGCATTGCATTTTTTTTTCAATTTCATGCCACAAAGAATTTTTTTCCAGTACATTGAAAGTAAACAATACAAGTAAATTAACCCCTTCAGCACCAAGCCACTTTTCACTTTTTTCACCTTTTTGCAAATCTGACATGAGTCATTTTATTTGATAATAACTTTGTGACATATTGTACTTCATGTTAGTGGTAAATATGAGTCAATGTGTTTTACTTTTACTTATGAAAATATCAAAAATTTACAGAAAATTGTTGGCATCATTTTGTAAATGTAATTTTATTTTTTTAATGTTAAAAAGCTTAGAATTTTAGAAGAAATTTTTAAAATTGTAAAGAAAATTTCCAAACCCACTTTTTAAACAACCAGTTCAGTTACAAAGTGACTTTGGGGGCTTACATAATTGAAACCACCCATAAATGACTGAAACTACACAAATTAAGTTATTCAAGACTGATTTTACAAACTTAGGCCCCATGCACACGACCGTTGTTTGTTTCCGCATCCGTTCCGTTTTTTTTTCGCGGATAGGATGCTTCCCCATTAATTTCAATGGGTCCGTCAAAAAATGCGGATGGTCAAACGTTTTTGATCCGCAATCCGTGTTTTCATTCCGTCAAAAAAATAGTGCATGTCCTATTTTTTTCACGTTTGCGGACAAGGATAGGCATTTTTACAATGGATCTGCCATAAAAATCGGATCCGTAAAAAAAACGGTCCGTCATCCGTTTTTTTTGACGGACGCAAAATTTGCAGGAGGAGCGGATGCGGAGGCAGGCAATGGTCGTGTGCATGTAGCCTTAGTTGTATCTTGGTTATCTCATGACGAAAGCCACTGAAATCCATTGAAAAGTGATTTATATTTTTCTTACTATTCTTTAATTAATGCCTTAACTTTTTGGTCACTTTTTTATTTGTTTTTGGGAAGCATGATAAAACAGCTTTTTAGGTTTTGTTATTGCGGCATGCACTGTTTGGGAAAAATGACACTTTATCTTAATTCTGCTGGTCAGTAAGATTACAGAGATGCCAAGTTTGTATCCTTTTTTTCTGTTTTACCACTTTAAGGCTACATGCACACGACCGTTGCCTGCCTCCGTGTCCGCTCTTCCTGCAAATTTTGCGTCCGTCAAAAAAAACGGATGACGGACCGTTTTTTTTTGACGGATCCGATTTTATGGCAGATCCATTGTAAAAATGCCTATCCTTGTCCGCAAACGTGAAAAAAATAGGACATGCACTATTTTTTTGACGGAATGAAAACACGGACCACGGATGCGCAACAAAAACGGTTGACCATCCGCATTTTTTGATGGACCGATTGAAATGAATGGGGAAGCATCCTATCCGTGAAGAAAAACGGAACGGATGCGGAAACAAACAACGGTCGTGTGCATGAGGCCTTACACAAAGCATTTTTGAAAATAAAATGCTATTCAATGCTATTTTCTGAGAGCCATATTTTTTTTATTTTTTTGCCAATCGTCTTGTGTTGGGGATAATTTTTTCTGGGATAAGGTGACATTTTCATTGGGGTACATAATACTTTTTGATATCTTGATATTAAACGTTTTGTGAGGTAAGGTGACAAAAATTTTTTTTCATTGGTACAATTTTTGGGTACATAACACTTTTTGATCATTTGATATTAAACTTTTTGTGACGCAAGTGACTCAAAAAATTGCTTTTTGGCACAGTTTTTTTTACTTATTTTATTTATTTATATAAAGTCTGTTGTTATGGATGCAGCGATACCTAATACGTCTGTCATTGTTTATTGTAATGCGTTGCCTGTCAGAATTTTCCGTAGCTGGCAGGCTCTGATGCCTGTGTAAGACATTGGGCTGCCATAACAGCCATCGGGATCCCGTCAAAGCAGTGCAGGAACCCAAAGAGGTCTGAGACGGAGCCTATACCCTCTACAAACCATGTATATGCCCGGGTCAGGGTTGACCATGGCATACAAGGGGTTAATGCGCCGGCATCCGTGTATTCACTGATGCTGACATATAAGTATACAGCAGGGGCCCAGCTGTTACTGACAGCCGAGCTAATCGAGCAGGTGTAGCTCCTGTAATTCGCTGGGACTTAAGTCATGTCCCACAGCTTGTACCTATACGGTGTTGGTAATGGTATCCTACTGGTTAAATGTTGGAATTTAAAAATACAACTTGTTCCACAAAAAATAAGCCCTGATATGGCTCTGTGACCACAATATTTAAAAAAATGATGGCGATTGGAAGGTGGGGAGGATAAAATGAAAGCACAAAAACGATAATTGGTCAAGTAACCAGTGTTAACATAGTGACCCAGAAGTGTAAAGATGTAGCCAGACTTAGAAGAATGTTAGGTGCCCCATCGGTGTGATATATATTGCGTTCTGCACCCATTGAAGTTTCCTTGTACAGAAGATAACTTAAATATATGTGCAATTCCAGATTTGGCCACTAGATGGCTGCAAAGTGCAAAAAATCTAATTTGGCCCCACACTGCTCTACTGCATCTCCCATCAGTTACAGCCTGGCTGGGGATAGAATGTGATTTGATGAGTTTTATTTTTTTAAACCTACAAGAGCAGCACTACTGTAAGAGGGGGCACTAAGGGGGAAAAAACTACTGTATGGGGACACTAAAGTGGCATGACTACTGTGTTGTGGCACTAGGGCACCAGAGCCCACTGAAGAAGCCAGGGGGACCCTATATCATTTTTTAAATAAGTAAATAATTAAAAAAAATATATGGGGTTCCTCTTTCTTCATAACCAGTCAAGGTTAAAACGACAGCTAGTGGCTTGCGTTATCAGGATGGGAGGGTCCACGGTTATTTGCCCCTTCCTACCCGAAAAACACCAGCCCACAGATTTCCAGGGGCTAAACTATTACAGTACATGGTTGTGCTCCTACATCCTGACAGCAACTCTGCTCTTCCAGACACCCCTGGGGCTTTGAGTACTGGGGTAATGGGACGTTGTTAATGTCAGCCATGGGTTGCAAAAACACTGCTTGCTGACACTAAGACCCATAATAGCAAAGCAAGTGTCTGTCAGATGCTTCAGTTACTAATACCACAATCAAGCATTAAAAAAAACATCAGAAAAAAATGCTTGAAATAATAACTCCCCAACTCTAACCCTCCTTAACCATTTTATTAAAAACTCCACGCGGCTCTTCAAAGTAGTCCACCAATTCTGGGTAAATCCAAATAGCAGATCTGTAAAACAAAACAAAAAAAACTGAAAAACACACACCCATACAAATAAAAATTCCAATTAAAACAATAAACCTTTTATACTCAACTGCTTTTCTCCTGATCTGATTCCCCCTCCTTTCTTGTGCAGCCAGCCAGATACTGCTGAAATAACAGAGCTAAAAAGATCAATCATTCCGCTCCCTGTGCTGCACCCCCTAAGCTCAGCTATGCTAATAACCTGTTTCAATGTGGTATACAGGCTATTCTCAGTACAGAGCCACTGCAGGGCAGTAGCAGAGCAGAGTTTGAAATCAGGTCCCAACACAATTTTAACAGCTTTATAGCACAATATACAGAAAAGTAAATGAATACTGTGAGTCTGGTCTTGTTTAAAGCTTAAGCTGTCAACTTAAAAAAAAAAAAGACCAGCCCCATATCTATAGCTCCTGCCCAGTCCAAGATATGAAGGGTTAAATCAGCCCTCCCCCTTACCCTAGGTTCACACCTGAGCGTTTTTCAGCGCGTTCAAACGCGCTGTAAAACGCTCAACAGATGAAAACCAATGCATCCCTATGGGAGTGGTTCACACTTGAGCGTTTTACAGCGCGTAAAAACACGCTGTAAAACGCCCGACGCATAAGCTCGTTCAGGAGCGTTTTTTTGGGCGTTTGTCGCGCTTTTCCTCCCATAGACTTCAATGGGAACGTGCGTAAAACGCGCATTAAAGTGTAGATATGCCTTTTTCTATTGGTCTCCAGAATCACGAATGCGCGTATGACGCGCATTTCCTATTTGCAAAAACGCGCTAAAATACGCGCGACAAAAACACGCGTAAAACGCGCGTTTCTAAAACGCTCAGGTCTGAACCCAGGGATAACCCTGCTGCCTGAGCTGGGTCACAACTGTTACATCTTTTTCTCAAAGCCTGGTACTTGTGAAAAAGTACCATCACTACTACCATTATAATGCTCCCCCCTGTAGTGCCCCTATTATTTATGATGCCCCCTGGAGTGCCCTCTTTACTTATAATTCTCCCTGCAGTGCCCCCTGAAACTATAATGCCCCAGCCCTTTCAACATACGGGCCCATGTAAATAACATCAATCATTCCTCTCTCTCAGGCTACATGCACACAAACGTTTTTTGTTTCCGCGTCCGTTCCTTGTTTTTTCGCAGAACGGATTCTTCCACGTGCATCTCTATAGGTCAGTGAAAAAAGTTGGCTAGTCAACTGTTTTGTTTCCGCGTCCGCGGGCCGTGTTTCACTTCCGCGAAAAAAGGCAAGTCCTATTCTTGTCCGCGAATATTTTTTGCGGACCCATTGAAGTCAATGAGTCCGCAAAAAAAACGGATGACCCACGGAAGCCTTCCTTTTTGCATCCGCATCCGTTTTTTTTGCGGATGGTTGCTTGGAAACCAGGGCACTTGTACAGGTATTTTAAGAAACTGGTTCAAGCCTTCCGTTTTTTTTTTTGCGGATCCTCAAAAAAACAGAAGACACATGGAAACGCAACCTACAAAATTGGCGGACACACGGAACGAATGTGGATGTGAAAAAAAAGGAAGACGGATCAGCGATTTGTGGACAGCAAAAAACAACTGTCGTGTGCATGTAGCCTCAAGCATACAGTCCCATGTAAGAAACATCACACCCTTCCTCCAGTCCCATATAAATAACAACACTCTCTACTTCAGCTGCCAACATACAGTCAGTCCCATGTAAATAGTAGCACTCCACTCCACGTGCCACCTCCAACATACAGTCCCATGTAAGAAACATCACTCCTTTCCTCCAACCCCCTCCAACATACAAGCTCATGAAAATAACCACTACTACCCTCCCACCTACAGTCCCATCTCACCTCTTCAATTTAAAGTTCAAGACATTCCAGGACGGTGATAGCAGAGATGCCTATTCGCTTAGCTGCTTGAAAGAGGGCAGACTCTGGGCGGGTGATTTGAGTAACCAGGTGCTCCTTGCCTCCTTTTTCATCCTTAGCATTGTGGCTAGTGATGAGCGAGCATGCTGGACTGAATACCGGTTCAGCTCGAGCATCGCTATGGTCGGCACATGGCAGTACTCAGCTGAATACCACCTGTGCTCGAGCGCAATGCTCAAGTCTCCTCCCCGCACGTTTGGCGCCTGATAAGCAGCCAATAAACAAGCAGGTAAGTAATGCCCTTCACTGTAATGCCATAGCCATGTTAGCTACTGGCATTACAGTGATTGGCTGGCCGGAACGCATCATCGGAGGTTATATAGCACCCAATGACACGTGCTTGGATCAGTCATAGTCAGGGAGAGCAGAGCGTAGGAAGGGAAAGACAGTGTAGGGAGCGAAATTCACAGTTCTTATTCTAAGAAAGCTTTTCAAAGACCCAAAAGTCCTTTTAAGGACTACTGTGTGTGTGTTTGATAGCAGCAATATATTTTTACCTGCGCTAAATTGATCAGTCTCAAGGAAATCCGTGCTGAGGAAGGGACAGATAGTGCAGGGAGAGAAATTTGCTGTTTTTACTACCAAAAGCTTTTTAAAGACCCCAAAGTCCTTTTAAGGACTACTGTGTGTGTGTTTGACAGAAGCAAAATATTTTACTTTAATACCTGTTAGTGACATACAGTATACTGTACATCATCCACAGTCTGTGTTTTTTTGCGTAAATTCAAATAATCAGCTCCACATTTATTGTCTATAGTGTGTGCGTTTAATACACATCCGTGACATATACAGTACTCCATCTGAAAACTGTTTCTTTAGCGTAATTTAAATAATCTGGGCCTAATCTAGTGTCCATAGTGTGTGGCTTTCTGTGACAAATACTATACTACATCCGAAAACAGTGTCTGTAGCACAAATTTAAATAATTTTTTCCACATCTAGTGTCGATAGTGTGTGGCTTTCTGTGACATATACTGTACTACATCTGAGAACAGTGTCTGTAGTGCAAATTTAAATAATCTGGGCCTAATCTAGTGTGTGGCTTTCTCTGACATAGGCCTCATTCACACGACCGTATGGCTTTTTCAGTGTTTTGCGGTCCTTTTTTACGGATCCGTTTTTCCGTTTTTTGCTTCCGTTGTGTTTCCGTTTCGGTTCCGTTTTTCCGTAAGGCATATACAGTATACAGTAATAACATAGAAAAAATTGGGCTGGTCTTAAAATTTTCAACTTCCGTATGCCTTCCGTTTTTTTTTGCGGACCCATTGACTTGAATGGAGCAACTGAACGTGATTTGCGGACAAGAATAGGACATGTTCTATATTTAAACGGAACGGAAAAACGGAAACGGAAGGCATACGGAGACACTTCAGTATTTTTTGCGGTCCCATTGAAGTGAATGGTTCAGTATACTGTCAGTATACTGAACTGAAAAAACGGCCAGTATACGGTCCGCAAAATACTGTCGTGTGAATGAGGCCATATACTGAACACATCCGAAAACAGTGTCTGTAGCGCAAATTTAAATAATCTAGGCCTAATTTAGTGTCCATAGTGTTGGGCTTTCTGTGACATATACTGTACTACATCCGAAAACACTGTCTGTAGCGCAAATTTAAATAATCTTGGCCTAATCTAGTGTCCATAGTGTGTGGCTTTCTGTGACATATACTGTACTACACCTGAAAACAGTGTTTGTAGCACAAATTGAAATAATTTGTGCCACATCTACTGTGTGTGCGTTTTTATACATATCACTGACATATACTGTACTTTATCCGTAGACGGTGTATGCTAGTCTGTGACATCATCAGGGCTATATCTCCTGTGTAATGTGTGCGCATCCCAAATACCTTTTTTAATTTATTGGCGCATACACTTACAAATCCTACGCTACTGTACGTGTGACATACCTTTAAGCATATATAACATTTAATATTAAGAAGGCGGCCAGTAAGGGATGTTGAAGTGGCCGTGATGCTGATGGTGCACACAGAGGCCGTGGCCCTGGGCGTGATAAGACCGAGTAAAAGAATGTAGCTGAGGGCCTTCAGGTGCGCTAACCCTCAAAAACAATATTTGGAAGGGCCTTCCGGTCAGCTGACCCTCTAAAACATGATTTGCGAGTGCCTTCAGATCAGCTGACCCTCTAAAACATAATTTTTGAGTGCCTTCAGGGTAGCTGACCCTCTAAAACAGGCATCCTCAAACTGCGGCCCTCCAGCTGTTGCAAAACTACAACTCCCAGCATGCCCAAACATCCTACAGCAGGCATGCTCAACCTGCGGCCCTCCAGCTGTTGCAAAACTACAACTCCCATCATTCCCCGACAGCCTACAGCTATCAGCCTACAGAAGGGCATGGTGGGAGATGTAGTTTTACAACAGCTGGAGGGCCGCAGGTTGAGCATCCCTGTCCTACAGGTATCAGCCTACAGCAGGGCATTGTGGGTGTTGTAGTTTTACAACATCTGGAGGGCCACAGTTTGAGGATGCCTGCTCTAAAACATCATTTGCGAGTGTGTACTCTTCCAAAAATGTTCCCGCCTTGTGACACTAGGCCACGCATCAGGGTGAGGGTGCTGGCAGGGTGTCATGAAACTGTTCCAGGCCTCCTGCCTCTGTTGGAATTGCAGTGTGTTCCCCTCATCTCCTCTCCTGGGTTGCACAAGGAACTACGTACTCTGACTCCAGCGTTGTCAGCTGTAAAATTATCCGCAATAATATTCTGTTCTATTATTATTATGGTTTGTGTATGTATTATTGTTGGTATTATTATTGGTATTACGGTTTTTGGTTGTAGAATATGTTATGGTTATTTGGTCATTTATGAATTAACAAGCCATGCCATTGGTTTACCTCCACTCTCGTGTGTTATGCTTTTAGTTATAATAATGTATAAGTTTGGGATGTTTGTTGTGCATGGGACATATATGTTGTATGATGTCTGTGTGTGAGCTTGCCGAGCTACAAAGCTTCCAAGAAGTCATGGCCATTATCACGGATGCCGACGCAAACAGTGAGTATCGCACAAAACTCTGGAGGAGACTATGGATGTCCAACCTACTGTAAGTATAGCCATCAAGCAATAAATTAATGGATTTTGGTACTATACATTCTACGAAGATATAATCATATCTATTGCACAGTAGAGAGTGATTATTGAATAAAATACCGCCCGGAACTTAACTATCGCTGCCTGCATAATATTGGACTCGCTTTGGATGAATATATATTAATGGAAAAAGAAACCTATATGACATCTGGATAAAACCTGGGATTTAAAGATAATACACACAATTAAAGGCTATGGACTATTAACCTCTTTAGGACACAGGGTGTACATGTAAACCCTTGTCTCCTGGTACTTAAGGACCAGGGGCGTACATGTACACCCGGTGAAGTTCCGATCATCGCTGCGCACGTGGCGGTAATCGGAACAAGGTGTCTGCTAAAATCATTTAGCAGGCACCTTGGCACAATGCCCAGGGGGGTCCTGTAACCCCCCCATGTTGGCGATCGCAGCAAACCGCAGGTCAATTCAGACCTGCGGTTTGCTGCATTTCCGGGTCACTCGGGTCTCCGGTGACCAGAGGATCTGGAACAGGATGGTGATCCCTGGTGTTATAATACACCACCAATCACCATCCTTATTTTATTGGCCATTGGTGGCATCTCCTCCCTGATTGGCTGGGGGGGGGGGGGGGCGGTAGCAGATGCAAACTGCCGGAGCTTCTCCCTCCCCGTCCACAGCCCACTTCTTTCGTCCGGAGCAGGAGCCCAGCAGGACCCCAGGACCACCCCATCAGCACCCCAGTAGCAGAAGCCCCAGCAGCAGTAAGCAGCTTTCTTTTTTTTTTTTTCTTTGCACCTGAGTGTTTGGGGTCCACAGCACTCAGCTCTGCGACCCTAAACCCCCCAGGGGTGCAACAGATTACCCCCCCCCCATCCCACAAATTTTTTGGGGGGGCAAGTTTTTTTTTTTTGCGTGCACTGACTGTGGCCGGCACTCTTAGCGTCCGGCCACTCTTAGTGCATCGCTCACCCCACCGCTGATCAGCGTTGTACTGCTAGTCAGCAAGTTTTTTTTTTTAACTTTTCAATTTTTTTAGTTCGTTTTATTTTTATTTTAGGTATTTTAGTGCGCGAACACCCGGCCCCACACACACGCACACTTCAATAAAGTTTATTTTACACAAACGCACGCACACACACTCTCACAACACACACTCCTATGGCCCGCAGGATGTTCTCGGTGGAGGAGGCATATGCCCAGATGCTCTCCGACCCAGAGAGCGCAAGTGAGGATGAGGATGACCCCACGTTCCTCCTGTCATCCGCATCTTCCTCATCATCATCATCTGATGATGATGAGCCCCCAAGGCGGTGGAGACGCCGCCAGGAGGAGCTAGAGGATCCCCATGCTAGGAACCCTGTGGCCAGCACTAGTACACGCAGCCCTGGGGCTCGTACTAGTTTTCCAGCCAACCAGCCAAGAGCACCTGAGCCCCCTACAGGTGAATGAGTCTGGTGCACCCCAGGGAAATACGAGCCTGTGATTCCTGAATTTGTTGGCAATCCAGGAATCAAGATTCCCACAGTGGGATTTACTAAAATTGACTTATTTAGTTTTTTTTAGTAACCCACTTGTGAATCTGATGGTGGAGCAAATGAACCTGTACGCCCAACAGTTCGTTGCTCAACACCCGGGCTCCTTTTTGGCTAGGCCCGGTGGCTGGACCCCGGTCAGTGTGTAGTGTACGGGAGTTGTAATGCCCGTCACTACAGAAGGGTCACTTGAGTGCTGTCGTTCCTCTCATCTATGGGGAGGCTGGTATAAGTCCTATTCATAAAATTCAATGTAATGTAAGGCTATGTGATTCCCTGTTGCTGTGTTATTGCTATATTCAGGCCTGCTAGGGATTTCATTCCAGCTCTAGTCACTAGAGGGAGCTAGGGAGCCCTAGTTTATATAAGGCCCAGGCAGGGAAGGGAAAGTCAGTTCAGTCTACTCCAGGCCATGAGCCTGTGAAGTCTACACCAGGCCCTGGGCCTGGGAAGGAGTGCAGACCCTGGAGTCTGTGAAGGCCACATGTCACGGGCCTAGGCAGATCAGCAGGAGCCAAGCTGAGGCAATCCCTAGAGCAAGAGGTACTGTAATGTCAGAGGAGGTACACTGCAAACTGGAGATTCAAGGATATAAGCCAGAAGTAGGGCATTGGGGCCTTGAAGAATAATTGCCAGTCAGGACAAGCCAGGAAGAAAGTAAGGTTCACCTGCAATTCAAAGTCCTGTTATTTAACCCTCTGTTTACCTTGCTGGATATAAGCCTGCTGTAACTGAGACTGTACCAAAGCCTATTGTCTGCAAAAAGAACTGTTTAAGAGAGTGCCTTCTGTATTACCACTGTTTCAGTAAAGTTTGGAATTCTGTTTCAAGATACAAGTCTGCACCTCTATTATTCCTACTATAAATACGGTGTGCCACCGTTTACTGGCACTGGCGTCACGAAACATCAGGGACTTAGCCATAGGCACGTTAAACTACAACACCAAGGGCACCTCACATTGCACCTGGCTGTGTCCCTTCAGAACCCAGAGAGTGCCCCAGAGGAACAGCGTGCCGGCCTCTCCATCACTGGCATTCCCCAGGTTAGTCCCACACATTGCCCTGACTTGGGGATGCTACAAGTGCAGCCGAGATGAGGACTTTTTGGGGCCTCGTGCTGCACATGGGCCTGGTCAAAAAACCCAGTGTCAGTCATTACTTGAGTGGGGACGTCCTCTACCAGACCCCACTGTACAGTACTGCCATGACACGTTCGCGGTTTGAGGCCATCCGGAAATGCCTGCATTATGCAGATAATGCAGCATGTCCCCCTCCCGAGGTGATCCTGCCTATGACCGGCTGTATAAAATACGGCCGGTCATCGATCACTTTGGGGCCACATTTGTGCAGGCCTATGTACCTGTAAGGGAGGTCGCGGTTGATGAGTCTCTCGTTGCTTTGAAGGGGAGACTCATTTTCCGCCAGTACATTCCCTCTAAGCGTTCGAGGTATGGCGTGAAGCTGTACAAAATTTGTGAGTGCCTCAGGGTACACTTACAAATTTTGAGTGTACGAGGGACGAGATTCCCGTATTGAACCGCCAGAATGTCCCCCCACTCTGGGTGTTAGCGGGAAACTTGTGTGGGACTTTTTGCACCCACTGCTGGATAAGGGTTACCACCTGTACGTGGATAACTTTTATACCAGTATTCCCTTGTTTCAGGCCCTCTCCGCCAGATCCACATTCGCTTGTGGGACCGTGCGGAAAAATCAACGTGGCCTCCCTGCCCACCCCCTCCAGGTACCTATCCCCAGGGGTCAGACACGTGCCCTTACCAGTGACAACCTGTTGGTTGTCAGATATAAGGACAAGAGGGATGTCCTTATGCTGACCACAATCCATGGTAACGGCATCACCCCTGTCTCTGTGCGAGGTACCACAGCAACGGTCCTCAAGCCCGATTGTATCATCGAGTACAATCGGTATACGGGAGGAGTTGATCTATCTGATCAAGTCCTCACGTCATATAATGCCATGCGCAAAACACGGGCATGGTACAAAAAAGTTGCGGTCTACTTGGTACTTCTACAACGCTTTTGTACTATGCCGATGCGCTGTCAGCACAGAGACTTTTCTCCAGTTCTATGAGGCAGTCCTCAAGGACCTGATCTTTTCTGACCGGGAAAGAGCAGGTCGGAGTACCTCAGGAACTGGAGGCACCGGGTCGTCCCTGGCCAACACTTTCCAGGTGTGGTCCCCCATACTGGAAAGAAGGGACGATCCCAAAAAAAGTGCAGAGGGGGATCCAGAAATACACCACCACTCAGTGTGACACGTGCCCAGATCATCCGGGCCTCTGCATTGACGGTTGCTTCAGGAAATACCACACTTCCATGAAGTTCTAAATTATTATAATCCCAGACAATCCGCTAGAAAATACATAACATTATGGCTCTCAGACTTTGGAGACACGGAAACAACTTTTTTTTTCCAAAAATGATTTTATTGTATTTAAGTTTTTAAAAAATGTTGTTTTAGTGTCTCCAAAGTTTGAGAGCCATACATATTGGGCATTATCGCGTCCGTAATAATCTGATCTATAAAAATAAAATATTATCTAACCCCTCGGATAAACGCCCTTTAAAAAAAAAAATGTAAACGATGTAAAAAAATTTTTTTCACCTTAGATTCCAAAAATTGTAATAGCACATCATCAAAAAATCAAATAACCCCCAAAATAGTGCCAATCAAACCGCCATCTCATCCCGCAAAAAATTAGCCCCTAGATAAGACAGTCGCCCAAAAAAAACTAAAAAAACTATGGCTATAAGTTTGTTTATGATGTCAAGCTGAAACCAACATATTAATAAAAGTAGTCATATTAGGTACTGCCACATCCGTAACAATGTGCTCTATAAAAATAACATTTGAACTAACCCCTCGGATTAAAAAAAACACAAAGAAAATGTAAAAAAAGCAATTTTTTGTCAACTTAGATCATAAAAAGTGTAATAGCGAACAATCAAAAAGTCATATGCCGCCAAAAATAGTGGCAATTAAACCACCATCTCATCCCGCAAGAAATGAGCCCCAACCTAAGACAATCACCTAAAAAATTAAAAAACTGTAGCTCTCAGGCTATGGAGATACTAAAATAGTTTTTTTTTTTTTTGCTTCTAAAAGTGTTAAAAATAAAACTGTGCCAAAACAACCATTTTTTGGCAAATTTTCCATTTGAATCTATTTTTTGGGTAATAAAGCAAGGGTTAACAGCCAAAACTCAATATTTATTGCCCTGATTCTGTAGTTTGCAGAAACACCCCATATGTGGTCGTAAACTGCTGTACACGGCAGGATGCAAAAGGAAAGGAACGCCATATGGTTTTTGAAAGGCAGATTTTAATGGACTGGTTTATTTACGCCATGTCCCATTTGAAGCCCCCTGATGTAAACCTACAGTAGAAACTCCAAAAAAGTGACCCCATCTAAGAAACTACACCGCTCAAGGTATTCCAAACTAACAAAGCAAGGGTTAACAGCCAAACAAAACTCAATTTTTATTGCCCTGATTCTGTAGTTTTCAGAAACACCCCATATTTGGGAGTAAACTGCTGTATGGCCAAACGGCAGGGCACAGAAGTAAGAAAACGCCATATGGTTTTTGGAAGGCGGATTTTGCTGGTCTGGATTTTTGACACCATGTCCCATTTGAAGCCCCCCGATGCACCCCTAGAGTAGAAACTCCAAAAAAGTGACTCCATCTAAGAAACTACACCCCTCATGGTATTCAAAACTGATTTTACAAACTTTGTTAACCCTTTAAGTGTTCCACAAGAGTTATTGGCAAAAGGAGATGAAATAAAAAAAAAGTTTTGTTACTTTCCAAAAAAAAAGCAACCAAAAATATTTACCCTAAAATAGTCCCAAAAAAACTGCAACCTTATCCTGTAGTTTCAAAGATGGGGTCACTTTTATGGAGTTTCTAATCTAGGGGTGCATCAGGCGGGCTTGAAATAGGTCATGGTATAAAAAAACAGTCCAGCAAAATCTGCCTTCCAAAAACCATAAGGCGTTCCCCTCCTTCTATGTCCTGCCGTTTGGCCAAACAGTAGTTTACGACCACATATAGGATGTTTATGCAAAGTATAGAATCAGGGCAACCCATATTGAGTTTTGTTTGGCAGTTAACCCTTGCTTTATTCCTGGAAAAAATTGATTCAAATAGAAAATTTTCCAAACAATCGAAATTCTAAAATTGTTTCTCCATCTGCTATTAACTCTTGTGGACCACCTAAAGGGTTGACAAAGTTTGTAAAACCCGTTTTGAATACCTTGAGGGGTGTACTTCTTAGATGGAGTCACTTTTTTGGAATTTCTATTCTAGGGGTGCATCAAGGGGGCTTGAACTGGGACATGGTGTAAAAAAAACAGTCCTGCAAAATCTGCCTTCCAAAAACAATATGGTGTTCCTCTCCTTCTATGTGCCGTTTGGCCAAACAGTAGTTTACGACCACATATGGGGTGTTTCTGCAAAGTACAGAATCAGGGCAACCCATATTGAGTTTTGTTTGGCAGTTAACGCTTGTTTTATTCCTGGAAAAAATGGATTCAAATGGAAAATTTTCCAAAAACTCAAAATTCTGAAATTTTATCTCCATTTTCCATTAATTCTTGTGGAACACCAAAAGGGTTAACAAAGTCTGTAAAATCAGTTTTAAATACTTTGAGGGGTGTAGTTTCTAAAATGGGGTCATTTTGGGTGGTTTCTATTATGTAAGCCTCACAAAGTGACTTCAGACCTGAATTGATTCTTAAAAAGTGGGTTTTGGAAAATTTCTGAAAAATTTCAAAATTTGCTTCTAAACTTCTAAGGCTTGTGACATTCCCAAAAAATAAAATGGCATTCCCAAAATGCTCTAAATATGAAATAGACATATGGGGAAAGTAATGTCATAATATTTTTGGGGGTATTACTATGTATTTTAGAAGTAGAGAATTTAAAACTTTAAAATTTGCAAATTTTTCAAAATTTTTGGTAAGGGTGGGTTCACACTAGCGTTATGGTTCCCATTTTGGCCTTCCGTTTTAACGTGGTTATAACGGAACAAAACGGAATCCATAAGACGGAAGAACGGATTATTCATTATGCAGTGACTATTCCATATTTTCTATATTTTTAATTGTTATTTTTTTATTTGATTTTTTTATCTTCACATTTTATACTTCCATTTTTCTACTATTTTATCTGCTATATCTACAATATTTTTTAGATCTGTAGATACTGTAGATATTTTTAATATTAATATTAATAAAATGATAGTTATACCTATAAATGGCTATATAATACCCATTATTCCCACATGTGATATGTTTTGAGTGCCACTAAAACTTTTTTGCTTCTAAATTTACTCTTTTCCAGTGATTGGGTGAATCACTTTTTACCAGAGCATCATTTCCATAATTGTTGGAGGGAGAAGCAGCTGTTTTCCACTAAACTTAGTTATATTAATGTATAAGTTTGGGATGTTTGTTGTGCATGGGACATATATGCTGTATGATTGCCATGTGTGTGAGCTTGCCGAGCTACAAAGCTGCCCACAAGTTATGGCCATTATCAGACACAACCAACCTGGTCCCTTATACCCTGCCACAGCTCTGCAGCGGTGTGCTGTTTGTCACCTAAACAAATGAGTTTCAGCACGGCCTGTTACCACTTTCCGACTGCCGTGCTACACTGCTTCCAGCTACTGTCTGATGGCTGACTGGTGCTGCAAGATGAGAATTCATAGGTGGAAGTGGAGTAGGAGTAGGAGAAGGGGGGTTTACTGCAACTGATGTAGGTGGTGGTGAAAATCCTGATCGAATGGGAGCCCGTAAATCTTGGTAGCACCTGTGGTAGCACCTGTGCCATCCCAGGGTACGACTAGCTACTGGCCTCCACAAGGTTCAACCAGTGTGCCGTCATGGAAATGTAGCGTCCCTGGCCAAAAGCACTTGTCAGTGTGTCAGTTGTTAAGTGGACCTTCCCAATAACTGCGTTGGTCAGGGCACAGGTGATGTTATGGGACACAATTGTTGGTTAATGCGGGGACGGCACACCAAGAAAAATAATAGTGGCGGCTGGGAACTGAGTAACGAGGGACGTCCGCCGCCATGAGGTTGAGAAAAGCCTCAGTGTCCACAGACCTAAATGGCAACATTTCCAGGGCCAGCAATTTTTAAAGATGTGCCTTTAGTGCTATGGCCTGTGGGTGGATGGCTGCGTATTTGCACTTACGTTCAAAGGCCTGGGTTAAGGACATCTGTAGGCGGGCCTATTTGGTGTGGTCCGCCTTCTCCTTTTTGCAATCCCACAGCCTCTTCCAGCCTGTTGCGGTACTGTGGATTCCTCCCCCTCTGTACTGCTGTCCTTGCTTGGCTTGCCACTTTCCCAGGTTGGGTCAGTGATGTCATCGTCCACCACCCCCTCTACCACTTTCTCACTAGGGTCATCCTCCTGACTTGTGTTGTTGACCTAACAAGACCCTCATTTATTGACAACTGTGTCTCATCCGCATCATCCACCTCATGAAACACCTGCAGACCCTCAACTACAATATTTTACAGGGTTAGCTCACCTGCAGGCCCTCACCTACAATATTTTAGAGGGTTAGCTCACCTGCAGGCCCTCACCTACAATATTTAAGAGGGTTAGCTCACCTGCAGGCCCTCAAGTACAATATTTTACAGGGTCCGATTCCTTGTAATTTTTGGCAGCCCTTTAACTTAGTGCTTTATGAGTGTAGGAGTCCCACTACCTGAACAATTGTACCATGATGTGAATGAGGCCCTCCTGTATGTGATATACAGGCTGCTTCAGAATGACTTTTGCTTGTACTTTTTTGCAGCACTTGCACTTTATATACAATTGAATATATAGGAAAGAATGTTTCCTAACAATTTTTCCTGCAAAATTGATTTTTATTTTTATTTATTTATTTATTTATTTATTTTTTGGGGGGGTTTGCGTATTTTTGTCAGTCTGTAAAAGTAGCGTACAACTCTGACAACATGGTTCCCAGTAGCGACCTGGGAGTCCAAGATGCATCCAGACATCGTCCCCATGCTGTTCCCGATCTATTTTGGTGGTGTTTATGACACTTTCTAATTGTTTCCAATGGACCAGGCACCCTCCCCTCTTCAGAGCAGGGGGTGCCTGGTTGTCTCCCATTGACTTCCATTAAACTTGGGTGCTTGGTCGCTTGGTCACCTCCTAGTTCTCAGATAAGAGGGTTTGACATAGTAAAGTACCGCCACAATTAGTCTTATAAAAGTAATTTATTATACTCACAAAGGTATAAAATTTTCATGCATATAAAATCAATGCTGCATGCTCGCCCAAATATATCCACAAGTGCCTGCAAGTGACTATACCTCCTCATCTCGTGCCAGAAATGGCACTTTGTATTTATTGCTGCTGGATTTCTCACAAGTTATATTTTGCAATAAGTAAAGTGAGACAATTATACTCTCACTTCTGGCCTGATTTATTAAACAGTCTGAGGGAGTACACAGTGACAC